>CP053171.1:3831937-5031937 GCA_014607495.2 Carposina sasakii | reverse complement strand
TTTATCCAACCACCCCGAGTGACCTCATCGTCAAAATTATAGAAATATTAGCAAGGTCTGATAAAAATAAAATATAAGAACATGGCTGTATAGCAAACAAACGTTCCTTTACCTAGCTCTGTGTGGTGACCGAAAAAGTAAAAATTGTCATAACAAACTTTGTTCCAGCATCGGCTTGTTCAATTTGTTAGAGAAAATATAATTAATAATCTATTAATTTCAACAATTTCATCATAGTTAGTTTATATACATCGTGGATCACCAAACAATATAATGGCAGACGACGAACGTAAGTCTATTTCAGATTTAGAATTTATAACCTATAAAAAATATTTTGGATGGTGTAGATTTGGTATTATAACTTTTTACTTTGTATGTTACAGTACCTTCAGAAAGCAGTTTGCTTGTCGTAATAGTGGACACAAATCCCAATCAGCGCTATATTACAGAAGATCCGAAAGTGCTCACTACATGCCTTGACTCAGTTATTGCTTTTTCGAATTCACATTTAATGCAGAAATCTAAAAACCAGTTGGGTGTTATTGGTTGCCATTTTCATAAAAGGTAAGTGGTAGTTAAATATTAACTATTTTAAATTGTATTAACAATCATATCCCTTGAACAAAATCAGAAAAGAGATCTCACAGTCATAGTCTACGTAATAAACTTACTATCGTAATATAGAGATCAGGGTCTTGGAGTTGGTCTGTTCCTGCACTTACTAGTTAAATAAGCATGCGTTTGTATGCATTTGTTTTGTTCATTTCTCTGTTTTTACTATTGTGTTTTACGTAGAATAAAGAATAAGTGTAATATGGTTTACTATTTTACTGTTCCAGTGAGTTCCTATATCCAAATCCAGGGAAACCATTAGATGTGAGACAAATTGATGGACAATATGAACTATTTACTCTAGTTGAGAAAACTATTAAGATGAGGTAAGTAACAAATTAATATAGATTTATATGGTGCCTATAAATAAAAAAAAATACATATTGTTGAAGGTCTAACACCACGTAAGTCAGTTTTTGACTATTTTGACATATTAATGCCATTAGCTAGAAAAACAGAAGATGCATCATTTTAGCCAATGAGAAACACGTATTGGCCGATAGAAACTCGAAAAAATTAAGAAAATACATCAACAAATCGGCGTTATCTTTGGAAACAGCCCAGTTGCTCCTGACTTAATGGCCTGCCATTTTATTTCTCTCCTAAAAAGTTGCTATTTTTGACATCCGTGGTGTTAGAACTTCAACGATGATGTATGGAATGGGATTTAGGTTTAAAGAATTTATTTACTTATAAGAACCAATACCTAGTTCACTTAAAATAAGCATACATAATAATTATTTCATAAATAGGTATCTATCTACCTTCATGGCCCGCCCGTACGCAAAACCTCCATTTATCATGAACAACCTTATCTCTAACAATATTTTTTTTTCCAGGATAGTAAACTTAATAAAGAGCCAGCCACAAGAAGAGAAACCAGGTGAATCTCTATTGGCTGGAGCAGTAGCTATGGCCATTTGTTATATAGCTAGAGTAAGTTATTGTCTTTATTTTGTTATGTATCCCAATAAATTTGAAAATAATCACAGGATGATAAAAACTCTGGGTTCATTTAAAGCTACTGTTGTTTTTATGAATATGTATGTAGATTTGACAAACCTAACCATATTACGGTAAAATAAATAAAATATTCAATTATTATCAAATGACACACATTATATGTGTTTTCACTGTGACTAAACCATGTACACTAACTCAGCTCAAAGAGTTTACATTCAACACTAAGGGTCTCCCCACATTTATTGACGCGGAATCGGCTTAAGCCGAGTGCGTATCACCACAATACTCGGCTTATCGCCGATCAGCTGTTGCGACGGCTGTTGACATGCGATCGGCAGTCGATTACACCGAACGGTCGTCACGATGGCTGTTCACTTTCGGCAGTCGACTCCTTCGAATGACCGTCACGGCCTCTGTTTTATTCGTCTGCTACCCAACGCCGCTCGGCCGTCTCCGGCGCCGTTCGGCTACCGTAGGAGATGAAGGCATGCGAGCGGATTATTCAACTGCCGTTCAACGCCGTTCGACCGTCTCCGGCGCTGTTCGGCAGCAGTCGGAAACGTTCCGTTAGATTCAGCGCCGTACGGATGCGATCAGCTAATCGACAAACGGCTCGTTTCGCCGTCGGCAGGCGTCGTGACGCGTCGTCCGACCTGAGCCGATGCGAATGGTATTAGTAACACCCTTATTTCGTAGACATAAAGGCTTTTTTGACCGGCGTTATCCGATTCCGCGTCGATAAATGTGGGGAGACCCTTAGGTAACCCTTCTTAAAAACTATTTAAGCCTCTTTATATTTCAGCTACGTCGAGAGTCCCCTAAAGGTTTACGAATGAGCAGTCGGATTCTCATAGTGACAGGTAGTTCAGATACAGCCGCCCAGTATATCAACTACATGAATGTGTTCTTCACTGCACAGGTAAGGGATATAGCTAATTATTATTTTATATTTTCACAAACAATTGTGATTATGATTGTTAAAACTATAATTCTGTTTCTCCCTCTTTTAATTGTCCTATCTCTTTTCTCGCCGCGGACGCTGGCGACGTGTGTTTCCCCCCGCCCACAGTTGTCCAACCACCGCGGTACTGACCTCGCGTCTCGGCAAGTGAATTTTTATGTGTGACAAACTGACCTACCCAATCAGATTGCCCTTACCCTAAAAGTGGACTATAGTGAACTGTCAACCTAAACCCTACGATAAATTCTGCGTGGAAGAAAAAAGAAGAGAAAACACACAGGTAACTCTTTGACGCGACGCAATCCACCGAAATCCCTAAACAATGGTATTACAGTCATGTTTAGCAAGGCCAAATGTAAAAAGTCAGTGATAAGTTGCTAGCTCATAATTTGAGAGAAACCTGAGTTTCTTAGTAGAGATCCAACTGATGTACATACTTATCGAAAGCATTTTGTAGGTGTTATCAATATTATGAAATTATTCAAATTGTATCTCCAAAACCCATACTATTCCATATGCGTAGCCGTTTAGTAATACGTCGTGTTCTACAATGTGCTTTCGACATGTTAATGCATATAATCAACAGGTTTTTACTTGAAAAGAAGCAGCCCATAGCCCTATAAGTGACACTTCCGAAAAAAGACTATACTTATGTATTTTTGAAACAGAAGCAGCAGATCCTAATCGATGTGTGTTCCCTGGACAAAGACCTCAGCCTTCTGCAGCAGGGATGTGACATCACCGGGGGACTGTATCTCAAAATACCCTCGCTTGAGGGACTGCTGCAGTATTTATTGGTAAGCCATTCATTCATGTGTCTAAGGTTATACTTTTGTGCCCAACAAATATAAAAAAGTCAATAAAGACATCTGTGTTGACCCGTAAGACAACTCACTCGTAAGACACTCAGCTCAACAGGACCAAAAGAAACACCAACTAACCTTACAGGAGTTAAAAGTATATAGGGATCTGTGTGATCAACTGCAGAGAGAATGGGAGGACAATGAGAAAGAATTTGTTTGCATATTGGATACTAGTGGATGCCCGCGACTTCGTCCGCGTGGACTGCAGAAAAAACAAAATGTCGAAATTATTAGGGATAAAAAGTAGCCTATGTGTTAATCCAGGGTATCAGCTAACTCCATATCAAATTTTACGTGAAAGAGTAACAAACATCCATCCATCCATACTCACAAACTTTCGCGTTTATAATATTATAGTAGGATAACAAAAAAATTCAATCTGAAATGTCAATCGTAGGCAATAAATATATAGATGCCATAGAGGAGGGAAACTGTCTTCAGGTGATAAATGATAGGTTTGATGTACATAGTACAGAATATGAAGAAGCACTTCAACAAATAAAATTGCAAAAATCTCAATTGCTTGCGGATCATGATGAGAGTATAGAATTATGAAAGGTCATACAAGATAGGCAAACTGCTCAGACTGTTAGTCTTTATGAGCTCTTACGACGAGGTCGCGGGCGTCCACTAGTTAAAATTAAAACGCGCTCTACAAATGTGTTTCCCAGTGGGTGTTTCTGCCGGAAGGTTCAGAGCGCACTAAGCTGGTGCTGCCGGGTCGCGGACGCGTCGACTACCGCGCCGCTTGCTTCTGCCATCGGGAACTGCTTACTATCGGATACGTCTGCTCCGTCTGTCTTAGCGGTCAGTGGTTTATATTCATACACTAGCGAGCCGCCACGGCTTCGAACGGGTGCAATGCTGATATACCTATATACTTATAAACCTTCCTGAATTCCTAGTTGACTCTTACGACATGCACGGAAGGAGATGTATTCTAGTGCAGCCCTACATCAGCACATGACAATGTATAGGTAGGTAGGTATACAGTTTGTTAGTCACAAGAACTTGAGCACTTATCTTGAGTTCGATGTCCAGAGTGTTTGATCTATTCCGTTCCGATCCCTGCAAATGATCCGTTTTATTTTATTTTATAATTTTATTCCTATCCGATCCCGTCGCGGGATCAGATGAATATTTTATTTATTTTGTATTCCGTTCTGATCCCGTGTGTCTTCTCAATGATTTTTTAGTACTGTTAGCAAGTTAAACAGTAGACAACTAGTCGAAACTATTTTATTAACTTTTATTTCCTATTTTATTTTCTGACCTTACACATTACGAGTAAAAAAGAACTACACGGGATCAGACCGGAATCTAAAAATTGTTTTGGTATCAGACCGGATTTTTTTGTGGATTTAAAATAAAAAGGGATTAGTTTAAGGGATCGGACCGGAATAGATCGAGTGCTTTTACTTGCAGAAAACATATTTTTTAAACTGTACATTAAATTGTATATTTACATTCACCTAGGACCTAGCTATTGATATACTCGTAGCTTTTGTCTATATTTAAGTTTTACCTAGAGAGTAAGTATATTATTTGGTTTTACCTTTTGTTTCAGTGTTCTGCAAGTTCAGTCCTATTTGTACCACGTGCCAGTAAGTAGTATATTTATCATCATTTGTCCTGAAATGCCTCTACTTGTCCGAATAAAAAAACTTCATAGACGTGCATCTTATTCTTTATTGCACACAATACACAAAATATAAAAAACATAGGAAGAGATGTATGTATACAATGCAGGCAAGCCTATCTTTACAAGAGATCTCTTCTAGCAAGCCAATCAAATAAAGTGTAATGTTTAACATAATAATATAAAAAATCTGTCTGGATTTACTTCATAGAGGCGGGGACTATAGTTTTGATACACGCGGCTGCGTTCCCAAAAAATGGTGGCCAGAACAGCAGGATCACGAATGAAATCCCACAGCCACGCTTAGCTAATATAATGACAATGCTTATCTTCTTGTTTTCTAGTACCGTGTTCAAAACTGGTGGACCGCTTCCAATCAAACCGAAAAAGAAGAAGATTAAAGTGTAGCCGCTCTCAAAACGCCTGTAAATACGAATTACCTCTTAATATAGTGTAAGTAACTTTTATATGTTTGTTAATGCATTTTATTTATACATGTTATTACCCTTTTATCTGTATAATTGTGATTGGAGTTCTCGGAAAGGAATAAAGGCGAGTATTAATTGCGATATGGTAATCTGTAAGTACTTACGTACGTACATAGATGATTTTATTTGATTTGGTGCCTACTGGTCTAAATTATATAAATTACATTGTTTTCACGAAACAGCGTTGCCAGACGTCCCAATTTTGGCGGGACAGTCCCGATTTTTTTATCAAAATTAAATGTCTATGTCTATCTTTTGTCACGTTAACGTAATTTGAACTCAAATCAAAAGATAAATATTCAAAAACTTTTGATTATATACATTTTTTTACTATGTCCCGCTTTCGACGAAAGGATCCCGCTGTTTTCAGTCACAAAGTTCCTAAATCCGACTTGGCAAAAAAAAACTGGCAACGCTGTCACGAAATGAGGTAGCCAGAACTGTGGGATCGTGAAAGAGATCCTGCAGAAACTTTTAGCATTTGATAATTTATCTCTATGGCTACTTCATCATCATCATCAGCCTATTGCAGTCCACTGCTGGACGTAGGTCTCCCCAGGGCACGCCACAAGACTGCCATGGGGGGTATTTGCCCATAGTCACCACGCTGTGCAGGCGGTTTGGTGACCTATGGCTACTTATGCTTTCTAAACGTGACTTGATGTCAACATTTTAGTGGATTTTCAGTAGATTGCTAGCTGAGCTTAAGTAATAGTTAATATAAAAGGAATTAAAATATTGATTAATGTAAACAGTTTGGATGTATGAAACTATGTGAGCACATAGGTAGACACAAGCAAAAAAAATCAATTGTAAAAATACATTAGTAAAGATGTTAAATCAGTCTTTATTTCTAAAAAAAAAAAAAACTGCCGAAAAATTTCAAATCATGTCGGCTTTATCACACAATTCTTTTGATTATAGGTACCGCATGTAATAAAAAAACGTGTCTTCGATACAAATCTACGGTTAATTTTATATATTGATGACTTTAGTCGAAGCTGTAATACCTGTAAATATCAAACTTAAACCAGATTTAAGTTAGTCGTAGACATTATACGGTGTTATTACAAAATCGCGTCTATAGTTAGACACTATTTTAAAAAATGACAATCAGCAAAATGTATGGAATAAATGTCAAATTTGGGCAATGTCCTTTTGTAATAGCACGGATAAAATTTTCATTAAATACCCGACATAAGTTATAAACAAAATGAGTTTTCATGATTCAGAAAGTCCAATACGAGAAAGAGTTTTTACATAGCAATATTGCCGTTATGTTTTATCCAAAATGTCAAAAGCATTATCTATTTCCTCTTCCGGCGTTTTGATCTGTTCATTTTCCGGTGTTTTAGTTTCTTTGACTTTGACAGCCTCTCTGTTTTCTATGGCCGCTTCTCTTCTCTCTATTTGCTTGGATATTTCGTTGTCTATGCTTTGGCTGCTGTGTCTGCGTGTCTGTTTGTCTGTCTTCTTGACTGCGGGTGGTTTAACGTGGTACTCCATCGTTTTTGGTCGTTCTTGTTTTTGGTTTTGGAGATTCTGTAAGAGAGCACAATTTAAGTAAATAGGTAGGTACTTTTTTATCTGTTTAGAATTCAATACATAGATAGAATTCTCTCTTATAGGTACTACAAATTCTTTAACAAAAGCGAGCTTAGTGCCTTTCATGGCATACCTACATACGTTCGTGTTTCCAAAATGGGACTATGGGCAAAAGCCCTCTGTGTTAATAGCCTTGTGGCGTGTCCTGGAAGAGGCCTACGTCCAGCAGTGGACTGTAATAGGCTGAAGAAAATACAGTAAAGGGCATCCCACAGCCACGTTACATATAAATTTGATGAAAACTAGGGACATTTTTACTAACGGCCGATTTTTTCAATGTTCAGATAGCCTGTCTGAAGGATAAAGTTGATGCTGTCTCTATGTTGATCAAGTTTTAGAGAAAGACAGCATCAGTGGGGTGAGCACGAACCTTTCGATAATCCGTAACGTCAAACTGTCAAATCACATACATTTTGTTAGCGAGTCGGTAGCGATACGCCGCGTAAAAAGGTTCGTGCTTACCCCTCAGATATTTTTTTATTCTGTTTATTTGTGTGTACAATGAAGAATATGAATATTTTCTTACCTCGCCGCCATATATTTCCAAGGACAGGGAGTTGCGCTTCTTATGCGCCTGCTTCATTCGTCCAGATCTTGAGATGGACAGTTTCCGCCTGCCGTCCATAGGTGGCGTGAAATCGTCTTTGTCGTCCTCGGAGTCATAGCCGGGACTCTTCTTTCTGTCATTCGGGTGGAAGATGGATTTGAGGAACTTCGCCATTTTGTTTTTTGCTCTGTTTTAGTTATTTGAGTAACATGGATGTAGAGATGGTTCTAGAAGAAAAAAATGCGTTATATTATTGGTTTGTTTACATGTTTCTTTAAGTAAGCACATTATTAAACCCATAGATTAGAGGTAATCTATGATTAAACCTCATTACAGTTGTGTGACTACAACACTACAAAAACGATTATTTCTAAGGATTGTTTCTTTCATTTGCCCACAATCCTGCTTTTTAATTTACTATCCCAAATTGAAGTCCTTGTAGAGTATGGTGAGAGTCATCTTAGTGGGTCTGCACCCGTATGATGAATTTGGTGAGAGCGAGATGTCACTAGATAAACTAAGTGTATGTACTTTGCATGTAAAAATAGACTTAAGAATTAGAATAGACACTCGTTCTCGAGCCAGTACTGAATGAATTAGGGCTGATAGAAGTGGTTTGCAATCCCTTTTTACACACCAAGTAGAACCACTTGCTTTGTCTAGGTATTACTTAGCTCTGTGGATTTGACGTTTAAAAGTGAGACATCTCGCTCTCAACAAATTCATCATATGGGTGCTGATATTTAGGGGACATTCACTATCTGTTATGCACTTGATAGGTATATAATGCCCTGATGCGAACTTCAATGTTAATGAATACCTACTTACTTTACTTTACCGTTGTTAATAAATAAACCTTTCCTTCTTAGTAGTTGTCGTAGGCACTTACAGATTGGTACTTCGACACTAAATTTGTACATACACTTAATATATCAGTTTGGTCTATCTAGAATCAGATATTTTCAAATCCTTGTCCCCGACAATGGAACAGAATCGAGAAAGTAAACCCATGTTAACAAAAATTTGAATAGAGCACATAATTACCTGTTAATAGTGACGAGGCGTTTGCACTAAATTGTATTAAGATTTGCACGACATTACCCACTGTTGTACATCGATAAGCGACAATGCAACCTTTTTGCACCTGATAACATTAAAAAAACACCACCGTTTACTACCTCGAGACTGGGACATATAATTTCCATCTTGTCAGATTAGATAGTGAAATGATATTGTTACTTATCAACGATAGCGCTATATTTTATGATAATATAATATTATCGGCACTAATGACATAGTGTAATGGCAGAAGTAGTGCCTGATCTTAGCTTATTTTGGAAATGAAAGCCTATTTTGCATGGCAACATAGTTTAGAGCGATAACGGATTCCTACGTAGGTGCTTAAAGCCATGGCATGCGGTGAAAGCATGAAGTAGGGATGATTAGATGCCATACTCAAAATGGACATTCAACCATCAATAGGTACGCGTATATGTAGGTACGGCATTAGGAAACTACTCAAAACAAAATATGCACACCTAGCTTTCTTGCAATAATTTCAAAACATTTACATTTATTCAGTTTACCTTATTTGGTTTTAAGTATGTAGTAGTTTATTTTCTACTAGTTGACGCCCGCGACTCCGTCCGCGTGGACTGCAGAAAAAACAAAATGTCGAAATTATGCGGGATAAAAACATTTTCTCTTGATAAAAAGTAGCCTATATGTTAAGTGGGACCTGTCACAATATATTCCTGAAAACTGCATCGAAATCGGTTCAGCCGTTTTTGAGATTAGCGTGCACAAATTATATGTATAGATATACATATAATAAAAATGTAACGGATCGCTGTCTACATGGAAGATATATAAGAAAAAATATTATAGAATACCTTTATCAACAAAAAAGTACCCAAAACAATGATTTTTGGAATTTTTGTCTGTTTGTCGGTTTGTCTGTGCGTTTGTGCACGCTAATCTCAGAAACGGCTGAACCGATTTCGATGCAGTTTTCAGGAATATATTGTGACAGGTCCCACTTAACATATAGGCTACTTTTTATACCGGGATTTTTTTTTATCCCGGATAATTTCGACATTTTGTTTTTTCTGTAGTCCACGCGGACGGAGTCGCGGGCGTCCACTAGTATAGAATATATATGAAACAAATATCGTTTCTTCCTTCCTTCATGCCAGGTTGTAAATTGCTAACACGGCTGTGTTCCCAATATGGAGTAGCCAGAACTGCAGGATCACGAAGAAGATCCTTACAGCCACGTTTAGCATAGTGGAGTCAGATGTTAATGGTCAGTGACAAGTTGCTTCGCCCGAGAAAAGGCCCCCGAGTTCCTTAGTTGACTCGTACGACATCCACGGAAGGAGATGCAGCTGATGTAATCTACCTGATAAAGCCCCGCATCAGCACGGGAATGTCCTACCTCCTGTTATTATACTTTACGCGTGTGTTCCAAAATGAGGGTAGCTAGAACTACAGTATCACGAAGGATAAGAAATTATGTTAACACATATTTATTGGTTTTGTTGGTTTTCGTGATTATATGTATGATTTTATGTTATTTACTTAATAATACAAATCGAAATCCACCTTTGGAGGGAGACAGTCGGCTCCAGAACGTTATATCTATCGAAAAAAGCATCGTTCGTTCCTCATCTATTAAGAGCTATTAGACTTGAGTTAATTATATCTAAAGGTGTTTCTTTTTAGGAGTCATTATACCACACCTTCCCAGATCTGATTATGTTAATAAATTATTTATTTGCGCCTGTCTTATGGTTAATGCCAATTTGCTTCATATGTATATTCGCGGGAAATCCGTTTTTAGTCCTCCCTCGCTGTCCAATGAGCTTCATATAGCGGTTTCGAGTACGTATACGAATTCCCGTTGGTCGCCTTCCCGGGAAATTCTTATAGCCTAACGATTCTAACGGTTTTTTCCAGTGTTTTTGAGACATAGTGTAGATAATGATTTATTCAATTTAAAAAAGTAAAACTAGATACATAGTAGATAGCATTTTTCAGATATTTCGATGTACAAATTAAAATAGTTACGCCAGCTTACAAAGTCTAAGTTAATTCCTGTTTTAGGAGCAAAGTAAGATTTTTATTATAAAAACTAGTGGACGCCCGCGACTCCGTCCGCGTGGACTACAGAAAAAACAAAATGTCAAATTTATCCGGGATAAAAACATTTTCCCGGGATAAAAAGTAGCCTATATGTTAAGTGGGACCTGTCACACAACATATTCCTGAAAACTGCATCAAAATAGGTTCAACCGTTTCTGAGATTAGCGTGCACAAACGCACAGACAAACAGACAAAAATCCCAAAAATCATTCTTTTGGGTACTATTGCGTGGATAAAGGTCTCCTATATTTTTTCTCATATATCTTCCATGTACAGACAGCGACCCGTTACATATGTATGGATAATAGAGCTGCTCTGTACCTACATTTGGAGTGTGCGTATTTTTCGAATTGTCAGATCCTATCTGAAAGATAAAGTAGTGGCTTTCATTCTCTAAACCTTGATTCAGTTAGAGACAGCATCAACTTTAGCCTAACCTATCCTCCAAATAGGTTATCCGATCTTTGGAAATGTCGGTCCTAATCTGTATATGTATTTCCGAATAAATACTGTCTGGCATAACCGCAATAAACAATGAGAGCACGATACTGAAGCTTGTATAGTTTTTGGTTACGAGTATTTAAGGTCTAATATGGCTACATAATCTAACATCGCAAAAAAAATCTGTAAGAGTAGTATTTCTTTCATTTCATAGAGAAATATAGACCTGGCGGAAATGGATTTTTTTTCAGATAGCTTCCAAGTTCGGGAAAAAAGTTTAAACAGCGCCTCGCACGGATGTTAGTGGTACTATAATTTATAATTATATCTCGAACTCGGTACGCTAGATAAAAGGCGGCGTTTATTTACTATCTCTTTCATTTTTATTATGACAAAACATGAGATAACGAATTGTGAAATCTTGTGCTCTGAACGCGGGTTACAAACGATTTCGTACAATGACCCTTTAATATTTGTCTCTTTCCTAGAAGTCATTCATTATAGGTAGATTAAAAGATTAATTTGTATGAAAATAAAATTAATTTATTACATCGTTCCTTTGCATGATTTTTATTTTAATTATGAAATAGTTTTCACACATCTCCTAGCATACATACAATAGAAGAAGCACCCATCACAATAGCTATCTCACTCTTTTCATCACATTATACTGTTTGGTAAAGAGAGACAACTAGTTTTCACGTCAAATTCCATCCTTTCACATACAAAACAAATCTTTATTTATATTACTAACAATATATACAGTACATAAAGGCGAAATTTACATAGATTAAAAATGTATGTGAATATTTACAAAGTATAAAAAAATACATTGGTCATAAATTACTATGACGAATTACAAATTGATATACCGCGTCATGGTTACATGGAATACGTGAGTGAACTTAGGCTGTAAAAGTATTAGTGTCGATTCCGGCAGTCACACTTAAACCTAATCTTAGCCAGGTCTATCTCTCCGTTCTTAACATAAATGGCTGAGAAAAGGACAGGTAGGACATTTAAGTGTGACTGCCGGAATCGACCATATTATATATGTAAAAACCACTTAAAATAAAACAAACAAAATAAAAGTTAAAATTATCCTAGCACTGGTTTTTAAATATCGAGAATGCATAAAAAAATTATTATGACATGTATTGTGTGTTTTCCTCACCTTGTGAAATGAACAACGTAAAATGACATAAGAATAATGTCATGTAGTGTTTTTTTTAATATACTCCATTTAAAATTCATCCTAGCTTTAAGCAAGTCTTACCTAACTCTACTAGTGATAGCAAATCATTGCTCAATAGCTATGATTTTTTTTTAGATATTACTTGTAAAACAAGCAATGAATTATAAATATCTTTAGAAATCGAAGACCGATTAATTACTCGTTAAATTAGACGAGAAGGCTGTTTAAGGGCAAATTGTTTGATCAGTAAGTAATTAAGTTTACTATTAGTTAAAAACGTCTGTCAAGCTATAGTATTTTTGACGTATTTCAACTAATAGTAAGCTTGACTACAGTAGGGTAGCATGAACCTTTTTACGCGGCGTAACGCTATCGACTCGCAAGCAAAATCTAAAAGATTTGACAGTTTGACGATAGCGTTACGGACTATCGAAAGGTAAGGGCTTGCCCCACTGATCACACAATTTTCCCTAAGTTATCTATGTAGGTGGCTATTTTCCATCAACCTATGAGAATCAACCAATCATAAACTGTTATACCTGACCTGCAACAAACTGACCAATCTGCGTAGATTATAATACAATCAGCATTAGTATTCCCCTAATATTCTAGGCAAGGCTGAAACCACTTATGTACACAATATTTTGCTTTCAATTGTTATTGAAGTAGTGACTAGTTATCGATTATTTTTTAATCATTTTCAGAGTCAAAAAAGGTAGGTAAGTATACGATGTCATTAAATTATAGCTATATATGCAGATGGCATGTCCTGAATCAAAACTAAATTTTTACCCTTGATAAACTTTTTCTGTCGCGTCAAATGAATATGTGAGCCACCATAATTCACAACTTCATTTCCCTATTAAGCGTTGCAGTAACCTTTTAAACGGCAAAATTGGCATTTTAAAGCTAGTTACAGTGTCATTTATGACTCTTATAAAGCTTATATCATACCTACATAAAGTAGTCAGCGTAATAGAATAGCTAGATATTCATTTTACTACAACGCTTCTAATTACATTATGTAGATCATCATCCATTACGCTCACACCGACTAAATTGACGTGTGCTAGAACGAGACAAAACATCTCTTTACAATATTTTAGAGAGAGACTTGTTTCATTTGTCTCTCTCGCACTATTACAAACCAATTGGCTAGAATGGGAGGTCAGAAAATCACATGACCAACCTAAATTAAAACTTTATACATATCCTTCGTATTTACAACATGTTTTTTATACAACTTGCTCGCTGTCGTCTCTGGTGCCGGACACCGTTTCGTTAGTTTGCGCAGTTCTGTACAATTTTAAATTCGATTCTGTGTAGTCCAAGATTTTTCTGCTCGAATGTCGGATGTATAGCATTTGTTTGTGGTAGATTTTTAGCGCGCCTTTAAACGTGATGTACGTTAGGCCCCCCAGAATAGTTCTGTGCAGGTTATTTTGTATGGACCGGAAGAATATCTTGCCTATAATTGTGGATATTGTGGGTAGTAGTAGCGCGGAACAGAATATTCTGGTAGGCGACAAGTGGGTGGTGTTGTTTTGGTTGCTCGCCTGGCCGACTATTGCTCTATCGCCGTCAATGCTGCGGAATTAAAAAAATATATTAGATGCATTTTGGTTGAGGATTTAGGTTGAGGGAAAAATATTTCAAATTTCGGGAATAGGTTATGTCTATATGGGCTATTCTCATAGCAGTTGGCTTAACATACGAACATACTTAACATACACTCGTACCCGCCCCCTGATTACATAACTTGTAGAAGCGGAGCGATAGCAAAATGCGGGGCGCGGAAGGACGTCTTGCGCTCATTCCGCGCACACTCAATTTTCGCTATCGCATTGCTTTAGCTCTGCCACTGCAAATTAGGTAATAGCCCTGCTGTTTTGTTACATCCTGTATTAATGTTTTCCTTTTTTCAAATACTATGAATACGCACTCTGCGTTTCACCGTATAGTACCGATGGATGATTGCGCTAGTTACTACGTATGATGACCACATTTATTGTTTCACTGCATACAAAACATGCTAGTTCCGAAATCAAGCATAGGAATTCCTACCGTCGCCATCATGTCAATAGTATCAAACTACCCTCATCTAGGATGTGCCATTGACGGTCGAGGACAAGGTGATACAGTAGTAACAAAGCTGTGTGTACCTAGACAAAAACTGTATTATTAGAAATTTGAATATCGGTATTAGATGTTAAATAGAATGGCATGATCTGGGTACCCACTTACAGATAGACTAGATATGTAGGTAAGTTTTAAGTTAGTATTAAGTAAAATTAGTGCCAAGTGAAACTCCACAGGCTTAATGGCACTATTAAACCTGTTATTTATCATTTTTATAGAAGAAATAAATAAAAAATATTCTATGAAACAGACAATAGCTACTCACTTCCCAAACGGCAGTATATACGACAGCGCCGGTATCTTGGAGCAGTACTTCCTCAGGAACAGCAGCACCGAGTCTTCCCAGTTGTACATCTTGGCGCTGATGAGCGTCACCGGGATGGTCGGCAGGAGGACCAAGAGGACCAGAGGATCGGCCGACTCCATCATCTCCAGGCCCTCTCTGTGGCCTACCACCTGAGGCATGGATGCAATGACGCTTAGAAATCGTGTTTTTAATCTTTACATTGTATTGCACCCGTGTGAAACCGGCCCCCTTATTACGTAACTTGCAAAAGCCGAGCGATAGCAATGCAAAGGCGAAAATTGAGATTGTGTGTGTGCGGGGCGAGGTGCGCGGGAGGACGCCGAGCTCTCGTTGCGCGCACGCACACACTCAATTTTCGCGATCGCGCTGCTTCGGCTTTGCTATTGCAAATTAGGTAAACAGGGGGCGGGGCGGGTCCCTAGTTATACATATAAACCTTCCTCTTAAATCACTATCTATTAAAAAACCGCATCAAAATTCGTTGCGTAGTTTTAAAGATCTAAGCCTACATAGGGACAGACAGAGAGCGGGACGACTTTGTTTTATAATAGTAGGTATGTATGTTATACACACGACTGTGGGGTAGTCAGCACGTAATAAAAATCTCAGAGCCACGTTTGACGTAAAGGGGAAATATGAAAATGATCAGTGACAAATTGATAGCTCATCGCCTGTGAATGCCCGAGTTCCGTAGTCGACTCTTACGACATGCACGGAAGGGGATACAGCTGATGTACCTATTCCAGTATCCCGCATCAGCAGTTACCATCTCTAATGATTAATATGACTCTATGAGTCACGCAGAGGAAATCGCAGAAACTTTCAAATGAACAGATGATTGTCCTGCCTGAGAGGTCATTCGTGACAAGTTATTTATCACGTGCATAGGTACGTACGAGACAGAGTAACTGTGAAAAATTATAGCTAAGGATGGTGGCAGGTTATTGTACCTATTTCACCTATATTATAATGACCGACTCATCACGGGACCCCGTCTTTTGTATACAGATTTTTTTTTCATGATCCTGCAGCTCAGCCCATTTTGGTAACACAGTCGTATGATGTGTGCATGCATGTTTTTTTTTTTCAAACACACAACAACGGAAAAATTTATTTAAGCATTGTTATAGACATACACGACGGAAAACAATAAAGAAATCGCGTGTTTTTCAGAAATTAAGCCCTTAGGAAACAGTCTTAGAAATTCAAAATTTAATTTTCCTCTTTTACATAGTGCTCATAAGTTCTTTTTTAAACTTGGCTCGTTCCAGTACTTTATCATTAAATGTAAAAAGTATCCTGTGTTTATGTATGTACGTATTTATGTAAAAATTATCCATGGTAGAGCAGTGAATAACAAATTGTTAAAACCCAAAAGTATAACGAATCCATTCACCTTGATCTGACAATGACGAGTGATGCACGTCCTCTAAAAATCCTTAGTGATTAAATTAAGATAGGGGTCAATTCAGGTGCTAACGCTGGTTATTATGCAGAATCCTATTTTAGTTATTTTAACCTCCCATGACCCATAAAAGATTCTCTACATTTACCAAAATCCTAGCTTGTGGTAGGTTGGCTGGTCTACGAGACTTCCTATTCAAAAGATTTAAATTGGTTAGACGACATATTTTTGTTGATGATATTTATATCGAAAGATCACTTTGCTAGCGTAAGACTTTCGGAGATATTATAACAATTTTAGACTTGCCCAAAAATGCTTCCTACAAAATGTGAACTGCTACTGATGTGAGGTTTTTTACCTCGGTGGCTCAAAAACGGTGACCCCCATTGCATGTACATATTCTTAAAAACCAACCTGCATAACAGTAACTGCTCCATATGTGATAGCTATCCAATAAATGGATCCCAGTAGGACCCCTCCAGCAATGAACGGACATATCTTGTGTGTGATCTCCTCCATCGCGTCCAGAAGAGCTACGAAAGCTCCCATAGACGGGAACACCACAATGTACTCCGCCTTGCATTGCGGACAGAGCACTTTGCGGGTGATGTTGCCGCGTTGTTTCTCGTCCACCCATCGCTGGAGGCAGCTTTGGTGCACCTGGAATAAAGAGAAAACTGCCTTAACGTCGGCTGATTTTCTTAAGGTTCGAGCAGACCAGATGCGTATGTATGCGTAGACGGCAAGCGATGTGTCCTGTCTCGGTACGTTGTAAAAAGTCGGTTATAGTGACTTCGTTTACAGTCTCTTATTATGACCATTTTAATTTAGTTTTAATGACGAACAGTCGCAATATAGAATAGAATGACCTGTTTTTCCACTAGACGACACGACCACGACACGGTCCTCCATGCTAGATGACGATATATCGTGATACTAAAGGATCGTGACGTTGTCGTGTTGTTTAGTGGAAAATCGCCCAATCTCAGCAATTGACACTTGAATTTCTAGCTTGATCTACACAAGTACATAATATATATAAAATAGGGTTTTTTTTACAGAACGTTTTGTATGACCTCCGCTTATTATGACGTGTTCGTCAATTCCCTTCGATGTCGTTCTAAACGGATTCCACTGTACTCTCGATCGAGATTGGCGTTCCGTCGTCGATCGATCGATTCGTGTGACATTTCTCTTCTTCTTTTATATAACATACATACATTACACTCGGCTGTGTTCTCGAAATGGAGAAACCAGAACTGCAGGAATCATAAGGAAGAACCTACAGCCACGTTTATCATAGTGGGAAAAGATGTAAATAATCAATAACAAGTTGCTAGCTTATCGCCCGAGAGAATACCCAAGTTTCTTAGTCTTAGCACATGATGTATTCTAGTGAAGCCCTGCGTTTGCACAAGTATAATTTATTTGTAGAAAAAGGTTATTACTTTATTTGTTATTCTTTATAGAATACACAAACAAACTTATTGTTATTAATGCTTATTTGTGTCAAGTTTTAATCATATTGATTTCAATAATCTTATCTATGTAGTCTGTACTTTGGTATCAGTAGTGATCACACTCATTTGTATGAGAACCTCTCTTTGGTACCTACTTTCTTTTCTAATACAGCAGTGCAATATGATATTTTGGCTTCCTCACAAATCAATGTCCTTAAACATGTTAAGTTTAACAACGCTCTTAACTATGTACATTGAAACAGAGCAGAATCTCTAGACATCTAAATGTAAAAGTTTATGAGAATTGATGTTTGTTTTTCTATAACACTCGGCAGTTATAAAGTTTATATACTATAATAACATCTGTAGGGTATAAGAGTGGGCAACAACTTGCTATCAATAAAGAACAGTATTTGTTTTTATGCATCATGTCCTTGCAGAAACTTGCACAGGAAACTCGGCTTTGGTAATATTTACTTGAATATTCATTTAAGTGTGAATTAAAAAGGAAACTGTTCGAAAAAACTACATTTTACTAACCATTATATAGGTGAATCGATATGTTATCATTGTTAATTTCATTTTAGCTGATAACAAAATAATAAAAACAAATATCTAAAATTGATAAAACTCTCTTTGGCACCTACTTTTAGACAATGTAAAAAGACCACCTTGTCCCACTTCTGGCCAATGACCCCCCTCCATCCTCCATGTTTCCACTCCATACAGAATTCTGATTAACTTAATTTATGTCTAAATCAGTGGTTCCCAAAGGGGTCCACAGGAGACTCGATGGTGGTCTACTTTGGCGTGAAAAAATGGGGGTTCACAATTAATTTGTATGTGGTGTTGGCCTGTAGGGGGTCCACCAGAACCAGTTCACTTTTAAAAGGGGTCTATGAAAAAAACTTTGGGAATTCCGTGGTTTAAATCAAACCACAAAACAAAACATGACTCATCATTTGTTATGTACAAGTATTGTTTTTATAAGACCAAGATTAAACTGATACCAAACATAGTATGTAATAACAAAGTTTACTGATCTTTTTTGTGTTACATGTAAACTGTCAAACAAAGATTTCTATGATAAACTAACATACACAGGTACATAAAACCACATCTATAATAGGTAAGCAAATTTTAATTTATCATCAAATTAAAGTTGTTTATGAAATATACTTTTTATACCAACAGGGAAAATCCCACAATCTTTAAGGCTAATTTAATAGTCATTGGTCCATCAAATTTCATTTCTACCTACCTGACATAATATATTTGTTGCGAGTCTATTCTACAAGCATGGTGCATTGTATGAATACCTACTTCCTCATTTAAACAACTGTGTATCCTGCAAGTCATTTTATAAATTATACAACACTTTTAACAGATCAAAATCTATATTGAGGTTTGCAAAAACCACAAGTTGGTGTTACCAATAAAATAATTAATTAATATATCTTACAAATTTACAAGGAATAAATGTTTGCATATATAATTTTAGGTGAATCATCAAGTATTGCTTTATAGTTACATCACCTCAAATCCCAATAAAGTATAGGCCTGCCATTAAATAACAGCTTTCTCCTTTGGGTGTCTTATCTAACTTTATAATGATCTCACAAACATTATCTAGCACCTAACTACCAAACATTGAACAATTTTGTAAAACATAATATACTTGTTTATTTTTATAATAATTATGTACATAGCAAGATTATTTTTTTACTCTTGTTGTAATTATCAGAATTAAATTTGAAATTTATTAAGTAACTATAAGCTCACATTCAAGGCAACACTTTATTTATTCTATATAAATACACTGGTATTGTTTTATTTAAATGGGTACTTTGAAAACTTTAGAGTTGAAACTTACCCATTTTGTGGTTCCAATACATTTACATGGCTGCACCCAAGCAGCTAAACGGTCGTCAGCTTCGGTGGCAAAGCATACCCAACATGACTTCATATTGTCGTCTTCGACAGCCTGCAGTGCCTGGGTGCTTAATGTCTCACCGAGACCAGCAGGTATAGGATGTTCACCAGGCATTTTGCTGCGTATGCACCAAATCAACAACAATAAATGTCGACGGAAATAGGTGTTTACAGCTTAACTTTTTCCTACTATAGATGCAACGAAGGGCGGAAAAACCTCTAACAGCTAATCAAACTAAAAATTTCACAAAAATAAATTCAACACAGCTGTTTCTTTTAGTCAAACGAGCGAGACGCGTAAAAATATAATATTTTTGGCCCGTTTTGGGAATGATATTTTTTTTTGTTTAGTTAGTTTATCCCGAAGGATAGGCAAGGGGAACTAAGCCCATACAGCCTAATCATTGTCTAGTAAAATGAATTTATGATGGATGATAATGATGATGATGAATTAAAATTAGTAAAAATGAAAAATAATTGTAGAAACAACTTACATGAGCCCGTGAAGAGATCGTATTCCGACTAAAGTTTTACTCGGCTTACCTCTTCGATCAAATATATGGTAGATACACAATATACGCACGAAAAGTAGCACCGCCAAATAAGGCATAAATCAAAAGTTGGCACTCTTTTAGCGTCAGTCACAGTAAGCCTCGCTAGCGTTCAATCGTCTCGCGATGCCAAAGTATGCCGTGAAAAACTATAAAAACTACATATTAAAAATGAAAAAAAAAGATAGATGTTATATTTTCAGTAAGTACTGTTTTGTAATCAATATTGATAATAATTTGTCCAGTAAATCCTGATTACTGAATATTTTATATCAATTACAAATACTTCTTACTTCGCATTTATCCCTTTCGCACACCCGTGCGCTTCGTGTAAGTGAAAACGAGACCGAACTTACATAGATAGAACAAGGTTGGTATGGAAAGATGTGGAGACGTCATTGTTTTGACATCCGATTTATAGTACATGCATGCAAAATTTCAGCTCAATCGGAAGCCAGGAACTGGATCAAATTTAACTTGCACGATTTGATTACAGACAACGGGAAATGTCAGACTAAATAAAAGCTTGTAAAAAGCTTAATATTTTTATGCATAAGTATACAGTGTGTAACAAAAAGGGTATGTTAAGCGAAAAGCTATGTAAAAAGCCCACTGTAGAGAACTTATCCACAAAATTTGAGACCCGAAATCACATGTTTATTTTTCCCGATAGTATGGAGATTTTTAAATATCTCAGGAATTTTCATACAATCTTGAAAAATAAAAATGTGATTTCAAGTCTCAAATTTCGGAAATAGGTCAATTTCCTGGTCTAAACATGGGAATAAAATTACTAAAATTTCACGGTGTATAAAAAATATTTATATGCGATTGCGACTCCATTATTCCTATGTTCCTAGCGGCAGCGATAAGGTAAGCGCGAAACAAAAGTAACAAGTCGAGTATTAATTCTTACAATTTTATACTTTATTTAAATAGCATTAGAGTTATTTTTCTTGATAAATATTTTTTGTTGTGTTTGGTAATAAACTGAACTGTGTGATTGGTTTATTGCTTTAACGCAAATGGCTATATGTCAGAATCAGGTGCAAATGTGTTACAACTTTATTACTAAGATATAAGGTTTAACTTAACATACTTATGACCCAACTTAAGTCTTTCTAATTATAAGCAACTCCAACAGTTTAGATCTGTATAAGTACGTATAAAGTGTTGATGCGGCGCCATCGTTTATGCTTGTTTTAATATGAGACTGTGCATCTACCATTATATTTGATCGAAGGCTTACCTGCATATAAAACCATGCACATGCACCAGATTCACATCACAAGCAATCAAAATATAATTTATCTACCAGAAAACATCACTTTACGGACACATGCAAGCCATTCACAAGTAAATTTCGATTTTCACAAGAAAATTACCGCTCCCTTCCAGCTTTTCCCGCCGAATCCTTTTGGGAATGAAAATTAAGACACAAATTTGAAATGTCAATCCCATTTTTTTTACAAAAGTAAAGGAAACTGGCCATACAGGTATTTTAATGGACCTAAATAAATCTTGTTGAGAAGTAAGTACCTAATAGTTGAAAAAAATGCGTCTGCGCACATGAACCAACAGATCGTTGTCTAGAAAACCATGTATAACAATATGGTTATAATTCTATGTCATGCACATATTTTAAAAAAAACCTTTAGATTGCAGCCACGGATCCAAAAACTTGGTAATAAAATAATTCCGAGATAGAATATTATAAAACAAAAAATGTATATTGTAGCCATAAATCCAGGAACTTGGTAATAAATACCTACTTTATTTCTATCAGGTATTTGGTACCCTTGTATATAAGATGTTTTGAAAATTAGTGATTTTCTTTTGACACGAAACTAGGTAGGTACAGCCTGGCAAAAAAGAGTATAGAAAAATGAGGGCGCCACAACATTTCATGCTCATTTTTTTCATAGTTACTCAGCAAAATCTCACTCGGGTGAATTTTTTTTTTCATTTTCTTATTATTATTTTATAACATTTATATTATGTAAGTATTTTTATTACAATTAAGAAGGTTAGTATATTAACTTCTAAGAACCTACGAACTTTATAATATATAATATCTTAATTAAGATAAATTTGTAAGATACTTCTCCGTAATGTAATCCGCAAGGATAATATAGTTGATCGTTTCATCATTAAACATTGTGCTGAGGGATTCAGCTTTATTTACCGAGATTTTGGTAGTGTATAGCTATCAGGATGAAAAAATAACGTTGCCAAAAACGTAATTCAAAAGAGATGGTAATATTCGTCATACGAGTTAAATGACCCCATAGCTCAGTTGGTAGAGCGATGTACGGAATGCAAGTGGTCGTGAGTTCAAATCTCACTCTGGTGATTTTTTTTTTCATTTTCTTATTAATATTTTATAAAATATAGGGAGCAAACGTATGAAATAGTTACAATATAGTGGCTAGTTTATGACATAAGCGTAACAATTGTCCTATTCGACAGAGAAGTGGTGTTCCATTAAGCAAAATATTTAGTACCACCTGTCACCATGTCTTTTTTTTACCAAACTGTAAAAAGAAACAACTTTCACTATGAGACCAACTCCGAAATAGTAAAAAAAAATCAGCTGTTCCATACAATCTTGAATAATTACTGAACTGAAATGTATTTCATGAGATGTAAAAACTTATCGCTCGTCATATATTTTGTATAATAATATTTACAGTTTTGGATATAATATACGTATTATATTAGAGTTGGCTTTCTACTATGAGATGTAATGTAATATTATAAGAAAGATAAAAAAATATATCGCTAAACATACAATTTGTACGATTCACACTGTGTAATATAATATTACATTACATCTCATAGTAGAAAGCCAACTTGAATAAGGTAGCACAGTGTTCCGAAAACCCCGAAAAATGGACATCTCTAGCTGATCCCGTATATCGGTAGTTCGACGAGAGAAACAATTCGCTAGAACAAACTACCTATCAATAGGGAATATGCACTTATTTTTTAAATGATTTTAAATAATTATTTACATGACTACAAATATGTAAATAAATATCAGCATCATAAAAACACCATTTAGTACAAAATAAATTTCTGTTTCTTTAAATAATTTTCTGGTAGATTACTTATATGTTGGTTACTTGTGATGTGAATCTAGTGCTTGTGCATCTCATTCACCTTCTTTCACCCTTTTTTGATGAAGCTGAGTAAAACTTAAGTCGGAATACGGTTCGAATAAATTCGGTTCATGTAAGTTGTTTCTGCAATAGTTTTTGATTTTGACTAATTTTACACTTGTTCTTGAGGATTTTCCTGACGTTTCCATTCATCATCATTATCATCTATCATTAATTCAGAATTCATTTTTATAAAGACAATGGCTGTATGGGCTTAGTTCCCCTTGCCTTTACTTCGGGATAAACTAAAAAAAAAACACCTGCACTGAGCACTGACAGCCACCTGACACTCCTGACAGATTCGGCGGGAAAAGCTGGAAGGGTGCTGGTGTAATTTTCTTGTGAAAATCAAAAATTATTTGTAAATGGCTTGCATGTGTCCGTAAAGTGATGTTTTCTGGTAGATAAGTTATATTTTGTTTACTTGTGCTGTGAATCTAGTGCGTGTGCATGGTTTTATACGCAGGTAAGCCTAGTGAAACTTTAGCCGGATTACGATCTCTTCATGGGCGCATGTAAGTTGTTTCTGCAATAATTTTTCATTTTGACTAACTTTACACTTGTTCTTGAGGATTTTCCCGACGTTTCCATTCATCATCATCATTACCATCCATCATAAATTCAAAATACATTTTACTTAACAATGATTAGGCTGTATGGGCTTAGTTCCCCATGCCTTTCCTTCGGGATAAACTAAAAAAAAAACACTCCTGACAGCTGTCAGTAATTGTGTCTATGGCCGTCAGACAGTGAGTGAATTGAATTTCGAAGGAAAAATCGTAAAATTATAAAGATTTAAACATGATTTAAATATTTTTGTTTGCTTGACTGTGGTTAAAATGTACATTCGTTTTACGAATTAATTCATTTCGTAAAGATATACATTGTTTCGCAGTGAGGGGTATATAGATATACACAAGTGGACATCTCAAGTAATTACTTAAAAAATTAACCTCAACTCCTCAACTATACCTATATTAGGATTGCGTTGGTAAGTTGGAAAACTATTAACTAATTTAATTTTGTATATTAAAATTATATGCTGGATATATGCATATTATTCTGATATACGTTCCTGGAATATTATTTACTATTTCAACAATTACCTATTCTGAACTCTCAGAAACATCTTTAAAATAGTTTACATAATAGTTGCTATACAGCATTCCACTTACTCACCTGCTAATTTAAGGTTCAACAGGTTATCTCTTGAGAAACTTTACTAGTACCTATGTTGTTTATTTCTTCTATGACATTTTGAGAAATAAAATACTTCAGCATTCTAAGTATTTAGGTGAAGTAGGTTATTCTTAGAATTATTACCAATGTGTCCTTTGATGTGTCTTATGGATATGGCTACCTTTAGGCTCTCTAGCACCAACTTCCAAACTTTTTATAACAAATTTGCTGTCTTTGATTCATAAGTGGACAATCAATATTTATATCTGAATTGCACTTAAGAATGCTCCGTAGCCCTCCATACCCTTATTTGGTGCATGTTCACCTTTGTCCTGTCAGTTATTATTGTATTATTATATTTCATTTGAACTTAGAACTTTCTATGCGAAAGTTTCAGGGCAAATTTTTTTATCAGTAGACAAGTTTACCGTTACTCATAATTACTACATATCAAAAATACTATCACTTGACATAATATGTTTTTAACTAATAGTAAGCTAACTTAACTGAAACAATTTGTCCTAGTTAACAAAAGTTGTTAATAATGGAGGATAATTTTATAACTACACATTTTATAACTTACTGTAGCTAATATTAATAGTTAATTGGTTTTTAAATTGTTAATTTTAATTGTTAATTGGTTTTTTAATTGTTTTGATTGTCTATCTAAATTTATAATATGGGTGTATACCTGAAATAAATGAATTTATTAATTTATTATTATTTATTATTAAACTTGCATCATCATCATTCATTATTATTTACAGAGATGTCTTTTTCATAAATATATCTTATTTAGGTAGTGATAAAGAGACTGATATATTTTTAAATCATACAAACTTACATATAATTATTTTATATCTATAATATAAAAATGAATCTCTAAATGTGTAAGTGTGAATCTCGAGAACAGCTGAACCGTTTTCTCTAATTCTCTTTTTAGAATATTAGTTGAAGTTGAGATTTTTTTTTAATTGTCCAAAAAAACCACACTTCTATAGTGGACACCCACAACTTTGTCCATGTGAAAGGGCATTATACCTACCAGTGCAAAGCCAGGGCGAATCCCTAGTTTCTAAAATGTCACATTAATTCCATGACGTAAAGATTCTGAAAATAATATTATTCATTACATGTGTTGCATGAACAAACTAAAGGTTTATTATTGATCAGTTACCTACATAATACATACTAGTGGGCACCCATGAGTTAATTTCATTATCTCAAAAATATGGTAGGTACATAAGGTTTTACAGAGTTCAGTGTTTCACTTAATTTTGCTGTCTATCAACATGCAGAATGTTTTAATTTAAACTAAGTTATATTCAATTTATCCAACAATATTAAGCATCTTAGTTCATTTGAAGTCACAAATGATCTGCCAAACCACCTGAAGGTCAAATACTGAGAGCTATGGTGACCTTTACAGGGGATTGTCCAACATTCTCGACACCGCTCTGGCGCGGCGGAAAGGGAGCCCTGAATCTGTCTGGCAACTTGATAGCCTTGGAGGTAGAGGGGGAACGTGGTCACAGTTTAATGTTCTACATCCAGTATTTTAACTCGGTCACATCTGATTTATTAGTGACTGGCAACCACCCACATTTTATAGCATATGTTTTATTCTGTTGTATTAAGCTATGTATACCTGGAAAGTTGTATCGAAATCCTTAGGTTTTTTTTGCGTGAAATAGTAACAAACATACATTCACATTTTTAAAATTAATAGGATGTGGGTAAATAAATTGGGCTTGAAGTTCATACATAATACAAATTATCATTGTTCAAATCATAACAAAATTAACTCTTTTAATGTGAAATGTGCCTAAGGAGTACAAAGTTTTCTGATCAAAGTCTAGTCTAGACATTCGATAATATACCTATCTACAGATGCAACAGTCTCGCAACATACCTAAATAAACTAAAAACAACTCTTTGTTATTTAAACAGCCCCATCGTCACAGAGGTGAATTATTTTCTTTTTGAAATTAATTATCATGGAGAAAGGTAATTTAAGTCACAAACCTTCACACGTAATTAGGTATGTTTAATATATCTCCCTAATTTAATCAGTGCAAAACGATAACCATTATCTTAAACCTCATAAAAGTCTGATTAAATAATGCATCTATCATGATACTGCACTTTATTGTCTACTGTTCCTACTACTCTGTGGTTTAAACTGCAAATTCATGGTTTATAACACAAATTGCTTAGCTGTGGGCCAAGCTATTTTATTTCTTACGATATGGGTTTACGATATAAAGAAGTAGGTATTTTAATGTCGGTAAACAAAACAATTCAACAACACGAGGAAAAACGCCAGTTTATATGTGCGTGGCGCGACATACGCGCGTATGCTGCGCTTGATCAGTGGACTTTCACTTACCCATTAGTTAAATTGCATCATATTCAGCTGAGGTATGTTATGTCTTTAGCTTGTATGTTATGTCGAAATATTTATGCGAAAATACTACATTCTCTAACATATTGTGTTTATATCTCATGTTCGGTCCTAAGACGGGTAAATAGTCACGTGCGTTTACATATGTATGTAGTAGCCAAGTAGGTGAGATAATTGTTATACTATCATATTTATTTAGACCGATGTATTATTAAATAAAGTTGTGATGGGAATAGAGGTGAAATCTACATTTGAATGCTTTATGCTGTAGGATAAGAATCTCATATAGTATCGAAATAGAGGAAACAGTCCTTTCCGAGTGCATTCTTGCACAGGTGCACTTACACCAGAGGCGAGAAACTTTAAAGAGACAAATTCAAAATTAAAAGCTCTCTGTATGTGTTAACAGTAGTGTCTATGTAATTTTCAGTGGACCGCACCTACCTTACCTATAATTAGTAGGTATAATACAGTTGTAGGTATACTTATTGAAACAAGTTAAAAACTACTAACTACGAGTATCTCAATCAACAAGATTTAACCTCTCCTTCTCTGCAAACATTTTCGCTGCCCAAAACAACTTTTTATTTGACTGACATCGTTTATCTCAGGTATATTACGAAAGCTAGCTGTGCAGACCGTTTTAGCCTTGAGATTATTGTACTAAAAAGTTTGGGTCTGATGACGACGAAGCCGGTTTTATAAGGAGTTTGTAGTTATACATACATATACAGGGTGATTTTTGGTCGTCAACGTTCACTACGGATTATCCTCATCATCACATCATTTTTCTCCATAGAAAGTTCCATACCTGGAAAGTGTCTGGTTTCCAAAATATTAGGGTCCAAAGTTAAGTAAATAGACTGCGTTTTTCTGCATAAATGCACATTGACGCATGTAGCAAGAATTTTTTACGAGAAATAATTAAAAATTAGTTTAAAAATTAATAATTAGAAAGAAATAATTTCGCCCGTACGAGTAATTTTTTTTTTTTATTTACATCGTTTCCTAGCATTTTTTTTGGCATAAACTTACTTTATTTGATGTATAGAGTAGGTACCCTTCGTTAAGGGTGGCAACGAAAAAAACATCCTGTATAGGCACTGCTGTTTTTCCGAAACGGGGTAGCCAGAACTGCATGATCATAAAGGAAAACCCACAGCCACGTTTAACATAGCGGGGCAGATGTAAATGATCAGTGACAAGTTGCTAGCTTATCACCTGATAGAAAGTTCGATATCCTTAGTGGACTCTCACGGCATGCACGGAAGGGGATGCAGCTGATGTATTCTAGTGAAGCTCCGCATCAGCAGAGGTTGTAGTTATAACTGGAGTATACCTATAGCATAGTAGAATGAGTACGAAGTATATTATCTTCATACAAACGCACCGCGCGCGGCTTGTATGTGTGCGCCATAGTATCTATGCGTCGCCGCATGCACACTCTAACAAAATCTCGACCCGTTTCTCAGTGCGCCAGTCGGGGCTAACACCGCACAAGGTTCGCGCGTCACTCATGACACGGCTTTTCGGCACCGATAAATACTTAAACGAAAAATGTGTGATAATCGCAGGAGAACTTATTGCTGTGTGTTTGGCTGTCTAAATAATTCATCGATTCCAGAGTTGTCTCTGTTCAGATTAATATTTACACAGATTACTATTTGCACTGAATTAATATTTAGCTAAAAGTGACAACCCTGAGGCAGGCAAGTATGGTAGGTAATTATGTCGCGGATTGGGCCGGAGATAGCCTACTTCCCACTCATTCTAATATGCCTATATCACCACCCCAGGAAAAAAGACCAATAAATTTTCTCTGTTTTTGTTCAGTTCATATAACACACGTTTCCCAGGGACTCCTGATTTTAATCCTGGGTGGAGTCGCTTAGTGCAGGTAGGTAACAGCCATGTAATAACGAAAATTCTTGATTATAATGCTAGATTAGTTGTGCCCAATACTAATTCCAGTTTCCACAGGTACCGGTTCTTTTATTGCTGATTGTATTAGTCAATTTGACACTAAGTATTGCATTATCAGAAACGTCTGTTTTGTGATGCGCCCGTTTCTTATAATTAGTGTCTTCAAGAGCTAACAATATTGCATGCAAAGTAGGTAATTGCAAGTACCAAGGATATCCATACATCGGACTTAATTTATACATACACTAGCGACCCGCCCCGGCTTCGCACGGATTCAGTGCTGATACTATACATATAAACCTTCCTCAAATCACTCTATCTATTTAAAAAAACCGCATCAAAATCCGTTCCCTAGTTTAAAAAATCTATGCATACCTAGGGACGACAGGACGACGGACAGCGGCAAGCGACTTTGTTTTATAATATGTAGTGACACTAAGGTGACCATACCTCCAGTCACTTTTTTTTGTTCTTCATCTGATCCTTAATATTACTCGATAATGTGGTTGGTTGTAAGTTATGCCATAACTGCTTATTGAACTTAGAATGACTTGGTAACATTTTGCACTGGATTCGGTAGGTACGAGTACATGTAGCTTATGTATATTTGTACTCAAAACCTAATAACCAGTTCAAAAATAGCCACTAAATTGTACAACAAAACGTATCCCTATCAATGAACAGAAATTAAGAAGATTTAAATAATTTTTCAAACAGTTTAGCGATAGTTATCCTACTAATATTATAAACGCGAAAGTTTGTGAATATGGATAGATGGAAGGATGAATGTTTGTTACTCTTTCACGTAAAAACGGCTGGAGCAATTTTAATAAATTTGGTATGGAGTTAGCTGACACCCTGGATTAACAGATATGAATAGAATAGAATAGATTTTTATTTGAAAATTACACATACACGGACAGAAGTAACATAGATAAAGACGGTAGAAATACAGATCAAAAGAAGTAAGTAGACAGGTAGAAGCAACATGAAACGAAGAACAGTAAGTAGAACTGTGTGCCCTATTTGGAGCCCGTCAGTCACGTCCCGTGTACGTGCAACCGCCAAACGGGTCCCTTTTCAGCTGGATGCTAAGACAAGATAGGCTACTTTTTATCCCGGGAAAATGTTTTTATCCCGGATAATTTCGACATTTTGTTTTTTCTGCAGTCCACGCGGACGAAGTCGCGGGCGTCCACTAGTAGGAAAATAATTTGGCTTGTAGAACTTCCCTACAACTGCCCCTAGGGGATGATAGGCAATAGCGGACTCCTATGTATACTTTACAGAATTATTATAATGAATATCTTCGATATATACATATTATGATACGTTGTTCAGATAATATGTTTTATTATGGACACCGCCTGCCCTGGCTTGTATAATAAACCTTACATTATAATAACTTCCTTTGAACTTTAGACCTAGGTATGCTATATTTACGCAGAATATGAACTACCTACGACATCGCGATTGTAATAAAACAGGAAAATTTAAAAATATGTGCATTTATTTACCACGTAAAGACGTTTGCGTTTTAATAATGTTTATAATTACCAGTTCAATTTTGCTAACGTCTTTGATCTTGTCATTTAGGTTCTTCTAGAACAGTAGGTAGTTACCATCTTACCCAAAAGTGTCTAAAACTTTACTAATGTCAGTATATATGTATATTTAATGCATTTCTTATTGTGTTCTTGGAATAGTTGAATGAAATAAACTATATACACTCTACATTTATTTTAGTCTATCTTTCTCTATGCCTAACATACTTAGCTCTCCTTAAAGTCGTGTTTTTTTAAATCGTATTTCGCTAAATTATCGAAACGTTCCATGCAATCTCCAGTCATAAAGCCTAACCGCTATTAGTGAAAATGTTTCGATAACTTTTGCGAACTTCGCTGTCGCTCGTAAAATGGTAACATTGGTTTAGCCTAGCTTTCGACATTGTCCGCCATAATTGTAATTTTGCGATGATATAACTGTATACTTTGCAATCGGTAGCGCAATTTTTATCACAATCTGTTCCGATGATGACACAGCGACGGGGGTCATTAGACGCGCTGACGATTCACGCGTCACCAATATGGAGGACAGTTTTGTTTATAAAATCGCGGGATTGACCTTGGTAACCTTAACTTTCGTATGAATACCTAGTTTTTAGGTACAGCATTATAATGGCTTGACACGTATAAACGATGCATTATTCGAACCACTTAAACTCAAGTCTATATTCGCACTGCATCAGTAAAATAAGTAAGTATCTCTTAAATACAACAGCTACAGTGAACCTATTTCATTAAGTGTCCATTGTTTACAATTAAAAGGTTTAATTGTCGTACGATAACCAATTGAAGATACTTCCAGTTTTGAATAGAACCGAGTGTTGAAGCAGAGACGGCGACAGTTAGAATTAAAGGCATGAACTAAACCTATTTTGGCAGATACTGATTATGGTGTGTGTATGTCTCGTTTATATTGGAAACGTTACCGATAATGCATTTTATGGACAATGAGGACCTCACAATATATTGCCTCTTTGCAAGAACAACGTGACATTTCTCAAATTAGTGGATTAACAGAGTGTAACAGAAAGGGTATTTTAAGCGAAATGTTACGAAGATAGCCCACTATAGGGAATCCGTCTACGAAATTTGAGACTGAAAAACGAATATTTAATTTAATAATAATAACGCAAAATTGGTTGCCACTCAGCATTATGTTGTTCTTGGAAAAAGGCGATTCAGATTTTGCATTTCATAATAATATTATTTCTTTCATTCCCTTCCCTTACTATCCTATTCTATCGTGGTAGCAGTTATATCGTAAAAATGTAACAGAGTCACTTTGCACGAATATAATGCAACTACAGCCATATATTTACTGATAGTGGTCCGAATGATACTGTATTTTCGCAAATATGTAGGTATCTAGTTTCGTTCGTTAGAATTTCGACTTGGAATATGTTGGCTTTTAGTAAATATTATGTTGACGCATCATGATATGTCACTATTTTAACAGTTAAGTTATATTATTTTAACTGACTAACGATGAGATTGCAAAATATAATAATATATTTTAAAAGCTACACAATTATGACAATTTGATTTGCATAATAATATATTAATACATATAGTCACGCTTAATATCTAAAAAAAATGTTGCAGAAGTGTGCAAACTTCACACCCACTTTTCCTAAATTATTTTGCTATTTTTAATCACAGATGGCGAGCCTACCGCCTATCGGACCTACTGCGAAATCGAGAGAGAGAATATTTACGTTAATTTGCCCCATTCTCCTCTTACACTAAAATTTCAAATATTTGATCACAATCAAAAAAGTAACAAAGCCTATCCACAACTACAGTGCATTCTAAACTGATCGGAGAAACTGATCCAATCATCTTTCTGTCGTCTATAATTATTGACGGACCCGAAACCTTTCCTGCATTAGATCGGAAGGGCTAATATCATGGAGAAAGAAATACCTTCTTCATGGCTAATATTGACTATTAATTTTTTTATCCGTACATGTCTAGTATCGAAATTGTCCGACTGGAAGTTCGCCTTTTTTCTTTGCCACGCGAATTAAAATCCATCATTCATATCCACGGGTCTATGATTTCAATGAATATGATTGAATGAATATCAAACGCATTTACTTATAGCATCTCCGATGGAAAGATAGCCTAATCCATTGAGCCATCGCTGCTCAGAGACTGCCGTAAAACGCTATACCATAGCATCCTACAATATTACGCAAGGCAGGACTGGGTTTTGCACAACAATCCGTATGGACTAAAGAAAAACCGTCGATTTGCGGAAATCGCCAGTTTTATGTTCGTAAAATTAATACAAAAAGGTCGTAATTGTTTAATTCCAGAATACAAATAAAAACACTCAAGGGCTGTTCGGTCATTTCAGGTATGCACGCAATACCGTTATTATTTTGTGGAAAGCGTCTATTCGGCTGCAAACATATTTGCGGTCGCGGCTTGTGGACGCGAGTTTTGCGTTTTAAATATAACAATGGAGAGAAGTATTTACTGGCACACTAGACTGGTTTTAGTCAATAGGCAGTTAGCGGGTTAGTGTTTAATCTAACCTCACGCCTATATCCCATAGGGGTGGGCATAGATCAGAACAGATACTACAGATCATTTTAGTACGTTCCAAAAATACTTCTTTCGCCTCATCCACATTTATCAAATTCTTCATACATGCTCGCCAGTTTCGGGTGCTCTTGTCTAGGGCGACCTCTCCCAGCATTAAAACTGAAACAAATTTTATTTGTTGGCAGTTACCAATGGGAGCGTACTCCTCTCTTGCTAACGTTGAACGAGTAATAACGTCTCATTTCTCCCTAACTCCTACCATGCTTATATCATACTTCATTCAATTTGACTCTTTATTTTCAGTTTCTTTGTTTCTGAAAATGAGAAATGATAAATTATGATTATTTATTTGCTCAAAACATGGCGATTGGCGATGATCTGACGATGAATAAATGAAACATGGAAAGGAACTAATGAAGTCAGACAGTCACGGGTTAATAATACGTTGCGGTATTTATGTAGTTTACGTTTAATTGTTTTGCCTGTTTGTTATCTAAATAATCTTGCCTATTACCTAGTAGTGTTTGAATAAAGTGGAAATTAATAGAGTAGGTGTCTAGCTAGTAGTATTATTGGATAGTTTTAATGTAGGTACAGACATTAGAACCTAAAATTTTGTACAGAAATTGTTTTCTCCTTATAGTAGGAAAATTTAGTGATATTAAAATAACATGGTTATCAGCTACTTTTTGTGATTTAAAAAAACATATGGTATGAAACAATCTTTTTTTAATAATAAGTTTGGATCTAAAGACGACAATGCCACGCAAATTAATATATCTCCTCTGATATTCGTGTCTTTTGGTGACTTATGATTTGATTAAGTTGTTCGGTTTTTTTTTCAAACCTTACCTAGCTGTGCCCTCAGCTCTGTTTGTATGGACTCTAGAGGATAAAATGTGAAAATAAATAACGAAGGTATAAAGATATTCTATTTCCAATCTGATCGTATTAAACTCGACTTGAAATAGAGGACTAACCTAGCCGTATTTGGGCATATCATAGAATTTTCAAAATTTTAATTGAAACACTGTCCCTAGTTCTTGAGAGGCATGCATCGCGCCGTGGCCGAGGTAGTGACCCATGAGAACATTAATATTTTGAGAGATAATTAGAACGTTATTTATTCGCGTAGTAACATCTTGCGGTTTTATATTTTTAGATAGATTCACCTCTTCAAGCTAACCTTGGGTGTGTAGTAAGTCACGTACTCGTTACATAAATGTTAGCAGAGAATACCGATTGGATCCCAGCCAACGTCACGTGTTTGGAGGAACCCCGGCGAATGACGAATAATTGAGATAACGTGAAAAATGCAATCAATTTGCAATACTTGGATGCAACCTTCGTTCAGGAATCTCTCGAAATATTATTGTATCCTTTATCTATATCTATATACATATGTAACGGATCGATGTTTGTGCACGCTAATCTCAGAAACGGCAGAACCGATTTGGATGCAGTTTTCAGGAATATGTTGTTACAGGTTCCACTTAACATATAGGCTACTTTTTATCCCGGATAATATCGACATTTTATTTTTTCTGCAATCCGTGCGGACGGAGTCGCGGGCGTCCACTAGTACATATAATAAAAATGTAACGGATCCATGTTTGTGCACGCTAATCTCAGAAACGGCTGGACCGATTTCGATGCAGTTTTCAGGAATATGTTGTGACAAGTCCCACTTAACATATACGCTACTTTTTATCCCGGGAAAATGTTTTTATCTCGGATAATTTCGACATTTTGTTTTTTCTATAGTCCACGCGGACGGAGTCGCGGGCGTCCACTAGTAATTACTAAAAGTTCATAAAACTTTGTTAACTGTTTGTGTCAATATATGGAATTTTAAATTTCCAAGTGTTCTCCGAAAAGTTCCGATCATGGGATAAAACAACATATTTTCCAATGGAATTCTACAAAAAGTCACTCGTACTTATCCGTAAGCCGCAATAATAAATTAGATATTCCTTAATGCAAAACACGAACCGGCTTTGACGAATTTTAATTCGTATTCGTATCACCCGGTTTTGATACGCGCGACTGGGTTGCCATAATGGCACTTTCCTTGAACGATAATGTGGAAAATTAAGTGGTTTTTTTTTTCTATAAATAAATTTACTTTAGCACAGGTATTTCGAGGACACACTTTTTAGTCTTTAGTATAGGTACCTACCTAATGAATCTGATCTGCGTCCATTGAGTTCCCGAGTCGCCTCTGTTTATAATTTTTCAATTCAATTCAATTCTTTATTTGTTTTTCCGATCTATACGTACACTATCCATATAATTTTACACGTTTTCATTCATTATATTTAGTCCCATCATAGGTACTTTACTGTCCATCACGGACCGTGGCTATTAGGTAGAATATTTGTAGGAAAACTTCTCATAAAACTCTTACTCTCAGACACTTAACTGTTACATTTTAATTAGCGTAAGTTCGTTAGGTTAGCAATAGAGTAGATTGTATCTAACAATAAAATAATCTATAAGTGGGTATAATCATAAAATTAAATAAGGTTAGACGTACATACTCTATATAATCTTAATCTGAGTTATATTAGATTATTTAACCGTTTAATCACTCATTATGCGAAATGTTATCTCTACGTGACCATATTCACGGCTTGTAATCTAATGGCCGATTATTGAACGAACAGTGTTGCCCTTGTTACCCTGAAAATCTGGTATCAGCACCGAAACCATACAGTTATTTGTAAACTAGCGACCGCCTGCGACTTTGTCTGCGTGAACTTTAGAGTTCCCGTTATTTCCCGTGTCAATTACGGGAATCAAATCAAAAGCCTACGTTTGGTCCAGCCATTTCGTCAGTTACAAGTTGCTATTCTTGATAGATAACCATCATTTCAAGTGGACTTATCCGTAATGTTTTTATAGGTATTGTAGGTATATTGTCAAGTAAATACAGGTCACTATAAAACACAACATAATTGTATTCATGACTGTCAAATTTTCGCGTTTAAATTACTATAAGTACTATGTTAAACATGGATAGATTTATCGGATTTTGTGACGATTCTAAAGCTGATGCCTTAAAGCATGTTTTGGCGTAGCGTCATTGCTTTTTTAGCGTTTTTATTAAATGTCGTGAATCGTGATGATAAGGTGTGACGTAAGAAGTTAGGTTCGTTTGATAATGTTCGTTCATAGTTTTTTAGTCTCGTCTCGACCGCGGTCGAAAGTCGTTCAGTGGTGCAGTGCTTCAAGTGACGAACGTGACAGTGTCAGTCGCTGTGCAGTGGACTGTGCTTAATTTGTCGCGTCAAGACTTAGTAGACAGTTTTTGCAAGTTTAAAAGGTCACTGTAGTTACCTTCGGTGTGTGCTCTGTGACAGTTTCAAAATGATATTTATCAATTTTGTAATTCATGTCGATATCGGCCACTGTTAGTAATGCCAAATTTTGTAATCCAGTGGATTGAATAAACATCTTGATTATTAGCTCGATATTCTGGCGCTCGAACCACAATACACAAACAACCGTGTCTTTAATTGCAGACACCTTTTCACAAAAATGCACTTCAGAGGGCCATAGTGACACTCCCAACCAAATCATGATTGATGATGGATGATGGCCGTGCTGCACTTTGATGATTTTCAGCGGCCGCAGAGCTGGTAGCGAACCCTGTATTTTGTTTGTTGTACTTCTCTTCGATATTAAAAATTTTCTCGTCTGTAAACAGGATATCGCGGTGTCTGTTTTTTGCTACCGCTAGCAAAACTTTGCATTTCTTGGCTCTTTGCTATCAGACGCGCGTCAGAAGATGCCCACTCTTTTTTCGGATGCTCTAGTCCCAGGTCTTCATTAGTACTTTTTTTACGGTATTTCCCTTCCAAAGCATCAGTTTCTGTGCGGACGGGATTACTTGCAATACGCGCCTTGATTTCTTTGATGACCCCTGGATCCTACGGAACGAGTCTGCCGTTTCTTTTCTTTATCGACACTTTTACATACACGAATATGTTTTAATAACTGAATATCCGGTGGATATCATATTACACGTGGGCCTTAGTTCTTAATCATTCGCTATACATATGAATAAACGTGGATTAGGGACGTAGTAACTTTTAGGTATAGTGATATTTTGTATGGATGGACGTCTGAGTTAAACATCGGATTTTTATTAATAAGACCGATAATGGGCTGCTATACTCGTATATGTCCGAGAGAATCATTTTCAATCTAACTTACAACATTTTGATTTATTTTGATTTTGTTACCAGTATTGTCTCAAAATTCTTTCATAGAGATATTTAATTTAATCCACTTAAATTTACATTACCAAGTTTATTTTAATTGTATATTCATTTTGTGGTTTCTTTTCTAATATAAATGTTATAAGTATCATATTGGATCATAAGATCCATACAGACCATGAAGAAGGTATAAAAGAGGAGGTGGGACTATGAACTGAGTCGTGTGGCAATCGTGAGGCCATGACGTCATGATAGGGGCGGAGCTCCAGCGCCAGTGTAATGCAGTAGCTGTAACCACACGCTTGTGCTCCGAAATGTAACCGTAATGTAATTAAAATTACAAAAACACTAGCGCTTTTATCAGGGTACTTTTTACTGAAACGTAGTATAATATTGCCATCTAGTAATGAGTAATTGCAGTAGTAAAACAATCTTGAACCATATTGATAATGAGCAAGTAGTTTGACTAGTCACTACAAGGTGGTTTCTATGTAAATGGGCAGGGCTACAGTGTTCAATGCTCCCCTCGTCCCATACTTCACCCCCGCTCCGCGGCACACTATTTTTGTATGAAAATATACTTAGCCGCTACTCCTCTTTTATTTCTTCATCATGATGATACAGACACAAACACATTATTATAAATGAATTTGTGGTTTTATTATTCTTACTTACTATAGGCAGGTACGACGATTGTCGTGAGTGCTTAAAAAGTAACTTAAAACATATAATACGATAAGTCAAAAATATAGCACCTATAAGAGTAGAAGGCAGTCGTGACCGCTATATCACCTATTCATGCAATACGTAGGATATGAAGAAACCTCATACTTTATGCTAATCTATTTTATCCGAACCATAAATAGGTGAATAACAATGATTGAAAACAGCTGCACATAACTTATTATTTATTTATTTAACTATGATAAATAATTCTTACTCTATGTGGTTATATTAAAGCAGTAGAGTCACTCTCTTATATCAACATAGTAGGTACATTAGAGATTAGAATTTTCGATGAATTATAGATAAGTTACAGATACAAAGTGGTCAAATGATTTTCAAAGTCGCTGTTGGACGTAATAAGTTTGAGAACCCAGCCGTAGTATATCTTCGCAGCAAAGACGCGACTTACTCTTACTGAATGCTTGCTTTCTGTTCCAGGATCTTACGTTACCATGTGTCCAATATGGCCGCTGCACCTGGTCATCCTTTACATCCTGGCGCTGGCCCCGCTGTGGGTGTTCTGCCAGTCAGTGCCAGACATCATCGTTCGTTTCGATGCAGCGGAGCAGGTCGTTCATATGAACGAGTATATGCATGTCAACGTTAGTGTTGAAGGTAAAGGATTATAACCACAGCCGTGTATATTTAATTTTCAAATAAATATGATTCTATTCTATTCTACTCGACTCCGTCCGCGTGGACTGCAGATAAAAATAAAATGTCGAAATTTCCGGGAAAAAATATTTTTTCGTGACAAAAATTAGACTCAGTCTCCTTTTTCAGGCTCTAGACTACCTGTGTACCGAATTTCATTGAAGTAATTGGCGTAAGGAGGTTGAATAAACTTACTTTTGTATTTAAACTTTATAAGTATTTGTAATACATAAATAAGTATAAAATCAGCAATGACACGGAAAAAAACTTCGATATTCATCATTATCAAAGTTTGTACCTACCTGGATTTGAACCCAAGACCTATCGGCGGGCAAGGTCACACCAATCGGCCGTCAATCATGTCGATTCTCAAAAAACTGGAGGTCAATCGTGCAAAAGTTTGACGTACCTATTTACCAAAGCTAAACCACAACCAAAAACGTTATGTTATGCACATCTCGTATCGTGTTAAATTTTGGCAACGTCAAAACAGTCAAAAGTGAGACGTGGGAAATGCACGGGAAACGTCTGAAACGTTGTCAAATGGAATCAAACCAAAAATGTCTCTCGAAAGGATATAAACGTTGTCATTTTGCCCTCCTGCTAAAATACTCCCTCATGGTTTTAGATTTGACCCAAAATAACCACCATCGGTTCTATCCCCAGGACCTTTACAAGCGGGAGACACAATGGAGCTGCAGGCGTCGGTTCCGCACGTGGCGTCAGCTAACTGGAACAGTTCCAACCAGTGGAGCGAGCCGGATGGCAGCGACTGGCAGGGCATAGTCAGGGTTGACGGCAACTTCTTAGGTAAGCTCAACTACATGGATTGGAAAATGCATTTATTGGGTTCAGGAAGGAATCAGTACATAATATAAAACAAAGTCGCTGTCCGCTGTTGGTCTGTCCCTATAATATTTTTGCGCTTACATTGAAAACGTTGGCTGGACGAGATAGATCAAAATAATGTATTACAATATTGTACACTTTAAAAAGGTCTACAAAAAAGTCCGGGATGGTATATGTCTACCTCTTAGGGATAACCCACAATAACCATTTTTTGTCCTCTACTTTTTACGAGAAATGTGCCGCCTGTGCGAATCCGGGACGGGTCGCTAGTTATTCATATAAATAGACCTAGTATATTAATAATTACGTAACGCTACGGTCGGGTTCCATCAAGCAAAAATGCTAGCCACCAGTAAACAATATTTGTGAATGCTAACGCTATCGACTCGCAAGCAAAATCTATGAGATATATGATAGTTTGACGATATCGTTACGACCTATCGAGAGGTTCGTGCTTGCCCCACATATCATTTTATGCGCTTAAAACGTCTAATTATAACATGGTATTATTTCCCAGGTTGGTCAGACATAAGGCTAGACGTGATCAGAAACTCGGTATCCATTGCCAACGCGACGCTTCACGTCATCGTCATCCGTCCGGAGAGAATCATTGACAGGATCTTCACCAGCAGTGTGGCCACTTTTGTAAGTACAACGCTAACACTTTTGTAAATACAACGGTAACACTTTTGTAAGTACAACTGTAACACTTTTGTAAATACAACTGTGACACTTTGTAAGTACAATAGTAACACTTGTAAGAACAAAGTAACGCTTTTTTTAGTACCAAGAGCACACTTTGTAAATACAAGAGTAACACTTTTATAAGTACAACGGTAACATTTTTTAAGTACAACGCTAACACTTTCCTAAGTACAATAGTATCACTTTTGTATGTACATTAGTCACACTTTTTGTAAGTAAGTACAATGGTAACACTGTTGTAAGTATGTACAACTGTTGCACTTTAGTAAGTACAACAGTTACACTTTTGTAAGAACAACAGTTACACTTACGTAACCACAAGTTGTGGTCCACAACTGTGCCACTTTTTGTAAGTACAATTGTAACACTTTTGTAAGTACACCAGTTACACTTTTGTAAGTACAACAAACGAATTTAATGTGTTAATGGTTTATTTGCAGGTGTCCCTAATATTCATAAACTTCGGTTGCGCGATGCATTGGCCGACTGTTAAAGACGTGCTAAAGAAACCAATAGGACCAGCGATAGGCATGCTTGGACAGTTTCTGTTTATGCCACTCGTAAGTATACATTCCTACTTTTTAACTCTATGTATATGTACAGGGTGTAGCAAAAGGGGTGTGTTAACCAAAATTTGAGATTTTGCTAAATATTGTATGAATATTCTTGAGTTGTTTAGGAATTCTCCATGCTAACGTTTAAAAACAAACATGTGGTTTTGAGTTCCAATTTTGGGAATAGATTCTTTATAGTGGGCTCTTTTCATAGTATTTAATTTAGATTAACATCCTTATATAGGCTGTTTTTGGTTGCGACCGTTTACTCTATACATCAAATAAAGTCCCCGTTTTTTTTTTGAAGATAGAAATTTGAGTTTCAAAGAAGCATTGTTCGTAAACATTAGCACACTCGTACTTGTAAGATATTAGTGAAGTTTGACGTTTTTCCATATTGATGTATAAAAGTTCCGTTTTTTGTTTGCGACATCAGCCTCTTTAGGTTTTTTATAGTGCAAACTTTATACTTATGTGTAGGTACTACTGAATTGAGCAGCAATTTATTTAGGAACTACTCATGACAATAATACACAAAACTGTTTCTAATAAAAAACCTAATTTCGTTCTTTCGGATTCTTTCTATTTCTAAAATAAAATATATAGTTTTTGCCAAAAATTTGCTTTCGATTTTATCACCTATTCATAAATTCAGAAATCATTCTATGTTCTATCTTATATAACTAACTGATAAAACATTATTTCCAGATGTCCTTCGGGCTGGGTTTCCTAATCTTCCCTAATAACTCGGAGATGCGTTTGGGGATGTTTTTCACCGGGGTGTCGCCCGGGGGTGGCGCCTCTAATATATGGACGTTCATTTTGGGCGGAAACCTTAATCTATCTCTTGCTATGACATCTATATCGACGCTAGCGTCTTTTGGTAAGCAACTTGTTATAGATTCTATTCTGACTGCCACATTTAAACTTAAACATAAAATCATTAATAGAAGAAGAAAAATCCAGTATCAATTCAATTTTGTTTAATGGAAAAAAAAACAGTATCACTCTCATGTTTAAGACGAATCTAATGATACCTTTTCAAATGCGACAAGCCGTTTAGGTTATAGAGCAGGGGTTCCCAAACTTTTTTCTCATAGACCCTTTTCAAGAGTTAACTCGTTCTGGTGGACCTACAGGCCTACGAATTAATTGTGAACCTCCATTTTTTCACGTCAACGTAGACCCCCATCGAGTCTCCTGCACCACTTTGGGAACCACTGATAGAGCGTGCTAAAGAAATATAGATATACAGGATGTAACAGAAGGGGTATGTTAAGCGAAAACCTATGTAAATAGTCCACTAAAAGGAACTTATCCACAAAATTTCAGACTCAAGATCACATATTTATTTTTCCAGATAGTATGGAGAATTCCTAAACAACTCAGGAATGTTCATATAATTTTGAAAAATAACCATGTGATTTCGAGTCCCAAATTTTTTCCAAACGTCAGATGTTGTCTCTATAATGATCAAGTTGTAGAGAAAGACAGCATCAACTTTATTCCTGTGATGATACGCTATCTGACGTTTGGAAAAATCAGCCCTACAATACAATACAATACAATAACCTTTATTTGCTCAAAATATGGGTATTATATATGAAGATAATTATGCAAAAATTAATCCAACATATTTTGCCAAAAGTCTGGCATGCAAATCTTTAAACCTATAAAAGTGAACTAGCACAAAAGAAAGAAAAGCACAAAAGAAAGAAAAGCACAAATAAAATTAAATAGAATTAGTATACCCTAAATATATACAGGTTGATTTTTGGTCGTCAACGTTCCCGAAAACTACGGAATCTCATCATCGGGATCATTTTTCTCCATGGAAGCATACCTACCTGGGAAGTGTCTGGTTCCCAAGATATTAGGGTCCAAAGTTGAGTAAATAGACTGCGTTTTTCTGCATAAATGCACATAGACGCGCGTAGCAAGATTTTTTCACGAGAAATAATTAATATCTGTCTATGAAAAAACTAGCATAAATACTGGACATTACGTATAAATCGAGTAATAAATTTATTTTTCTAAAAAATTTACATCGTTTCCCAGCATTTTTTTTGAATAAACTTACTTTATTTGATGTCTAGAGTACGTACCCTTCATTAAGGGTGGCTACGAAAAAACACCTGTATAATAACGATGTACTTGTACTTTGTTCGCAGGTTTCATGCCACTCTGGTTGTTTTCGCTCGGACAGGTTGTGTTCGCGAACGCAAACATTGTGGTGCCCTACATGAGGATAGGGACCTTTATTATCGCGCTTATTGTGCCGCTGGCTATTGGTAAGTTATTTAAACTAATAGTAAATATTCACATAATTTACAATACATTAAATTGGTCCCACACTAAGATCCCTAAGGTCTTATATCGCAGGTAGCAGGTAGATGTTAATGTACTCGTAATAATGAGTATGCTGTGCCATCCATGTTATATTATTTATTATGTTATGAAGAAAATAACTATAAATTTCACATTAATAAGACCATAATAATGCGTCGTCAATGTGACCATTTTTGATAAGATATGTTGTTTACTTTATAGCAGATAATGATGCAGATAATATCAATGGCTAGCCAAGATTTGGCATATCTTTTAATTTTCCTCATTTGCAGATTATTGCGATTTTAAGCCTGATATGAAAAACCCATTAACCATTGTTGTATGTGTGTGTAGTCATATTCCTAACCTGTTCCGGTTTAAACTACGGTTTAACTTAAACAAAATTTTACTTGGTCATCCTCATCACTCACACAGATTTTAAGGTCATCTTAGGCGTCGCGGAATTTAACCTACTTATAAATATAAAATTCATGTGCTAATGCGGGGCTTCACTAGAATACATCAGCTCCATCTCCTTCCGTGTAGGTAGGCAAGTACCTATGTCGTAAGAGTCGTGGAACTCAGGAGTGTAGAACTTCGTGACTGATGTTTTACATCTGGCATCGTTGTGCTAAACGTGACTGTAGTATCTCCTTCCCGATCCTGCAGTACTGGCTGGTGAACACAGCTGGTGTAGCTTAGCCTGCCATTTGTGTACTGTACAGCTGATTCTATAACATTCACCAATCCAATGGAAGCCGCAGCGAGTATATAGCGCTAGTGTAGTTTTTAAAATTAAGTTTATCTCGAAGGAAAGGCAAGGAAAACTATGTCTTTGAACATCCATTGTCTTTGAATTTTTGATACATACATATAATCACGCCTTTATCTCTTACGGGGTAGGCAGAGCACCACATGGTGCCACTTCTGACCAATTTTGAGGGTATAGTTGAGATGAGACAAGTTCGGTTAGTAGCGACAGGTGGTCAACCCATCGTCTACAAAACACCAAGACCCTCTTGTCCCTCTACTGGCTTTTACTGAATTTTTGATGCACGATAAAAACTGCGCTTCGGCATGCTTGTTATTATTTTAACAATACGGATATGTCGCTACCGGAAATATGAATAAATGTAAGGGACAAAAACCGAAAATGAGTTAATAGTGTATAACACCGTTGGATTCGGAATTTTACGCGCCATCGAATGGTATACTTACTTAAAATATTGATATCTTGAAAAATGAATGGTTTTTTTGATTGTTATGTTACACATTTGAGGAGGTCCTATACAAATATTTATCACAAAATTTGACGTATCATCCAGTTGTACAAAATATTATTTTAGACATAATTATGTCTTTTAAGTTGTTAAAAATTGTCACGAGTGTGTACCTATAGAAACTCTGTCATTTGCAGGTCTGGCCATGCAGCGATGGACGCCTCGTCTCGCCGCATTTATGGTTCGAATCCTGAAAGGGTTTTCCACCACCCTGCTCCTGTTCATCATAGTATTCGCTATCGTCACTAACTTGTATATCTTCGAGCTTTTTACTTGGGAGGTGAGTTTTGTATACGGTTTTCTTGTCCATTGCATACGATATTATAGGGTCGCTATCTTACTATACCTATAGTGTGAGGTCTACAAATATCAAAGGCCACTGAATAATTACCTACTATTTATAAATAATATTAGCAACGCTAATGTGTCAACTATTTAACAAAGAATTAACTCATAATGTCTGGCCGAATTTCGGTCATGTGGCCAATCTCAACGGAGATTAGCCAACTGCGCAGGAGTGCACAATCACACGTGCAATCTATTCCCTCACTCTCACAGTCCGATGAGACGGAAAGCCGACACGACCGGAGAGAGATCAGGCGCAGGACCATCTGTTTACCTGCTAGAAAATGTAGAAAGATAAAAGAATTAACTTACAAACATAATGTAATAATACATACTTTTCCCAATCCTCTTTGGCGATAATATGGTCGATTCTGACCGTCACATTTAAATCTAAAGGTAAAATTAGTCCTCCCTGTCCCTTTCTCTCTCAGCCATTTATGTTAAGAACGGAGAGAGATAGACCTGACTAAGATTAAGAACCTAATGAGCTATAAATAACGTTTTAGTAAACATAATTTTGTTTTCACCCGCAGATAATAGTAGCCGGCATGGTGATTCCGTGGCTTGGCTACACCGCTGGCTACATCCTAGCCAGAGGTTTCAAACAGCCGCATCCCGACGCGCTGGCTATATCGATAGAAACCGGTATCCAGAATACCGGTATCGCGATATTTCTGCTGCGGTATGCGCTTGAGCAGCCAGCGGCTGATCTTACTACCGGTTAGTATTTAATTTGTTCATGTACAGGGTGTAACAAAAGGCGTACGTTGAGTGAAAAGCCATGAAAATTGCCCACTGTGAAGAACTGAGTCACATAATTTGAGATTCGAAATCACATGTTTATTTTCCATGATTGTATAAACAGAAAGCTGAGACAATCTTGCCGCCAAAAGTCATTGTTTAAGGTGTTCCCTTTTTTTCATAATTTGATTCTGCGCTAATACGAGACTTCACTGGAAGACATCACCTGCATTTCTTTCCGTGCATGTCGTAAGAGTCGACTAAGGAACTCGGTCATACTCTCAGACGATAAGCTAACTAGCTTGTCGCTGATCATTTACATCTGTCCCAAATTAAAATTTATTTATTTGTGAATCACAGGTGTTTGCAATAGGTCTAACATAATACATTAAATTGGGATCTCTGTGTCCCGCCCAGTGGGCATACAAATTAGTTTTCTGTTTCAAATTATAAACATTACATGCATTCTTTACATTATATTTAAAAAAATAATCAAAATAATTAAATAAATTAAGGCACTTCGCATAATAAATTGTCAGAATAGCATATAATTGAGATATGATTTAAAGTCAAAATGTCAGTTTCTTGGAAAAGTCATGTTTTACGTCCCATCTATGTTAAACTTGGCTGTGGAGTCTCCTTTATGATTCTGCAGTTCTGGCTACCCCATTTCGGGAGTATGTATTATTTCAATGATACCCGAGGAGGGCTGGTGTCAGGCAGCCAGCCGACCGTAAGACAAACGCCATCCTTGGTAATATGAGTCCTGAAAGAAACCATATTACGCCGACCCCGTAAATTAAGGGCTAAGGGCAGGAAAATGATGAATTTGAAACGATAATGTTTTATTCCCAGTGGTGCCAGTCTCGGTGGCTATCATGACCCCCATTCCCATGACGTGCATATACGTCTACCAGAAGATTACTGGACGGTAAGTCATTTTCTACACCTTTGGGGCTTTTTCAAATTGGTATCATGTATATCATATATCAGTCACTGTTTATTTTAGGTGTCCTAAGATCTGCCAAGTGAAACAAAAAAGCGGTATTGTTTTCATTTTAGCCCTTTTTTACGTAAGAATGGTTGCTGAGAGATAATTCTGAATATTTAACTTTAAAATAAATGAAAAATCTTCATTAAATGAGAAAGTACTAAAAATTACCCTTTATTTTGGCTCTGCTGTAGTCGGGTAATAATGGAATAGCCGTTACTGACAGTTCTTACGTAAGAAATGGTTGATAGTTTCATAATCTGTTTAGGGCAAAGAAAATCTCGACTTCATAGACGAATTGCCTCAGATATAAAGAAAATATAATGCAGATTATCAGGTCGGCATATTTCCAAGAAGTATTTCGATCACTTTATACGAAAATTAAAGAGATAGCGAATGGAGATAAGCTTTCAAAGAGATTGTAGGTACTGTAATTATCTACTTAAAGCCATATATAGCTATCAAGACATTAGTAGCTTAATAAAGGGCACTAGATAGGGATAGCTGACTCATTGACAGATATATAGCTAACATCTAGCTAGCTATCTCTTTCTAAGTGCCTTAGTTAAACAGAGCTGGCTAGCCCAATGTCAGCATAGCTATATTGCTTCAAGTATGCATTTGGGGTACCTACTCCCTTGGGTTTTTTTCAACAAAGGGGTACATAATTTTAAACATTATAACTGCTAGTGGACTGTGACATCTTTTGTTTAGCCGAATGTCAACTTAATACTTGAGTTTACTTGACATGTCTGTGAGCTTTATTTCCGCGCACGTACTTTTTTCTCACTCTACAATATATTATACATTTTTTTTACCCAAGTGATGGTGTCAATTGTATCGTTTTGTCACACCATAGTCAAAATTGTTAACCTATGCCTCACTATAGATAAAATTGTTTAGCCAGGTCACACTTTAATTAAATTGTCTAGTTATGTCACATCATAGTCAAAATTGTTAACCTATGTCACACCTTAAACAAAATTGTTTAGTTATGTTACACCATAGAGAAAATTGTTAAGCCATGTCACAATATACACAAAATTGTTTACTTATGTCACACTAATAGGCAAAATTGTTGAGATATGTCAGACCATCGACAAAGTTGTTAAGCCATGTCACACAATACACAAAATTGTTTACTCTATTCATGCTATAGACAAAAATGTTCATTCAAAATTTTTATTTTTCCATACACATCGACATCATCTCCCGTCATGATGGCCCCATAGCCTGGATGGTATGTCGCCCCGTGGATTTTATTGCACTTTATCCGGTGACGGTTGAAATTGCACCTTGTGTCTAATGCTATCAAGCATCATTTTGCCAACACCTAATTTTGTTGCTAATTATGCCTTAAATACACATTCTACTAAAAGCATTCTTATTTTGTTACTGTACCTACCTTGTTTTATTTTGCATTAGGAATTGTGCAAAGAGTTTCTGTTTTATCTCTGCGTCTTTAGGTTTTTTATAGAGCAAATCCTTACAGTGTTATTACAAAAGAATTTTAACAATATTTAAGCTAAACATTGACTAAAATTGTCAGATTGGTATTACATATATGTTAGTTAGTTAGTTATGCTTTATTGTACACAGTAAAGTTTTCACAAATAAAGTTTATGACAAAGAAAATGTACAAAGGCGTGCTTATCTCTAAGAGAGATTTCTTCCAGCAAACCAAATATGTTGCTGTCAAATGTCATTTTTTAATTTGTGTCTAACTTTAGATTCTGTGTTGTACTACCGTAGTACATATAACCTTCACACATAAATAAAAGAAACGTTCTCTCTAATGCAAAATGAAACAGGGTATACTTACTTATCACATTGTATAAACTAGCATGCTCGTGTGCTAGGTACTAGGTAGCATGTGTATTCCAGGCTTAACGTTTTGTGCTTCGCTTTAGTTGGTTTTGTTTTTATCGCTTGTGACGTTTTTGTGCATGTTACATTACGTTATTTGAGTAGTTTTACATTGAAATTAACATTCCACTTGTTTTTTATAAGGTAATGCGTGCGATGGAATAGTAACAAAAATAATTAACACTACCTAGTAGTTTAAAGTAATGATTTTTTTATTCTGCTTTTCTGACACATCACACAAAAACTACTGGATTTCATCAAAATCTGATAACGTAACTGACGAACTAGTTGGTTCAATAATAGAAAGATTAATATAATTTGTCAATATTTCGAAATTATTTAATTAACAGTACTTTAAACAATAGATATCGACATTTTGAAAGAGATAGTCTGCTAAATTCGACTTTGTATACAAAGCTATAGCGTTATCTCTGTCACACTACATGTCTGTTCCACAAAGTTACTATCCTTTCTAAAAGATGATTATGCAATATTTATTTATTTGTCCCTTTTACAATATTTATTGTCCTGTACTGTATGTGTCGTGTCTAAACGTGTTAACATTTGTATCTGTTTCTCCATTACAATTTTCCATCTATCCCTACCCTATTCTAGCGGGTTTTGTTTCTTCGCACTTTTATTTTTCCAGGAATTCTTTTTTGCCTTTCTTTGACTAACATTTGTTTTGGATAACTAATTTACAAATGGTCTTTAGTTAAATCAGCTACTTACCTGATTTAATTTTGATTGTGTTGACGTATAGAACTAAATTATATATGTAACAAAAATATACATATCTGTTTTCGGTTTACCTATTTTCTTACCTGTTAAATTGTTAATTTGTCTTTCTTATTTGTATATGTATAAACTATGTTAATTGTTCATCATTATTTTTTGTTTTGAATTATTTATCACACTATCTTTACAGGTGATTTTAACTTAAATATGATAACCGTATACGATTTAAACAGCGTTTAACTAAAGACCATACGCATACGTACAACAATCAACAACCAGTTAACGCATCCTTCCCTTTGCAGTATCAAAAACCGGAATCAGCACAAAAAAGTCATCGAAGAGGGCGGCAACTTGCCCGTACCAGCTGCCTCCGCCGACTCTGGAGACGTCTCAGCCGTTGATGCTGCTAAGTAAGGAGGTTTAGCTGTTCTAGAAACGTCTAGAAGGAACTTAGAAGAGTTGTTACTTGCACTAAACGCTATATCATTTGAACCTAAACGCAAGGGCATTTAAGTACATTTGAGTTTACATCTTATTGCTCATCTTTGCTCCCTAAAGGAGCGTATTGTTTGTACTAAAGGTACTAATAAGAACTAAAACTATTGAGGTGAGAGTGCTAAAAGGACTGAAGTTGGTCTTAATTTGTAATTCAAAGTCGAAATGCTAGTTTATACATCGGTCATGAAACTTCTTTACTGGTGTAGTAACAATTTCTTTTAAGTTTTTTGTATCACATTTGGTGGCTAACCGCATAAGTTTACGTTTGAGTTGTTGTGATAAATGTCCGATCAAAATGTTATTTATTATGGAGCCAATGAATTATTCAAAAAGGTTTTTTTACAACTAGAAAGAACAATAATTAATTTACAATACTGTATTTTCTGATGTCTTATAAAACTTGTTGAAATCAGTTTTAGGTTTTTTGACATATTTATAATTAATTATACAAAAGAGGGGTTTTAATACACGTTTTTATTCTGCGAGATATAAGACAGTGACAGCCTTCATATGTTTTGGTATTGTCAAGTGTCCAAAGGGGGATGTATAAATAATATGTTGTATATGCATATCGCGCTCAAAATCAGACATTTTAGTCGATGTGTATGTCTTGCTATTTGACATTTTGTTGTCATTTCTAAGATCGATGTTCACCTATAAACTTGTCACTGTTATTTTAAAATAGGAAGGTGCAGTACTGGTGCTAAATATTGCAGGCTTGCTATTGATTAATCTTCGTAGTGTTTTCTCTGTCACATATCGGATATTTGTCGACTATCTCTTTCTAAATGGCAGCATGTAACATTTATCTCCCAGTACTGTACATGAGTATTTTGAATTTTTGTATGTATTTGGTCTACTTCATAGGGATTTTGTTATAAATAAATCGTGGTTTAAATAACTATACTTTAGCTGGTGCTAAACATTTAGAGACGTTTTTTTTTATTTAAACAACCTTTATTGGATATGATCCAAATAATTCAAATTTTATTCTGTTCCTATGTATGTAGAAGTATTGTTTGTATTCGTATTTGAATCTTGTAATACACCATTTTATGTTGAATTTGCGGGTAGTGTGTTATGATTTTTTTAAATGTTTTATATTCACGGTTTGCTGTTGACATAATGTACAGTTGCGGTAGAATTTTATTTGATTACTTCTGTATACTCGTATCTATATAGTTTAACTGTTTTTTTTTTTAAATACCTAATAGCCCTGCCGGTTGCACGCGTCGCAATATATATCGCACATCCGCTAGAAAAATGTCTCATGAGAATAAGTCGTGGATGTGAAAATTAACCTTTTTTAAAGTTTTTCTGGAAATGTATATTGCATTGGTTTTGAGTTATGACAGTTCACAGTGTAAACATCCGCTGCGACTATTGTAAGAAGTTATAGCAATCTTTAATTCACAGAGTATGACAAATGTTTTATGACAATTTTAAAATGTTCTACTGCAACTGTCATTATTTATTAGTGTTATTAGATCTAGGCATTTTTGTGATTAACATGATTCCTTTTTGTAGTGCAGCTTTTGTAGATTTAGCTATTTGTTTGTCTTTTTTTTCAAATGGACAATACTGTACTTCAAATTATTTGGGACCAGTGACGACAAGATACTTTTCGTATGAATTATTGTGAGGAAGGAAAGGATATTTTTTATGTACAGGATGTATTTTCTTTACCACCTTTAACGAAGGGTACGTACTCTATACATCAAATAAAGTAAGTTTATGCCAAAAAAAAATGCTGGGAAACGATGTATATTTTTTTGATTTTTTTTTATTTCTTGATCGGGCGAAATTTATAGTGTCCAATGTTTACGCTAGTTTTTTCAGACACATATATTAATTATTTTTCGTGAAAAAATCTTGCTACGCGCGTCTATGTGCATTTATGCAGAAAAAAGCAGTTTATTTACCTAACTTTGGACCCTAATATCTTGGGACACTTCCCAATCAGACACGTGATGATGAGATTCCGTAGTTTTCAGGTATGCAAGGTGTGTTGACAGCCAGGCCATGGAGAAAAATGATCGTGATGATGAGATTCCGTATTGGGGTTCATTAGTATCTTGAACGACTTTCTTTTGAAATCACGAACATAAATGAGCTAAAACATCCTGGTTTTAATTTTCCTGCGAGTGGTTTTATATCAAGTCGCCTTTACTGTCAATAGGTAATGTAAAAAAAAATCAGAAGTTATTATGGGCGAGTGTAACATCAAATATCGCTTTTATAGCTACTTTTGCAATCATGTAAGTATGTGCAATTAACCCTTCACTTTTAATAACTTATACGTCGTCAACGTTTCCGAAAACCACGGAATAGGAACCCACCTTAAGAAGTTATAGCAATCTTGAATTCACAGAGTATGACAAATGTTTTATGACTCATTATTTATCATCACGATCATATGGAAGCATACCTGGATACTTTTCGTATGAATTATTGTGAGGAAGGAAAGGATATTTTTTAACGTCTGGTTATTAGGGTCCAAAGTTGAGTAAATAGAAATTTATACTGCGTTTTTCTGCATGAAAAAATATGTAGCAGAAAAAAGATTTTTTACCACTTTGAACCCTAAATAATTCAGATATCCCTATCATGGAGAAAAATGATAAAAAAACTAACATAAACACTGAGGAGACACTATAAAGTTTTCGGGAACGTTGACGATCAAAAATCAAGGAATTTAAAATTTTACTTAAGAGTCAAAAAAAAACTTTACTGTCAAAATCCCAGTTTTTTCATTTGGCATAAACTTTATTTCATGTATAGAATACGTACCCTTTTGCAATCGGATTTTATATTATGTAAGGTGGCCACAAAAAATTTTAACATCCTGTATAAGTACCTATACAGGGTGATTTTTGGTCGTCAACGTTCCCGAAAACTACGGAATCTCCTCATCATCACGATCATTTTTCTCCATGGAAGCATACCTGGGAAGTGTCTGGTTTCCAAAATATTAGGGTCCAAAGTTGAGTAAATAGACTGCGTTTTTCTGCATAAATGCACATAGACGCGCGTAGCAGGATTTTTTCACGAAAAATAATTAATATCTGTCTACAAAAAAACTAACATAAACACTAGACACTATAAATTTCGCACGATCAAGGAATTTAAAATTTTTTTTCAAAAAAAATTTTTTTTCCCAGCATTTTTTTTGGCATAAACTTACTTTATTTCATGTATAGAATACGTACCCTTCGTTAAAGGTGGCCACAAAAAAACACCCTGTACCTATATACAGTACTCGTCGTTAAATATTGCACCTATACATCAAGATTTGGAACGAGATATATATATGAGAGAGTGAGTCGGCTATATTCGGATTAATAACGTTATCTCTGTCACTCAAAACACTAACTGTCCAGTATCTATTGGGTACTGTTATGAAATAAAATTATATGAAAGTAAATGAGTAAAATACATCTAAGTTATGTAACACGTTTGTGTTCAAGTGCACTATTTAACGCAACTACTACTGTCGGTGCTATTTTTACGAGGTTTTTAATATTTTTTACTAAGGGTAAAGCTTAGATTAAACTACTTGATTGATGTAGGTCCTTTCCTTCCTATTCTACTTGTATTTTGTATGCAGTGTCGGATTGTTTTCACATGGCTCGTTTTATAGGTGAAACAGATGTGGAGCAAGTATACGTTTTCTGTTGTTCGATTGTGAATGAGATCAGTATTTTGTTAATTTATGAAAGATTGTCTAATTTATTTTTAAGAAATACAAATTTTTTGGAGAACTTCGTGTTTTTTATTTATTTAATTAGATACTTGTGTATGATATCAAACATTGCCCGTATTCACGCTTGGGTCTGTGCCAGTCAGCGAGATTATTTTGTAATGCACGTTTAGAAAAACTCGAAAACATTTTCATCAATCTCCGACAGATTTTTGTATTTATAAGTGAAGAAATTTCAATCTGGGATCTACTTCGGCTTGCAGATCGTTATCCGGGGAAATTTGTTAGGTAGCAGACAGATAATAATTTAGGTAAGTGCTCACCAAATTATTACCACGAAACAAACATTTCAGCCGTATGAAATTCATTTATTTTCTATAAAACTTACCAATATAGGAACAGTAACAATAAAATTCAGTCTTAATTCACATCTGTTTCACCTTAAAAACCAGTCTTGTGAAACAGACAAGCATCTTTATCATGAGAATTTTCTCATAATACTCGTATTTCATCCATGGTGGAAAACGGTACATTATAACGAGTAACGATAGCTTTCTTCTTTGCTATTAAATTAGCTATTTAATTTAGGTACCTACTTTTAAATATGATTTCAGAACTCTGGTTTCAGTTATTATGTTACATTCTACTCGATTCCATTCCAATATCTGTGTTTGTTGTTGCTTCTGGTAAATCTGCGATTTTCCTATTTGCCTTTCTGCTCACGATGCTGGAAAAATAAAACATAACATTGGTTTATTGACTCTACCTGAAGGTAAAGTCGAGAGCCTATAAATAAGAAAGAGCTTAAGTATAGCAGCATATACCTATATATTAGCATAGGTATAATGAAGTTAGTGAACAGGTTCGATAGCCTTGAGGCGTGCCCGTGCCCTGGGGCAGCCTACGTCCAGCAGTGGACTGCAATAGGATGATATGTGATGTATGAATGAACGATCGAGCAAGCCTGGTCCAAGACTGCTTGCTTTACGTTTGGCAACCCTTTATGGGTCTAGGGGGGCAGGGGACACATTTGCTTACCATTCTCGCACTTTCTGGTAGATGTAGAGACACGTCATGGGGATTGGCGTCATTATAGCTACAGATACTGGGACCACTGGAATAAATAAAATAACATAAGGAAGCTTAAATAATAAAGACTTTGGTAGGTATAAACCTACATAAACAAAGCACTTTGCACTGGAATACTCTCAATATAAAAGCGCGCCTTCCCTGAATGGACTTTTACCACTAAATATATAGGGTGTAAAAAGACAACAATGTTTTTTTGATACCTCGTATTCTTTGTAAGGTTACGTTCATTTTCTTCTATGGAACCAACCCTGGGAAACGACATAAAAATTATGAAAAAATACTGTAATTTTATTGCAAGCAATGTATTCGTTTGATGCGCAAAGTACAAATGTACCTACAAAACTAACATTATAACATTTTGACATGGTATCTTTGAAAAAAATGTTTGTTAACCGATTTCAGATGGATTTATGTAAAAAAAAATGATAATATTAATGTAACTTTGGACCTCAATATCTTGGAAACCCGTGGTTTCCCAGGGGTGCTTCCATAGAAAAAAAATATCGTGATGTTACAAAGAATACGAGGTATTAAAAGAACAAAGTTATCTTTTTACACCCAGTATATTTAATGCATGAATTTTAATGTTGTAAAATTGTTACTTAGCCATTCCCAAAGAGGGTTCGCGTTAGTCAGAAACTAGTAAGAATATACCAAATCTTAAAGAAACGTTATTGTGGCGAACCTTAAGCGATTAGATAAGGGCAGTTATATGACCTACTTACCAGTCGTCCAATCTGCTTCAGGTTGTTCTAATGCATATCTCAGTAGAAATATAGCAATGCCAGTATTTTGAACACCCGTCTCTATGGATATAGCGAGCGAATCCGCGTGCGGTTGGCGCAGTATTCGCGCTAGAATGTAGGCTGATACGTATCCGAGCCAGGGTATGCCTATACCGGCTACTATTATCTGGAAATGTATGGGTGATTTGTATTAATTTGTAACAGAGCCATCGATCGGCCCCCTTATTTATAGCAAAAGGAAAGCGATAGCGAAAATTATACAAAATCGCCGATTGCTTGTCAAATTCGTATTACGTAAAATGAATTTCAAAGGAACTTTGACATTTCAATGCGAGTATTGTATAATTTTCGCTATCGCTTTGCTTCGGCTTTGCTATTGCTTTTACGTAATCAGGAAGCGGATGCAAACAGAACTAAAGCGATATTGAAGATTCTGTCAACGAGTCAGTATACTATTTAGACCTGAGATTTAGACGAGGGTCAAATAAGTATTGTAGTGGCTCGATGGGGCCGGAAGCTTGCGTCACTTAGCACAAATGTTAGATAGTTTTGAATGAGGTTGGAGCGTGCGACCGGTTGTCATAAGTAGGTTACTAACTTAGATTAATGATAGGGAGCGAAGCGGAGCGAATCTTTATTCTAAGGTTACTAAGTAAGTAGTTAGGTTAGTAAGTAAGTACCCGTTACGCGTGCAATCTTCATTGGATTCTACCATGAAACTGTTACCATAAATGTAAATTGTACTGTGATCAAAATAAATTGCCTTATTTCGATGTTTCGTTGTGTGAGATTGAGTAGCCACTAGTCTAGTTTTCTAATTAACAGATCTTAAACAGATATAACTAGATCATAAAACCCTAAAACGACTTACCTCCCAAGTAAACAATTCAAAAATATACAAGTTAGTGGCAATGGCGAAAGCGATGATGAAGATCAGCAGGGTTGCCGAAAACGCCTTAAGAATTCGCACCATAAAGCTGGCCACTCTAGGCGTCCAGCGCTGCATCGACAACCCTAGAGCCAGTGGCACGAACAGGCATACTAGGAATTCCGCTATCCTCACATAGGGCACTGATATTTTCGCTTTAGCAAATACCACTTGGCCTAGCGAGAATAGCCAGGCTGGCATGAACACTGAAATAGAAAAATATAAAAGGGTTAGGTATCTATTTCAATTCATACAGTTGGATATCATAAACAGGAATATAGAAAAAAGTTGTATTATATATTGTTATTATAACAACTTCACTTAGCTATACCCGAGGAGGGTTGGCGTCAAGCGTGCAGATCACGCTGGATTAGCCAGATTTTTTAAATTATCATTTATAACATTATCTACTATTTGATCCTTCACGCTGGATAAAACTTACCAAAGGACGCTAGATTAGATATTGTAGTCATAGCCAATGATAAGTTGAGATTGCCGCCCAGTATATATATCCATATATTCGAAGCCCCGCCCCCCGGAGACACTCCAGTAAAGAACATGCCCAGGCGCATGGCAGGCGACCGCGGGAAGATTAAATAGCCGAGGCCGAATGATATCTGAAATACGAAATATGTAATTGGGTGTGGGGTAAATAGGTAGGCAGAAGGAAGTATTATTTTCTAGAGAATAATAAATAAAATAACTAATGAGCTGTTATAATCGAGTAGGCCGTCATCACATCACATCTATTGCAGTCCACTGCTGGACGTAGGTCTCCCCCAGGCCACACTACAAGGCTACTGCCTATAGGGGAGGTTTTTGCCGTTTGCATTTGCCTACAATGGAGTAGGTACTGGTAGCTAAGTACGAACGTGGATCACGTACAATGACCCTTCACTTTTCATCTCTATCAGTTTAGAGCGTGCCAAAGAAATATATATACATACATACAAACATATACGTATAATCGATAAACACAACCCTCCTTCTGGTGAAGTTGGGTAAAAAACAGTTTACAATGATAATGTACAAAGGCTTCTTATAGGTACCTAATTCCTATCTTTATATCTCCGTTACGGTCGTGTGTTTTTAAAAATGGGGGACAGACAGTAACCTAACTTTTAAAAACACTGCCGTTTGTAAGTAACAGCTCTATGGAGAATGACTCCACTCCAATCATCAATCACAGAATGGAAAAGCTTACCAGTGGCATAAACAGGAACTGCCCAACCATCCCAATAACCGGTCCGATCGGTTTCTTCAGCACTTCCTTTACCGTGGGCCAGTGCATCGCACACCCGAAGTTTATGAAGATTAACGACACCTATAAAAAAAAGTAGCTGGTTGAAGATGGGATATAAATATTATATTTCTAGGTATACAGCACGTAAACGAGTATTATGTTAATACTTTGACCAATCATTATATCTATAGGTATGTATATATTTATATTTTATAGGTATATGTCGAAGGCATATATTCTTTTGGTCCTTCGAGCCGGATATATTTAAAAGAAAAGCTTCATTTGTAACAGAAAAATATGACAGCTCGGATAAGAAGGATGTCAAACGTAAGTAGCGTAAAATATAGGTAGGTAGTATATAAGTAGATATATAACAGAGGAAAGCAGCTATGCATGTACTTACAAATATAATGACGCTGTAGGTGAAAACCTTGTCGATAACTCTCTCTGGTCTGGTAACTGTTATCGGTAAGGATCCATTGGTTATCTCATATTTGAGGAGCCCTCTATTAACTGTTAGTTTTAACCGGGTCCTACCTGAAACAATCTTGGTGTTTGAATTTCCGGATGGAGAGACGCACCCCTATTTCCTAACATGCGACCGACCGATGACATTTTGTGTTATCCTCCTACCAGTTCAAAAAGCAGTGCTCTATATCGAAAGATTTCAAAATATGATTCTTTGAATTGGTCGCGTAGTTTCATTTAACGTCAAACAACCGGTTGCGGACCGGAAGCAAGTTGAAAAAGCCTGCGGAAAGCGAATTGCTATACCTACTAATGCTGCTGATAATTTGATGGAATCAATGGAATGGAACTCAATAATGGAATGGAGAACAATAGAGGGTTTGATTTACGATCTTCGATTTTACTGAATATCTATAGTAGGTACTTACATATATTCATAAATTAGCTGTAGGGGAGACCGAGGGGATTTGAAACAGAGGTGATTTGAAACAGTGCCGATTTCTCTAAAATTAAAACGGTTAGCGAGTTGGAAATATTGCTTTACAACTACTTTCCTACGTCCGAACACGTGTCTGTTCGCGTCGGTGGCGCAAAGCGTGCGGTTTTTGAGTTTTGTGTGTCAAGTGACAAAAATCGCAAAAAGTAAGTTTTTAACGTTTTTTTACGATGTTTATATTTTGATGATGGTTTCATATTTTGGTTTAAATTATATATGTTTCGAAAGCTCGATAACTAAAGATTCGTTATTTATATTTGGTACAATTTGTTTCCGCGTATTTTCTTCTTGATTGTGGATTAAATAAAAATTGGGAAGTTTTTTCTTACTGAGGGGATTTGAAACAGGCTGTTTCAAATCTCCTCAGTAAGAAAATCTGGCCAAGTTTTCATGTTTTTATCAGGCAGCAACCAAGAAAAAACAGTCACAAAAGATTTTATTTAAATTATAATATGCCTATAATTATAAATTATAATACTACTAGGAAGTCTAGCCAGGTCAAAACCCAGAGAGCAATATAAACTTATTTCAAACTTGCAGCAAGTATAAACTATCAAACATGGAGACTTGCAGCAAGTTTGTCATGGCAAAGGTGTATGCATGGAATAAACTTGCAGTAAATTTGAATCAAACCTCCTAGTTCCTCCTAGTCCAAACAAAACTGTATAATGTTTGTTTCTTCAAAGAAGCTACAAAGTGTGTCATGGCAACCATGCAGCTTTTTTGAAGAAAAAAACATTATACATGTTTGCTATGGCAACCTAGCAGCAACTTTGTAGTGACAAAGATTCGGCGGGAAAAGCTGGAAGGGTGCAGGTGTAATTTTCTTGTGAAAATCAAAAATTATTTGTAAATGGCTTGTATGTGTCCTTAAAGTGATGTTTTCTGGTATATGAGTTATATTTTGATTACTTGTGATGTGAATCTAGTGCGTGTGCATGGTTTTATACGCAGGTGCTGAGTAAAACTTTAGCCGGAATACGATCTCTTCATGGGCCCATGTAAGTTGTTTCTGCAATTATTTTTCATTTTGACTAACTTTACACTTGTTCTTGAGGATTTTCCCGACGTTTCCATTCATCATCATCATTATCATCCATCATAAATTCAGAAATCATTTACTAAAGACAATGGCTGTATGGGCTTAGTTCCCCTTGCCTTTCCTTAAACAAAAAAAAATCTTTTTTAATTATACAAGTTTGTTTTGACAACCTTGCATTTGACTTGTCATGAAAAACTTGTTTGACTCAAACTTGCTGCATGTTATTTCCATACACACACCTTTGCCATGACAAACTTGCTGAAAGTCTCCATGTTTCATAGTTACAACTTGCTGCATGTCTGAAACAAGTTTATATTACTATATGGGAATAAATACCTTTAAATTAGATCATCATTTTTATTTTACAACCCTTAACACATCTCCAAAATAATATGTTTCAACTCTCCTCAACCCCTGTTTCATTTTACCTCGATATGAGGGGAGTTGAAACCAGTTGACTTGTTACGGTTAAGTCGATTTTTCACCACAATAATCAACGCTTATAATTTATTTATGTTAGTCATTCGCAAGTGTAAAGAATAACCTATCGATTGGTACTAAAATCACACGATTTCTGTCTATAGTATTTTGTGTATGAAATAAAATGTGAAAATTGTTTCAACCCCCCTCGGTCTCCCCTAATAACTATAACTCTTACCGATCATTTTTCCATGTACTTTAACTATTCCACTCCAGTAAGAAGTGTTACTCTCTTTAACTTGATATGTGGAGTTCCATGAAGCTTCGGCAGTATGATTATCCTCCGTTCGTAACTCCATTGTGTCGTTTGATAGGAGATCCTTACCTGAAATTAGTGATTTCATCGATACAATTATTAGCCTGCGCAGATGTAGGGCTATTGTATGCAGCTGATGTATTAAGCCCGTGTTGATACACAGGCTAGCATCTACAAGAAGAAATACTTATAAATATTCTATACAGGGTGTTTTTTCGTTGCCACCCTTATACATCAAATAAAGTTTATGCCAAAAAAAATGCTGGGAAACGATGTAAATTTTTTGAAATTTTTTTTCATTACTTGATCGGGCGAAATTTATGGTGTCCAGTGTTTATGCTAGTTTTTTCATAGACAGATATTAATTATTTCTCGTGAAAAAATCTTGCTACACGCGTCAATGTGTATTTATGGAAACCAGACACTTCCCAGGTATGCTTCCACCATGGAGAAAAATGATCGTGATGATGAGGAGATTCCGTAGTTTTCGGGAACGTTGACGACCAAAAATCAACCTGTATGTCTAAAAACTAAACTTTTCCTGGAAAATTATGACTGTATAATTTCTCTGAACGATGTACTAATTGTGGAACGAAGTCCTGAAAAAGTGCAACATTATTTCAAAACATTCAAACGTTTGCAAACATTTCTTATCAAAACATTTAGTAACATTTGAATATGTCGGCACAGGATACAATCGCGCTATAAAATAGCTATCACACACAGCTGTGCGTGCGCCTGCAGTTGAGTCACTACTTGTCAAGCGCGATAGCTATTTTATAGCGCGATTGTATCCTGCGCCGACAAATACAAATCAAAAACTGTTTGCAATACGTAGGTAGGTAAATACAGCACTTAGTTATCGAAGTTAATATGGCAATATAGTTAGCGAGCGGAGAATCGTTTTGTAATTAGTAATTATAGAGAAATGCTAGTGAAACCGTAGACATTCATAATCAATAATTTATCTTATATTTATTGTTAAATTTTCCTGCTTTTCCTAAAGTTCAGAAATGCGACGTAGTTTTTCCCCGAGATTAGAGAAGGTCAAGTCTAGCCTAGACTCTTATCATATTGAAATAAATCTAATGCTTTAACTAAAGTTTATTTATAACAGCTATTGCCCGCGATTTCGTTCGCGTGGTCTACAAAATGTAGCCTCATCTTTCGTAGGTACTCTCAAGTTGAGAGTCTCAACTATAATATGTATGCAAAATTTCGAAGAGATTAATTGAAAAAATAAACCGTGAAGAGGTAACGAACTTACTTTCACTATAATTTTAGTTTGTACTTGTGGACGCAGTGGCGCGACAAATTTTCCTGAATAGTTTTTGCCGCCCTTGCCTCAACAATTGTCATATCATAATTATTTTTAAATGCAACAATTTCGTTGAAATAGTACGTCCGTCACCATATTTTAAAAACTGAGACAAAATTTGTTGCAGCCGTTTCTAAGCGACATGCACAAACGCACAGAAAACCGTCATAGAAAAATATTTTTGAAATCGTTAAAAAATCTTTTACTCATAAATCCCACGGACAGCGATCCGTTACATTTTTAACAAAATGTAATTATCCGGGCCATATTGTTAAATTGACATTTCCCCGGTATAAAAAGTAGTAGTAAAAGCCTGGTGATTTCATGAAGTGGTTCAATTTCCCGTTAAATGACGATTTTTCTGTCATACCTGGGAATGTGGTTTCCAAAATATTACCAAAGTTGAGTAAATAGACTGTATCGAAATTTTTTCACGGTTAGACACATCGCGATCGTAAAAATTCTGCATTAGATGTATAGAATACGTACCCTTCGTTAAAGGTGGCCACAAAAAACACCCAAGTGGGACCTGTCACCATATATTCCTAAAAACTGTATCGAAATCGGTTCAGCCGTTTCTGAGATTAGCGTGCACAAACGCACAGACAAACCGACAAACAGACAAAAATTCATTCTTTTGGGTACTATTGATAAAGTCTCCTATAATATCTTTTCTCATATATCTTCCACGTACAGACAGCGATCCGTTACATTTTTATTATATGTATAGATAGATTACTCGTATGCTATATTTTACCTTAGTGCAATTCTGCCCGAGGAGTCTAATAAAACGAGGCATTTCGGGCCACGCGTAAGATTGCTACAAATTGCAATATACTTGATTTTGATTGATTATAATTCGACATGAATTGGACTGTAATTGGTAATTGTAACCTATACGAGTATCGCAATCTTTATTATAAAATTGAAGACTCTGTTTGTACACAGGTTTATGAGTGGCAGCCAGGCAAATACTGAAATGCTGAACAACCATTGTGTTGATTTATTCAATGGTATATATATATTTTTTTTTGATTATCCGCAATGTTTGTGGCCTTCACAGAGACCTGGCGGCGGACAATCATCTGAATGCAGAATCGCATAGGCAAAGAACCTAAGGGGAAGACCGGGAAGATCGAAGCTCAACACCCAGATGGTGCCACACAGTATGTATAAGATAAGTATTTGGACAGTTTAAGAGATATACAGGTGTAAAAAGACAACGTTGTTCATTTAATACCTGGTATTCCCAGGGTTGCTCTCATAGCAAAAAATCTCGTGATGTTACAAAAATGTTATAAAAGAACAACGTTGTCATTTTACACCTTATATATAATAATAACTATTACACTATCTATTACATAAATAATGTAATTTCTTACCTGATACAGAGACATTAACAAAAGCATCTTCACTCATGTGAACAGTAAATTTTTCTGGCATAAACCTGGCCGTCAGACCTGGCAGCTGCTGGCAGAAGACCCACATTGGAGCCAGTGCCAATAGGTAGAGGATGACCAGGTGCAAGGGCCATATTGGGCACATTGTGTACTAACTGAAACTAGTAAGTTAACGTTTATTCACGGTTGGATATCTTTACTACATAAATAATCGAGATTCGCCAGTCAACCTGTTAGAACTTTTTTGCAGGGTGTGTACATAACAAAATATCAGGGCTGTGTTCCCGAATTGGGGTAGTTAAAACAAGATAATAAATGAGATCCCACAGCAACGTTTAGCGGGGGCAGATTTAAATTATCAGTCACAAGTTGCGCTAGCCTAACGTCGGGAATGTCCGAGTTCCACAGTCGACTCTAACGACATGCACGGTGGTGATGCAGCTGATGTATTCTAGTGAAGCCCCGTACATCAACACACTGATCAACATTTTATTGTCAAAACCCTAAGAATAAATAAAATTAAACTGCTTGTACAAAAGGCGAATTGTGCTACATTTGAACATTTAATCTAAGATCCATGAATGTGATTTCGATTTCTATTATAACAGTTGGTTGTAAATTAATTTAGTGGGTAAATTCATAAAAATTACCCGTAAACATTATATATATACCTCTATTTTGGATTGAGAGAACAATAACATTCTACATGAAAACAAACACCGAGACAAACACTGTTTGTTAAACAATCTAAGAGAAAGGAAGCTCTTGTGTCACATAACAAACTGCCTTTGGTGTCACGCACACTATGTTTATAGTAGGAAATTCATTCAGCTAAACAACATTCCACATCAATACGAATGTATACTCGCTTCTTAACGGTACCTATAGATACTCGTATAGTAACAACCATGATGACATATAGTTATAAGAAACCATAACTTTCATCAACTAAATATGAGGTAAACAAGACCTTAACACAACGTGGCTAAGGTAGACCTACTTAACTTTCGGAACCTATCAATATCTCGACTTAAATATTTTAAAATGTGACCGCTTAAACAATAATGAATGAAAGCCTGTTAAACTACAGATATAAAAGTTATGAAATGCATTGATTTATCTCAGTTATACACTTACATATCCTGCATTCACTATGCACATAATATAATGATATTATATTTTATGACCGAAACGACACAACTGGGTAACACGACCGCTCGGTAACTCACGCGGCTATTGAATAAATTGCTCAGTCGGGAAATTACACAAGGAAAACACGTATTCAATACTCATACAAGGTCAATATATTCTGCAAGCGCATAATTTACCAAAACGTATCAATATACCTCTTTACAGAGCCTACGCGATTAGCGAAAATAAAAATGTATGACAACTGTCATATGCCAACAGCCAACCACAAAACATGGATCCGTGATAGAACAGATCAAAATAAATAATAATTAAACCACAAAATGTAATAGTACCGGCTCCAGACCAAACCTAACCATCTACCACCTTACAGCAAGTTTTGCAGCAAGCATCTTCACCTAAACTTCCAAAATGGGTAAACCAAAATATGACCACCCCACCAATACCTTTCCTTACAAGATATCTAAACGGCTGAATCTAATGAGTGTTCCTAGAAGATACATAGTGGAATCTGACGAGGAGATGCCAGTATTGTCTCCCACGGGCGTGAGGAAATCTGCTCTCAGAGCTCATGTATCGGACAGAGTGGTTGATGCTGCATGGCCTTATATTAGGTGAGTAGGCGGGAGATTCTTTGCTTCCCTCCTTTTAGTACAAGTCCGCTGGGTTTGTCCGCTTTACCGACGACGGTGTCAGTTGTAGTATTAAGCCGATATATGAGCATCTCCTAATCTAAGTTGTGCGCTCTAAATGTCCATCATCAAGCTGCCACTCGTATGCTGGTAGGTAAGCAAACTACTGCCACATATATTGGGCCACCAGTTATAAAACTTCTGACGCTAGACGCTCGGAAATCGCTAACTCGCGGCTCTAACTCAAAACAGGATGACATATTCTTGATATTCTTAGGCAAACTGCCAAAAATTGCACTTAAATCCTCATTTAGCCCAGAGCCACCTGGATACTTTTACAGGTGTAGAATTAAGGTGCTAATAATATAGGTAGGTACTTACTACAGAGCCAGAGCGTAAGTCACGGCCAGGCAAATATTGATATGCTGACTTCAGACCATGAGGCAAAAACCACAAAAAAATCCCAGGATTATATTCCAACTTATTTCATGACAAAAATAGCGAAGTTCGTTTAACTCAGATAATGTCTTAAGTATCTCTATTTTCAGACGATTTATTGTCATAAAGAGGATGTACAGAAACCGCTTCAGTCAAGAGCGGTTGGAGCGAATAGACCGCATGATTGAAGCCTCCAACGCGACATGCTACACTAAGATGGCCAGGTGCGTGCTGAGCTTAAAGAAGCAAGACGCGAAAGATACGAGGAAGAAGAAAGCCTGGTCCGAGACTGATTGGAAGAAACATATGGACTATATCGGACATATCGCCGGGCCTAGAAAGGACTTTCAAGAGACTTACGACAGGGTAAGAACTAAGGTTATGCGTAACTACCTACAGAGTGGCAAGCCGGCAAAATACTACGGGTACCCAGGCCGAAGGGGCCCCCGGTCAAAGGAGAATCATAACCACAGAACACAATGAGGGATTTTCTGACAAGTAAATAACAGTCAAAACTAGATGGCGTGAGCGCATCACCTACCCTAATCCCCCCCACCTCACCTCTCCCAGGTCGAAGTATATTGTGATAGTTCCTAGTAGACTGTGCACCTGTGCACTGGCGACTGCTGGCGACTAAAGCTGGCTACAAACCCAGACTGTTATAACTAATAACATTCACGTAGGAGAGTATAGATACCTTTAATTTAGCAGAGATGCAAGCAATTCTTAGGTATCTACCACATCTTTGTCTTTCCTAGCGGACCGATTTCTAGTCGCACGTGTATACTATAGTCTGCTTAGTCTATCTATAATGCTTAGGAACTATTGATGTCTTTGGTTGGGGGCTGAGGTGGGGGGGATTAGGGAAGGTGATGCGCTCATGCCATCTATCCAGGTGATTTGTACAAATTTTTTTTACTGTTAATAGTTGTCAGAAAATCCCTCATTACTCTTATCATAACTTCTAATATTTTACGGGGGATTGGTTGTACAATATTCGCCTTAAAATGTCAGTTCCTTTGAAATTCATTTTACGTAATACGAATTTGACAAGCAATCAGCGATTTTTGTACAATTTTCGCTATCGCTTTGCTTTTGCTAGTTAGGTAATAAGGGGGCCGGTATCGGCATAGATCTACAATGCTACTGTTCTGTTCTTAAAGTTACTATACTAATTTTATGGTTCTGCCATGGCCACGTCACTGAAAACGAAGAGAAATACCGTGGGTGTTTAATGCGAATTTAACTTCACATAGTTATGAAATACCTAGTTACTTAAGTGATCATTTAATCAAAACAACATACATAATTATAGTACATTATACACACCCGTGTATATCCGTAATAGGGTAGCCAGAGCCGCAGGATCATAAAGGAGATGCCACAGCCACCAATCAAATCAAACCAATGTAATTAGAGTAAGGTATCTACTATACCTACTAATTACAGATCTATAGTTAAGCAGATCACCTACTAGGCACTTACCTATTTTTTAGGCGGGCCCGTTTTCCTTATCGTGTTGTCTGTTTTCAGTAATTTCCAAAATGCTCCATCTTGATCTTTCTTTATCATTGTTTCTCCGCAGAAAGGGCCTTCCAAGCCACTGGAGCAACTCCTTCCCAGGATTAACGAGATTTGTCAGATGCCGGAGTTTAAAGTCTACAAGAGATTATCCCAAGAGGCATTCTACAGAGATCCGATAAAGGTAAGTTATGATTATCCATTTTAGACATTTCATACATAGGTACATAACACGCCTGTGTTAGTAGAAGAAATAGGTTACCATAATCTGTAGGAACGAATGAGATCTTACAGTCACGTTTAGGATACCGGGGTCAGGTGTAGTGTTACCGCTCGATAGTCAACTGTCGATAGTTGGGCAAAAACAATAGTATCGATAGTCCTATCGATATTATAGATGATTTTTGACTATCGATAGTTCGGCAACACTAGTCAGGTGTAAAAGATCAGCGACAAGTTGCTAGCTCGTTGACTGAGAGAACACCCCTAAATTCCCTAGTAGACTCTTACGACATACACGGAAAGAGATGCAGTCGATGTGTTCTAGTGACGCCCCGCATCAGGACGGGCTCCATTTTTAAACCGTAGGCTATTTATGTGTGTATTTTCCCAATGAAAATGGCATAAAATGGCATACTTACCTTTCATTTCATTACTCATCATGTAGTTTAGTTCTTTACGTAAATATAATATATTTCTATTCAAAGGTACCACCGGGAGCTCTGAAGTACGTCATATCAGATAGAGTGAAGAAGCTTGCTGCACCCAGAGTTATAAAACAGGAATAGATCCGCATTCCCATTGCTCGATGTCCAAGAAGTCTGCTCACTCTTTCGCACATAGAATGATTGTTCATTCGTGCGAGAGAGACGTCTGTTGTCTGGAAGCTTACGATGTCAAACTGAAACCGCGATATTTCCATATTCCAACCTAGATATTCAACTTAGGTAATTGAGAATTATAAGAGCCTTCCTTTATATCCAAAATATGGGTATTTTCTACCATCATAGATCATAATATACACACATGCTTAGTTTAAAAAGAGAACATACTTAAATAAATACTTACATTTTTATATTAGAACTAAACATAAAACTAACATCAGACAACCTAAAACACCAATTTTTTTAAATCTATAAACAAACAACGAATTCTACACAAAAATACATAAAAAGAAGACGTAAGTATTTATATATTTATTTTTCTTTTTACACTAGGTATAAATTTATTTACAGATTATTTACCATTCTAGGAAAGGTGTTACCTAAAATTTTCAATTTCCTACAGATAGTAATGAAACGGGTAACTTAGTTGGAATAGAGGAATATCAACACACCTCACCAAAAAAAATAGTAAATAAAAAATAGCCTTAACTTCTATTACTGTTTTATTTATTTACAATTTGGTAACGTTTTCAACAAATACTTATAAACAAATACTGAAATATAAATTAAAAAATGTGTAAAGTTGGATTGAGTTTCGTCAGTAACTATACAAAAAATTAAATATAATATAAATAAGTTAACCTTACAAAGCTACTAAGTAGTGGGGATTCTAGGTATTGTATTTAATTCTCACATTATCTTAGGGTTAATTTGAACTCACGCATAACCCCTAAATACAAGTTGACTTTTACAAATTACAATCATGTTTGAAACAGACTATAAGTTGTCATACAAAAAACTGTCTAACTGATCTCTTGATCGAGTTAAAAAAAACGACAAATACAACCTTCATCGAGCCAATGTGAGAACATTATTTGTACATGTTTTTTGACCCAATGAAATAAAATAATAAACATGATAAGACCTTTAAAGATTTCCACTAAAACGGCCCCTTATTACGTATCTTGCAAAACCAATGCGAAAGCACAACAATTTCACAATTATCGCCACCGCATTGCTATATATGTGACATTGCAAGATACATAACGCATTATGGCCAATTCGCAAAATGTCCAGCAGACACAATATCAACTCTATTAGAGATATATCTCATCATTTTATGGCGTTTTATTTCTCAAACTGCGAATTAGACTTTTGGACATTTTGAGAAACGAACTTAATGCGACTAAACAAGTCCCACCACTAGGTCAAAATCATGCACCACAGCTCCTATTGTGGCCCTTACGAATGCTCGAGGCTAGAAATGACTGCATACGTGAAGTCTTTGGTAGTTGACTGACCGCCCAAGTCCTTTGTCCTCACTTTTCCATCTAACAACACCCTGTAAATAATTAAGTAGATATAGAAACTATAGGCATAATCATAAGGCAGCCTGAGAAAGAATCCTTTGGATGACGGCGCTAATTACTATATAGGATGTTTTTTCGTGGTCACCCTTATGAAGGGTACGTACTCTATACATCAAATAAAGTAAGTTTATGCCAAAAAAAATGCTGTTTAAATTTTTTGAATTTTTTTTTTATTACTTGTCCGGGTGAAATTTATAGTGTCTAGTGTTTATGTTACTTTTTTACGCGCGTCTATATGCATTTATGCAGAAAAACGCAGTCTATTTACTCAAATTTGGACCCAATATTTTGAAAACCAGACACTTCCCAGGTATGCTTTCACGGAGAAAAATGATCGTGATGATGAGGAGATTCCGTAGTTTTCGGGAACGTTGACGACCAAAAATCACCCTGTATGTACTACTAGTACATTATCACAGTTACTCCATACAAAAAAATGTGTTAGTTCCGAAATCAGACAGAGGAGTTATTCTACGAAACGGACTCTACGTGACTACGGATGCGTGCGATATACCCATCATATTCATTGGTCCATATTGTCATGTCAATGGATTTGATTGGTGGATATTGATATACGTTTGAACGTCGAACGAACGTGAATCTATATCAACGAAGCATAGCACAGCTCTTGTGGAAAGCAAGCCTGAAGCACATATAAAGTACATAGTAGATTTTAGAATGAATTTAGTTATTCAACCGCCAATGTAGCTTACGCAGAACGTTATGAACTAATCACTTCTTCTTCAGCCAATTGCCTCCCCCAGCACGCCACAAGGCTACTGCCATAGGGGGGTTTTGCCCATAGTCACCACGCAGGGCAGGCGGGTTGGTGACCGCAGTGTGATTTTCGGACTATGTTGTCAGTACGGGAGGCGTCTGCCCACCTCCCGGAAACCCTTAATCGCCTCGTACGATACCCACAGGGCAGGCAGGGGTGGTACAAACTCTACTCTGCCGGCACCACGTACACGTAAGTTATTTCAGACCAAAACTTAACGCTAGTCCATATTGACTCCCACGTTCAATTTATTATCTAATAGTGATTTTGGCCAATATCTTTCAGTAGTGAGCTATTTTAATAGCATCTTACATATGTACTTACCTCTTTTGATATAACCCTTGTAAAGGTGTTGCTTTATTTTATATGTATGTATGTAATACATACATATAATCACGCCTTTATCCATTACGGGGTAGGCAGAGCACCAAGTGCCGATAGAACCACATGGTGCCACTTCTGACCAATTTTGAGGGTATAGTTGAGATGTACAAGTTCGGTTAGTAGTGACAGGTGGTCAAACCATCGCCTACAAAACACCAAGACCCTCTTGTCCCTCTACTGACTTGTATGCCCGGGAAGAGAAGCAGCTGTAGTATTATACGTTTTTTTTTTCACTCCCAGAGCAGCATAGAAGAATACGAATGTATGTAATGCTAACTTGTTAATCGCCTTCTTGATCATCTTGGAGTATGAGTGCAGGTTGACGTGCGCCAGCAGGTTGGCGGCACACAGTAACGTGGCGGTCGGGTTGGCGATGTTCTTTCCCACCGCGCCGGAGAAAATGTGACGCGCACCCTGAGAATAAAATTACATAAAATAAATACAGGGACTTATTCTTATTCTTTATTGTACACAAAACGCTACAGTAAATTTACAACGGAAATGCATACAGAGGCGTTGCCTTGTAAAAGAAAGATTTTTTTTTATTGTAAACATAAAAATTAGGTATAATTTATTTGATGTCATGTATCAGGTCGCCTTTTCACTATGGGATGTAATGTAATATAATGTTACAGTTTAAGATGTAAAAATTATCTCTTGTCATACATATTGTACGAACCATTCACACTGTGTAATATAATACAATAAATCCCAAACTATTACATTATATTCCACAATGAAATGGCGACTTAAATGGCAAAGAACATGACACAGTCGACATGTTGATTGTTAAGAATTTGCTACGCATACAATATGGTCGATTCCGGCAGTCACACTTAAACCTAAACGTAAATTTAGTCCTTTTCCCTCTCAGCCATTTATGTTAAGAACGGAGAGAGATAGACCTGACTAAGATTAGGTTTAGGTTTAAGTGTGACTGCCGGAATCGACCCTAATATAAACCGCCATAATCCAGCATACCTGTTCAAAAACAGCACACTCAGCGCTATAAGAAGCGCCAGCGACAACCCCCGCACCTCCGACCAGTCCGCACGCGATATTATCCAGAATGTTACCGTAAAGGTTGGGAGTCACCATTACGTCAAACTGGTCGGGATTGGACACCATCTGCATGGTGCAGTTGTCCACTATCATCTTCTCGAATTGAATGCGAGGGTAGAGCTGCGCCATCTACGGATCGAATGTACAAACTGTTAGCCGGAGAAATGCTATCGACTGGGAACGTCGCTGATAAGACCAGTGACAAGACCTCACTTCAACGACAAAGTTCATTTTTAACCCCCAGCGCAAAAAAAGGACGGGATTTTTTTGTGTATATACTGGTATACAGGCGGGGACGGACTTTTGCTATTGAAATCTAAATAAATATCTATCAGATAAGTTTCGTTTCTCGAAGGTCAATCAAGTTCATCACAACAACAATGCGTCTAAACTCTTAAATTACAACAAACTAGCGTTCTAGAAACTAGCATAAATAATTAATGTCTAGAAGTTGATTATCTACAAACTAGCATAAATAATGAATGTCTAGAACCTTACCTGTTCGCAACTGCGCAAAAATAGTCCATCGCCCAGCTTCATGATATTAGCTTTGTGCACCGCGGTGACCTTCTTACGGCCCATTTTGACCGCGTAGTCGAAAGCGAACTTCGCTATACGCTCGGACTTGGCGCCCGTGATGATCTTCAGGCATTCCACGACGCCTGGAAATGATAACAAAATTAATGCGGGTAGACGCATAAGTCGAGTCCCACGTTGGGCGCCAAGATGTTTAGTAATATTGGAGGGTAGGTTGAATTTTATTTGTTACCGATTAATTATTAGTGCGTAAATTACTTATGCCAACTCAAACAGATGGACAGACCATGTATTACTTTTTTTATAAAGTCTTGGGTGGTCACTATTACATTCATCATCATCATCATCATCAGCCTATTGCAGTCCACTGCTGGACGTAGACCTCCCCCAGGGCACGCCACAAGACTGCCATGGGGGGTATTTGCCCATAGTCACCACGCTGGGCCGGCAGGTTGGTGACCGCAGTTTGTATTTTGGACTATGTTGTCAACACGGGAGGCGCTGCTGCCCACCTCCCGGAACCCCTTAATCGCCTCGTACGATACCCACGGGCAGACATGAGGTGGTACGAATTCTACTCTGCCAGCACCACGCGGCCAGAGTAATACACTATTACATTATTACAGTTATATTGTAATAGTGACCATCCAAGACTTCGTCCGTATAATATATCCCATTACCGTAGAAATTTCTTATCGGACGTCATACAAAGAACACACCATCCATGTTTCAGATATGTAATATTATATACACTATGTTTTAATTGTTCAGTAATTAAAGACATAGCATTATTTATACATATAAATGTACGTGTCATATACCTAATATGGGCCTAAATAAATAAATACATAGATAAATAACTAACCAGGCACAGATTCGTGTTCCAAAGCAGAATACTCTCCCTCGGTCTGTTCTCTAATGATGATACAATCGACATTGTTGTGTCGACTCTTCACAGTGGGCAGCGACTTTACGTGCACGACATTAGCGTACAAATCCAACGCGTTTCTCAACTTCATGTTAAGGGTTTGCAGTTCGCCAGTATGAGAGAAATCTGGGGTAGCCAATACACCCTGGGGAAGAAATATGCTAGTTAATTTAGTCTGTTTAATTTTTGTGATTTTGAGGTAAATACATTACAAAATACAAAAAGGGATTGATTTATTTATATAGCTTTATTTATATTAACTACAGTAATGGTTCATTAGTGTAGTAGCACCTTAACGTTTATAATATCTTGTTAGGTTGAACGCCTATTTATGTGTGTACACATACATTTAAGGAAACATAATGTTGTAAGTAAAACTAGTGTGTTTAGTAGAATTGCTACTGGACTTTTGAATGTTATTGTACACTCAGACGATTCTTAGTATAAAGGCTGATCCCTTTATAGTTTACCTTGATGCAAATCTTGTTCCTAGCGATAGAGTTGACAACATCTTCAAGTGGCGCTGACAACGTCGGGTTGACCTCTGAGAAGAAGAAAGACTCGAAGTCCACCGGTATGCTGGCTGCCTGTAATACACAGATATGATTATTCATCATCATCAGCCTATTGCAGTCCACTACTGGACGTAGGCCTCCCCCAGGGCACGCCACAAGACTGCCACAGGGGGTATTTGCCCATAGTCACCACGCTGGGCAGGCGGGTAGGTGACTGCTGCATCTCCTTCTGTGCATGTCGTAAGTTCTAAGGTGATGTGCTAACATTGTCACGAATCTTTCACATTGGGCCCAGCTCCGCTCAACGTGGATGTAGATCGATGACCGTCATCTCCATTTTGGCAACACAGCCGTGTGCATGTATAGTCACGCACATATTCCCAAAACAGTTTGGGGAGAAGAATAGATATTACACACCAGAAATTTCGTCAATGTACCTAAAAGACCTATCACAGTACTTATATGAACTTAATAGTACAGATACAAACGACGCAGATAGAGAAGAAAATAAGATAGAAATTAGAATTTAATCACTGAAACTTGAATCTTGCGATTGTACAATTTTATTTTATGAACGCAGTTTTATGAATGAAATAAATGAGAGTCTACAATACTGTAACAAGCCACTATAATACGCCAATTTACTGGAAGAAATCTCTCTTAGAGATAACGTCATACCTCTGTATATTTTTTTATCTAGTTAATTTGTGAAACTGTTACTATGTAGGTACAATAAACAATAAGTATAACAAGTAATTTCATAAGCCACTATCAAAGTATGTACATAAGCATACCTTGAATACTTCCTGTACAGAATGTACAAGTTCAGGTCCGACTCCATCTCCTGGGATCAGAGTGCACTTCGTCCTGCCCTCCTTTGACTCCGATTGCTGTAAATTATTACAGACTATATTAATATTTGGCTGTAGACATTTTTTTTAAAGTTATACCTCTTTAAATGCTAGTGGTTTAGTAGTAAATTATTTTTCAGCTATAGCCAACACATTAATATTAACAAACTTGATTATATGCTAGCTATGTATATTTCCTTAAAAAAACATATAAAAATATAAATATTCACACACTTCACAAGTATTCACAACACATTGACCTAGTCCCACACTAAGATCCCTTAGGTCTTGTGTCGTGGGTACTAAGCAACGGTATATAAATACTTATAGAAACATTCATGACTCGGAAACAAACATCGATATTCATCATATCAATATTTGCACCTACCGGGATTCGAACCCAGGACCTATGGCGTCGCAGGCAGGGCGACCACTACACCAATCAGTCATCATCATATAGACAGAAAGTCCAACTTTTCACCTGGTACATATTAATTTATATTATGATCATGTAAGTAACTTACTTCAATCATGAACTCTGATCTTAAGATAACAGTAATTGAGTGTAAATTATTGTTTAATTTGAATCATATACTTGAAAATACAATCTTATCTTAATAAAGATTGCACATAGAGAATTTATTTATACATATAGAGAATATATTTCCATCAAACCAATTGTATGTTTAAACAAATATTCTTAAGTATTTAAAGGAAATATTATTAAAACAATGTTAAAATTTAACAACATATTTCAGTTTCCATAACACCAAGTGTTATTTTCCAAACCATTAACATTTTTAAGCAACACTTTAGTCCTTACAGAATCTCCTTTCCTCCACCAAAGAGAAAGAAAATCAGGAAATTTTATCCAAGAGTTTACAATGAATTTACCCTCATAGATTTACCAGTATTGACAAACCTACATAATATATTATATATTAGTACCACAACCACAAAGTTTGTGATGGTTTATTTTGTCTCTAATTTACTCTGTATGTTGAAAAGAGTTAAATAATTATGCTTCCCTAAATATGGTAAAAATAAGCAAACTCTATGGCAGTTAAAGCTTGGTTGCAAGCCCTGGGGGAGGCAACATCCAGTAATGGACTGCTGTGGCTCATGACACATGACAAATATGGTAGACAAATGTCCCATAACTCTTGACTTTTAACTTCGTCATCATCATCATTACACCAATGCACAATGTATAATCAATAAATATTTAACTTTTTCACCTAATTTACAAGTAATTTTATTGTCAAGAGTGTGAATGTTGTAACTTTCAAACTTTTTCGTATATTTTTTTAAACTTGAGTAATGTACAATACTTATAGACATTATTTATACATTGGACACAAATACAACCTGTTATAAGTTATAATTATGCATTTGGACAACACCAAGGCATTGCAGCTGAAATGCAAGGACCCATGCAGTTTGGATAAATTACATCTGGACCACACTTCATTTTTATATCAACAAATTATTTATCATGCTAATTAGCCATTCTATTCCATAACTAGGGCTTATTTACTAGCAGCCTTACTTGCTAGAGTCCAATGGACATGAATAAACTGTTTAAGCCATCCTTGTACCCACTTGAATTCACACTAAATTTTTTATAAAGACAGCAGCCATCTTTGAGTTTCAGTGAGACAAATATAAATTTTGATATGCATGCATATTTTGGTCATTTCTGACTGCCACACTTAAACATAAACCTTAAATTTGTTCTACCTGTCCCTTTCTATCTCAACCATTCACAATGGAGAGGGACAGACATAACAATTTTAAAGTTTATGTATAAATGTGATGTTCAGAAATACACCAAATTGTTGCATTGTGTACAAACACTAATTTAGAATTTACAATATCAAACCCAAAAGTGCTGTATCATTTTTTGAACTTCTATCCAATTGTATATTATAATATGATGATTGTAATAAGATACCTGATGACCAATGATAAACATAAATGAATGAGCAATGCCCACAATAATCATAATACCTTTTGGGAAGTATAACTAAGTTGGTAGACTTGATGTGTTTGTGTTTAAGTACAAAATATTACAATAAAATAATTACAAGGAATCCCACATTCTCTCACCTGAGTATGTACAATTCGAAATGACAATAGAATGGCTTTAGGAAGAAAATAATTAACATAGAAAGGGAAAAACCATAGGAAAATAAATGCATGCATAAATGAAATAAAATTGCACTGCTTACAGTTTTTCGAGCCCAATCTCAGGGTTGGTCCTGATAGAACTCATAGCAAAAAATAATTATAGGTAAGTTTCATTTAAGTTATATCTATAAGAAAATACATTTTTACAAAGTAAAAGCAAATTAGAAATATTACATATATATACTTGTACTGTTTGATTAAGTATAACTTTACTTTCAATTATTAAATCTTTTTTGCAATAGAATAATCTTAAAAACAAAAATATCTAAATAAGAAACAATAAGAACATAATTCAAAGAAACTGTTTTATAATACTGAGGAATTTTCCTATTGGTTGTTGCTGTTAGTAAATAAAGGTTAGTTTCTCACCAGGGTGCTGATTCTTTGAGGCGCAAAACATACGTTTTTATCACAGTTTACCACGCTGGTGTGCAGGCCCTTGCCTACATGTTGTGAGCCCTGAAATTATATAAATTACATTGGTATACTATAACAGATACATATATCTCACTTGATCACGTGAGGTTAGATCCCAATATAAAGGTTATAGAAATGCAAATTAAACATTACCTATAAATTGAGACCTACCTAATCTGGACCTTACATAATAGATAAGGATTATAAATAATAAGTTCTTGAACCACTACTCTTGGAAGAAAGCTTGTAGAATTCAAAATATGGTTACGAAACTAAATCCCTCTAGGGAACCATAAAATTGCGTAAAAACAAGTCATAAAGCCATAAAATACCTGCAGCAAAGCACGAAAAGCATTTCTACCGATGAGAGACATGTTAAGCTTGATAAAACCTTTAAAAAGGCTATTTTTTAGGAAAAATTATTTTTAGATAGACTTCCTTCACTGCAAAGACGTAACGTAAATACGTTTCGTTTCTCCCTTTCCTAATTAAAAAGTTACTGAAATGTAATTTTCCCATAAATAAAATTTACTAGATTGACATAATATAACAAATGTTTTATGAAATGTCATTTTACTTATGATTTATAATTTTTTGAATAAAATTTAGTGTAAATAGGGCAGATTAGAAATAAACATTCCATAATATTTGCTGCGTGTAAAGAAACAGATCTATAGATAAAATGTGTTCTAGTAGCAAAATGTCATTATTTTACGTTATCATACACACGTATTGCAGGTTTTTATTCGTCATCTCTGTCTTCTACAAAGTATTGACAAAGGGTGGAAGTGAGACAACATAAAAATAAATCTAGACAACTTATCTCTCCCCACCATGTCATTCTTGCGCCCCGCCCGCCAATGCGGATGATTGATTTTTTTAATGTCAGCCATCCATCGCGGCGCAACATTTAAAAGTTAATCTTTTAGCCAAACGTGAAATTTTAGAATAAATCCAGAGAAATGACTATTATGAGCTTATCGGAGAAGTAAAATTTTATACCCACGTATAGTTAAATCGCTTGTTAGATATTTTTTACATAAATTCTACGTCAACATAAAATTTAAGGTGAGTGCCTATCTTTTACTTATTATTCTTGATATTAAATTAAAGATTGTTAAACATTTACATTTATGGACTGTAGCCGATCGCCAAATGCTTATAGGTATGATCATATCAAAATATAAGAACTGACTGCTTTAGATGATTGTTATATTTATTGATCATTTTAAGCAGGGACTACATGTTGTAGGTACCTATTAGTCCTACAACTTTATTATTGAAATAGGTAAATTATAGCATAATAGAAATCTTTAATTGTATCAGGCGTCACTATTCAGAAGTTCAAATTTCCATTGAGGGGTATTTATGGTTGCATGCTAGGTGCTTGGATCTGGCTTCTCGTTGCGACAGTAGTGTATTGTATTCGTGATCATGAGTCAGCAGATCCGAGGGTCAGCGGAGGGTGTAGGGCCCGGTGGTGGGCGACCCCTCAATGGATAATAGAAATCACCAAAAACCATAGAAGACGTTTGTTTCCTATACGGCTTTATATTTATCTACTGCCTACTTTAGTATTGAAATTAAATAAAAGTAAGAATTAACTAAGTAATTTAAAACGCTTATGTAGGTACTTATATTAAAATGTGTAACTATAGGTACTTATTATGAAACTTTCGCTCGTGGTTAATGCTAGATCTTAAATTTTGTACCATAGAATTATTAATAAAGAAAATGGAAAAAATTCTTCACCCGAGTGGGAATCGAACCCACGACCGCTGCAATCCGTGCCAGCCGCTATAACCACTAGGCCACCGGGTCAATTACTCGGATGACGAATTTTACCATCTCTTTTCTAAATTACATATTGGCAACGTTATTCTTCATCCCGATAGCTATACACTAGCCAAATCTCGGCAAACAAAGCTGAATCCCTCAGCACAATGTTTAAAGATGAAACGATCAACCATATCCTAACCATAGGTAAATAGAGAAGCACATCATGAATAGGAAATCCTAAACTCATAAAAAATTCATGAATTTGACGAAGTTCAACGCACGGCAAATCGGTACCTACCAGTAGAAAATGGACATAATCTATGTCGATAAAACAATGTCAAAGTTTAAGTTCACGAAAACGCGTTAAAAGATAACATACTCGTAGATATTTGTTATTTATTAAGTTCGAATATGTATGGACGTAGATCTAAGTAGGTACTATTAGTGTAACTAATATGTACTTCACACCAAACCGTTTTGAACAAGATTTGGTAGTTACAGGTAAACAGTGACGTAACGCATCACGCCCGATTACTCGTAACTTCATTTTACTCTTTTTTAAACCATAATAACCCGCCCCCCTGATTACCTAATTTGCAATAGCAAAGCCGAAGCAAAGCGATAGTGAAAATTGTAGGTACATATTGAAATTCCAAAGTTCCTTTGAAATCCATTGCACGTAATACGAATTTAAATCGATTTTTGTTCAATCGACCCGTTGTACTAAGTTTACATCTTTTCCATTTTGGTTTGGAATAAAAAGAAGCTATTTCATTGACCTTATTCGTTAACTAATCTAACTTATCTATACTTAATGAATATTTACCTAGTAGGTAACTACCGACTACGTATTTGGGCATTTTGTTTTATACATAGTTAATATAATACCTACTAACTTCGTGGTTTTATACTATAATAAGTACTTAGGTACGTAGATAGGTACGTACTTACAGAAAATAACGAAAGACCGTAATTTTCCTATTATAGGATATTCTCTGGGATATAAAGCGTTCTTACAAACGTAGCTAGTTATGTTTCACTTTGAAACATCAGCCCAAGTAGCATGACCTGCGAGACACGATATGATAAACCGATTTATCGACATTTAGCCTGTCAAAATACGATAAAAATAGCCGCCATGTTGAATTTTGTATAGAGACGATACGATATCGTGCGATTAGATATCCACGATGCGTGGTCATACTAGGGGGGCTGGATTCCTTCCGCGTCATTCATGTGTATGTGACCATAAAAAAGCGAGTGAACCAATTTTGATAAAATTTTGAAAATTGTAAACGCAGATCCTACCACATCTAACAATATGTGAATTTTACATTAACCGGCAAGTCCTCCGAACCATGATATAAAAATAAGAAACGTAGGTAATAAATATTTATCTTTATTGGTTGGTATCATACACTAATGTCTGATATCTTAGCATTATCTAAGAAAAAACAATGTTCAATGAAATACTTATTTCATAAAAGATATACAATGTTTATCAAATATTGATAATGACCTCAAATATTCTGGAAAACACTATTTCGCATTCCAGAATTTTCCGTCTTTTTTTATATTTTCATGAAAAAATTGTTTAGTTCGTTTAATTAGGCCTTAGATAATGACTTGCAAAAGATGATAAGTGATCAACCCTATTGGAGAGTAAATTAACACAAACACAATAACCAATAAGCCCAAATTTGTACCGATACACATGGCGCGGAGAGCAAAGATTATACTGATAATCAAACAATAATACATTTCCTGCGAGTAATAACACTACGTATAACACACACTTGTTCAGCATTTCAGTATTTGCCTGGCTGTCACCCACATCCACACTCTGATAGATTCCGTTTCATAGAATAGGTAATTCCTATACCTGATTTCGGAACTAACATTTTTTGTATGCAGATAATATGGTCGATTCTGGCCATCACACTTAAGGAACCTAACCTAACCTAAACGTAAAATTAGTCCTACCTATGTTCCTTTCTCTCTCAGCTATTGATGTTAAGAACCGTAGAAAGATGTTAAGAACGGAGCGGAACAGAGTAAGGTTAAGTTTACGTGTGTGACAGTCAGAATCAACCATGAAGTAAACACATAGGAACCACTATTCCCCAACCCACGATCACTAACATAATAACATACATAACACACACGGTTTTGTTCCCGAATTGGGATAGCTAGACAGAACTACCTACATGATCTTAAATCATAATTAGCCACTGAAGCATAGCGATCACTGACGTTTCGGTATTTCCAGCATGTCTGACGAAAAGAAAAAGATAGATCTGAGTAAGCCCCCCTACGACCAGGCGACGTACGCGGGCCGGGCGATGCACTTCTTCCGACTCACCAACCCCTTCAACCTTCTGGCCACGGATCAACAGCTGGATGAGGCCAAGAGTGTCGTCAGTGAATATAAGTAAGTATTTCACACATACACACTGGCCACGGATCAACAGCTGGAAAAGGCCAAGAGTGTCTTCAGTGAATATGTAAGTAACTATTCATTGGCCACGGATCAACAGTTTGAAGAGGCCAAGAATATCGTCAGTGAGTATAAGTAAGTATTCATTCACACATACACACTGGCAACAGTGGCAACGGATCAACAGCTGGAAGAGGCTAAGAGTGTCGTCAGTGAATATAAGTACTTATTCACACATAGGTATCACACATCAGCCTATCACAGTCCACTGCTGTACGTAGGCCTCCCCCAGGGCACACTACCTAGGGGGGTATTTGCCCATAGGTCTTTTATTCCTCTATGCCCATAGTCACCACGAGAGGCGCTGCTGCCCACATCCCGGATACCCTAAATCGCCTCTATTATACCCACGCGCAGACATGGGGTGGTGCTATATTCTACTCTACCGACATCACATGTCAACATAGTAAGTAGGTACCTACGCTAGGCTGTTGTTACGTTACCTACTTCAGCAATCAGTCTTCTTAGGGTTCCCTATCCCTAATTTCGGTATTCTATTTTTTATGTAGCCATTAGGTGTCCCACTGTTGATGTTGCGTCCACAACCCTCTATCCTGGGCTACGCTGTAAAACAGCTAAATCTTTTAGGAAATCCAAAAAGATGCCAGAAGGTTACGACGAGGCAAAGCTCTGGTCAACGAAGTATCTTTACGACAGCGCCTTCCACCCTGACACAGGAGAAAAGATGTTTTTACTTGGCAGAATGTCTGCACAGATGCCTATGAACACCATTATCACGGGATGTGAGTACCCTCAACTAAATACTGATGAAAGCTGGACGGGGCTGGGATGTATGCTTTTTCCCAAATTGTAGTAGCAAGTATCGCACTAATATTTATAAAGGCGAAAGTTTGTGAGTGTATATGTTACGCTTTCACGGCCAAACCGCTGGACCGATTTTGATGAAACTTTATAATAATATAGCTGACATATCAGAATAACACATAGGCTACAATTTATCAAGCCAAAATATTTTTATCCCGGATAATTTCGACACTTTGTTTTTTCTGTAGTCCACGCGGACGGAGTCGCGGGTTTCCACTAGTTACTTATAAACAAGCTAGAAGCTACCTATTCACAGTATCAAATATTAAGTATCAAAGTACATGTAGGTAGGAAACAATAGAGGTGTGATCATAGCAAGTTGATGTCCGTGATCTCTGTCTACCCCTTTTATGTAATGTCATAGATAAATAAGATGTCATAGATTGCTAATTTCATACTGTTTCGATGCACCATTAGACTTTTCGGTGCCTCACAATTCCAGTCTTGACACTTATATTCTATTAGTGTAATCTATGTACCTCTATGTACCTATGTATCAAGAAGTTACTTAACATTTTATGTTGAGAAATCACAACTATTGCAATTTATATAGGTAACACCTAATTAGACAATCATCTGGCCATACCTACTTAGTATAAACGAAGTGCAATCTCTCTTTTGAATCTCTATATTCTTTCTAATTCGTCCAGGGACATCCAGACATTAGAAAGAGGGAAGGTTACCGTCCTGTAAATTTTGTATTAATTTTAGGTATGATCACATTTTACAAGACAACAAGCGCTACAGTGTTCTGGCAGTGGATCAATCAGAGTTTCAATGCAGTGGTCAACTACACCAACCGCAGCGGTGACGCTAAAATACCTAAATCGTAAGTCGACTAGTAGAAAACTGTTATACTACTTACTATCTTTCTAAGTATTTTTACTTTTGCCAGAATTAACAACTTAGAAACCTTAATTAATCGAGTACCTACTACTATGTTTTTTCATCTTTTATTGTGATCATTTTAAGTGCGTGGGTCCGGCTCGAAGGACCACTTTTTATATTAACGCAAATATTTTTAAAACTTTTTAAAAGTAAATTCTTGATTGAAATTTTAATTATTTCATATGACATGAATGTTATAAAATAGTGTTGAGGTTAGTAATTTTTGTTTTTTTTTCTGTCAGGCAACTATTAGCTTCGTACCTAGCGGCCTGCGGCGGCGCGCTGGGTACCGCTCTCTACCTCAACAGTAAAGTTAAGGTGAATCTCTTTTTGTTTTTTTTTTTTTAACTAAGGAAGGTACCTAATAGGTACTTGGTGACGATGGATATAGCACGCGCCCCCGTATTACCAACTAGCAAATTTGCTATTATATTTATATGATCATATTCATATGATAGAGTGAATATTGTGTAAATATCGCTAATTACTTGTATATTACGCAACAGCGTTGTCAAAGGAATTTGACATTTCAATACGAATTTACAATAATTCGCATAGGTACTGCTTTCGCTAATCAGCTTGCCGGTAGAATTTAAACACGGGATTGATTACCTATAAGGTAAGGAGGAATTTCTCGGGTTTTGGTCAGCTGTAGTGTGGGGCAAGTCAGACTCGTAATAATCAAGTTATTTAATATAGGTATGTAATAAGTTCTGTGTGTGAAATCTCCCTAGTATCAGACAACATACATTCATACATCTAGCGTCAGTCATTTACATAGACACACCCCACCATAAGTGTAATGGCAAACTATAGAATTGCGAACTTCACCCAGCGCTAATACATCACACACGACAGCGTTTTTGTCAAAATATTTAACGGAAAAATAACCTTTCTTGTTTACCTGTCTTTATTATCAGCTTGCTTGACGACAATATTTTTGTTATCGTGCTATTTCCGACCGTAGGTACCTACTTATTAAATTGTTTTTCATGTAGGTAATGGAAAAATGGCACAAAAGTTTGTACATGATGGAGATATGTACTATACCTACATGGAGGAAATAAACCTAGTTATATGAATTCGTTATTATCCCCAATATTACTTAGAACAATATGAAAATCTAGATGTGCACGCACCACATCTCAAACGGAATTTTAATTTAAATGGGGCTTCATTAGAACCAGAGCAGTAAATTGCCTTTTCTAAGCCCTGTGCGAGTGTCTATAACTGCGCTCTATTTAGTCCTACCTGGTCTGGCCAAGTGACCATTCTTGCGCCCCCCAGAGTCTACGCCCTGTGCCTGGGCACCGGTGGCACCGCCCTATTTACGGCACTGATTAGAACACATTGCCACCTGCATCTCTTTCCGTGCATGTCGTAAGAGTCGACTAAGGAACTCGGGTATTCTCGAAGGCTATTAGGTAGTTGTCATTGATCATTTACATCTGTCCCCGAAACACTAATCGTGGCCGTGGGACCTCCTTGTCCCATGTCGGTATCACAGCTCTGACATATAAGTAGGTATGTATTTAATGCATTTGGGCGTTTTGATTTTATTTGGTTTTGAAATTCAGTCGATTAAGTTTGAATTGTAGATCTCATACTAGGTATACATATTAAATTAACTTTTAATTAAATTTTTCTTCTTTATTATAAAATTATTAGTAAAGAAAATGGAAAAAATTCTTCACCCGAGTGGGAATCGAACCCACGACCGCTGCAAAAGGTCAATTACTCGATTGACGAATTTTACCATCTCTTTTCTAAATTACATATTTATATATTATCTTTGTAAAATACTTATCTACTCACTTAGTTAAAATTATATCCTTATCTTGACGTAGATCGTGATAATTTTCATATTTGTCTTGCAAATTTTATCTGGACATGCTACAGCGACGACGTCACAGAGAGGTGTGTCGTCTTGTTTGATTTTCCATTTATCACGTCTATCATTTTGTGATGATGTTTTCCTCCGTTTTTGTTAAAAAATGTTTATGTAATACCTACTTACCTACTTTTAACTGGCCTACTATAAACTAAGTAGAGATGCTGCTGGCGTGTAGGTACACCTACCTAGGGTAAGAGATGCAGCTGATATATGGAATCTAGTGTGGAGGAGGCCTTTGCTCGGCACGCAGACGCATAATATTAAATTAGCTATTTATTTATACCACAGGAATACTTACCGATGATTTAATGGAAAGTGAATGTAATGCTTATTATTTAAAAGTGGTAGGTACCTAATCATCATCCAAGCTTTGTTTCCCCGTAAAGATCCTCTTATCGGATGAACTATTATTTATCTGTACCTACTCGCACAATAGATAAGTACTCATTACTGTTAGTAAATAATATCAGTCTGTTTGAGAATAAACAATAAATGACCGTCACTTATAATCGCAAAAACAAATTCCAATATCGATGCATGCGAGATGTTTTAGCAAGCCGATACTAAATGGTTTGTAAATTGCCATAATACGGCGATATTACGAGTATTATATTCTTCTGTCACTGATGTTATTAATAAACAGATCATTTATTTATAATATATCATACTTACTACATAACATGATGATGAAATTGAATATCATAATGGACTAGCTAGCCTATGTGTATACGTTATACGGGATGTTTTTTCGTTGGCACCCTTAACGAAGGGTAGGTATTCTATACATCAAATAAATAAGTTTATGCCAAAAAAATGCTGGGAAACAAAGTAATTTTTTTTTTTTTCTTGATCGAGCGAAATTTATAGTGTCCAGTGTTTATGCTAGTTTTTTCATAGACAGATATTATTTATTTCTCGTGAAAAAATCTTGCTACGCGCGTCATTTATGCAGAAAAACGCAGTCTATCTACTCAACTTTGGACCCTAATATCTTGGGAACCAGACACTTCCCAAGTATGCTTCCATGGAGAAAAATGATCGTGATGATGAGGAGATTCCGTGGTTTTCGGGAACGTTGACGACCAAAAAACAGCCTGTATATGTTAGGTAGATATACCTACGCTACGGTATTTAGGTATAAGAAAAAACACACACATAGCTGTGTTACGAAAATGGTAAGCCAGAACAGTAAGATCACGAAAGATCCCAGAACGACATTTGGCATAGTGGGGCCAGATGTACAAAATCAGTAACATGGTGTAGGTACCTAGGTATTCATAAAACTCGAATATATTCCAGCATATGAAAAATCCTATCTACGCCCGTCTGGTTCCGTTTGCTGCCGTCTGCGGCGCTAACTTCATCAATATTCCCATGATGAGGAGCGGGTAAGTTCTACATTCCTAATTAAGTAATAAAGTTGAGGTCGAAAACATGTGTAATTTGGGTAGTTCCTTCAAGTCAAGCAAGGAGGTATTTTGTGACATACGACTCTGCCTCAGGCTTGGTAGGACAAAATAGACGTAAGTACCTACGTACATAGATACATAGGTACCCTATGTTATAGACTCTATAACATAGGGTACCTATGTATCTATGTACGTAGGTACTTACGTCTATTTTGCCCTACCAAGCCTGAGGCAGAGACTTAGCTCTATAATATAGAGCTTATTTTTGTCATCAATGGCAAATGAACAAAAGGTTTGAAATGAAATCGAATAAAAGAGTAGCAAAGAACCGAGACGTTTTAAAAGGGGGAGGCCTTTGCCCAGCAGTGGGTTAACATGACAGCTATAAGCATATAAAAAAAAGCTTAACAAACATATTCGTTTCCGGAAGATGGTAGATTTGTTCTGACTGAAGTTCAAAAAATTACCTTTTATGACGAGCCACATTTATAAATTAAATCCATCCTGAATAAAAAGTAATTCATTAGAACAATTTAGTGGACGTCCATAATTACACTTATTGACCTATTTAGTCCAGCTCACTAACAGCCTATTTCAATAACCGATCTCGAGGGTTTTTCGACTTTTTGCATATTTCAGATTAAATGTTGCATTGTTTACACACAACATTTCAAATTTGGAATAAAAAAATCCGAGATTCTTTATGATCTCTAGTATTGGAATTGGCCGTAAGCGGTGAGCCTACCGCCGCTTTACACACATCCATCCCTTGCAGTGAGATAATGAACGGCACACCAGTCTACACGGAGGGAAACAAACGCGTCGGCGAGTCACGCAAGGCGGCGCTGAAGGGCATCGGTCTTGTGTGTCTGTCCAGGGTGCTTATGGCGGTGCCGGGCATGAGTGAGTCGATTTGTCTTACTTATTTATATACACATTTAATTATTTTACTATAGATATAGACACAAGCCAATATCAGGTTCCACAAAACTTAACAAGCTTAACGTTAACAAACATAAGTATGTACCTAGTTACTAACTAAGATCTAGACCAGTAGTTCCCAAAGTGGGAGACTTTTGGGGGTCTACGTTGGAGTGAAAAAATGGGGGTTCACAATTAATTTGTATGTGATGAAGGCCTGTAGGGGTCCACCAGAACTAGTTAACTTTTGAAAGGGGTCTATGAGAAAAAAGTTTGGGAACCCCTGATCTAGACTAACTTACATCGTGCCACACATTGACTAAATAGGCCGCAAGTAGCAGTGCTGGTTGGGTAGGCCTTTGCGCAGCAGTGGGAAATACGTAGGACTCTGTATATAGCTAGACCTGCAGGCGTATTGGCTATCTTTTTTGACAGTTCATAGTGATCATCTCTCAATGGAAACTCAACAACTGGAAGTGGCATAATGCTTTATCTGAAGAGAAAATTTGTGCAACACAACATAGGTACATGTCACTTCCAATTCAATAAGTTTCAATGTGTGATCATGACTATGAACTGTCAAAAACGATAGCCAATACGGGGGCTGGGTCCCGACTCCTGGGTGGCTAGGCCTTCACCCAGCAGTGGGACTGTGTATATCGTGCCAGACATGAAGCATGACGCTCCTTGCAGCGCTGGTTAGGTAGGCCTTCGCCCAGTAGTGGAGAAACACGTGTAGCAATGTGTATCGTGCCACCACGTTTTAACGCGATCGACTCTTGCTGTTTGTATAGTTAGCAGTGGGAAAGGGGTCATCCATAAATTACGTCACGCGAATTTCATGATTTTTTTTTTGTCACAGCTGGTCACATTTGAGACCTCCCAGATTTATATTTAAAGATTATTGAATTAAAATGTGACGTCACGAAATTTAGGACCCCTCCCGCCCCCTTGTCACACAATGTCACAGTTTGACGACCCCTCCCTCCCCCTTAACCTGTGACGTAATATATGGATGGCCCCAAATACGTGAGGACGGTTTAAACGTATCCAACCACGCATTGACGCGTCCGCCCCTCGCAGCGCTGACGCCCCTCATAACATCATGGGCGACTCGTCGCGGCTGGTTCTGCCAGCGTCCGCTGGGCGTGATACCGTTCCAGCTGGGACTGGTGGGGCTGTGTGTGGGCGTGGCCACACCGCTGTGCTGCGCGCTGTTCCAGCAGACCGCCAGTCTGGATGCCGACAGCTTGGACGACGAAACCAAGGTACACTACTCCTAGAATAACTCCTATACCTGATTTCGGAACTAACATTTTTTGTATGCAGTGAAACACAAAATATGGTAATGTAACTAACGCCATTATCCATCAGAGGGGTAAGCACGAACCTCTCGATAGTCCGTAACGCTATCGTCCAACTGTCAAATCACATAGATTTTGCTAGCGTTACGCGTAGAAAGGTTCGTGCTTACCCCACTGAATACTTACTAATTACGTAACTTGCAGTAGCAGAGCCGAAGCAATGTAATAGCGAAAATTGAGAATGTATGTGTGCGGCAGAGCGAGAATATTCCGCGGACGAGATGGTCATTCTCTCAATTTTCACTATCGCATTGCTAAGTACCTAATAGCCCTACCGTTTCGACTCAACCGTGTCATCTTATCCAAGTAACTTATCCTCCCTAGATTCCATTTCATAGAATAACTCCTATGCCTGATTTCGGAACTAATATTTTTGCGTTCGCGCTCATTGCGCACTCGCAAATAGATACTCTCAATTTTCGATATCGCATTGTATCGGCTCTGCTGCATTCTGCATAAGTTACTCTCAACATTTTTTTCGTCAACTTTAATGTATAAATAAAGCTGTAGGTGTTTAAACCCACGTAAACTTAACCTATACTTACTACATAGGCAAATAACGGACAAGAAAATCATTAAAATTGAATCGGTAGACACAATCACCCAAATAAATCACTTTCATGTTTACAATAGTGAGTTACGATATGCACAGATAAAGTTATTATTTTGATTTTCAACACTGTGTAACAAATCCTATTTTATTTTTCAGGCGAAACTCAAGAAATTGTGCCCAAAAGCCGACAAAGTATACTTCAACAAGGGTTTGTAAACTACCCTCCGAGGTACGAAATGAAACGGGTTTTAAGTTATCTGTAGGAAGGATCCACGTGAAAATGAACAGCTACAATAATGCTATCTTTGCCAATGTATTGCGCTTATTAAATCGTGACGTCATCGCACGTTGACCAATCACAGAAGCTCCCGATGACGTGTAACACTTCTGCCGAAAAGAAATTACGTTTTCATACCGCGTATAAACTTAAGTGCTTTTGCGAGCTTGGTAAGTGAAATTTCTTGAACTACAATAATTTTATATGCATTGGCATTACTTATTTAAAGATGCAGTTTAAAATACTTATGTATAAAGCTGCTATTTTCGATTACAATGTTTTAAAAACAAAAGTTTTTACTGCAGTTTCAAGAGAAGTACTCTCATACCGACCCGTCTTTTACCCGACCATGGCAAAGCTAAAAAGAGTGATAGCAAAAGTAATGTATGTGTTAATACAAAAGTTATACTTCTATACCTAAGTCTATCCTTGGATATACAGACACGGCGTCGTGTAAGAGAGAAACATTGATATTGTTTTCTCCTTCACGCCTATAGGTTGTCTCTTTCCGACCATTGAAAGAACCATTCCAAAGAATACATTCCCTATGTGATATATCGAGCAATTTATTTATAATTATTTTTAACCTGTGGACAAAAATTATTGTACCTTTTTAAATTATTTGATGGCTGTAGGTAACCGTTAAATTCATAGAGAAAAGATTGTAATAAGAGTACAAATATCTGACGTTTTCCTTGCTTTTGACGTTTATAAAAATGGCACCGACGGCCATTACTGTTACTTACTACAAGTATTTCGAGTGTCAAAACCATCTGAGGTTAAATTACTGCTCAATGATTAACAATATTGTCTAATGTCAATTTGATCTGGCCAGAAATGCTCTTACATTATTATAAAATATTAAAGTGTGAATTAATACAAAAAGGCTATGTGCATGCGCAGATGTGAGGAATCGCCTTAAGATGCTCAAGAGTTTAGTTGTATTTCATTTTAGTTATAAATCGTAATCAATGTATAATGAAAAATATACAATCAAGGTTGTAAAAAATTGTCTATTATTTTCACTAGTTAAAATTATTTACAATCTAGCTGCTGATGAGAATATTCATCTAAGTTTTGTGAAACATTCCGGCATAGTGAGAAAGAGCAAGCCGACAGTCGGATCAAATCCAAACATGCTATCTCTTTCTTGTAATAATGATGCGTATATGCGAGAGTAGGATAGGGCTATTACCGTGTCAAAGCCACAAAGTTTCGTTAATTAAAATTTAGATGTTGTTAAGATCTAAGTGTGACTTAGACAGTAGGTTTGACATTTGCTGTCATTTCTTATCATGTTTTATGACAATAATGACTGTGTCCTATTTTAATCTGAATGGATAATCGATTTACATCGATAAATGTTGATACGAATAGTCAATGAATGTACAAATAAATTATGTTAAATTTTATAATGTTTTTCTTATTCCCTCCTTCGCTTAGTTTAGGTCAAGAAAAAAATTTTTTTTTTTCGTTTCATATTAGCCATATAAAATCCACTGCTGAATATAAGGCCTCACCCAATGACCTAATGCACGAGTTAAAATGTATTTTATCTGCCTCACAACACACATACACATAACCCTATATTGACAATATTTTTTGCTATCAATTTTAATTTTGTATGTCGATGACAACCAAAACCGTGCAATCTCTCTTTATCATTTAATCATAAACTAAAAATGAGTTGCATTTGCTTGGAACACAATCTAACGAAATCTTAAGAGGTATGTACAATAAAAATAATAAGTTCCTTTGTAATTATGTATTAAAAAATACTTCGAAGTAGCTTACATAAGGCAAATCACACTATATTACAATGATAGATCAAAATACGCTACATACAAATACATTAAAAGCCGCTTTTTCCAACAGTCAGATAGCCTGAAGGATAAATTTTATGCTGTTTCTCTCTAAAACTTGATCAAGATAGAGACAGCATCAAATTATTTTTTTATCTTTAGGTTATCGGAAAAATCGGCCCTAATACAAACACACAAAACAAAATATAATACAGTATAATCTGGTTATAACTTTAAGGGTTCCGGATTTCATATACTCACCAAAGGTTTATGATAGGTAATAAATAATTTATATTGTTAATTTTGCCTTCAGTGCTTTAAAAAAAATAAACAATATACAGTAAGCTTAAAAGTGTGTACAGCATAGAAAAATTGTCCTAAAAAGGAGATAAAAAATGTTTGCTTATCTTTATCAAAACACAAAATAATAATAAATAAAAAACTTCATGTATGTATTAGATTCCTCACATAATTGCAAACTAAATACACAGGAAGACTAAAATAATTTAAAATGAGTATACAATAACTTAAATTCTATTAAAGTTATTTCATTGAAGTACTTAGGTACTTAATTTATATTGTGGCAGTACATTTCTCTATCTCTTACAGTACATTGGTGTGGACTATAAGTATTGCACAATAACATTTGAAAAGGTATAGTCGGCTAATAAAATAGTCCTTCAACCGTATTTCGGTCATGGCGGCCAATCTCCAATACGCAGGAGATATAGTGCACAAGTATGTGCGCAAAAAAGATGCACTCTCTATTCCTTCACTCTCATAGTCTGATGAGACGGAAAGCTGACACGACTGGAGAGAGATGTAGACGGCTAATATCGAGTGTGACAGAGATAACGCTCTACGAAATGTTGATAAATATTTTACACATCACAGTACTGTACTTAAGTCGTAAGGGACAACAATAAATTAAACAAATGCAAAACACACACAACTAAACCTATGGTAATTATTATTTATAATATACTATAGATTACATAGACTACTTATATAAATTACAAATTATTAATAAAAAAAAAATTGTTGTCGAAAATTTTATGATAGCATTTTTTATCATCATAATTTGAGTTAGATGCATTTGCACTATATTTAGAATCTCTTTCTTACCTCTCCTAATCCTAATAGCAAATAGATTCAATTTAGGATAATTTAAATAAAACACACAGAGCTAAACAGGATATAACAGAAAGGGCATGCATGATAAACGCTATGAAAACATAAAATAAACATTGATTTCTAGTCTCAAATTTTGTGGACAGGATCTTTATAGTGGGCTATTTCCACAGTATTTCGCTTAACATACCCCTTTTGCTACACCCTGTATAATAAATATACAAGGTAAGTTCATGTATTTCGTATGTCAAACGAAGGAAAAAGAGACTGCAATAAAATGATTTGATTTGACTCATTTCCAAGCCATTTCCACACGAAATACCTACATACAGTTGTTCAAGATACAGTTATTATTTAGCTCTGTGGATTGTCCGCTCTTACCATTTTCACTATGTCGTAGAATAGTCTAGACGTCGTCATTATAGTTAATGTAGGCGTTCAGATAGTCGCCTTGTGCTTCGAGCAGCATCTTCTGCTGTGGCGGCTGAAACTCTACGGGCGCCACTGTGGAGATAAACATTATTATTTTATCGATTATTTGAACCATCTAACCGCGTGAGAACTTTTTTTAAAAACACCTTTTGGTTAAAATTTGTCTTTTCAAGCCATTATCCAAAGCCTAATTAAACGAGCTACCCTATTTTTATTCTGAAAAAAAAAAGCCGGAAATTATAGAATTACCTGCGAAAATTTCTATGGTTTTCGCCTCAGATCTGAAGTCAGCATAAATAAAATCAATATTTGCCTGGCTGTCATTGGATGGCGAATGAAGTGAAAGATGCGTGTCAGGACCGTAGCAAGTGGAGATCCGCCCCCTTATTATTACGTAACTTGCAGTAGTAGAGCCGAATCAATGCGATAGCAAAAATTGAGTGTGCGCGGGAGGACTCTCAATTTTCGCTATCGCATTGCTTCAGCTCTGCTACTGCAAATTAGATAATTTCCCTGCCGTGATCTCTGTCTGCGTGGTGCCGGCAGAGTAGAATTCGTACCACCCTATGTCTGCCCGTGGGTATCGTACGAGGCCATTAAGGGTTTCCGGGAGGCGGGCAGCGCCTCCCGTGTTGACAACATAGTACAAAGTCACCAAACCGCCTACCCAGAGTGGTGACTATGGGCAAAAACCCCCCATGGCAGTCTTGTGACGTGCCCTGGGGGAGGCCTACGTCCAGCAGTGGACTGCAACAGGCTGAAGACGAGTACATACCAGCAGCAGCCAACCCCGGCGCTTCCATCTCCTTCCGCCTTCTTCTATTCTTCTTGTCCCACGGCGCGTACGGTATCTTGAGATGCACGGTCTGTATATGCAGTTTGACCGCACTGCTCTGCGTAAAGCGTCGGCTGCAGTGCTGGCATTGGTAACGTTTCTCTCCTGTGTGCACCTAAAAATATTACATTGTGGGGTTTTAAACATAATGGGGTTTTCATCGTGTGGGAAAGTGACTGCTGCGTGAGTGAAAGTCGCTAGCAATTTTAATCATTTTAATTTTGTATCGTAATTTTTGATTTTGATTTTAATTGAAAATGATTATGTTGGCTAACATAGTTTGTAAGATTCTTTTAATTACTAACCATCTATGAACTTATTTGTCTGAAAATAAATGATTTTTATTTCTATAATATATTAAAACAAGTAGAAGTAAAACAGATCGGAAAAAATGTTTAAACCACCAATATCCCACTATGAGTATGAAAAGAAGGACAAGGTTTTTTCCGGTCTGCCATCTTGTAATGCATGTCATTTATACCTATTATAGTAGAACTATGCATAACAACTATAGCTATGAACTTATTTGTCTGAAACCCATAAATAAATGCATAATTTGGTATCCATAATAATCACATCGCGAAAGTTCAAAACCAGATTCATCTTTTTTATTTCTTATTCTATAATATATTAAAGAATCACAAGTAGAAGTAAAACAGAATGTGGGTATCAATAGGAGCTAATATAAGATTAGTATAATTTTATTTTCAAAAAGGAAAACATTAAATAAAACACCAATATCCCACTATGTATAATTTTATTTCTGATTAATTTAATTGCTAATAAGTATGAAAAGAAGGACAAGGTTTTTTCCGGTCTGCCATCTTGGTGGGACTGTACTCTAAATGAACGTTATGCTAAATGATATTATACAAAATTATAACTATGCCAAAGGGCGCCATTCTAAATTCGGTCATAAGACAAAAAATGTCAATATTTTTTTTATGCTAATAAATGATGTAAGTTTCTGCAAGTCAGTTATCCCAAATAGGTTTCGGAGTATCAGCCAAATAGACCGCCCCCATTAAGAGCCATTTTGGGGGATGTAGCAAAACCTAGCAATATTCCAAGATCTGGTCAGTCTGACCGCTTCGAATAACAAATAGCTACCGTAAAATATGGACCCAGATTACGAAGCCAACGTTATTTAACGCATGCGCTAAAAGGCTTTTTACTTAATGCTACACAACAATACTTTGCGTAGGCCTCATAAAGTGATCTTCCGTCTTACTCACCACAATATGTCTGTCCCTGTTGCTCGGCATACTGAATCTCCTCTCGCAGTGCGGACAGCCGTAGGGTTTCTCGTTGGTGTGCGTGCGCATGTGAACCATCAGGTTTGCGTATTGCTGACAAATACAATCAATAAATAATATCACTTCACAACAGATTACCCTGGTCCCACATTAAGATCCCTAAGGTCTTGTGTCGTGGGTACTAAGCAACGGTAGGTACATAAATAGGTACATAGGTAATTATATGCACCTACCGGGATTTAAACCCAGGACCTATGGCGTTGCAGGCAGGGTCACTACCGGCTACACCAATCGGCCGTCAAATATGGATGGAACGCTTATTACGATAACATGACAATTCAGCCCATGCAGCATGAACTGCGAATCACGATATGATAAACCGGTTTATCGACATTTAGCCTGTCAAAATACGATAAATATAGCCGCCATGTTGAATTTTGTAGAGACGATACGATATCGTACGATACGATATCCACAATGCGTGGTCATGCTAGGGGGGCAGATGCTATTACAAGATACATAATCAGCCTGCCGTTAATATTAATAAATGCGATAGTTTGTTACTCTTGCACGGAATAGCTACCAAACAGATTTTGATGAAACTTAGCAGTTAAATGTATAGAATACTATACGAATTATGTCAAGGGATCGATGTTTTCTCCCATTCTTTTGCATAGATTTTCCGCTATTAAATTCTAAAAACTAGCCTATATAAAACCTCAACATACCCTTGTGGTGTGTCCACACACGTCACACATATATCTCTTCAGGAATTCCGTTCCGGGATGTTCCGACTCGTAATGCTTTCTCGCTTGCACGTCGTTCGTTAGGAACTTATTACACTGTTAGAGAGAGACAAATAGATTTATATAAATAGGTTTCATAGAAAAATTTATATAAGACTGTGGTTATCTATTAGAACGATAATAATTACTTTTACAGCCACTGTAACTTCTGTAAACCGGGAACAATAGAGGCAAACAGAAAAACTGAAATAAGGCATTACGAGACCAGACAAGTATCAAAATTTATCAAATTGTCAAAGTAATTAAATTAGAAATAAATAACAGCATGTAAAGTACAAACATACATATAAAGATACGCTTAATAATTAAATTGATCAACCATAATTATACACCATATCCCTAACAATTACTTGTAAATTTGTACATTGTATTTGTATTGTGTACTAGTGACCCGTCCCGGCTTCGCACGGTTGCAGTGCCGATACTATACATTATAAACCTTCCTCGTGAATCACTCTATCTATAAAAAAAACCGCATCAAAATCCGTCCCTAGTTTGAAAGATCTAAGCATACATAGGGACGGACAGACAGCGGCAAGCTACTTTGTTTTACAATATGTAGTGATATTTCCCCATACTCACCACTTCACAGTAATGCGCAGTGGGCATGCCGTTGTTGACGATGTCTGCGTTAGAGTTGCGCGGGCGACCGACCCGACGCGGCACATGGTTTGATCGCGGACGCGTTATCGACCTGAATCACAACATATTAGTAAACAGAATATACCAGCTGCATCTCCTTCCGCACAAGTTGACGTGGTCAACATGTCACATGTGCTAGAATGAAACGTGACTGTGAGCTCTCCTTCGTAATCCTGTAGTTTTAGCTACCCCACATTAGAAGTACAGCCTACAAAGTAAACATGTTTATTCAAACTAGTGATCGAAATCGGCCATATTACAGTTATTAATTTAATTCTTATTCTTTATTGCACATACACAAAAAGAAATATGGTATACAACATTAAAGAAGAGATGCATGTACAATGGCAAGCTTATCTCTACCAGAGATCTCTTGTTTGGCAGCAAGCCAAGCAAGTAATGTACTTATGTCTAGTTCAACTTGTATAAAATAATGTGCTTTATTCACTTCTCCATATTAAATTTAACTGTGATCGCGCAATTTCCTTAAAGATGGGTATTGATGGTCGACATGAGTGATTTATGAATTTTTTCCATACTATCTATAACATTCTGTACATAAGCTTCTTATAGACCACAATAATTTCCATTTAAACCTTCATCGCCACGTTCAAAGATAAATGTAAGCGGGTTGAAAAACGAAGTTGAGTATACACTACGTATTCACTATGGGTGCACCCACCACCGGGCCCTACACCCTCCACTGACCCTCGGATCTGATAACTCATAACTGCGAAAACAAGCCCTTGCACTACCTACAATCGCCACGAGAAACCAGATCCGAGCACCTAGCATGCAAGACAATACATTGCACTATTCCGAAATCAAAAACTAGATTAATAATCTACATTTGTTTCGCCAACAACCGTGGCATCCTCAGGATTATAGTAAATTAGTAAACCACTAATTAGTATAATTTCTATAATTTCGAGGATCAGTGGAGGGTGTAAGGCCCGGTGGTGGGCGCACCCATAGTGAATGTTTGAACTTCCGAATTGTAACGCCTAATACAATTTCATTTCTTCTTCTTCTTCAGCCTATTGCAGTCCACTGCTGGACGTAGGCCTCCCCCAGGGCACGCCACAAGGCTACAGCTACAGGGGGGTTTTGCCCATAGTCACCACGCTTGGCAGGCGTGTTGGTGACCGCAGTGTGATTTTCGGACTATGTTGTCAGTACGGGAGGCGCTGCTGCCCACCTCCCGGAAACCCTTAATCGCCTCGTACGATACCCACGGGCAGGCAGGGGTGATACAAACTCTACTGTGCCGGTACCACGCGCCTAATTTCATTTATACACTAGGTAAACTAAACTTACTTGTTAATACTGGAATGCTTGTTGGAGCTGCCGAGATGCGTCTGGAACGCGTCGTCCGACATGAACTGTATCTGACAGTCGGCGCAGTAGCACGGGTCGCCCGGCGTGGCGGTTACCTCGTGACTCTTCTCTATTTCCTGATTAACATGTTTATTTTGTTTACCTATTCACTAACTAGTGCTCCGCCCTTGGTTAAAGCTGTCTGCTCACAGAAGCATAACCAGGACGCGTATGATGAATTTGGTGAGAGTGAGATGTCTCACTTTTAAACGTCAAATCCACAGAACTAAGTAATAACAAGTGTATGTACTTGGTGCGTAAAAAGGGATTGCAAACCACTTCTATCAGCCCTAATTCACTCAGTCTGGCTTGAGAATGAGGTGTCTATTCTAATTCTTAAGTCTATTTTTACATGCAAAGTACATACACTTAGTTTATCTAGTTATTAATAGCTCTGTGAGTTTGACGTTTAAAAGTGAGACATCTCGCTCTCACCAAATTCATCATACGCGTGCAGGTTAAATTAAAAGAATGGGAGAAATTTTAACCAATACGATTGTATAAAATATCGGGTCAGTTGCAATCCTATCCATACCATAGAGGAATAAGATGTCATAGAGTGCTAATGTCATACTTGCTACTATGTTTCTATGTGTCATAACTATGTTTCGATGCACCATTAGACTTTTCGGTGCCTCACATTCCAGTCCTTGACACTTAGATTCTATTAGTGTAATGTATAGTAATGTGTTACATTACTAATGTATTGTAACGTATAGTTATACAATCTAATTGTCAAGGACTGGAATTGTAAAAGAGGCACCGAAAAGTCTAATAGTGAATCGAAACTGTTAGCATGACATTAGCACTCTATGTCTACATCTTATTCCTCTATGTCCATACTAATATAAATGGGAAAATGGGTGTGTCTGTTTGTCCGTCTTTCACAGCAAAACGGAGCGACGAATTGACGTGATTTTTTAAGTGAAGATAATTGAAGGGATGGAGAGTGACACAGGCTACTTTTTGGCTCTTTCTAACCCCACACTTTCCAAAAATGGGGGGTGGATGGAAAGTTGTAGCTATGTACCAAAGCGATGCGAGGGCGGGCCACTAGTTAGTTAATATTTCTCCGCTTCGCAGCTTAACTCCGCTCCAGTGGACAGGCAGCTTTATTCTATCATATATTCCCAATAACTGATTGACCTTCCCTTTGTTCATTCAAATGCACTGAGACAAAGTCAATGTGGTTACGGTCTGACAAGCATAAATTGGCGTATCGGCGCTTTTTAAAAGTTATTGTTCTTAGCTGTGGAAAACTTAATTTTTTCAAGTCACCCGTGAAACATAAAATATTGATCTAAGCGTATTCTGTATTTAAATAAGTGTATTATGTAACTTGTATAACTGTATTTGAATGATTAATTCGAATCATGAAAAAATCATTCGAATAATTTGATTGTATCATTTTTTATCTCTATTCTGTATGGTCACTCACCTCTTTACTATGCGCTATCCTCTTATGGCAGTAAAGGCCCGTGTCACTGACGAAACTGTGTCCACAGATGTTACAGATAAACATAGACGGATGCTTTATGCGGACGTGTGTCAGACGAGTCGACAGTTTTCTACAATAACGATAATCACAGTATTTTAATATGTCATTATATCGAAAGAAACATTCGCAAACGGAAAACTTTTCGAAATAAAAAAAAATATAATTTCCGACTTGCATAAGGGCTATGTCATAAGCGCTTATTTATAAAGAAATAAACTAATCTAATTTTTCTATGCAGCTCTGGGAGCGAGAAAGCCTTCGACTCCATCGAAACCTGGGCCGTTTTGGAATCCTTGCAGCGATGCCAAATTGACTGGCGATATGTGGAGGTGCTGAAAAATGTCTACCAAATGGCAACCATGTCCGTTCAAGTCCAAACCCACCAAACAAGACCGATCCAATTACTCCGAGGTGTGAGACAGGGTGACGTAATATCCCCGAAACTCTTCACCAACGCGATGGAGGACGTCTTCAAGACGCTACAGTGGGATGGACTAGGCATCAACGTCAATGGTGAATGTCTCACGCATCTCCGCTTTGCAGACGATATAGTTTTGATGGCTGAATCGCTGCAGGACCTACAAAAAATGCTGTCTAGTCTCTGATGAACCTGGACAAGACCAAGGTAATGTTCAATCGACACATCATCCCTGAGCCGATATCCGTCGAAGGTGTAGCCCTAGAAGTTGTTCAGAAGTATGTATACCTTGGGCAAATATTGCAGTTGGGTAAAGACAACTTCGAGGGAGAAATCACCAGAAGAGTGCAGCTTGGGTGGGCAGCGTTTGGGAAGTTGCGTCATATCTTTGAGTCATCCTTGCCATAATGCCTCAAGACCAAGGTGCGTTATACCAGCCATGACTTACGGAGCCGAGACGTGGAACCTGACGGTGGGGCTGGCTCACCGATTACATGTCACTCAGAGAGCTATGGAAAGGTCAATGCTCGGAATCTCGCGAATGGACAAAGTCCGAAATGAGATTATCCGGCAGAAGACCAAAGTGACAGACATAGTCTCGAAATGTAGCAGACTGAAGTGGCAGTGGGGCCGGCCACATCTGTCGTAGAACCGATGGACGGTGGAGTAAACGGTTCTCGAATGGAGACCGCGCCTCGGCAAGCGTAGCGTTGGGCGCCCTCCGGCCAGATGGACCGATGACTTAAAGAGGACGGCTGGTAGTGACTGGATGGCAAAAACGGGAGATCGAGCCAAGTGGCGTACACTGGGGGAGGCCTACGTCCAGCAGTGGATTGCAATATGCTGACGATGACGATGGCTCTGGGAGTGAAAAAAAAAACGTATAATACTACAGCTGTTTCTCTTCCCGGGCATACTGTACAAGTCAGTAGAGGGACAAGAGGGTCATGGTGTTTTGTAGGCGATGGGCTGACCACCTGTCACTACTAACCGAATTTGTACATCTCAACTATACCCTCAAAATTGGGCAGAAGTGGAACCATGCGATTCTATCGGCCCTTGGTGCTCTGCCTACCCCGTAATTATATGTAAATGAACTAATCGATTTAAACGAGCCTAAACTCGATGATCTTTCCAGCTCCATCATCAGATCAGCTCTATGTCATAATAATATTGCATTGTCATCCGATTTATACATGCATGCAAAATTTCGGCTCAATCAGAAATCCGGGAAGTGAATCAAATTTTACTTGCAAGATTTGGTTACAGACAACGGGACAGGTGAAACTAAATAAAAGCTTATAATTAATGTAATAAAAAGAGAAACCTAATAAACGAGTTTACGAGCCTGATTCCTATTAGAATGGAACTTATAACAAATCCCTATGTGAATTTACTTCCCTCGATACCTACATACATGCATGACTACTTACTTAAACTCCTTGTCACAGTGTGGACATTGGTAGGTGACGTTTTTGTGCCATCTGTAATGCGTGTGCGCCTGTCCTCTGAAAAAACAAATTATTTATAGTGTAACGATGAGATTGTGTTTAGTTCCTAAACAATGTAAAGAACAGCTCCATCTATCTCGCTGATAATTATCCACTATCTTAATTTATTACCAGGCAATAAGGTCCTCATCAATATTAATATCCATCCAAAGGGTTCAAGCAGATCGAGTAAGATGGCGCTGTCTCTAAAACACCTAATATATCAAATTACAGTAGTCTTAAGAAGTCCAGAGAGTAAACGCAATCAGAAGCATTCTAGCTCGTTTCAATTCCTCGCCATCTTGTCCACCTACAAACGGTTTGCTTTAACACTATTTTTTTTTAATCCTAAGCTATTCTATAAGATTAGACAATAGGGGTCGATTCCGGCAGTCACACTTAAACCCAAACCTAATCTTAGTCAGGTCTATCTCTCTCCGTTCTTAACGTAATTAGCTGAGAGAAAATGACAGGTATGACTAATTTTACGTTTAGATTTAAGTGTGACTGCCGGAATCGACCATAATGTCGCGATAGTTATTAGAGTAATCTATGACAAGAAGGTTAAATAGAACTTAATATTGTTAGACTTGTTGATTAAAATTGTATTGACTCTATACAGGTTGTGGGTGACAGCCAGGCCAATACTGAAATGCTGAACAAGTACCATTAGTTATACGACAGTGTTATAACTCGCAGGAAATGTATTTTTTATTTGATTATTATCAGTAATCTTTGCTCTCCGCGCCAATTGTATCGGATTATCCTGTGACTAATTAAATGGGCTTATTGGTTATTGTGTGACACATTGCTGTTTTTTTGGATCACCTGTGATTCTCCATTAGGGTTGATCAGTTATTTGAACCTTTTCGAGGGCAACTTTTTTTTCATTATTCATTTTAATCATCTTTTGATTAAAATTTTATTTTGAAGTCATTATCTTAGGCCTAATAAAACGAACTAAACTATTTTATCCCGACAATATGAAAAAAATGACGGAAAATTTTGAAATTTTCCTGCGAAAATTTTCAGTGTTTTCCACCTCAGACTCATAATCTGAAGTCACCATATCAATATTTGCCTGGCTGTCACAAACACCCTGTATGTGTACAAAGTAAGGCTGTAGCCTTAAGATCATACAACTTAATAACTTACACACAATTTAACAAAAAATAAATAAATAGATAGCAAATAACTTACCTATTAGTACACACATACTTGCACAACTGACATGAGAACTTGAACAGATGTGTGATAATCATATGTTTGTACATCTTGCGTGGACTTATGAAGTAAAGCTGACACATATCACACATGTAGCGTCCGGAGATTTCCTACAAAAATATATTAAAAAATTATGACTGATGTTATAAGTAAGGCTAAGGCCGCACTACGGTTTTTTTCCCGAGCGGTGAACCGAGAAACCACAAAACCGCTCGAGACGCACACACTACGGTTAAAAGTTCTATGGTCGACTAATTTCTTCGCGGTTTTTACCCGCTAGCCATGTAACAAACCGCGGTTTTAAAATCAGTCGCGGAAAAAGCCATCAGTGTGTTAGTTTCCTTCACTCACAAAATCAGTCGGTTAAAATCGGCGGCGGTTTAGCCATAGTGCGGCCTAAGCCTAAGGCAGAGCGAAGTGGGAAAGAGATGATAAGAGAAGTAAAAGAGACGGAGAATAGCGGAAAATGAGTATCATGTGCAACATAAGTGCAACCTATCAACAGAAACCATCAAGTAAACATAAATTATAGAGCGCACTTTACAACTTATGATCTATAGCGTATGTATACTCTATGGCAAAAATAGACTGAGTCTCAAATATTTTTTTTTGCAGCAGAGGGCTTAAACAAAGTACCTAACATTATATCTCGATCGAATCATTTCATTTATCGCTTTCGTTAACCTTTGTCGGTGGAAATATAGCGGTGTTCGCTGATTCTCGTAAATTGTTACATTGTGTTTGCATTTCGCTATGTAAAATAAGATTTAAGGTCCGTGGATTTGCGTAAAATACATTTACCGGATCATGTTTCTTAATATGATTATGATAAGGCCCCATAAGTCGGAAGCCCCTGAAGCACAATTCGCACTTATATTTCGCCTCCATGTAGTTTCTAGAGTTCTTCCTTTCTCTGATCATTTCATATTGCTCTTCGTGTTTAATCGGCTGGTATATTGGGAAATCTTCAGGTAGTTTTACTATTTTTCTGATAAAACAAAAAAAGATGTTTAGAAAGTTTTCATGGGGACTTCATATAAATAAAATGGTACGATTAATTCCATTTTTTTTTTTTTCTTGAATATGTAAATACATATTTGTGAATTACATACATTCTATCACGCCTTCAAGAATATTTTTGAATTGTATAGAAAATACCATTTAAATAGGGATACTGAAGCAGCAGATGTTAAAGATAAGTGTCACTGACAAATTAGTCTTGTCGTGCCTGAATTCCTTAGTCGACTCTTACGACATGAACAGAAGGAGATGCAGCTGATATGTTTTAGTGCAGCACACAATATAATGTTATCTATCACTTACCTAACAGGTACTACGGACAACACTTCTCCCTTCATCCTATCAGGCACTCGACTCTTCTTGACGGCGGCTCGTTTGATTCTCCTCCCCCCTTTACTGCTAAGCCATCTCGGTCTCTTCTCATACCAGTCCACCTCTTTACGACATTTCCTTAGATGCGTTTGAATGTAGTGCTGCTTTGCTGATGCTCTAGAAATATGTATATTATGTTTTATAATATACATTAAATAAATATATAAAAGCGGCGATATTCTGCCACTGAAACATTTGATAAAAATCCAAGCCCGACAGCCGACTTGCACTACTTTTTCTTAAAATGGCACAGAAATACTATATAGGGACAGAAGGCGCATTGTGGGTGTGTGCGGTGGCACAGAAATACTATATAGGGACAGAAGGCGCATTGTGTGTGTGTGTGTGTATGTGTGTGTGTGTGTGCGGCAGCACAGAAATACTATATAGGGACAGAAGGCGCATTGTGTGTGTGTGCGGTGGCACAGAAATACTATATAGGGACAGAAGGCGCATTGTGTGTGTGTGTGTGTATGTGTGTGTGTGTGTGTGTGTGCGGCAGCACAGAAATACTATATAGGGACAGAAGGCGCATTGTGTGTGTGTGTGTGTGTGTGTGCAGTAGCACAGAAATACTATACAGGGTGTAACAAAAAGGGTATGTTAAGCGAAAAGCTATGTAAATAGCCCACTATAGAGAACCTATCCACAAAATTTGAGACCCGAAATCACATGTTAATTTTTCCCGATAGTATGGAGAATTTTTAAATATCTCAGAAATTTTCATACAATCTTGAAAAATAAAAATGTGATTTCAAGTCTCAAATTTTGTAGATAGGTTCTCTATAGTGGGCTATTTACATAGCTTTTCACTGAACATACCCTTTTTGTTACACCCTGTATAGGGACAGAAGGCGCATTGTGTGTGTGTGCGGCGAGATGTAATAAGTAGGTACTCGCTATGTATGCAATCTTCATAGGCGCCCTTATTGACGTTAATACGTAATGTATTGCGCTAATTTATTTACACTAATTTATTACTGTTAGGCATGTGTATTTTTAACCGACTTCAAAAAGGAGTGGATATCAATGTCTGTATGTTTTTTTTTTTATTTTGACTAATGGTGAGGTTAACTATTAATCAACTGGCCCTTATAATACCTTTTAAGTCTAACTTAAGTCTACTTAAGACAAAAGTTAAGAAGAACTTACCGGCAAAAACTCACTTCTGTACAACTTTTACACACATATTTAAAATTATGCTTATCAGTCATATGGGTCTTTAATAAAAACTCTGTTTTGTAGTAATACTGGCATATTTCACAAAAATGATTACCGCTGACATGCTGAAAATTAAAATATATGTGTGATAATCATGATCTTACATAGTCTCTTTATTATACAAATTAAATTTAGAAAATTATTATCATTAACTTGATATATTTGATACTTTGAGGAAAACGATTGAGACCAATACTGGTCATAATTTCGAATTACAATATTTAAAGTAAATTATTAATTAAACCAGTCATCATTTCCATACAAATTTTAACTTTATAATAAATTTCACACCGTAGCTTTAGAAAGGCTGGACTAATTAGCTAATTCTCTAGAATTCATCTTTAGAATATTCTAAATGTTTTATATGCAGGATCAGCTAGAAGATGTTATGTTTGTAGAAAAGTCATGGGTACCACTAGTCATAAATGCTTATACATTATACAAACCTTGTCATGCATTCTCATATGTATTTGGAGACGCTGAGCATTGCCAAATGGTTTATTGCACACATTACATCTCAATTTACCCGTACCATAAGCTTTATTTACTTCTGCTGCTGCCATTGCTTCGTCCGTTGTTATAGGGATTATGTAAGCATACTCCTCGTCAAACTTACTGCCCTCGGCATCTTTACTTCCAATTGGAACATCATCATTGTCACTCACAGGAAAGTCATGATCAAAATCATTCCCACTCTCATCAAATGCTTGTTGGAGAATACTTTTTAAAATTGATTTATCACCATTATTATCATTTAAATCAGCTTCTACATCAATATTTATTGAATCGTCAGTCTCTAGTTTAATTATGGTGTCTGATAACTTTTCCGGTTGAGATGGGGGTGGGGCACAATTATGACTAGATATACTGTAGTGTACATCCGGTGCACTGTCACCCCTGACCGCTCTAGCACCATTATTAACCCACTCGAGCTGGGTGATGTCATATTGGGAATGATTGTAGTCCAAGTATGAAAGCATTGGTCCACCACCCACACTCTTAAGGTTGAATCCTTGTAAATGGATTTCTCTTATCTGAAAACATGCAACGTAGACAATAAAATTGAAATGTAAAAGAAATTTAATTCTATGCAATATTATCACAATTTTATATACTATATTTTTTTTTTCACTACGCAACACATTAACCTAGTCCCACAGTAAGAATTTAATATTTAATAGGAAACACATAATAACATCATAATAGGTAATTATTTGGGCAACATAAGTTTTTTAAGTTACTGAATAAGTAGATAGAGAGTAGATAGTTCCAAAAGGACAAGTACCTAGCACTTACCTCATGATTTTTTTTCAGTAATTGTCGTAGGGCATAGTCAGCAACATAGCAATGATCTCTAAATTTTTTTAATTTCTTCAAATAGGCATCGCAATGCAAACACAAATATTGTGGCATTCCATCTGTACTGGAACTCTAAAATTATAATCTAAATTACTAATTTCTATATTTGACAAATTTTTTAAAGGCTACATTTCACCAGGTGAATGGCAGTGCAACTACTCACCACTACCAACAAAATGTACACAACTCTATAGAGAGCTACTCATCTGATGTCTGTTTGCTCATGCGACAAGCTCAGGCACTAATTTCTATAGTGCTGTATGTATGGTGTCCATGGAGTCTATATAGTCTGGTCGCTTACTGATAGAACGGTAGCGCGACTGGTCGCATCGCCATGGTCACCGGGTGAAACAAAGCCCAAATAGAATGAGTGAAATAAGGATCTTGCATAAGTATACAATACAATTTGCAATGATCTGACCGTGACTACAGTTTAGTTTTTGGCATGGCATGGAGTAGTAATTCTTTGATAAATGTTGAAATAATCTTACCTTTAGTCCAGTTAACAGATTAAATGAGGTACGTAAAACTTGATTAATCGCTATTAGACACTTTACGTTTGTAGAAAAACACACCCTACAAGCTTTCAGAATCCGCATTATTATAAAAGCAGGTATCAATTACTTATGAAAAATATATGAACTCGGTCATTTTACACATGTGTACATATTTTGCATGTACAATGTACATAACATGTACATGTAATTAAAATCTTTAATTTTTTTTTTTTATTTATTTATTAGGGGCATTGGTATTCAATACCATCAGCCCAACCAAATAACTTTACAGAAAACAATAAGGATAATAAATGTAAAACATAACCAAGAACACAAAAACACATCACTAAAATAATTACAACAGACATAAAAAATAAAAAAAATCAAACCTAACATTAACAAAATATCAACAAAAATAATAATAATTTATATAACCAATTAACCATTAGAACATAGCAATAAAAGGAGTAGGTACAATATTTGGTTAAATCTTCCCAAAAGTATTCATAAGAAACTTAAATATACATATATACAAATCTTTACATTGTAATAACTCTTGAACATTCTCAGGGATATCATGTTTTATAATATCCAAACAGGAGCCGATAAAAAGCAAGCGTTCAAGTTTAAAATTAGGACATTCATAAAAAATATGTTGTAAATCACATGAATCATTGTGACAATATTTACAAGAACTACTATCAACCAACTTAAGTCTAAAAAGATGAGAGGGAAAGTGACAATGGCCAATTCTGAGTCTACATAGTGATGTTATAAAATCTCGACCTAAAAATTTGTTATGATTCTCGAACCACGAACGAGTAGATGGTATTGGTTGGATTTTTTCCAGCCATTTCCCTTTAGTTTCTCTTGAAGAATTTAATAGTAATGACCATCTTTTAATCATATTACTCTTTAAAATTGATAGAAGATCGGAATAAGGGACTAAATAATTACATGTTTTGGTATTTACACAGGAACGAGCTAGGGTGTCCACCAACTCATTACCCACAATTCCAGAATGAGCTGGTACCCAACAAAATTCAATAATAGCATTATCATTATTCTTCACAATATTATGTACAAGGTATCTTAAATTGTATATTAAATAGTTATATGACGCGGATATTTTTTTGTTCAAAAGAGCTAGTAAAGCACTCATAGAGTCAGATAAAATTAAGAACTTTCTGCGATTCATGTTTACTGTACAGTTTATATATTCTACAGCATGTAATATTGCCAAAACTTCAGCAGAAAATATAGAAAATAATGTGTGACATTTGAATACTTGTCCGAAATTTTTATTTGCATCATAAAAGGCAAAGCTAGTTCGATCATGAGTTTTGGATCCATCAGTATAAATTTTTATATAGTCAGGTTTGGTATTTAAAAATTCACAGAATTCGAATTTATTTTTAAATCTATTAACATAGATAGGCAAATCCATAATAGTACTAAAAAAATCAAAACTGAAGCAAGGCAGCAACCGAGACCAAGAAATTATATCCTGAAATTCAAAATTTAATAAGGAAATTGAATCACTCATAGAAGTAGTAGCACGCAAGGGTTCATTATTATAATTAGGTATATTGAAGAATTCTAAAAATCTAGGTATGACACTATTGTCACGACTGACCAACTTTATACAATATTTATCTGTAATATAACATCTTCGAATTTGCAACGGGACAACACCTGCTTCTACCTCGAGAGAATTTATTGGAGAAGATGTCATTGCCCCAGTTATAATGCGAAGTGCTCTGTTCTGGATTAGGTCTAATTTTCTTAATAAGGTATATTTCGCATTAATATAAAACATACATCCATAATCAAAATGACTACGAACTATAGCAATATAAAGAGACTTCAAAATTTTCGGATCAGATCCCCATCGAAGACCTACTAAAGATTTCATTATATTGATACCTAGCTCAGCCTTTTTCATAATGTGTTCAATATGTGGTCTCCACGATAATTGGCTGTCCAATACAATGCCTAGGTATTTGACAGTATACTGAACCGGTATTAATGTTCTATTGTAGGATATATAAGGACACAATTTACTATTTTTGCAAAAGGGAATAACTACACTTTTTGATGCATTAATTTCTAAATTTAAATATTTTTTTAAATAATTGCAAACCTTATGTAGACACATATTCATAACAGATTCGCCATCTTTGATATTGTTACAGTGTAGATAAATTACAAGGTCATCAGCAAAAAATTGATACTTAACATTAGATGGTATTTTCTTCATAAAACCGACTAGACTAATTATGAATATAAGAGGAGAAATAACTGAACCTTGAGGTGTTCCTTTATATGTAAATTTAGGGCCAGTTAATTGGTTCCTTACTTTTAACTTAATGGAACGATGGTGTAAGAAGTTATAAATCCATTCTAGGAATGAGCCTGGAATTCCAAGATCAAATAAACTTTTAATAAGACAGTTATGATCAATATTATCGAACGCACCTTTAATATCTAAAAACACAGCTAATGTTGTCTTATTACACTGAAAACCATTAATTATGTCACCAACCAAACACCCAACATTATCTATAACGCTCTTGCCCTTGCGGAAGCCACATTGGTTATCAGGGATCAGTTTATTGCTCTCAATAAAATATTCCAATCTGTTTTTAAGCATAGTCTCAAATACTTTTGATAAACAAGATGTCAACGAAATTGGTCTGAATGAATCAATGCAATTTGGATTCTTATTAGCCTTCAAAATTGGAATGACATGTTGCTCTTTCCAACATAAAGGAATTATCCTATCTGCCCAAAGATTATTGTATATTTGCAGCAATATTATATGACCCTTGGCACTTAGTTTTTTAATCATTTTATACGTAATATAGTCAGGGCCAGGAGAAGTATCCTTTTTGCACTGTAAAGCAGCAGTAAACTCAGCAATAGTGAAAGGTTTTAAGAGCCACGAATTTGAGTCAGAAGGTTGAGCAGAGAAAAAGCTTTGCAAATCAATAATTTTTTATTATTATCAGCGGGAGGACAGATTTTATTAAAATACTCCAAGGCATTTGATTTGTCTTCAAATAATTGCGATTTCCGAGAAATTTCATTTCTAGAAAATTTAAATTTCCTTATATTATCCCAAATAAATTTAGATGTGGAGGTTCGGTTAAAACTATTGCATAATGTCATCCAACTTAATCTTTTTTGTTCCAAAATTACAAGTTTTTTATTAGCATCAAATTTTTTATAAATCAAATAGTTTTCTATAGAAGGGACTACTTTATAGAGTTGTAGTGCTAATCGTGACTGCCTTACAGCTAGGTCACAGGCATCATTCCACCAAATGTGAGATCTATTTTTCTTGATTTCTTTATAGGTTTGCAAAGACTTTACTACTGGCAACTTTTTGCGATATGTCATTACTAAAACGTCATAAATATTGTTAACGAAATTATTGTAATTTGTAACGGATCATGAGATAAATCAAAAGTCTCAAATAAAGGGACACATTTAAGTGTAAATTCACACCAATCAATATATCTGGTATTAATCATTGAAACCTGACTAGCTGTATCCAAACTCAAACTGTCCACGGGGAAGTGGACAATATTATTCAAACTAACACCAACTTCGCAATCCTGCAAGGGATACAACATACCAACAAGTATTGGAAAGTGATTGCTACTAACCGTATCATCCAACACTGAGAAGTTGCAGCTGGAACTCAATTTTGACGATGCAAGAACCAAATCCAGAACATTACCCTCTTGTCCTGGCCCTGCTAAAGTTGTAAGAGTGTGATCATTTAGGCATACCAAATTGTTATTATCTATAAAAGATAATAGATTATTACCTCGATTATTAGTTGATCTACATCCCCATGAAGTGTTATGAGCATTGAAGTCACCAATAATTAAATGATTCTTAGAAGATATCTTATGAAATGAATCTAATAGGCTACCAATATTAAACTTTCCATTTGGAGGAGGTGGACAGTAAACACATAGAAGATCAAGATAAAAATTACTTCCTAACTTAATTGATACTAATATATTTTGAAAATCATATGAGGAAGATGTATTTATAACATCAAAATTAAACTTAGTAGAAATGGCCATTGCTACACCCCCATGAGGGCGGTCAGAATCCGACCTTATAATCTTATAACCTGGTATCTTTAGTTTTTTATTTCCATCCAACCATGTTTCATTAATTAAAATAATATCTATGTTCCTCTGAGAAATAAAGTGTACAAATTGATCTAATTTATTTAAAATACTACGAGAATTCCAGTGAATAATATTTAAATTAGCCATTATGAGTAGATAGATTAGTTATAAGACATTCTTTTATTACTTTGGAACAAATGTTTGTACTGTGTGCTTCTTTCTTATATAATAAATCAACAATTGTTTTGCATATGGAATCAATTAATAAAGTAGAGTTCAGAATTTCACTTAAAAGAGCTCTCTTGTGAGGTGTCTTCGCAGGAGTAAAGGATCTACAACTTCACTAGGTGGATTTTTTGGTGGAATTACAATAGGCTTACCAGAGTTCCCACTAACAACTGAAGCAAATGTTTGCTGTTTTCCTTGTATTTTGTTTTTTATTTCAGATATCTTAGACTGCTTCATGGGACACTCATATGAGACAGCTACATGGCTCCCACTGCAATTGGAGCATTTTAGATTATCTTTATTTTGACATAACTTGTAATTATGAGGTCCAGAACAATAGGAACAAACTTGAACGTTTTTACAGGTACGACTTCCATAGTGAAATTTATAACAATTGTAACATTGCAATAAGGGCTTGATGTAAGCCTGCACATCATACCAAATGTATTCATAGGTAACATGGTCTGGTCTGATTGTCGACAAGAATGTCACTAGCACAGTGCGTAATGGAGTATAAGTTTCGTCTGATGTTTTTTTGGAAAATCTTTTCACACCAATAATTTCAACAGATGATTTGAGATTGAGCAACAGATCTTCTGAGATATCAGTTGGAACTCGGATGATTCCTTGCGATTCAATCTGATCAAATGGTATATGAGCATTCCATTTTTCTTTATCTAGTAACTCTCTGTTAAGGATAAAGTTATTTGCATGTTTCCTTGTAGAGAAAAATATCTTTATGTAAAAGTTGCCAACGGGCTTGACATATTTTATACCAAGGTCTAGAGTTTTGAATATATTGTTAATCTTTATTAGGTCAAGTTTTTGTGGAGTAGTTGCAGAAATCATTATTGGGTATTCCTTCAGATGAGATTCTGTGTAAATTCGATGGATATCCCTGAATAAACCTCTTTTAGTTGTAATGAATTTAACAGGAACCTTGTTAGAGGGCTGGTCATCCATGGTGGGCGAGTTAAATTTTCTTTTTTGAGCACTAGAACCACTGCTGCATTCACTCATTTTAGTTTATTTGTTACTATTTTACAGGGTCAAACAAGAGGAAATTGTAGTTTAAATTATATAGCTAAATAAATTTTAATTTTAAAATTAAATTTTTCCGCCCTTTCTTTTTTTTTTTTTTTTTTTAGTTTATCCCGAAGGAAAGGCAAGGGGAACTAAGCCCATACAGCCTAATCATTGTTTAGTAAAATGTATTCTGAATTTATGATGGATGACAATGATGATGAGTGGAAACGTCGGGAAAATCCTCAAGAACAAGTGTAAAGTTAGTCAAAATGGAAAACTATTGCAGAAACAACTTACATGCGCCCATGAAGAAATCGTAATCCGGCTAAAGTTTTACTCGGCTTACCTGCATATAAAACCATGCACACGCACTAGATTCACATCACAAGTAATCAAAATATGACTTATCTACCAGAAAACATCACTTTACGGACACATGTAAGCCATTCACAAATAATTTTTCATTTTCACAAGAAAATTACACCTGCACCCTTCCAGCTTTTCCCGCCGAATCTTTCCGCCCTTTCAATTCCCGCCTTTTTTTTTTTTTTACAAAAAATGTATGTGATTAAAATCTTTAATTCATTTATTTTGAAATCTCTCTTGGTTTGTTTAGTTTATCCCGAAGGAAAGGCAAGGGGAACTAAGCCCATACAGCCATTGTCTTTGAAATCTCTCTTGGCTGCTTGCTGCATTCAATTCAATCTAGAGGTGAGGCATAAATATTGGAATAGGTATGTGGATTACTAGTCGGTACCTAATACAACGTATTAGGTATCTCATAAAATATCATCTCATTAAGATAAATCAACCGTAAGGCTTAGACTATAAGTTTCAATTTTATTATTTACCAAAAATTCTACAATATCATTAGATTACAAAGGTAAATTTCACCATCTCTAACAAATTTATAATAGCTTAGTGGCAAATCGGCGAACTCGAAACCAAATATTCTTGGTTCGAATCCGGGTTCGGGCCGAGTATTTTTTCTTTTTTTTACAAAATTAAAACACTGTTTTTAAACAAAATATGTGACACAAACTAAAAACAATTTAACTAAATATTAAAAATTTAACCTAATATAAAAAGCGCATTTCGCTATTATCACGATATTTTCTATTACCACAACTATTCTTTCTACGTAGGTATGATGAATATCGATGTTTGTTTCCGAGTCATGGATGTTTCTATATTTATCTATGTATTTATATACCGTTGCTTAGTACTCACGACACAAAACCTTGGGGATCTTAATGTGGGACTGGGTTTAATGTGTTGTGTAGTGTGTGAATATTTTTTATTATTATATTATTTATTAAGTCATCACCGGCAACACGCACTGGTTGAATACCTTCATCTTTAAGGACTGGGTATCTTGGACACAAATAAGCTTCGTAGTTTCCCGAACGCTGCCCAGCCGAGTTGGATTCGCCTATTTACCTCCTTCTCAAAGTAGGACTTACCTAGTTTGATCGTCTGTCCCAGGTAAACATACTCGTCAACAACTTCAAGCATCGAGCTCCCAACCAGTACAGGAGTGGGCGGCACATGGACGTTCGACATCTTCGTCTTGACCATGTTCATCTTCAGGCCCACCTGTTGGGAGACTCGATTGAGGCCATCGAGCATTGTGCTTAGATCCTTCAGCGATTCTGCCATGACCACGATGTCGTCTGCGAAGGTGAGTGATGTATTCGCCATTGATATTGATGCCGAGTTCTTTCCATTCGAGAAGCTTAAAGGCATCTTCCTCTGCATTGGTGAAGAGCTTCGGAGAAATAACATCTCCTTGTCTCACTCCCCTCTGAAAAGAAATCGGCTCAGTGCTCCGCTCCTGTACTCGTACCGACATGGTGGCGTTGCTGTATAAATGCACTTCGGTATATCGATGGTCAATATGGCATCGCTGGAGAGACTACAGCAATGCCCATGTCTCAATCGAATCAAAGGCCTTCCCATAGTCCACGAACGCTAGCCATAGTGGCCGATTATACTCTTCCGTTTTTTGTATAATCTGCCGTAGCGTGTGGATATGGTCTATGGTATTAACTCTTTTCGGAAACCGGCTTGTTCGGGAGGCTCGAAGTCATCAACGGCCATACTGCATAAATATTAGGAACAGGTATTTGGATTAGTAATGGTACGGCCATACTGCATAAATATTAGGAACAGGTATTTGGATTAGTAATGGAACGGCCATACTGAATAAATATTAGGAACAGGTATTTGGATTTGGTATTTTTAAATATTAGTATTAGGTGGATTAGGTACGATTTTTACCTAATCCGACCCATCTCTAATTCAATCTCTACTTAGTTTGTGGTCTCTTCTATGTTTGTGGCTTTTTTGTTTAGTTTATCCTGAAGCAAAGAATATACTTACTCTCTAATCCTGAAAGGATTCTCGTTAGAGAGTAAGTATATTCTTTGATTCGGTGGGAAAATCTGGAAGGGAGTGGGTGTAATTTTCTTGTGAAAATCAAAATTTATTTGTAAATGGCTTACATGTGTCCGTAAAGTGATGTTTTCTGCTAGATAAGTTATATTTTGTTTACTTGTGATGTGAATCTAGTGCATGTGCATGGTTTTATACGCAGGTAAGCTGAGTAAAACTTTAATCGGAAAACGATCTCTTCAGGGGCTAATGTAAGTTGTTTCTGCAATTATTTTTGATTTTCATTAATATTACACTCGTTCTTGAGGGTTTTCCTGACGTTTCCATTCATCATAATTATCATTCATCATACATTCAGAATTCATTTTTCTTAAGATAATGGCTGTATGGGCTTAGTTCCCCTTGCCTTTCCTTCGGGGATAAACTAAACAAACAAACAAAATTATCCTGAAGGAAAAGCAAGGGGAACTAAGCCCATACAGCCATTGGAAGATTCGGCGGGAAAAGCTGGAAGGGTGCAGGTGTAATTTTCTTGTGAAAATCAAAAATTATTTGTGAATGGCTTGCATGTGTCCGTAAAGTGATGTTTTCTGGTAGATAGGTTATATTTTGGTTGCTTGTGATGTGAATCTGGTGCGTGTGCATGGTTTTATACGCAGGTAAGCCGAGTGAAACTTTAGCCGGATTACGATCTCTTCATGGGCGCATGTAAGTTGTTTCTGCAATAATTTTTCATTTTGACTAACTTTACACTTGTTCTTGAGGATTTTCCCGACGTTTCCATTCATCATCATCATTATCATCTATCATTATGTTCGGAAATCATTTACTAAGGACAATGGCTGTATGGGCTTGGTTCCCCTTGCCTTTCTTTCGGGATAAGCTAAACTAAAAAAAAAAAAAACATACAGCCATTGTCTTTAGTATAAATGAATTAAATGTAAATGATTTCTTAATTTATGATACATGATATTGATGATGATGAATGGAAACGTCTGGAAAATCCTCAAGAATGGGTGTAAAATTAGTAATGATCAAAAAAAAATTGCAGAAACAACTTACATGAGCCCATGAAGAAATCGTATTCCGACTAAACTTTTACTTAGTATACCCGCATATAAAACCATGCACACGCACTAGATTCACATCACAAGTAAACAAAATATAACTTATATACCAGAAAACATCACTTTACGGACACATGCAAGCCATCTACAAATAAATTTCGATTACTGAGTAACGGGTACTCCATTGAGTACCGAGTAACGAAACGTTCCCCAGGAATTCGTCTCGTTACTTGCATGTTTCGTATCATGGGTAAAATTTGTATAATACACTGTTTCGGATCGCAAGTGGTGTATTGATATTTGTAGAGATGAAACGGATAGTGGTTTGGCCGGATACCGAATATTCGGCAAGCTACGAGGCCGGAGCGCCGGATATCCGGCAAGCTACGAGGCCGGAGCGCCGGATATCCGGCTCTTTATCGCTTTACATTACGCTATAAGTTTGATTTGAATATAGGCGCGGTGAACGGGATCGGAAATATTCGGGTGCGTTCGGAGGGCTTAGTGCGATTTTTAACTTCGAACTCGATCGCGTAAACGTAAACAGTTCAACCAATTACGTAGCGCCGCCGTTGTTCTCACTTTTATGAGATTACATTATCACGCCATAATGTGATTGGTTAGCTGCTTTACGTTAACGCGAAGGAGTTCGAAGTGAAAACTTACACTACGCCCTCGGGTATTATCGCACGTGAGCGGAGATCGGTACGGCTTGTGGACGTTTGAGTGTTATCGCTCGCGTGGCAGTTTGTGCTTATTTCTCAGTTCGCTAGTTTATTCCATTGTTGTTTCACTTATTGTCGTGGTTTTTTGTTTATTTGATTAACAAGAAATGTCATCATCAACAAAACCATTATATGGTATGATGTGGGATGAATATGGTTTTGCAAAATTTCTATTGGGGTGGGAACAAATGGGAATTCTATACAAAAAGTTTAAACCGTTTGACGCACAAAGATAAAGGACTAACGTTTTTACTGCTTATATTTGAAACTATTCCAATTGATTCCAATGGTCAAAATACCACAAGGTGTTCATTATTAAAACAGTATCTCTAGTTACTTCTGTTAAGCTAAGATTTTTATAATCATGTAAAATATGAGGTATTACTTACTATATCCACAGCATGTAAAGTTACTGCTGATGCTTTAAGCATGTCGTGGTTTGTAGTAAACGAGCGTCACTTGTTGTAACCGCAGTAACTTTAGTTACTGCCATTATCAGTAGTAGCTTTAAAACATGAATCTTAAAGTTGTGCCACAAAATTGGGCGTAAGCATACTTTACTGCCGTAACACTAAGGTTGAGTTCTCGTTTATCAGACTTACTGCCCTTATGCTTATCGAAATTATTAGGTTCCGGATCAGATCATGTTGTAGAACTTGCTACGCTGATTTCAAATATATAACTAACTCAAATTTGACAAAATTGGTACTTACTGCCCTTATCGATAGTACGGTAGAGTTAGCATCTAGCATAAAAAAAACTGTCAGCGCCAGCGTCAGTACCGTGCACAAACTAAATAGAGATGTTAACGCATCAGACGGTTGTCTTCAATACATTGGGTTTGAACCTTAGAGCAAATTAGAACATGACAAATTTTATTTTTTATCCGTCACAAATTGCAGGCCAATAAACCATTGACTCAACAGCTTTAATTTTTTTTCTGAAATCTTAAGACAATGACATTTTTGTTATAAAATTATTTTTGTTTATATAAAATTTCAAATACATATATTATTTTCTTAATAAGGCCAAATAAAACACATTTTGCATTTTAAAGGAATATATTCATGGGAATCTATATGACAAATACACAGGTGAACAAAGGCTAAAATAGTGATTGATAGAGAAAACCTATTAGCTTAGTTTACCTACAGAGGTCCTTACAAAAAGTTCCAACGCTGTCCTTCAAACTAATTAAGATAATCTTAAACAATTCTCAATGAAACGTAATTTGGTACGATTCCTAGTACAGTATTCAATGAGTGCGAAAGAGACATACCCACATAGGCCGGCGCGTGAAACAGAAGATTTCGTATGTAAAATTAACCTTATCTGGAGCACCGCTCACATTAATTCGTAGTGTATGTATGCGGCCACTAGATGTCACTTAGTCCGAGTTAGAACGCGATACGGTTGCCTTTAATGTGTTTCATTAGATCATCTGAATTTTAATAAGAGTGAGGACTTTGCTCATAATAAAATAAATGTGAACCCCCATCTAAACATACGAGCCCTGCCATTATTCTTTATAATGTTCATGCACATAACCTCGACTCTCTTTTTTGTCTTGGCACACTCTCTGGAAACTTTTAATCGTGGTTTACCCATTCTATAGAATAGGCACGGACTTTTCGTTCCCCTTTTCACTTGCCGTTACTTAAACCACTATATTATAACCCGCGCAACGTCCTTTCGTAAAATAAACACACAACTAAATTATCTTCTTCTATCTATCTCTCACAGATATAAAATGTAGCGGAATCGCTGTCTGTGCCTTGAGTGTGAGTTTTTCTAACTCTACTACAGCGTCTACGTTTGGTAAAAATTGTATGAAAACTAAAAAAGCGCCCCTAGCGGACGAATTGTAAAACTTAGCATGCGAGTGTGAGTTTGACGTCATTACGCCGTTAACTCAACGCAACTTTTTTAGTCGAGTAATTAACGGCGTTTTCTGTCTTGTTGCGAGTGTAAGCACCTAATTTGACAGTGGATAGGTAAACTACGGTTGACGCGATAGTTACGTCTCTCACTTCTAAATTGAGTAGGACATTGAGTGAATACGTTCCGTGCGCGTCACTGCTTGGCTTAGAGAGTAAGTATATTCTTTGGATTGGCTAGAAAAGATTGCGCTTGGACGCCAAAGTACCTACTTAAAACTATACACGCCATTTTGCTGCTGCTGCAAAAATAAAAAGTTGACTGGTTTTGTGAATTTAAAATGTCTAAACGACTGTTTTTGCTTGGAGATGCTTTACCTATCTCAAGCCAACAAGAACGCGATAATTTAAGGAAATTGCGGCTAAAACAAGAGTTTTATGTCGCCCACTGGATACGCGGACCAAGAGTTCCAAAAAATAGATATCGAATATCAAGGACGTATTTATTCTCTTATGTCGAGATCTAAGACAATAATTAAGAAGCTAGAGATAAGGTATGATGTGATATATTAAGTACTTACCTATCCTGACATAAAATTTAATTGTTTAATATTATGTTTATATGCAGGTACTCGTTGCACTATATTTCTTCGCACATGGGTCGTATCAGAGGCCTACAGGAGTCGCCCAGAATATATCTCAAAAGATGTGCAGGGAATACATAGAGTGAAGTGACCCAAGCACTCATACATTAGACAATATATTAATTTCCCAAATACTCCTTCAACCCGGCAAACAAGTTAGTCGCAAGTAAGTAAAAGTGTAATATTCAGGACTTTTCAGTAAAAGAGCCAAAATTATTCAAAATACCTACTTTAATTCCTAGATTTTACACACAATTGGATTGCCAGGTGTAGTTGGATGCATCGACGGTAGTCATTTTTACAAATTTCTCCCCTAAGGAAGAGGAACATTTATACATTAAACTCTAAGCTCAATTTTACAATAATAAAATAATACTCGTAAGTACCCAAATATATAATATTAAAATAGTACTTAGTAATGTTATGACATAACAACTTACCTATTAATTTACATTTAGGTAGGTACTTATAAAGTTTTATATTGTTTCAGGGGATTGTGAAAGTGAATTCATAGAGAGCCTGGAGGAAGTGCCACTACAGATTTAATCAGAGGTAGAGCTGTAAAAGACCAATTAGTAAGGAGGATTATATAAGTATATATGTATAGGGGTGATTATAAAAAAAAAATGTTTCCACTTGTTATTTTGTTATATGTACAAAAATAAAAATTTGTGATATTTGTGAAATTTTTATTCCTTAAATACATACAGTTTTACTGAAAAGTAAGGATAAGAATTAATTATAAGTTTCTACCCGTATTTATAACAACTAAAGATAGTAGGTAATTAAATTATATGAAGTGTAAGGTTAGGAATTTTTCCATTATTAATAATTTTATAAAACACTTTATTGACAATTGAAGTTCTTGCCCTTACATAAACATTGACCACTATCCATCAGTTCTACGACAGATGTGGCCTGCCACTGTCTCAAATGTAGCAGACTGCCACTTCAGTGTGCTACATTTGAGACTATGTCTCACTTTGGTCTTCTGCTGGATAATCTCGTTTCGGACTTTGTCCATTAGCGAGATTCCGAGCCCGAGGGTAGCACTGGGTGGTGAGTCTGCTGTCATGTGTCTTATCATGTGAAATCATTAAATATATTAATATAATACATAAACTTTAGTTCAGTGCATAATTTAATTGAAATGTGATATGCAGAAAATACTTAAGTAGGTAGGTACTTTGCTAATCACAATGAACACCCATAAAACAAAGGGAAAAAGTGGGCTTGGGGTGTCACAAAAGAGGCGCTAAGGAAAAGGGGATTAATTGTTGATACATTTTGCACACAAAAAATATGGAAGATGTAAAGTATGTATTATGCAAAATACCTGTGTTAAGCCAGCCTCAATTACACCTACTAAGCCAGTTGCTGCCTGTACATAACCCTTTCCTCCATGTCAGTAAGCCGAGCCAAATTAGCAGGATCACCACCCAGTACCACTTGCTGTTTTATGTAAGCGAGCAGCTTTTCTTTTGTGTTGTTTTTTAGATCACTCCACACCTTTCACAAACAAAATAAAGTATTATAATAGGTATAGCGAACTTTTTCCATAATTAACAAGAAATAAACCTTTATTGAGTTACCACTTATCTTTTCCATCTTTCTACAACTTTTGTGCCTCCTGTGCCATGAGCTCCTCCCATTTATTCAGAGCTGGACTCTTCCTCTTGCATTGCATGAGGGTTTGGAGAGGTTTCTTTATTTTGTTTTAAATATAGGTGTAAGTACTCCCATTAATTTAGGTTTCTACGTACTCCTCCACAAAAGACACCATCATTTCAAATTGAGTGTAGCTCGTTCTTTTCATTATAACGTATCTATATAGTTTCGACTTGAACAAAAAACACTAAGGTTATGTATGTAACAAAAGTTTTGATTTTTTAAGTAAGGTAGGTTTTTTTTTTAAACATGTTTTTTAGTATTTTCAAAGAAAAAGAAACTATGTCCATACAGCCATCGAAAACCGTGACTAAACGAGAACGTGTTAAGTAAACATAAGTCGGCACTCACACTCGCACACTTACTCTTTACTAGCAGTTTGTCGTTAACTCGTCCTAACGTTGTAGTAGAGTTGAAGCAGTTTTACGAATGTAAACTCACACTCGAGGTACGTACTGGAACAGGAAGATAATATGAGAGCAAAAATATTATAGGAGACCTTTATTAACGCAATAGTACCCAAAAGAATGATTTTTGGAATTTTTGTCTGTTTTGTCTGTTTGTTTTGTCTGTGCGTTTGTGCACGCTAATCTCAGAACGGACGGCTGAACCGATTTCGATACAGTTTTCAGGAATATATTGTAACAGGTCCCACTTAACATATAGGCTACAATAGAAATATAACCTACTAGTGGACGCCCGCGACTTCGTCCGCGTGGAAATTGAATTGTAGCTTATATGACACGTTTGTCGGTTTACCAAAGCAAGCGCCATCTATTGATTACTTACTCAACCAAGTCGAAAGGTATAACAGACAAATAATTAGCAATAAATTAAAATTGCGACTATAATTTGAGATTTAAACTATCCTTATTCTCAAGTTGGATCGAACTGCACATGGTGTGCGAATTTTATTATAATCGGTTAAGTGGTTTAGGAGTCCATTGAGGACAAACATTGTGACACGAGATTTATATATATTAAGATAGAAGGTGTGTTCCAAACAAACGCAAGGCGAAAAAACAGGCATAAAATATCGACTTGACGTATGCATGAAATAAAATTAATGTTGCCATAAAAATGTTATTTCCCTAGATGTGGCGAAATAGCGATAAATTTTATTATTGATGCTGAGAAGTATAATGATTTGTAAAATCTTATAGAATTATCGTGATTGAAATTTAATATATATAAATATATTAAAGGAGATGATATATTTTTACCTTTTATACATTATTGGTCCAAAAGTGTTGGATAAAAAATACTAGTCTATTAAAAATTGTCCCTCTGAATAATTTGTCATTATGTCAACAAAGCTGTGGGGCCATTCTCCGTGTTGTTTTATTTCATTCAATAAGGAAAGAACGATGCCCATTTTTAAGATTTAATTTGAATAGAACAAAAAATATGTAGTAACGGTAAACATCGTTTAAATTAATACAGTGAGTGAGAACTTGTACGTAATTCCACAATCAGTCAATCAAATATAAAATAGGTCCCACAACTAGTTTCGCCACTGTTTTAAAGTTCAGAGAATAATTATCACAAAAAAATGTTATTACTAACCAAAATTAATGTTAAAATATTTTAAAATTATTAATAAAGAAAATGGAAAAAATTCTTCACCCGAGTGGGAATCGAACCCACTGCAAACCGTAAAACATTTATTTAAATTATTTATATTTATCTATATGAGCTGAATGAAGTGTGTAGCGGTGCTAGTAAATTGATTTATTTTTTCTTAAAACAAAAATACATTTTCATTATGATGCCGCCCCAGGGTTAATAATAAAATGGGTATATCAAACTTTTTTTTAATTACTTAAAATGCCTTGCCAATTATAAAAGTATGTAAAAATAAAACTGGTATGAACGATGTATAGTCAGTATTTTGAAATATATTTACCAAAACGGAAAACTTAACTTTGTTTTTATAAAAACAACATGAAATTCATGCTTAGTTATTTTTTTTTTTAGTAAAAAACGATAGTAATTATATCAGAATTATTATTCTGCAATTTTATCGAATTGTCAGCAGTTATTGAGTTAGTAGAAAATCTAAAATTCCATAGTATCTAATAAAATAATCTGTATTTATTCCTATCTTCTTTTTCTTCTTTAAATATAGAAGATAATAATTTGATATTTCTTATAACAAGAAGACTGTAGATAAGTATAACCGGAGTATTCATAGTTGCGATAGGTAGTTACCTCCACTTTTACCTACAATCTGCATATTAAAAAATAGGGTAAATTTTCACACACATGGCAACATTTTGTTCACAATGACAATTTAAAAAATATGAAAATTTTATTCTGTATTTATTGTTTTATTAATGAAATTACGTAAAAACATCAAATATTTACCGGTGAAATGTGATGTTGTTTATTTTCTTATGTTTTTGAGAATAATTTTGGCGGGATATCAGCACATATTTCGTCATGGTAAGTCCTTTAGGTTAACATACATTCGTAGCCACGGACCGCTGAGCACTGAATGACAGAACCGCGTTTGGTGCAAATATGAACCAATAAAAATTCCTCAAATCGGCCTTCGGGCTATACTTCTATAGGTTATATTTCTATTTAGGCTACTTTTTATCCCGGAAAAATATTTTTATCCCGCATAATTTCGATTTTTTTTTTTTTTTTGTAGTCCACGCGGACGGAGTCGCGGGCGTCCACTAGTGTAACACTAAACTTGAAACGCCCTGTCGTAATTAAGCACTAGAAATGTCCCTTAGCTACGTACCTATATAAATAAGAACCAAAAGTTTCTTTTTAGCACAAAATAGCTAAAATAAAACACAAACTTGGAAAATTCATATCGAGGGTTGAAAGGCTATTTGGGATAAGCGCCATATATATAAATGGCGCTTAAACCAAATAGCCTTTCACCCCTCGATATAAAGAAAGAGATCACAAACTAAAAGGGAAGAGACGGGTGACATTGACAAAATCGGTTGGCGACAGAGGGGAAGTGAGAGGTTAGGGGAGGGAGAGAAACGTCATGTTCTAATTTGTTTTAACAATTTCAACGGACCATAAATATTGTTCTATGATTACTACCCGTGGTGAGACCATTGTAAGAAATATCTACCCAGATAGCTTAAAAAATTTGTACCTAATTACTACTAATTGGTACCTATACCTACTTTCAATTTAGTATGTACCTAAATGGTTTTAAAATTATATACAACACTTAGAGTAAAGGTGCCAATTAATTAGGTGCAAATTTTTTAAACTGGTCTAGTGATCCTGATGCTGCCTAAAATCTGCTATAAATTTATATATTCTATTTTAGTTTGTTTACTTCAACAAATAAATAAATCAAATGGCACTTAATAAAATTTTTGAGCAAATATTTGCTGCTCTTTTATTGTAACATAATACTCAGGACTAACTTCAGGTAAATCTATTTGGTCAGTCACGGTAGTAGAAGATGGAAAATGTCTAGGTACTGTCCCAGGAATGGCTACCCCAGGACGCATTCCCCTCCATATGTTTTTTTTAGATTCCACTTGTGGCTTCGCAATAAACACAGGAGTATTCAAACTGGGCCCGTCATTGGATAATAATATTGGCCACATAAATATAGTACAAAATCGGTGCATCAATGTCTGTAACATTTCACATAAAAGACGATTTTTCTTAAATAAAAGTGTGAAGTTAAATTGGTCCTTAACTTTTTTGCTAGCATACTCCATTATTTTTCTGCAACCTATAATTGTGTTATAATTTGGTGGTAAAACAAATTCTCCATTACCTAAAACATTATTACCAAATATATCTGGACAACTCCTAGGCTTAATTATTGATCTATTTGATTTTGAATATGATTTAACAACATGTTGAATGTTATTATCAGTAGATGCTAAACCAGGATACACACGGCCATAGTTGCTTTTTTCAAACTTTTGTCGATCTAGTTTAGCTCTGAGAAAAATTAAGAGTGTTTTCAAATTTTGAACATGTTCCTCTGTAATAACATGACTAGTGTCATTAGGAACTCTCTCTTCAAAATTATCAGAGGTCTCATTAAAAGATTTGTTAATACCTTCACGTACAAATGTGTCAATGATAGCATTTTCAATAATATGTTCATCTGAGCTTTCATCTATTTTTGTTTTTCTTCTACATTCAACATCAGATTGTATTTTTTCCTTTAATTTCTCTATTGCTTTGTTCAAGTTATCACTTGCATAACCATGACCAAGTTTACGAGCAGCCCTTCGGGGTGCACAACGGAGGTCTGCATTTGGATGACGTTCTAACCACTTTGTAAGTGTTTTATATCTAGCTCTAATATTATTTCTATCTTTCCCAGGGAAGAAACTACATATACTAGCATAATTAAAACTATTATCTTGGTTTGCCAGCAATTGAAGTAATTTCTTATCTTCACTTACAGTCCAAACAGCGGAGACCCTTTTCTTTGCTAGTACTGTATAACGTGCCCTCAACTGTAATGCAGAACGTCCCGGTAGGTATTGGGCCATTAATTTAAAATTTTGCCCAAATTTATCAACAAAGGTTAAAATAACTGAGTCCTCTTCAGGAATAAATCTTCCTTTTCTTTGTTGGATGATTCTGTAATATTTGTTGTAAACTTGTATTTTGGTACGGTCTTCCATTGTAGCAGCAATACGGCCCCATGGTATGTAGTCATCTTCTCTATAATATTCTATCAATCTTTTCAGATATTCTTCTTCTTCAGGAGTCCATTTTCTTCCTGTTATATGACTCATGTTTGTTCTATAATACACAAATGTTTGGTAGCCTGTGCGATTTGTATTTAATTCAGCTGCAACTTTATCCCACTCTTGATAATTGTATTTCTGAGCTAATTTTTGCAAATGTGTATGTTCTGCCCTAGTCCAACTATTTTTGTTGATTGAAGGATGCAAGAAAAGTTTCCACAATGATTGGTATTCTTGTGCAGAATGTCTATTATTCAACATGTTGGAAACTAACTCCCAGTCATATTCTTGATCAATAGGCAAAGCAATAGTTTTCAATGTAGCTTTTTTCAAGTTCTTTAGTTCTGTTTGAAGCATAGTAATCTTTTTAGCACTGCTTTTAGAATCTTTAACTTTACTCTCTCGTTTCAACTGCGCTATCATGGAATTTAGTTCTTTTTCTTTAATTTCTCGAGACATTTTCAAAATTATGTCAAATAAATTACTTTTGTCTTTAACAGTCCAACCAGGAATAGACGTGTATTGGCAAAAGTCATACATACCTGATTGAACCATCATTTTAGTATCATCATTATCTGGTGCTGGGAATAGGTCTTTATCTTTGAAATATGGCTTACCACAGACGAAGTACTTAAATCCATCGGTTTTTTCTCTTGAGATCTCTGGTAAAACGTTATTCCCTTGAATTTTTTCCAATTTAGCTCTACAGTCGCGCAATCGATCCGTTAATATTTTCTCTAGACGACGCAATTTTTCATCGGTTAATTTATTAAGTGATAGCGCCTCCTCTATTTTGGAAAATTGCCGCAAATTATCCGAATGTGCGCTGAAAGTACTAGCAGGAGTAGAACATTCGGTTACTGATCCACTCAATCCACTTGTATCTATCTCGGAGGCTAAAACTGCAGTCAAGTAGTTTAGTTCTCGGATCTCAGTTTCGTCATCACTATCCATTACTGCTGGATTAAAACAACGCCAACCAGATAAAATAAATTATATTATTTAATATATGTTAAACCACCAAAAAGATTTATTCTGCGAAATTTGTTTTGTTTGTTTAGTTTACCCGAACGAAAGGCAAGGGGAACTAAGCCCATACAGCCATTGTCTTTAGTAAATGATTTATAAATTTATGATGGATGATAATAATGATGATGAATGGAAACATCGGGAAAATTCTCAAGAACAATTGTAAAGTTAGTCAAAATGAAAAACAATTGCAGAAACAACTTACATGGGCCCATGATGAGATTGTATTCCAGCTAAAGTTATACTCAGTTTACCTGCGTATAAAACCATGCACACGCACTAGAATCACATCACAAGTAATCAAAATATAACTTATCTACCAGAAAACATCACTTTACGGACGCAAGCCATTTACAAATAAATTTTAATTTTCACAAGAAATCCCTTCCAGCTTTTCCCGCCAAATCATAAAATTTTTATTTATTGAAAAATTCGCAAATTGCAAAAATGTCAAACCTAGAGTTGCCAACTAATTGACGAGTCCTTTAGCTTAGGCTTATCTAAATAGATATAATATTATTTTTGTTTTGAATGAGGGACTCAAATTAAACCAATGTTTAAAAGTTTGGAAATTTTCTTACCTACCATAAGCACTCGTTTTCCTCGTGTAACTGCACCAATTTTCAGGTTTAAGTAACGCTTAATTTACGCGTTATTTTCATGCGTTTACACAGGGTTTTTCCATTGGTGCAAGTGGGTGCGGATAACGGAGTGGGAGCGCTGGTCTTACTTCAAATTATACCCGGTTAAACGATAAGTACTATTATTATTTAATTCCCACATAAGTAGTAATCCAGCAGAGATGCTTAAAACCACTTAGCACTTTAAAGAGTAGTATTATTTTTTTATATATAAAATAAATGAAGTTACCTACTTATGTAGGAATAAAATAATTATTGTACTTATCGTTCACCAAGGTATGTAGAGATTAATTGTATTGAAATTCTGCTGTATTGTCAATTTCATACTAGCTATATCTTATAGTTACCTGCTGATAGATATCATGCACCAGCATCCCTTGGCTGAAATATTAACCTTATTGTACTTAGAATAGAATTAATTAACAATGGTAGTTAGTTACATATTGAATTATAGACCTAAATAAACCATTTCTAAATTCTTGCCAAGTCCAGGAAAAAAGAAATACAGGCCTTACTCATTCGCATAACAAGATAGCAATTTGTTAGTATTTTTTCTAATGTACACAGTAACTACAAAAAGTAACTGTATACGCCTATGATACGATTAATATGAAGCACATTGCAACGTTTGTGAGAAATATTTTTTCTTAATTTTAGGCAAAATCATTGTTTAATGCTGGAAAGAATGCTAACGACCTTTTTCTATTAGTTAATCCCGAAGGAACGGCAAAGGAAACTAGGTATGTCTATGCATTCATTGCTCGAAGTAAAATAAAGTCGTGCGTCGGGAAAATTCTGAAAAATGGGTGTAAAACAGGAACTTGGTATCTACATGTAAAATTAGCATAGTATAATAAGTCTAAATCAAACATTGACGTTCTTATTATTCTCATCTAAATGTCTGCATGGAAAGACAATTACCTTTTCTTCTGGTTAAAATAAAAATAAATGTTTTTAGTTTTTTTTTAATCTAGAAGATTTGTCGGTAAAAGCTGGAAGGGAGCGGGTGTAATTTTCTTGTGAAAATCAAAAATTATTTGTAAATGGCTTGCATGTGTTCGTAAAGTGATGTTTTCTGGTAGATAACTTATATTTTGATAACTTGTGATGTGAATCTAGTGCGTGTGCGTGTATGGTTTTATACGCAGGTAAGCTGAGTAAAACTTTAGCCGGAATACGATCTCTTCATGGGCGCATGTAAGTAGTTTCTGGAATTATCTTTTATTTTGTCTAACTTTACACTTGTTCTTGAGAATTTTCCTGACGTTTCCATTCATCGTCATCATTATCATCCATCATTATGTTCAGTAATCATTTACTAAAGACAATGGCTGTATGGGCTTAGTTCCCCTTGCCTTTCCTTCGGGATAAACTAAAAAAAAAAAAAAAAAAATCAAAAGCTGGAAGGGTGCAGGTGTAATTTTTTTGTGAAAATCAAAAATTATTTGTAAATGGCTTACATGTGTCCGTAAAGTGATGTTTTCTGGTAGATAAGTTATATTTTGATTACTTGTGATGTGAATCTTGTGCGTGTGCATGGTTTTATACACAGGTAAGCTTAGTAAAACTTTAGCCGGAATAGGATCTCTTCATGGGCCCATGTAAGTTGGTTCTGCAATAATTTTTCATTTTGACTAACTTTACATTTGTTTTTGAGGATTTTCCCGACGTTTCCATTCATCATCATCATTATCTATCATCCATCATAAATTCAGAAATCATTTACTAAAGACAATGGCTGTATGGGCATAGTTCCCCTTGCCTTTCCTTCGGGATAAACTAAACAAAAAAAAATTCTTAAAAAAAAAATGGTACCTGTTTTTCACCTGTCTGGGTTAAGAGATTCGGCGGGAAAGCTGGAAGGGTGCAGGTGTAATTTTCTTGTGAAAATCAAAAATTGTTTGTAAATGGCTTGCATGTGTCCGTAAAGTGATGTTTTCTGGTAGATAAGTTATATTTTGATTACTTGTGCTGTGAATCTAGTGCGTGTGCATGGTTTTATACGCAGGTAAGCCGAGTGAAACTTTAGCCGGATTACGATCTCTTCATGGGCGCATGTAAGTTGTTTCTGCAATAATTTTTCATTTTGACTAACTTTACACTTGTTCTTGAGGATTTTCCCGACGTTTCCATTCATCATCATCATTACCATCCATCATAAATTCAGAATACATTTTACTTAACAATTATTAGGCTGTATGGGCTTAGTTCCCCATGCCTTTCCTTCGGGATAAACTAAAAAAAAAAGAAAAAAAAAGCCGAACATGGCAGAACCCGGTATAATTAGAAAACTTAGTGAAGAAGTTGTAAATCGTATAGCTGCAGGAGAAATAGTTCAACGGCCTTCAAATGCTTTGAAAGAACTAATAGAAAATAGGTGGGTGCTTGAATCACTATGTACATATTATAAAAAATAAAGTCGCTTTCTGCTGTCCGTCCCTATGTATGCTTAGATCTTACAAACTAGGGAACGGATTTTGATGCGCAGGCGAGTTGGTGACCGCAGTGTGATCTTCAGACTATGTTGTCAGTACGGGAGGCGCTACTGCCCGCCTCCTGGAAACCCTTAATCGCCTCGTACGATACCCACGGGCAGGCAGGGGTGGTACAAACTCTACTCTGCCAGCACCACGCGGCTAGCGTACCTACATAGAATATACAATCTATCTACATCTTATCTTCTATACATATAATAGAAATGTAGCAGATCTCTGTCTGTACATGGAAGATTTTATCCTTATATATTATTTTTTTGTTATAATATGTATATGTAAACAGGCAGGCAGTTGAGGCAATTGATTTTGCCTGTATCTGAATGTTCTCTTCTTAGGTTTTTCTATGTTCTTTAATGTGTTTGTCTAGTTTCTTTTTGAAATTATTGACACTTGGAGCCGAAACTACTTCTTCTATAGACCTTTATCAACGCAATGGTACCCAAAAGAATGATTTTTTAAAATTTATCTGCTTATCTGTGCATTTTTGGCTCAGAGCCAAAACAAAAGTTACCAACATACTTACTCGTATTGACCTACAAAAATGGAGGTGGACTGGGCACATGCTAAGAAGCAACATGGAAAAGTGGAGCAAACGTGTTACAGTTTGGTATCCTAGGGATGGTAGACGCAAAAGGGGACGCCCAATAAGAAGATGGGAGGACGAGATTCACCAAACTCTGGGGTCATTATGGACACGAGTAGCACTAGACAGAGCCCAATGGAGACAATTGGAGGAGGCCTTTGCCATGAGGCACACTGAGATCAGAGATCTTATACAGTGTGATATGGGCGGTACTTCTAAGACTTTAGAGTCCAGTTGGACATCCATCTCTATCAACAAAAAAAATATATTAAGGGGTTGCAGCCCCCTCCCCTCTTAAGGGTAGCCTTTTAAATTTTTTTTGGTCTCGTCGTAGACACATCTGATACAAACAGCAACAACTCAGGTTTAAATCATCTTAGATACATTAAAAAAACTGTTTTTAATAGATAAAGATACGGACTAAGTATTCAATATCAAAAATATCTAATTTATTGGTACATTAAAATCTAAATTTAATTTTAAATGCATTTTTTCTTTAAAAAAATGTACTTTTTTCTTATTTTTAAAGTTAATTTTTAAAAAGTGCCTATTATTGTACCTTTTTTTTGCACCTATTTAACAGTATTTGAGTAGCTCTAAATAGGGACATAAAAATTTTGACGCTACGCCAATAAAACGCAGAGATATGACTTTTTTTATTAGCCCCTGCGCAAGCGCGCAACATCTGCGTCGAACACTACAATAAACAAAGAGTGTTTTTACAAATTTATTTTATTTATTTTTACACTTAACACTGTTAGTTAACACACACACAATACTTTTCAACCACGATTTTAATACAATATTTTTTTATAGCAACTGTTCAAAGTGTTGACCTCTGTTTTGCAAACATGCCGTAGCTCTTATAGCTACTTGCTACGTTGATCGTCTCAACATGTCGCGATCTGCACGAATTTCGTTAGCTGCGTCTTGTATTCGTTCAAATAACTCTTCACGGGTGTTTACTTCATTGAAATAAACTTTTTGCTTCATATGACCCCAAAGGAAAAAGTCTAGTGGTGTCATGTCGGGTGAGCGTGGCGGCCAAGCAACACGGCCGCCCAGTGGCGGATTTACAAATTTTCAAGGTATAGGCTGAATAGTTTTTGCCGCCCTTGCCTCAACAATTGTCATATCATACATTATTTTTACAATGCAACAATTTCGTTGAAATTGCACGTAAAATAATTTTTCGGTATATTTTTGAGCTAATCGAAGCTCAATCATGTAGGGGCGAGGTAATGTATGCTATATTACTGTTGAAGATTTTTTTTTTATTCCAATCGAATTTTCTGAAGCTACTAGTGCATGTGAAACACATAATAGTCGATACATAAGATTGAAATCGGTAAAATTATTCACTAAATTTATTCATTATATTCGAATAAAAATCGAAACATTATATACAAACCATCCAGTTCGTAGCCTCCATAGATTACCTCCTAAAGATACCGTTTCCAAAGATTTTAGTATGAACTCTAGTTCACTGAATTTGGCGGAATGCAAAGAAGTGCGGGACGTAACACTGCACTGTGATTGGCTATTTCAAGGTCGCATTGAAAATGGCGAGGGAAATAGTGATGCGACAAAGTAGAACGAAACTATCTAAGTATCGATATTTATGCACTTTAAGCGATTTTTATTTTATCGATATCATTTTATTTTACATACATACATATTCACACTTCTGTTCAATTCAGATTAATTTAGAAGGTCTCTGCGATTAAATTCATGTTTGCTTGAGTTGACAAAATTTTATTCCAATAACATTATGTAAGAAAACAACTACAAACATGAATAAATTTCAGTACGAAATTTTATATTATACTAATTCGCCCCGTTTTACAGTACACAATGTTTTCTATTATTTTTACCCAGCTGCGGCAAGACCAAAAAGGTATAATAATTTTAGCAGACTATGTATGTATCTAAATTTATAGGTGTGTTCTACAGCGGCTAAACTAATAAATTATTTTTAGTGTTAATCGATTTTTTACTATAATCCGGGTGACAGACTACATTTTCTAGTAAAAATATATATACGTATATACAAATGTATATTACGGAATTTACAGCCAAAAAAGTAGGATGTTAAATGAAAGCAAATCCTGAGTTTAAAAATATAATAATAACACAATCAATATTAATGCGTAAAGCGAAAACGTTGTGCACTAGAAATACTTTTTATTAAATAATATATCGAAATACTCTAATACATATGGCCAAACGACCATGAGGTGACCACTTGAATCCGTTTCATAAAATAGATCGTATGCATGGTTTGGGAATTAACATTTTTTGTATGCAGTTACACAGTTAATGTATTCGGAAGTTCAAATCTCTGCAAACGCCCACCACCGGTTCCTAGACCCTCCACTGACCCTCGAATCTGACGACTAATGATTGCGATCACAGGCAACTACAGTTGCGATAAGAAACCACATCCCAGCACCTCGCATACGAATACGTAGGTACATAGCTGATACTCCGAAAAACACTAGGATATAGTGAGTTTTTAACTATTTCTGCACTGTTTCGCCAGCACCTTCGTTGCTTCGGATTCGGGACATTTCTTGTTATTCGGCTATCTCGGTAAATATTGTGCTGCGCTTGCTATAGAAAACATGATATAGAAAATCTAATCTGAAGCAATAACCTATTACGCTCGATAAGTAGTTACTATAGCTGTCGATATTGTATAAAGATTATTGCCCTAATAATTGGTTACTGTAACTGATTACAATTTGCAAATACCTAGAACTACGTCAATGCAACGTACATTCAGATATGTAGACTTTGGTGGTGAAATTAAAACAGATTTCACTGACGAATGCACCGGACCTGGAAAAGAACAATTTTTATTATGACAACTATACACATAAACGAAGTTTATAAAATTTATTTTTTAAAAAATAGGTAATCAATATTTTCTCAAACTATTTTGAGACTAGTGTAGACTATTACGTCACATGTCACGTCGTTTTAGTATGGAGAGCCGGTTACTCCATAACTGCTTTGTCATCGAAACTACTAAATTACTATAAATAAAATATTTTATTCTATTGTTATCGATACAAAGTCGATTACGTTATACATTCACTTCACTAGCTCACGACGTACTATTACTGTTGACAGTGACAGTGACGTTGACATATGTAAGACAGTGACAACAATAGTGATTAATGTGTTGAGGAAAAGAGACGACATATTGTAGTGCGATTATTGACCAGTATAAACTGATCTCCGCGTCCATGAAAAAAAACATAAATAAGAAAATTTAATTTACTTACGGCGAAATGTTATGCCATCTTTTTTGTAACTTGACGTCTTAGCGTTCTTTCCACACCATTTTACGGAACAAGAACCCATGATGACACGGTTATTTAATGAAAAGTAATAAGTTTTTAAATAAAAACAATGCAATTTACACGCACGTGCGCACGGGTCATTAACTTGGTAACTGACTGGGGCTAGCTTTCCGAGCGCGGAATTATATACAACCCAGATACAGTATGAGTGGCGCGCGTATTTTATCCTGTATGAGGTATCTTTAGGAGGTAATCTATGGTAGCCTCCAACCAGTAGTAAGACTGGCATGTATGGGTTGTTAGTGGGAAGAGGGGCATATTTTTTACAATTGCGCTCTTTTCACTCATAAGAAGTGTGGGCAAAGGGCGCAGAGGCGCGAGACCGATCACTGCTTGAGGGGCGGCGAACTAGCTGTTTTACTCTAGAATATGGAAGTTTGCTACTCTCGGAATGTGCATTGACAAGTGAGAGAGAAAAGTCATCGACAAAATTTGTTGCAGACTTCTATCTGTAAGACATCAGAAAACCGTCATAGAAAAATATTCTATGAGGTAAAAAAAAAAAAAAAAAATCGTTCCCCAAATTTGCCGCCCCCAAAATCTGCCGCCCTAGGCTCGAGCCTACTCAGCCTGCTGGTAAATCCGTCACTGCGGCCGCCGCGCCCAATCCATCGCGGATACGAGCTGTCTAGGAAAGCTCTTACGTCACGAGCAAAGTGAGCAGGGGCTCCGTCCATTTGTAGCCACATATTTAGGCGATAATTTAAAGGAAGCTCCCTCAATAATTCGGCAAATTGCGTCTGCAGAAATTCCAAAAACCTCGGGCCATTCAGTGTTTCTGGTAGTTCGATAGGTCCAATCAAAACATCATCGATCATAGCAGCCCACACATTAATCGAGAATTCGTGCTGGAATGTTGACGGTCTTATAGCTTTGGGATTTTCTTCAAGCCACAAGTGGAGGTTGCGATAATTCGATAAAGCGACGTACACTTTAAGCGATCATAACTTTAAGGTTTATCAAGACAGAGTTGAAATTTTAGTGTGCTCCTGTAAAATAGCTCAAATACTGATGAATAGGTGTAAAAAAAGTGTACAATAATAGGCACTTTTTTAAAATTAACTTTAAAAAGGAGAAAAAAAGTACATTTTTTTAAAGAAAAAATGCATTTGAAATTAAATTTAGTTTTAAATGTACCAATAAATTAGATATTTTTGATATTGAATACTTAGTCCGTATCTTTATCTAATAAAAACAGTTTTTTTAATGTGTCTAAGATGATTTAAACCTGAGTTGTTGCTGTTTTTATCAGACGTGTCTACGACGAGACCAAAAAAATTGAAAAGGCTACCCTTAAGAGGGGAGAGGGCTGCGACCCCTTAATATATTTTTTTTGTTGATAGAGATGGATGTCCAACTGGACTCTAAAGTCTTAGAAGTACCGCCCATATCACACTGTATAAAAATTTATAATTTAACTGTAATATTTAAAAAAACTCTAATCTTTGTATTAATAAAGGCTATTTTATTTATTTTATTTTATTTATTATCTGTGCATTTGCGCACACTAATCTCAGAAACGGCTGAACTGATTTCGATGCAGTTTTCAGGAATATATTGTGTCAGGTCCCACTTAACATATAGAGGCTACTTTTTATCCCGGGAAAATGTTTTTATCCTGGATAATTTCAACATTTTGTTTATTAGCGGTTGGAGTTGCGGGCGTCCACTAGTACCTAATATTTTATTACAATTTTTGTCCAGTTTAGATGCCAAATCTACAAATATTATTATCACAGTGAAGGCTGGAGGATTAAAGTATTTACAGGTATGTGTATGTATATTACAGCAGGAAAAAAACAGGAAAGAAACAGAGGCCTAATGCAATCTTTTCATCACTCTCACACTCCACTAGGATGTTAGACAATCCATAACCAAAACTGCTGCCGCTGCCATTAAATTCCATAATATCCATCACTTAAGATACCTGGAGGCCCTAAGATCTTGCTGCAACTTGGTCAACTGTATAAAAATTGTTATAAAACAATCATGTAATAGATTCTGACTGTCATTCTTAAACATGAAGTTTATAATGTGTTCTACCTGTCATTTTCCATCTCTGCTATACATTAAGAATGGAGAGAGATAGGCATATCTAAAAGTTTATATTTCTGTCAGAATCAACCACAATGTGTGTTTAACCCTAAAGTTGCTACTTTCTCAAAGGAGCCGATGTTTCAGATACAAGACAATGGTACCGGTATACGTAGGGACAATTTGGATATAGTTTGCGAGAGATTCACAACCTCCAAACTTCAAGTTTACGATGATTTGAAAAATATAAGTACATATGGCTTCAGAGGAGAGGCATTGGCTAGCATCAGTCATATAGCACATTTGTCTGTACTAACCAAGACAGCTGCAGATAAATGTGCTTTTAGGTATGAACTATCATTTATCTAAATGACAAAAAATTTGAGAAGAGTGTATTTGAGATGCACCAACTTTTCTATTTAAGAAGCTTGCAAAACATGGAATTATTGCAAATTCAAATTGGTGTTTGATAGGATTTGTAATTTTTCATCTATGGTTTTACCTGTATTATAATGCCATATTAATACCAAATTTATTTTTTAAACAATAAAAATTACAGCTTATATTTCATTACAGAGCTTCATATGAAAATGGAAAACTAAAAGGACCAGTAAAGCCATGCGCAGGAAACAATGGTACACAAATAACAGTAGAAGATCTATTCTTCAATGTTATAGCCCGCAAGAGAGCATTGAAAAGCCCCAACGAGGAATACTCACATATCATGGATGTGGTCGGTGGTTATGCAATACACAACAGTCATGTTGGGTTCACACTGAAAAAGTTTGGGGAAAATACTGACATAAAAACTCCAATTAAATCAACTGTTGTTGATAATGTTCGTATTGTAAGTAACAAACAACATACCTGTCATAAATCAAGTCATCACTTGTTATTGTTACATCTGGTATTATAGTAAAGTATCCTATATTTATGGACTTGACTCAATGGTTCCTTTCAAACTCAAATTGCTTAGGTTTTAGCATTTGTTTTACGGCATGCTGCCTACTTGACGCTAACCCTCCTTGGGTATTGCCAAGTGTCAATTAAGGGTATTAAAATCCATACAACTAAGTGGTTATGGCCGATGTACGATCAGTCCTAGTAACTGGGATCGTACATACGCCGCGACCGCCGACTGAAAGGCGCACGTCTAAACCATTCAACCTATCCAGTGATGTGGTTATGAGCTAACACTGCTTCCTAATTACATCTCGTATGGCACTCACTCAAAAAACGTGAAATATGAGGAGACACCTTTAACGCCGAACACCAGAAGCGAGTGCTGTGTGATGTCGGCAGATAGCACCACCGCATGTCTGCCCGTGGGTATTGTAAGAACTGGTTTCCGGGAAGTGGGCAGCAGCGCCTCCCGTGTTGACGCGTTACCAACCTGCTCGCCAAGCGTGGTGACAGGCCAAGAATCCCTCTATGGCAGTAGCGTTGTATAGTGCCCCGGGGGAGGTCTACGTCCAACAGTGGACTGCAATAAGCTGATGTATAACTACATACAAACACACACACACACAATACACAATATTGTACATATTTTTTCACAGATTCATGGAAATTCCATAGCGAGAGAACTTATGGAGATAGAAATTAAAGATACAAGTCTAAAGTTATCTGTTCATGGTTATATTACAAATGTGAACTTTTCCCAAAAGAAACCAACTATGCTTTTGTTCATTAATCATAGGCTTGTTGATTCCTCAGGTTAGATATCTTATTTCAAAACATAGTTCCGCGACTATAGAGTCAATTTAATTAAAATAAATTCCTATGCCTAATTTCGGAACTAGAGTACATCTCACCAAATAGTTCCTTTGGATGATGGTGCTAGTTACTATGTGTATGATTACATAATGTTAGTTCCGAAATCAGGCATAGGACTTATTTTATGAAACGGTCTCAACATTTTTTGTATGCAGTGACATATAATGTAGTCATGCGCATAGTAACTGGCGCCACCATCCTAAGGGACTATTTGGTGAAACGCACGCACTCTAGTTACCTGTGATCGCAATCATAATTCGCCTCATTCGAGGGTGATTGGAGGGTGTAGAGATTGGTGGAGGCTGGAGAGTTTTTAATTCAAATTCGATCGAGTTCACATTATACAAAACATACCAAGGACATTATGGTTTTGTGATATTATAAACTAAGCGTGACAAGGGCACTACACGATTGGTTGATTGCAAATAACCGACATTCAGCGTTCGTGTTGCTCAAATCCTTTCAAACCATAATGTCCACTTTCTTATATGGCCTCATCCCAGAATAACCATTCCCAGGTCGTCTACTTCCGTAATGACTCTTAATAAAACTTACAACATAAATAAAGAGACACATTAATTTTCTTTACATTTCAGCTATTCGTAAAGCAGTCGACTCCGTTTACTGCACGTATTTACCGAAGAACGCACATGCGTTTGTCTATCTCAGTATTCAGTTAGGTAAGATTCTTCAATGAAATCTAATCTCTAGATCTGCATGATAGTGTGTAATACATATTTGTAAGGAGACTTCACATTTGCTGGCGGCAGTTTTCCTAAGCACGCCGACATCAGTTCAACGCCTAGTGCCAGGACCTCTAGAACACCACGTAGACGCAAATACGTAGTCGGCGGCACTGAATATGTTAAAATTAATAAATAGTTAAATATTCACACATTTCACAACACATAAACTTAGTCCCACATTAAGATCCCTAAAATCTTGTGTCGTGGGTGCTCAATGAATTTAATAATGTTTTAGATCCCAAAAATGTGGACGTTAATGTCCACCCAACAAAACACGAAGTGCAATTTCTGTATGAAGAGCAGATAATAGAGAAAATCAAGGCTTGCATTGAAAGTAAACTGTTGAGCTGCAACTCTACAAGAGTTATGTATACTCAGGTAATGTTGATGATGCCGTCTTGCTCACACTTTATGATTTAGAAAAGGGGGTAGTCAGAATCTAGTGGCCAACGTAAAGACCATAAATAACATAAAACAAAATAGATAAAACATGGTTGGTTGCAGGGGGAGATCAGTCTCTAGATCATATTCATTAATATTTAGAGAGTGCCAGTTCTGCGTATAGGAAAAAATGTATGTACTCTGAATTTTAGGCCCGTCTTCCCGGTGCTACTATGGTAGAAGAAATTGTAAAGAAAACCACAGATGGCGCTAAAGTCTACGCGCATAATTTGGTTCGCGTGAATTCCGATACACAGAAAATAAACAAATTCTTTCAGACTATACATAAAAATGCTAGTAAAGTCAATGATAAAATTGTTGATGACGATGATGATGGTAATATGGATATTGATGATGTAGACGATGATGAGGAACGTAATAGTGAATTGTCTAATAATATAACAAAGAAACATAATCTAGAAATTACAAAAGATACTGATAATAGAGTAAGAGATAATCAAACAGAACATAATAAAATCGTAAATAATAATATAACAGAAGAGACTAAAAAAATGGAAACTGATAATCAAATGGATGATAATAACAAAGAAATACCAAACATAATTATTGAAGAAACAGAAACGAATGACGATATACTAGAAAACTCAATAGTTGATGAACCAAAAGATAAAATAGATAAACGTGATAAATGGAAATCATATACAGGAGCCAATAGTAATACTACATACATAGATCCTAAAGAATCTTTTAAAACAAGAACATTTAAATACGAGAGAGTGGAAACTAAACTGACCAGTGTAAAACAATTAAGATTGGACGTGGAAAACAATTGTAATATGAACTTGAGAGAGTTGTTAGCTAATCTTATTTTTATAGCGTGGATTGATTGCCACAGGTCACTGATACAGCATTCTACTAAATTGTATCTGTGCGATACAACTAAATTAACGTGAGTTATTATTGCAAAATTTAAGTTTTAAACTAAAAATAAATATTTTCAAGACTAAGTTTATTCTCCCTCAGTAGTTTAGAGACAAGCTCGCTTTTATACTATTTCATTTACTACTTATTGTCTATGATAAAAATGTATGTGTACTTTTATAATAAATAATACTAGTTTAGGATTACCCTGTAAAAATAATCATTGGATTGCGCGTCTCAAATTATGGTGACCTGTTCTCTGTAGTGGGCCATATTCATAGCATTTCACTTAACATACATGCAATACATTTTTTTTTCCAAAAAGTACCCCGATAAAAGCGCTAGTGTCTATGTAATTTTAACACGGTTACATTTCGGAGCACAAGCGTGTGGTTACAGCTACTGTGTTACACTGGCGCTGAAGCTCCACCCCTATCATGCCGTCATGGCCTCACGATTGCCACACGACACACGTCATAGTCCCACCTCTTCTTTTATACCTTTTTTATGCTAAGTCCCAAAGAAGGCGGGCAGTAAATAAACGCCATATCATCAGAAATGAAGCTTTCACTATCCTTGGAAACCAAAGCTTTAGTATCAGTTAGCAATATGACTTTCGAAAGAAACCAAGTCTCCAACGTTCCCCTAACCTTAGTTTGCTCAATCTTTGACCAGAAATAACTCTTATAAAAATACAAATTATACTTCCTCCAGTAAGGGGAAAAATATGACTTGACAGTCATATACCAGTTAATACCAGTGTAATGTATTCTTATTTCCCAGAGAGGAACTCTTCTACGAAACAATATTATATGACTTCCAAAACTTTGGATTTATCAGACTCTCCAATCCTTTACCGCTGGAAGAGTTGTTTATGCTTGGACTCAAATCACAGGATACTTGGGATCCAGATTTAGGTAAGGATATTTAGAAAATGTCATCTTAAAAGAGACCTATCCTCCTTAATACTTTTCGTGATTTTACTAGAGGTAGAGAAGAACATTGAATCTTGCATGGAAAACGCTCAGGAATTCAGAATCCTCGCCATTAAGCTACAAATAATACTTAGTACAGAATAGATGTTATTACAAGATAGGAGCACAAGTTCTCATGCTGTTTTACCCAGTTATTACTTTATCTGTTATTAGTAGCGGTCTTAATAATAATATTTCACCTTAGTCCAAGTTGCCTTAAAAATTATCCTTATACAAAATGTAACTTTATAACTCGGGAGTAGCTTATCAGTTTTTTCTCCACGTTGATTTTAAATTAGCATTAAAGCCTGTAATAAAATCGAAGTTTGCTTGCTGGAAGAGATCTCTTGTAGAGATAAGCTTGCCATTGTACATGCATCTCTTCTTTTACCCTGTTTCTTATATTTTTGTGTGTGTGCAATAAAGAATAAGTTGTATTTTCCCAGGTGATATGAGGGAGATGGCGCAACAAATGACGTCACTGTTGGTTAAAAAGAGATCGATGCTAATGGAGTACTTCTCATTAGAAATTACTGGTTCTGGAGACTTGTTGGCACTGCCTTTGCTTTTAGGTATGTATTTTCTTTAATGAGAATTCACCGCAGAAAAACATGAAACCATGAGGTAATAAAAAAATACAAATTGATGTTAGCACGGTTGCATCGCCTTATCCTTTTCTGTGACTGAGAACTGTTATTGGCTAGAACGAGCCAGAAGATAGCCAGAATGCTACAACACGCGGCGACATCTCTAAAGCAATTATTCTTTAATGGATCTAGTAAATTGCATTATTCCGCGTTGTTGATGTACGAATTTTGAGGGTAGTAAGAGGATTTTTTTAATGTACAAAGACAAAACCTCAGATAGTTTATTCTGGGCCGATTTTTCGAATATCAGATAGTCTATCTGAAGGGTAAAAGTTGATGCTGTCTCATCTTGATCAAGTTTTAGAGAAAGACATCATCTAAGTAATTTGTCCTTCAGATAGGCTATATCGTCGTCGTCTTCAGCCTATTGCAGTCCACTGCTGGACGTAGGCCTCCCCCATATGGGCATATGCTATATAATTATTGGAAAAATGTGCCCTAAACAGCTTAAAAATATAGATCGGTAATTTATAGCTTTCATCTTCAGATGGTCATACACCATTCATGGGAGCTTTACCGACGTATCTCGTCCGTTTAGTTACCGAAGTGAATTGGGATGTCGAAAAGGAGTGTTTCGAGTCATTTAGCAGACAAACGGCCATCTTCTATTCTCAACCAAACCCGGACAAAACTCCGGAAAGCCAGAAATCAGAACACTGGAAACAGGAACACATAGTGTTTCCAGCTTTGAGAAGAAACTTTCTACCCCCAAAAAGTTTTGTTAGTAACGGCGCGATTTTGCAGATAGCCAACCTCTCTGATTTGTATAAAGTGTTTGAACGTTGTTAAGTTTAATGGTAGATATTAAAATTGTTTTTCAATTTGTAGTTGTTATTTTTATTTTAATATCGAGGTATATTTTCACGTCCTACCAAATGCTGGTTACATCCGCGCAGCATAACTTTCTAGATGAGAATGACCACAGAACACTATATACTCTAGAGCAGAGGTTCCCAATTTTTTTTTTGCCAAGGAACCCTAATTGATTATACTTTTCCTAACGGAACCCTACTTTGATAACTACTTCGGTGCGCGTGAACAACGTTGGTCACTGAACGTGTGATAATATTTTTTACGGAACCCTTGCGGCCCTTTCACGGAACCCCAGGGTTCCGCGGACCACCTTTCGGGAACCGCTGCTCTAGAGCTCGTTAGAGAGTAGTATATTCTTTGCTCTAGAGAATGACTCGTCTAAACAGTATCTTTCACTTTTATAGTACCCCCTCCACTCCACTATGCAAACAGTTGCAAACGCCAGTGTTGATATTGAAAAAAAAAACTAGTAAAATAATCTCAAAACTTGAATATGTATTAAAAATGGTTACACTTACAATAAGGAATGTTATACTTAAGTATCTACTACATAGTTGGGGTGGACGACCAATAATGGGTCATCTTCAATCTCTTGATCTGCTGATTTCTGGGTTGTTTTCAATCCGGTGGTAGAGAGCGGTATAATTACTTGATCCTGTAAAAGAAGGATTATTTTTGTAGAGTAAGAGAAGCATTCCTAAGCATATTTTAGCTTTTATATCCTGGAAGAATGACATTTATTTTCTATACCCTAATTCAATAGGAAAGGGAACTTAGCAAATAGTTAAACTATGATTATAATACTAGTATGAATAAGACCTAGTTTTGGTTTCTTAGGACAGCGGCGACGTCATATTATAGTGGCATTGAAGGATCATTTCACTTGTTGCGAACATACGGCCGCTATGTGACGGCACCGACATTCTAAGAAACAAAGTTAAGTCTACTAGTTTGTTCCTGAACTTAAATTATATAACACCCACTTTGAATATCAGTTATTATAGCCCACTTAGGGAAGACTGGTTCAGACGATCAAAGTCACGGGCTATTCTTAGTTAGTAAAACACACTTACATGATACATAAGCCTGTCTATGACCTTCTCGACCAGGGTTTTCCTCTCCACCAGTTCGTCTTCATTCTCGATGGTTCCTTGCGACACCAGCTGTTCTAGATACCAGCTGACTACGGCACTCTTGCGCATGCCCGCACTTTCCTCACCTATAAAACAAGGATTTCGAAATAGAGTACTGTGCTGATGCGGGGCTTCACTAGAATACGTCAGCTGCGTCTCCTACCGTGCATATCGTAAGTCTACTCAGGAACTCGGGGGCGTTCTCGCATGCGATGTACTACTAACTTGTCAATTATCTTTTATATCTGTCCCCACTAACTTGTCAATTACTAGTTATATCTAAAACCCACTATGATATATACATATGCCTGTCTAACATTCCCTCGACCAGGGAATTTTCCTCCGTACATCAGTTCTTCATTGGAAGCATACCTGGGAAGTGTCCTTGCGATATTAGACCAGCTGAAGTTAGATACGGTTACAATAGCTGCGTTTTTCACTCTTAAATGCCCATTGACGCGTTCCGTCACCTATAAAATTTTTTCGAAACAAGAGAATATTAATGCTGATGTATAAAAAAACTTATTTTAAATATAATGCGTGGTGGTATAATTTTTATATATTTTTTAATACTTAGTAGAGGTAGTTAATTCAGTGTTGGTAATGTTTTTAGAGTTTCATAATAATTAGTGCTTTACTAATTTCTATAATCCTGAGGATGCCACGGTTGTTGGCGAAACATGTGTATAGGTAGATTATTTATCTAGTTTTTGATTTCGGAATAGTGCAATGTATTGTCTTGTATGCTAGGTGCTCGGATCTGGTTTCTCGTGGGGATTGTAGTTAGTGCAAGTGCCTGCGATTTATCTACTAATCTTGTCCGAGGGTCCCAGTGGATATGTACTTATAGGATCAGTCGGCCCTTTTTGGTTGGGCCCAGAAAATCATACGAATGAATCTCCCCGAATTCACGCCTTTCAATTTCATTTATAAAAAAAATAGCATTAACATGGTAAACACAATAGTCGTCCGATAATATCAAAAAATTTACTTCGGCTTTTTTGGCATAAACTTACTTTATTTGATGTATAGAGTATCTACCCTTCGTTAAGGGTGGCAACGAAAAAACATCCTGTATATTTTAAACTAGCCTGTAGTGTTACCCAGTGGGCTGGGCTTAGGCTATCTAATATAAAGCAATATCAAAGTTATTTACCCCTAGTTTCTGCCTCGACCTCTTCCTTCCTCATGAATACAACCAGCATATCACTGAGCGACTTGTACTCTTCGAACGATAGGGTAAGCTTCTTTCTCGATCCCGAATCTCCGTTTGTATGCCCGTTTTCTAGAAAAAAGAAAATATTGTAAGGCCTCTATGGACTGAATGGAGCCCGTAAATAATCCATATGGAAAATATAGAGGTGTGGAATATTATATGCTGTATGCAGTGTGTAACAAAAAGGGTATGTTAAGCGAAAAGCTTTGTAAATAGCCCACTATAGAGAACCTATCCACGAAATTTGAGACTCTAAATCACAAGTTTATTTTTCAATATTGTATGAAAAATCCTGTGATGTTTAAGAATTCTCCATACTATGTATCTAGACAAATAATCATGTGATTTCGAGTATTCGAGTCTCAAACTTTGTGAGTAGGTTCTCTCTAGTGGGCTATTCATATATCTTTTTGCTTAACATACCCTTTTTGTTACACCCTGTTTATATGTATGTATATTAGATTGCCTGTGCTGATGCAGGGTTATTACTAGAATACATCAGCTGCATCTCCTTCCGTGCATGTCGTCGACTAAGGAACCCAGCGGTGTTCCCTCAGGCGACGAGCTAGCAACTTGTCACTGAACGAACATTAACATCTTACCCTGCTATGCTAAATGTGGCTGTAAGGATCTCCTTCATGATCCTGCAGCCCTGGCTAGCCTGCCATGTGAATATGAATATACATTTTATATTCGAAATAATTTAATAATTTAAATTTTATATTCGAGATAAAATATTTTCCCGGTATAAAAAAGTAGTCTGTGTTAATCCAGGGTGTCAGCTACCTCCATACCAAATTTTATTAAATCGCTCCAGCCGTTTTTACGTGAAAGAGTAACAAACATCCATCCATCCATACTCACAAACTTTCACGTTTATAATATGAGTAGTATGAGATCCCACAGTGATACTAACCTGTGCCATTAGTTCTGTTTGTAGCAGGTAGATCTTGGTCTACCTCCATGCCGTTCTCATCCTGAGGCTCTTCATCATCAAGGTGAATGTCTGGTTGTTCCACGCGGATTATGGATTTGTTCAGCAACCTGAATTATTACCACCATTTTATAAAATAGATGACATTGGCAAATTCTAATGGAACAAGTAGATGTATAATGCTACGGATGCATGTGATCCACCAACCCCATTGATTGACATACCAACTCATGGAGAAGAAATAAAAGAGGAGCAGTGGCTAGGTATATTTCCATACAATAAATGTGCCGCGGAGGGGGTGAAGTATGGGACGAGGGAGCATCCTAACAATTAGCCCGACTTCAAACTTTAACTAAAAAAGCTTGATAGTGAATAACGTACTACTAAGCGTGCGGTTATCTACTTAATACATTGGCGCTTAAGCTCCGCCCGTATATGACTCATGGCCTGACGATTGCCACACGATTTAAATACCTCCTTTACAACTTAATACCTAATACTCCATGTACCACTACACCAATTCGGCCGTCGACATCTTTAACTATTCGCTGTATCAGTTATTTATATTTTATGTAAGCGAAAAGCTACGTTATAGCCCACTTATTTTTTGGAGAACCTCGGTGCCAGCCTAGGTAACGTAGTCTGTTGTGTTGATGGACGCGCGGATTTTCAAGATTGTATGAAAATTCCTGAGATATTTAAAAATTCTCCATACTATAGGAAAAATAAACATGTGAGTTCGAGTCTCAAATTTTGTGGATAGGTTCTCTACAGTGGGCTATTTACGTAGCTTTTCGCTTAGCATACCCTTTTTGTTACACCTTTACCTTACCTATAAGCATCATGCACATGATCGGCTGTAACATGCGAGTGGCAGCGCATCTTGGCCAGTGCCTCCGACAGTCTGACTAGAGACTCCAGTTGGCGCACGGTGATACGCCATGAGGCTCCCGCCGCCCCACTGCCGTCGCGGGAACGTAGCGTTGTGTAGTACTCTACTAGCAGTTTGCCTGCTTCCTAGGGTAGGAAAAAAATATACGTAGATTAAGTATACACTTATGGTCGCGTGGTGCCGGCAGAGTAGAATCCGTAACACCCCATGTCTGCCCGTGGGTATCGTACGAGGCGATTAAGGGTTTGTGCGGGAGGTGGGCAGCAGCGCCTCCCGTGTTGACAACATAGTCTAAAATACAAACAGCGGTCACCAACCCGCCTGCCCAGAGTGGTGACTATGGGCAAATACCCCCCCATGGCAGTCTTGTGACGTGCCCTGGGGGAGGCCCACGTCCAGCAGTGGACTGCAACTGGCTAGGCTAGGATGCAGTCGATGATAGGCTAACGATGATGACCTTGTGGCGTGCTCTGGGGTAGTATACACTGGCTGCAAAAACGGGAGAGCGAGCCTTGTGGCGTGCTCTGGGGTAGGCCTACATCCTGCGTGCTCTGACTGCAATAGGCTGAACGAGCCTTGTGGCGTGCTCTACTATATCCTGCAGTCGACTGATACTAACGATGATACACTATAGCTGACTCTAGCTGACTCACATCAGCGACTGACTGACGTTGATACACTATAGCTGATTCTAGCCAAACGGGTTCTCTGTAGTATTCTACTAACAGTTTACCTGCCTCCTGTAGTAGTAAAGAAATACATACTGCCGTCCATAAGCTATAATGCCGTTATGTGCAATCCACCTTGTGTTGGATAGCGGCATTATAGCTTATGGACGGCAGCATAGGTAACGTAGTACTCTTTTAGCAGTTTACTTGCTTCCTGGGGTTGGAAAAAATACATTAAGTATACAACTAGCAGTGTCGATTTTTCCAATAATCAGATAGACAACCTGAAGGATAGATGTAGATAAGGACCAAATTTTAGAGAAAGACAACATCAAAGAGAGAGAGAGAGAGACTAAGTTAAGTTACGAACCTAACTCTCACTTGGCTCAACGAGACTCAAGTCACCTACGAGACAGGCATTCGCCTAGTGTGGGTGTCACTGTTAAATAAAACGTACCGCAGTGTACACAACCACCTTGTTACCAATCTGTAATGTCTATTTTATTCTTAGTTATATACCTATCTACCTAAGAGGATAAGTTATACCTATCATCATCATTTACAGCCCTGAGAAGTCCACTGTTGGACGTAGGCCTCCCCCAACAACCTCTACTCCGACCGGTCGGAAGCAGCCTGCATCCAACCGACGCCCGCGATCTTGGCCAGGTCGTCCATCCACCTCGCCTACGTTAAGTTATACCTATATGCGGTCCTAATAAAAAAAAAAGATTTTAAACGTTACATATTACACCATAACGCATAAATAAAGAATCTTAGTTTCTCACCTCTGTAATAATAGGCTTGAAGGACCTCGCAAACGCGATATATCTGAGCAGATCTTCTCTGGAGTAGACACAGTCGTAAGATTCCTCTTTATTACAGTGCAGGTCCACTATCTTCCTTGCAATAGCATAGTCCACCATTTCACTGCTTTCATCTATTTTAATAAGAAAAAAAAAAGTTTTGTGAGTAATTTGATAAGCAAAGAATAAAGGGTATAATGAATAAAGTAAAGGAGGTGCGAGCGCAGCGAGCACTTTTATATTTCTACATTTAATTGTATTTCAAAGTATGTACTACGAAATATAGTTTTTGGCTTCCAATATGAACTTTACAAAAAATAACAACTTAACAAAATGAGTATAAATAAAAAATCGCGAAATGATAGGCATCGATAGAGCCTAGTTTTCTATAAGGATTGTATTAACCTCTGATAAAGTTTAATTAGAGTTTTAAACAACGAATTTACTCCGCACACAGTTATCTGGGTAGTTCAAGTGAGTTCTTACCAATGAGTATGAAGAACAGGTCAAAACGCGACATAATAGGTGCGGATAGAGCGACATTCTGCTGTAATGACTTGGCGCGATCGTATCTGCCTCCGATAGGATTAGCAGCAGCTAAGATAGATGTTCTCGCGTTTAGCGTAGCTCGCACTCCTGCCTGTAGAACAATCCTTATTATTACTCGTAATGCGAAAGTAAATCTTGTTTTTCGTACTCTCACGGCAAAATTAGTGAACCGATTTAAATAAAATTTGGTACAGAGATAGGATAGAGCCTGAGGACGGACATAGGCAACTTTTAAGCTACTAGCTTCAGTAGTTTTGCGTTGATGAAACAGTTTCTGATTTCTAATTCTTTATTTTACACAGAAAAAACACAAGATAAAATATTTGAAAAGATAATGTACAAGCTCTTCTCTAACAGAGATTCAGTCATGGAGAATTCCTTAATAACTCAGGAATGAAAAATAAATATGTGATATCGAGTCTAAAGGTTTTTAGCTGGCAATATTCATAGCTTTTCGTTTAACATTTCACTGTAAATTAGTGTACTTACAATACAACAGAGATTTCTATTTTTCTTAGTATGTTCTGTAAGTGTGTCTAACTAAATAAACATACCCCTTCAGTTACACCCTGTATGCACTGCACTAACCTTAGCTAACGAGATGGTCTGCTGTTCCATAGCCTCATGTATGGCGACCTGGTCGGTGAGCTGCATCTTGTCAAACTCATCGATACAGCAGACGCCATTGTCAGCCAACATTAGCGCACCCGCTTCTATCACGAAGTCGAATGATTCTTCGTCCTGGAAACAATTGTAATTTATTCTATTCTATCGGTGTACACAGCATTTTTATATGAAAAACATCATTGACAATGTCAAAGGCGTGCTCCCTATAGAAGGATTCTTCCAGCAAACACTGTGATACAGCGAAAGTTGGGTGAAAAAAGGTAGACGCCATTGTACACAATACCAATAAATATATTACATAAAACTACATATATCAATACCTAAAAATATAACATATCTACATATAATAAACCTACCTACATAGACTCAATAAAGCCAATAATAAAATAAACACTAAAGAGAAAGGTAGTAGCGCACTTGTCTCTTAAGATGTCAATTGTAGGACAATCAAGTATGGTTCGGTAGGAGTTCCACAGCTGGACGCATAGACAGTGTAGGAGTAGTCATATGCAACAGAATGAGACGGGGAGTTTAAGAAGAGAAGAGTAGCTGATCGTAGGGCGATTTGAGAACAGATATTCAAATCGCCTCCAATAACAGGAAACAGGTATATGGTATAAAATTTTATAGAAGTGTTAGTATTGAACATTCCGGCGAAGTCAATTGGAGCCATTTGAGCTCTTTGTAATTTATTTGTTATAGCCTGAGATCCCACTGAAGATGTTCTACGCTTATATTTTTATTGAATAAAACCTCATTGTTACAAAAATTATCGATTAGCAGAATATATATATTTCTACTGGGTTGCATTTCAAAATGTGGCCGCATTCCAATCCAATTCATTGGTCCATGATGTCAATGAATTTGATTGGTGGATTAGATATCCATAGCAATGCATAACACATCTCTAAAAGAGAGGTAGCCCGACACACTTAGATAGACAATACAAAATGAATATGAACATGATAGAAAAAAAAACAAAGATGGAAAGAAATAAAGTAATACTAAACTTATGACAATTGAGTACTTTGTTGTTGATTTCTTTTATATGGTCGACTACCACACATCTACCTATCCTACCGAGGTCTATGTTCAACGGTGGACTTCTCAAGGCTGGGAATGATGACATAGACATTCTGTGATAATACCTTAACCACGGCAGCAGTAAGGCCGGCGGCAGACGACGCCTTGCCGGAGGTGTAGACAGCTCGCGGGGTTATTTCGCTCACTTGCTTGAGTAGCTGCGATTTGGCTGTACTAGGGTCGCCAACTATACACACGTTTATGTCGCCGCGAAGTGCCGTACCTATGAAAAATTGCGGGTTTGTAAATCTGCTTTAGAAATAGTGAATTCAGCATGGTCATTCTCTGTTTTTGCAGAATTGTCGCATAAAACTGCAGTTGTAAAAAATGTAAATATTTAAAGTAGTTTTTACCCGACTGCGCGACGCAAAGGAGTGGTATTGTGTTTAACAGCCAATGTATGTATGTATGTATGTTTGTATGTTCCTTTGAAGCACTACACAGACTAAATGCCTCGGGCGATTTTTATTATTCATACGTCAATCGATTCCTCTTAGTCCGGGGAGTGTCACTAAAGACATGACGTTAGTGAAAATCCAATATGGCGACTACTGGACATACATTTCATTTTTATTTCTTTTAATACAAACTGAGTTCGATTTCAATGTGTAATATACAGGATGTTTTTTCGTTGCCACCCTTAACGTAGGGTAAGTACTCTATACATCAAATAAAGTAAGTTTATGCCAAAAAAAGCTGGGAAAAGATGTAAAAAAAAAAAAAAAAACTTGTTCGGGTGAAATTTATGGTGTCTAGTGTTTATGCTAGTTTTTTCATACAGATATTAATTATTTCTTGTGAAAAAATCTTGCTACGCGCGTCAATGTGCTTTTATGTAGAAAAACGTAGTCTATTTACTCAACTTTGGACCCTAATATCTTGGGAACCAGACACCTCCCAGGTATGCTTCCATGGAGAAAAATGATCGCGATGATGAGGAGATTCCGTAGTTTTCGGGAACGTTGACGACCAAAAGTCAACCTGTATATTTTTTTCAAACATGCCTGTCTCTTAATAAAAAAAAAAAACTGTTTCATGCACACATTATAAATCTACTTATATTGCAATCTCACCTTCTAGTGTAGTTTTAGCGACGCCACCAAACATCATCAGCAATATCCCCCTTTTGACCTCGTTATTCCCGTGTACGCTCGGGAACAGACTCGCTATCAGATTGTTGTATAAATTGCGGTCCTTCGACATTTCATACACCTGAAACAAAACATGTCCTGTACTGATGCGGGGCTTCACTAGAATACATCAGGCTGCATCTCCTTCCGTGCATGTCGTAAGAGTCGACTAAGGAACTCGAGCTTTCTCTCGGGCTATAAGCTAGCAACTTGCACTGATAATTTGTAAATTTGTGTGGACAGGGCTATTTTTGAAATGGGGTAGCTAGGTCTAGCTAGGATCTGCAGACTGGTCCTACTAACTTTGTATGACTCTGAACATGAAAGAATTGAATTATTATTTTGACACAATAAACTGTGGGATTCCTCCGTAATGAATCTGCAGTTCTGACACTGAACAGCTAAAAACACTGGTAAAAATTATAGTCATATCTGACCATAAAATTGTTACATAGTTTTTTATAGCCAATGTCTTATATGTAAATAGCTTTAAACATAAACCTGCCATACCTTATCCCACTCCTTATCAGTCATTTGCTTCCGCATGTCCTCGCTAGTCATCTCGTCTGACGTTATCTCCGCTGTACCAAATCTGCGAGATATCGCCTGAACACTGCATGCTAGGAATGCTGTCCTGAAGTCAAACATACATACTATTTCATAAATAATTTATATCGAAATATTGCCACTCACCTCGTCATTACTACCAATGCTACGACCAATCGGAAGCTGCCAGTGTCGTTCCCAGTGGATGTTTATTCTAGTTAACAATACATACATTTGTCCCATAGGGTTAGGCAAATACCACATATCTCCATTTTGTATGTTCCAAGTGAAACAAGTAAGTAGTATTAAAACGAGTTCTAAAAGCCTAAATAGTGGTATACTTTGTATGAAATTCTTCACATTGCACGTCCATACTTACATTAATAATCACTAGTTCTATTTGGCATTAGCTTAATAGATTCACCTAACAGCAGCAGCTGTAGGCTCACCCCTTATCATGACTAAGTGGGCTAACTGGTGAAAAGTGGGCATGTAATTTGCACACTCCTGCCCAACCTCTTTGAGAGCTAATGGGCGTGATTATACACATGTATTCGCCCATCAAAGCTATCCTTTTAAATTGAAAATTACCAGGGTTCTAAGTGATAATTAAATTGATAATTATCACGATAATTATCTTGATAAATATACCTTGATAATTATACAAATTAAACACTAAAATAACACTAAAAAAAGTCTCATTTATTTATGTGTATCTTAACGTCATTTGCGTATCCAAACGCGCTAGACCTCAAACTACACAAAAAAAAAACTGATTCTCTGATGAGAAAGGTGTGAATTTCTGTTCTTTAGGTACTTTCTTACTTTTGTTTGACGTCATAAAAACAAATTCTGAATTAAATTGTATATTTCTCACATTTATTCTATGCTGTTTAATTAATAACACTGAAAAACCTACACCCTCCTTGGGATGGATATATTATCATTTAAATCAGCTAGAATAATATCAGATAATTATCAAAAAAAATATTTATCTTGATAATTTCAAACCCTGAAAATTACCAATACAGTCAAATTTGATAGCAACATTGAAACTAGACAATACAAATACTCACTTATAATGAAGCTCCCTAACACCCAAAGCTTTCAGCCCCTTAATGCCTTCCATCTGGCCATCATTATTCTGTCTAGTCCTGGTTGTGAGCTCGGCTTTAGCACCGGGCAGAGACAGGGATCCCACATCGGGCACTACTATCAGTGTTCCTGTGAAGTCATACCGATCACCAGCCTGGAAATATATGGAATGTGTTATTATTAGGTTTAACTGTATATCAGGGTGTTGGTGTGTTCAACTAACATACTTTAAAACCCAAAATTAACTTCACCTGCCCATATGGTGCAATAGTAACAGATAATGCTCCAATAGCTTATAATATCTATTTAGAAAGACTGGCAAACATTTTGTCATTAGATTTGTCACTAGTCACATTGTTGTATTTATGCCCAAAAAGCAGAGGTAGACCCTTCTTATGTGGCAATTAATAGACTTACTGGATGTGTAATTTGCACACCACTTTTCAATACATTTTGTTATGTATGTGTGTTCTTATGGCAAGTTGTAAGGAAATCCTAGAGACAAAACAAAAGTTTTCTTGCAGTTCATAGCATAATACCTGTACAGATTCCACAGCTTCAGCTCTCAATATGACTTCCAGTGACCGAGGGATACATCCTCGTGGTAGCTCCGCTTGAGTCTCTTGTATACGGATCTTTTGGAAGTCAACAAACACCGATTTGTCTGCGTCCAGCATGAATCGCCTGCGATTCGCACACACTGGGTTACGGCAGATTGTTGGGATTGTGTACTGAAAGATAAAAAATAATTAAGTGATAAAGGATACTGCTATATAAGATTGCTGAATAAAGAGATTTTAATAACAAAAAATCTGTTGTTTTCTTTGTAATGAACAAATAACTTCAAACTTGAATAAGAAGTAGATACTATTGAAACACAATTGAGAAATAAAAAAAATACATATTAAAACAGAAGCTGGTGGAATAGTATTTACCTTAAACTGTTGCTCCACATTCTTAATAACTGTCTGGCAGTCTAAACATACAAATGTACCAAGAACAAGCTCCGGATGAACAGGGTGGGTCCTCACAATCTGACCCGATATTCTGATCAATGTTCCAATTTTAGTTGTGGTTAACTCTCTCACTTTATGCCTTGTTGGTACATCTACAAAGGATACATAGCACTCTTTGTCCGCCAAATCCTTCTTCATACCAGTATCAGCGAAACTTAGGACATAGTTTAGTATAGCTTGGTTCAAAAATGGGTATATTCTGTAGTACTCCTCAATAATTGTTGTGGCGAGATTCTGATTATACTTTTCTACGTCGTCGAAACTTACTTCTAGTGTACTTAGTTCAGGTTTTAGTAGTTCTTTGGCTTGCTTGTCGTATTTGATTTCATTGTCTTCTTTGAACCTGAACAAATGTATATGTATAAAGTACATAACCTATACACACAAAGGTCGGCATAGATATAATATGGTTTTAAAGTGGCAGCAGCTGGTTGAATATTGAGATATGTAATCAAATGTAAATTTTGAGAGGAATATATAGAACTTACTCTTCCAAGAAATCCTGAAAAAGCTTCTGACATCGAACTCCGACCTCGTCTTTCACTTGGCTTTGTGTGGCGTATGTGTCTGCTACATCCATTTTTATTTGATTTTATGGATAAATGATACAAATTTATGTAATTACTAATTCCTTATGTCAGTCAGTATTTACAAAAATCATGTATTTTTACGATAAATGCGATAAATTATCACCAAACAACACAACAAACACCGATTTTGACTTGACATTGACATTTTTTGGCGCGAAAAATCATGAATTGTATTTCCAAACCAATAGTTGTTGGTATTTTGTTTCTGTCTCTTTCGATATATATAGATATTCGTAAGGCGCGCGCATAGCGCGACGGCACTTCAATCATTTTCACAATATTTCTTCAAGCCGTGTGTTGTTTTGAGAACATAGCATTCTGTTTATTTTTAATTTTTACGCGTGGACTGGACCGTGCATGTTTATTTCGAATTTTAGATTTTTCTAGTGTTTATTTATGAACTTTGAGCATTTTTATGCAAATGCTGTATAAAATATTTTTTGGAAACGTTGAAGTTCTTACAGTTCACCAGTATTTCCATTGAGTGATACTTTACCTACATAAAATTAGATCACAGAAACAAAAACTATTTCCTTACAACAAATTGGTATTTGATGGCGGAACTGCAAGTTGGATTACTTTATAAACTAGCTACAAGTTTACCAACAACTTCAATAAACAGCACCCAACTACTGAAAAGTTATTATTTGTAAGTGGAGATACATAACCTATAAGTACCTAAAATAAAATGTAGGTTAGACTAACTTATAATACTTACCTTTTGTTTTTAGAATGCGATGTAAAGAACTCACCAGTGGCTATGGACTACCAGATAAACACTTTTCATACAAAGTCCGCTGCGCACACTGCTGTACAGAGTGGCAGAAAGGAACAGAAAGAAAGGTAAGAAGTACTCTAGCTCTCTAAAAATATCAAATTATGCCTCATCATCTCATCATCATCATCGATCTACCCACACTCACCCACTGCTGGGTATAGGCCTCTTCCATAATATACCATCCACTCCAGTCCCGTGCAGCCTGCATCCACTGCCTACTGGTAATGGCAGTGATGTCTTGTCTATATGTGCTGAGCGTTTTGCAGTTTTTACTTGTACCTATTCACACTCTCCTGCATTTAATTAGTCCCATTTATATCTATACTATAATATATTATGGTGGTTACATTTCGAAAAAGTTAACTCAAGTTAATCGTTAATCTATTAGCATGTGATAAAAACATAATCCTACTAATATTATAAATGCGAAAATTTGTGAGGATGTATGTAAAGATGTAAGGATGTTTATTGCTCTTTCACACAAAAACTACTAAACTGATTTAGATGAAATTTTACAATAATATAGGTTACATATCAGAATAACACATGCAACTTTTTATCCCGGATAATTTCAATATTTTTTCTGCAGTCCACGTGTATGGAGTTGCAGACGAGCTGTACAAAATAAAAACTGTTAGTTCTGGAAATTAATCCTAGTGTGTTACAGTAAAAATACATGAAGGTGTACAACACACTCAAAAGTGTGTATAAAACGACCACAAGATTCTATAGTATGATGATGATGAAAAAATGATGATTTCAACACACTTGGAATTGCAGTGGTATCTGTGCTGGATTAACAATTAACGGACTTTGAGAAGTATAACGGAAGTTAATGAGTCAGTTAACATATTTTTAAGTTAACTTAAAAGTTAATCCGTTACTCGAAATGTTAACTTCGTTAATTAACGATTAACGAGTTAATGCCCAGCTATGGTTGGTGATCTCAATTTTGCACAATATAACATTTAAACAAATTTCAAATATTTGGTTTTTGCAGATTCAATCAATTAAGCTATCAAAAAGCCAAAGGAGAAGAATAAGAAATAATTATAAGCAAGAAAATTCTAAGAAAACCTTTGATAAATTAAACTTGCTTACCAGTAAAGAATTGGCAAGTATCTTAACTATCCTATACTTTCCAGATTATCTACATTGGATCTTTGATATTAATCTAAACTTCTTTCTAGGTACAAACATGTTATTTCTGCAAGAAAAATACAATAACAACTGTGCTAGAACCGGAGAAATGTAAAGTACAAACTAAAAAATCTATTGACTCTAATAAAGAACTTAACACTAAGAATATAGATAGTTCTAAAAAAGTTATGTCCTCTGATAAAGTAACTAATAAAAAGAAGAAAACAAATAAAAGTAAAAAAATAGATGCTAATAAGAGTGAAATAAATGTGTACAGTAACACAAAAGACATATTTTCTCTAAAAAATAAAATGAATATTTTGGCTAAATCAGTGAAAGAACAGCCAAAAGTTATATTAAACAATAAAAAGAAAAAGGACAAGTATGCAGGTTTATGCCAAAAAGCTGTCCAATCGGCTAAGGAAATAAGAGATAAAAGCAACAAGATCAACTTATTTCTAAAACCCTCAAACTAATGGTAAATAAAATATTATAAATAGTAGAAAAATAGTTTATTTTATATTTGGTAGATAGTAATTTAGATCTTTTTACTTATAGTAATTATATGAATATCCATAACATTAGTATTGGTATGCCCAGTAAAAACATGTAGAGTTCCATCTTTGAGTATTTTGTAGAAATTGTATGAGTCATTGTTAGCTAGATATTTATTTACATCAATATTAGCATTTGTAGAATCATTTATTAAATCAATATAACCAATAGCTCCAGCTGCATCAGTTGGACCATCAATCCCATCTGTTCCTGCACTTAATAGGTGTACATCAAAATCATTTAAATATTTAATCTCATCATGAACATATTTAGAAAACTCCAGGGCTAGTTGTTGATTTCTACCTCCTTTACCCCCACCCTTTACTTCAACTGTTAGTTCTCCACCCAATATTAGGCAAAATTTGTTACTGTTTCTCTCAATATCCTGTAAGAAATCTACTTTTAATCCTGGCATGTTTAGGTTGCTATGTTCTGGCTTTAAAAACTCAGCATTGAATATGTCCTGTTTGATATATTTACAAACAAGCTTTACCAATTTTACATACTCCTTAGCAATGTCTGTTACATTTCCTGTAACACTGTCAGATAAAACTAAAGGGGAATAATTTAATTTCCTTGCTTCATTACAAGCAGCTTCTAAACTCAGTTTATTTGAGCCTATTATGTAATTTTTAACATTATCTTTAGGAAATTTCTCTGATGACCTTTCCATTAAAACCTTTGAAATAGATTGAGGAAGACTATTTCGAAATCCATATTTGGCAATTATATCCATTGCTTTAGATGGGTGATCCTTATTTTCTGTAGTGGGTCCACTAGCAATTAGATCTAAGGGATCTCCCACTATATCGGAAAGTATCAATGACACCACTTGGGCTGGTTGAGCTTTTGTTGCTAACCCACCCCCTTTCAGTCCCGAAAGAGATTTCCTAACAGTGTTTAGCTCTTTGATATCAGCACCTGATTTAGCCAGTTTTACAATCAGTGCCGTTTTTTCCTCTAAAGTAATAGAGGCTTTAGGAAATGGCAACAACGCTGATCCTCCTCCAGATATTAAGACTAGTAAGAAATCTTCTTTCCCCAAATTGGTGACAAGTTTGTCTATCTTTACCGTCGTTTTGAATGCGTCTTCGTCAGGTAAATTATTTCTTGCACCTTCCAAATATAAGGACTTTGTTTCTGATTTATTAATACTTCCAACAGGGATACTTACGATTCCTTGGTTCAGTTTCGTATTTAGCACGTTCTCTATTTCGTGCGCCATATTTTGAACGGCTTTCCCGAAGCCGACTAAGTATACATTTTTATTTAATAAATTGTAGGTGTCACCAAAAATGGTTAGATTTTGATTGACAGGGTTATATTTCACTGTGTTTCTGATAAGGGTTTCTGGGAGAACAGCCGATACACTGCTTCTAAATATTTGTAGTAGATCACTAATAACTGTTTTAGCCATTATGCTGGATAAAAATATGACATTTTACGTTAGTAACTGCATTTGCAGTAAATTAATTTATACATGCATGTTTGTTACCTTATCCTTATCAGTTATCACGTAAACACCGGGTTAAAGTGACAGGCCATCCGTTCATTCAATGTTTATGCATGATTGTTGTGAGACAACACAAGTCTTCTTGCTTGCCTTCATTCATGTTCGTATATTTTAACATCAATACAAACAGCTACCCTACGAAACAATGAATAAAATATTATTTCGTTGTACCTTCAACTTCCCAAATTATGAAATATGAATAGTTATTTTAATTACAATAAAATAAACTGTTTTTCTACATTCGTGCGTGAAAAGGAACGGTTGCAACGGAAATAAATACAACGTAACAAGTCACGACAAGTCGGCGCAATATTCAAATGGTCCTTTTATTTTTGTTTAGGGGAACAACTGCAGAAGGGTTTGTTAGTGATTTTAACGTGAAGAATGGACGAAATAGTTTGTGTGTCAAGCAGTTTTATTAATAAGCAAAATGCTAGATCATTTGCTAATTTATTTAATTTGAAAATACTTAAAAGTGATGATGAAAAAGGATTTCTCCTGCACATATTTGGAGACGGAAATCTGGTGAGTGAATTACCTTACGATCTTCGGGAGTGTTTACTAACTTTGAAGAAAAATCTAAGAGATAATTGCAAGGACGACTTTAAAAACTTCTTTCCTGCTAAACATAATAAAGATGTCTTAAGTCCTGTTAGTAAGACAGATATATTTAATGGTTGTTTGAAAGCCATGCATCATATTTTACCAAGCACATTATATGGTAGAAATAACAACCAGAAATTATTCAAGAAACTCATTCACCTGGTCATTTATAGTATGAAGTTACAGCATATTGATTTCAAGAGATATCTACTGAAATGGGATTTCTCACCGAGCCCATGGAAATTGTTACCTGAAACAATATCCTAAAACAATTTTACATAAAGTTATTTTATGGATTTTGCAGTATGTATTATCACCAGTAATCTGTTTAAACTTCTTCGTCACCACATGCAAATTTAATTGTGATGAATACAAACTTTATTACTTTTGGAAAAATGAATGGCAAAGTTTCTACGACACAAAAATATCGAAATTAATATTTACCAAGGTACTTAAAAAGTACAATGGTTATAGCGTCGGGAAAAAGGTGAAAACAAGTCATAGTTTAACAGAGAGACTAAGAATAAAGAATTTACATAAAGATATTCCAAAATTACATTTGATTTTGAAACCTAACAATGATTGCCGCCCTATAGTTAGATATAAAAACGCGCCTCAGAATACTCAAGAGAAATATAAAATGAGAGAGAGATTGCACTTTTTAAAATCTCTTATTGGGACTAGAACTCAAAAAATAGAAACACAGTACAACACGGTTTATCGAAAATGGTTAGAGTTGGATCGGCCGGAGCTTTATTTCGTGAAGACTGACCTTAGCAATGCATTTGGCGCGATTATTAAAGAGAAACTTTTAAAGATACTGTCTGAAAGACATTTGAACTTCCAAAACAAAGAACGAAATGTGAATACCAAGAGAAAGTTTGCGCAGCTGTACAAGGAATTCATTTCTGAACTACGAAAGCCTTTGCTAGTCAGAGCTGGCTCAACAGTATATGAATGGACCGAAGGTTTAGTTCAAGGATATAAATACTCTCCAGCACTCTCTGAACTCTATTACGCACATTTGGATGAAATATATTTTGCAGATATACTCAAAAGCGAGAGCCAAATAAAATTGTTTAAAAGAGTTGTCGATGACTACCTATTTGTAACGGATTCATTTAATTCTGCTCTTGAGTTTTTAGACGCGCTTTCGAATTATAGAAATGTTAATTATGACAAGACTGTAATTAACTTTAATTACCCTAAAATCAAATTTAGTGATGATATAACTTTCTTGGGTTACCATTATAATACAAATACGTTAGAAGTTAGTAGAGCCAACAATGTTTTCGTCGGCCAAATGTGCTATAAAATAGCTTTTACAAAAAGCATAGTAAATATCACAAAGTTCTTGGAAAATCGTATCGGACAATCGGGTATACATATTAACGGGCACATTTTCAATTTGAATTATAACTCTGAACATTTGGTATGGAGGCATATTTTTACAACATTCTGTTTATCGGCCAATAAGTTCTGCACTATTCTATCGGTTCTATGTGAAGAGAAGGACATGAGGTCTTACTTATCATTGTACAAAAAGAAAGTCACAGTGAAACTTGGAAATACTATAATAGAGACCATAATTAAAAACAAACAGCCAGATGATATGTTTGTATATTGTATAAATCATATAAGATATATTTCGCTGCAAGCGCTATATTTATGTGCTGTGAAAACGAGAAACTGTACAGGTCTTGTGCCGTATGTTAAAGACGAATTGGCGAAGTCAAATTGTATTTTCGGGACGTGGAGGGAGCATGCTTGTAGGATGGACTCTAATGGCGCGGTAAGACGCGAAGCTATCAAAGATGTATGTCGCAGGTTCGATTTAAGAGTTATTTTTAAAAGTTTCGATAAATTACCTCAAGGTTTTCAATGTTACGATAGTAGAATGTAAGGTGTTATAATTATAAACGTTTTATTTGTAAAATTGTTTTATTTTGTGTTCATATACTTACGAACTAGTTTTTAAGTGAGGTTCACATGGACGGAACTTTTGTCTTGTTATTTAGTTAATTAATCTAAAATAAATCAACATGCACTCTTATACAAAAATCCTGTTCTAAGCTACGCGGTTTTTCGAACTATCACTGACATTGTTTGACATGCACAAATATTGCAATTGTCCTACTTAACATAAAGTTTATAAAATATAAAAGTTGAGTAAAAGATTAAGGAGTTCATACAATTTGTAAAAATACATACTTTATAAAGGCACAAAATATTCTAGAAATAATCGAGTAAATATACATACAGAGTGTTACATAGATTTTATATCAATTCTATCAGATCATAATAATAAGCATAAAAGATAATAACATTAAGAAAATGGAGAGAAATTAATTTTATTCTTATATCTAGAAGACACAATATATGGACGGTATAGTTAACTAATATTACTTTGCTAATATGCAAAAAAATATAGCCTACAGGTGTACTTAAATAAGTAAAACTAAACCTCTAATATATATACGTAAATGCAGAAATACTAGGATCACATAAAAATACAAAATATATTCAGTTCAGTGTAAAAATCTAATATTATTGTTATTTAAATAGCAAACTTAGAGTAACCGTATACTATAATACGAGTAAAATTGTTATCATACGTGTTTACTCTTTGTTGCTTAGTACCCACAACACAAGACCTCAGGGATCTTATGTGTTGTGATGTTATTAATTTTGCCCCAAAGTAAAAAAAGACACAAATAGTAAGTCAAAATACCAGATTCTAAGGTCCCCGTTCCAACAAACTATATTACCGCAATATTGCTACAACAAACATAGCGAGCGCTAGAACAGTACCAACATAACCATGCCTATACGCGTGGGACAAGAAATCTCCATCAGCCGCGATATAGTAGGAGGCTTGCGGGGCGTCGCAGGAAACAAGCCGGTACGCTCTCAATAAAGCTTCACCGGCTATAATGTCCGCTGATCGCTGGTCGTGGGACAGCGGCCTCAGCCGGACTGCCGAGTCGCTGAATATTAGATCGGTGAACGGCGCGGGTGATGAAAACATGCTGAAACTGAATAATTCGTGTTATGCGCCGGCGCAGGACTCAAAAGGCGGATGGTGTAACATTGACTGTAGAGGCCGTTTTACAGAATAACTCCTATGCCTGATTTCTGAAGTTTATAGGCCTCCCGAATAACTATTGCAACCAGTTGTATGCGGCCTGCATCCAGCAAATACGAGTAGTTCCTTTGAATGATGGCGTTAGATACTATGTTTTTGACTACATTATGGTCAATTCTGACCGTCACACAGTCATTTATATTATGAATGGAAGAAGAACGCCCCCTAATTACCTAATTTGCAATAGCAAAGCCGAAGCAAATGTCAAAGTTCCTTTGAAATTCATTTTACGTAATACGAATTTGACAAGCAATCAGCGATTTTTGTCCAATTTTCGCTATCGCTTTGCTTTTGCTAGTAAGGTAATAAGGGGGCCTGACAGCATGTCTAACTACGTGTAAGTGTTTCGGTGAGAATCGACCTTATTATCTGCATAAAAAATGTGAGTTCTAAAATCAGACATAGGAGTTATTCTCTCCAGGTCGTTCGTCCATCAATATGACCTACCTGAACTCATCGGAAGCAGTAGCGCCATAGAACTGTTGCGCGTAGATCATGAGGTTGGAGTAGGTGTCCAGCTCCGTATGATTAGCTCTGCCCATCAGCACGGAACCGGGCACTTTGCCGAGGTTGCAGGTTCGATACTCGTGCATTTTGCCTCGGGTTCCTGTAAAAAAGATATAGGAAGGTCGATTCTAAAGTGGATTTCACGAGATAGAAAATCATATAGCGCCAGTTTGTGACAAGTGTTTTAGGCGCCATTTTTAACATTATGTAAAGAACAAATAAGGTACTGTGCTGATGCGGGGCTGCACTAGAAAACAGGTGCATCTTCCGTACACGTCGTAAGAGTTGAATAAGAAACTCAGGGGCCTTCTGTCAGGCGATGTGCCAGCAAATTGTCACTAGTTTCTTACATCTGGCTAGCCCTACCATCATAAACGTGCCTCTGGGATCTCCTTTACGATCCTGGCTACCCCATTTTGTGAGCACAGCCGTGTGTATATATATATATATATATATGTGGGATATTATCAGATAAAAAAAATAAACTTTTATGGTAATAACTTCTTCTTTTTATTTTTCTTCTTAAAAAATAACGTCTTACAACTTTTGGCTCCTTCGTTCTATCCCTCTCTCTCTCTCACTCACTCCTCATTCATCTCTTTCACTCTATGGTAGCGTTCATCGTTTCTTATACAATTTTATTTCTAAAGATGCGTTCAAATTATTTAGTATTAGTAATTAGTTAGTATTTTTTTCTCCACAGCTCGGCCATTCTGGTCTATGGTCTGACCTCAGACCAATTAAGTATAACTTGCAATTAAATTAATTCTGTTACATAACTAATTATAACTTTAAAACAAAATATCTATAACAAAAAATAATATTACCCCAGTGTTTGCAACTCCTTACGGTTATTTAAGAAAACCTTAATTATTAAAAAAAATAATTAAATCATGGCCATCTCTTCATGTAGTCCACACCTGTAGTAGTCTTTTTCGGTCCCTCCTTGCTGTTATCCACCTTCTGCACTTCATATCTGTCTCTTCCAAGCTCTTTCACTATAGTATAAGGTCCAAAAAATTTAGGCTTTAATTTTAAGTTACTTCCAAACTGTGTTCTCTTAATAGCTACTAGATCTCCTTTCTTATAGATCTGACCTTCCTTTCTTCCTCTATTAAAAGTTTTCCTATTCTCTTCCTGTACTCTCAAAATTTGTAGTTTAGCTTCTCTTCTTAATTCATCTCTCTTCTCTGTAAATTCTTTCCTATTCTCCTCTTCTAATAATTCTACAATTTTTAAATCTTCTTTTAACTTAAGCTTGGTTCCTATTAACAATTCAAAAGGTGAAGTATTAATTGATCTCTGATAAGTGCCATTAATCACTCGTTGTACTTTACTAACATGCTTGTACCACTGTGATGGTTCCTCTACACATAGCTTTGTTAAAACAGAAATTATGATCTGGTTCATCCTCTCTGCTTGTCCATTTCCACGTGGAATTCCTGTCGTTATAGTAAGGTGTACAATATCTTCCTCTTGACAATATTCTTCAAACTCTTTTCCTGTGAATGCTGTTCCTCTATCGGTTACAATACGCTTTGGGTTACCATAGTCTTTTTGATGCAACTTTAACTTTTCAACAGTCTCTTTAGAGGTCAAAGTTTTTACAGGATAAATCCAAACAAATTTTGTGTAAGCATCTACAACAGTTAAAATATAGTTATACATCTTTCGAGTTGATTCTAAAGGTCCTACATGATCACAATGTAATGTCCTTAATGGGAGTTCTCCTTTATCTATTGTGTTCAAAAATCCTTCTTGTTTTCCTGCTTTTCTAGTTGACAATATGCATGGTACACAAGTAGATATAACTTTTTCAATCTTATTATCCAAACTGTTTATGTAATAATCACTTTCTAAAATATCTTTGATCTTCTTTTTTCCAAAATGTCCTAATCCATGTGTTCTTCTAATAATCTCAATATCCATCATTTCTGGTATAACCAATTTTTTCTCTATTCCTTTATACAATATGTCATTATCTAAACAATAGTCTTCATATGTTGTTTTCTTCAACAATTCTTTAATCACTTTTACACCTTCATCATCTTCTTGTGACTTCTTAATTCTTGCATGGAGTTCAGTATTAATAATGAATACATTTCTACTAAGTGAGTCGACATGCTGCATCTTATCACTTGTTCTGTGAACTACTGTATAATCAAAATCTTGTAAGTACATAATCCAACGGGCTACTTTTGCAGATACTTCTTTCTTTGTCAATGTCTTCTGAAAAGCTTCACAATCTGTAACTATTACAAAAGGTCTTCCTAATAAGTATTTTCTAAACTTTTTTACTCCTTCTATGACTGCTAATGCTTCTAATTCATAACTACTACAATTTTGCTGCACTTCACTAGTTTTTCTACTCATATAATGGATAGGATGCATTCTTCCATCTATAGGGTCTTTTTGCATTAAAATTGCTGCCAATCCAAATTTGCATGCGTCGGTATACAGTTCTGTCTCCAATTGTATGTCAAATATTTTTAAAACAGGATCACTACATAATATATTTTTTAATTTTTCAAAAGCTGCTCTTTGTTCTTCTCCAAAATAAAAGTTATCATTCTTTACTATGTCACTTAACGGCTTGGCTATGATAGCATAGTCTCTTATAAACTTTCTGAAGTATGAAGTTAATCCAATAAAACTGTGAACACTTTTTACATTAGTTGGTGTTGGAAAATTTCTCACGGCTTCTGTTTTCTCAAAAGAGGGTTTTACTGATCCATCTGACACTGCATATCCTAAATATTCCACCGACCGTTGTAGCAACTGAGCTTTTTTCCAATTAATCTCAAGACCGTTCTCTGCTGCAACATTCAGTACTTGTTTTAGTCTTTCAAATGCTTGCTGTTCATCTTCAGCTAAAATAATCACATCGTCAATAAACACTAACACAATTTCTCTCAATATCAAATCTCTAAATATTATGTTAATATATCTTGTAAAATATTTTGGGCAAATGGAGAGTCCAAATGGTGCACATAAAAATTCATACTGTCCTTCAGGGTTATTAGTAAAAAATGCAGTATATTTTATTGAATCTTCGTGAATAGGCAAATGAAAAAATCCATTCTTGAGATCTAATGTGCTGAACACACGTGCTTTACTTAACTTGTCAATATGATCATCGATCACTGGAAGTGGATACTCATCTTTTATCATCTTCTGGTTAATCTTTCTGTAATCAACGCATACTCTTGTAGATCCATCCTTCTTTTTAACTAAAACCAACGGACTTGCATATTCGGAATAACTAGGACGAATAACACCATTAGATAACCACTCACTAATCTGCTTCTTCACAATTTCTTCTTCTACCAAAGCTAATCTACGAGATCTCTGGGTAACAGGTATGTCATCTTTTAACACTATCTTCATTTTAATTGGTGCTACTTTCTCTTCATTTGGCTTATAGTTATCTATCAACTCTTGAATGTGGGGCTTTTCACTGTTATAATCTTCATAAGAAAACAAACTCTGCAAGTATGAACCATCACAAAATTGAGGCCGTATTTCAACATTACCTTTATTAATCATAACAACTGTGCCTACTAAAAAAGGTTGACCTAATATAACCAAGTAAGGAATTACACCTGTGGGTACTACATGGAAAAAAACATTATAACAGTAATCATCAATAGTTAAATCAATGCAAAACTTACCAATAGATCGCACTTTACAAGAACCTAAACCAGTAAAAACTACAAAATCTTGTTCATAACTAACTTTTAAAGTTTCGAAAAAATCTAGAGACATTAAGTTCACATCACTACCCGTATCTAATAAACAGTTTACAGAAAAGTTCTTAATCTTAGCCATTTTCACAGATTTATTTGCAAAATTATTATTGTTTTTGTTTACATTGAACATATTTCTATCTTGTTGACATTGAACTGGATTGAATGAACTTACCGGTGACATTTGTTTGCTCACCGACTCATTCGTTCGCTCACTACGTGACATTTGTTCGTTCACCGACTCATTCGTTCGCTCACTGCTACTAACTTCACTGTTGCTCGCTACGCCCTCTGACGATTTTTCAAAAACGAACATTGACTTAGGTGGAATCTTGTTTACAAACCGTTCTGAATACTTTACTTCTTGAATATTTCTTGATCTGCACTCTGTTCCAATATGACCGTATGCATTACAGCGAAAACACTTTATTCCGTCCTTACAATAGCTTGCTACATGGCCTTTTCCTCCGCATTTAAAACAGCGACGCTCTTCATAACTTGTTCTAGGTTTGGTGTTAACTTCTTTCGACTTACTCAGGGTACTGTCCTGCTGCGTATTTCGCCGGATTTTCTGTTTTATGGCCTCGTATATAGTGAGTTTCTCTTTCAGCACACTAAAGGTCGCAGCTCCATAAAGATTCATTTTATTTACTTCGTTGTCTGGTATGCCGTCAATAATGTATTGTATTGATACGTAATCTGGAAATTTTGCTCTTCTCCCCAATTCTTTCATAACCAGCATGTATTGATAGCAGGTTTCGTTATATTTTTTCTTTCTGAGCGTCATCGTCTCGTGCATCTGCTTGGTGTTTATGCTTTCGGGAAACTCTTTTTGTAAAGCAACTTTAAGTTCTTCATAGTTCCTGAATATTCTTTCAGATTTCAACCACAATGCCGCCGTACCAGTTAAAGATCTTCTCGCAATTATAAGTTTTTGCTGTGCGGTCCAGCCAAAAATCTCCGCATTGTCCTCAATGTCGGCCGCCCATTTTGCCGAGGAATAAGTAACATCATCTCCGTCAAAGTTCTCCAACATGTTGAATAGTGTATTTAGGCTTTTTTCTTCCATCGTAACGATACTATAGCACGAGTATAGTGAAAAAATTTTGCTTCGTTTCTTGAAAATGTAATGGCGTCGTCGTCGTCTTAATAAATTCTTAGTAATCTTCGTAATTATCGTAGGTTTTCTTATATTCTTGTTTTGATCTATCCCGGACGAGGATTTGTGGGATATTATCAGATAAAAAAAATAAACTTTTATGGTAATAACTTCTTCTTTTTATTTTTCTTCTTAAAAAATAACGTCTTACAACTTTTGGCTCCTTCGTTCTATCCCTCTCTCTCTCTCACTCACTCCTCATTCATCTCTTTCACTCTATGGTAGCGTTCATCGTTTCTTATACAATTTTATTTCTAAAGATGCGTTCAAATTATTTAGTATTAGTAATTAGTTAGTATTTTTTTCTCCACATATATATATATGTGTATGTATGTCTTACCATCAGGACAAAGTAGCTGCAAGTCATCCGGCAGTAGATCCCTTGCCCACCACTCTTTCCTTCGCCCCCCCACCACTTGAAACGGCGTGGAGTGTCGAGTGAAGGCCACATCCCCACCACCTTCCACCATACAACGGATCGCACCGACTGCGCCAAAGTAGTCTTCGCTTGCGTCGCGACGGCAGCGCCTGTTAATTAATTTAATTAATCATATAGGTATATACAGGATGTAACAAAAGGGGTATGTTACAGCCAGGCAAAGCTACGTAAATAGCCCACTATAGTTGTATGAACCAGTATTTCTAAAATTTGAGACTCGCGAAATAACTTTTTTATTTTTCCAGATAGTATGAAAAATTCCGAAACAACTCAGGAATGTCCATACAATCTTGAAAAATAAAAATAATAAAAGTGATTTCGAGTCACAAATTTTGGAAATAGGATCTCTATAGTGGGCTATTTACATAGTTTTTCGCTTAACATACCCTTTCTGTTACATCCTGTATAGGTACTTAGATAATTACAGGGTGTTATTTAGTCACCACCCTTAACGAAGGGTACATACTCTATACATCATATAAAGTAAGTTTATGCCAAAAAAAAAAATGCTGGGAAACAATGTAAATTTTTTTGATTTTTTTTTTTATTACTAGAACGGGCGAAATTTATAGTACCCAGTGTTTATGCTAGTTTTTTCATATACAGATATTAATTATTTCTAGTGAAAAAATCTTGCTACACGCGTCAATGTGCATTTATGCAGAAAAACTATATTTACTCAACTTTTGACTGTAATATTTTGGAAACCAGACACTTCCCAGGTATGCTTCCATGGAGAAAAATGATCGTGATGATGAGGAGATTCCGTAGTTTTCGGGAACGTTGACGACCAAAAATCACCCTGTATAGTCATATATTATCCCCCAAAGATGTTGGGCAGAAGCGTGCAAATCACATACCCACTTTTCACTTAGCCTATTAGGGTGAGCATACCGTAGCTTTTCGGGCACTATTATAAAAATCTACGAGCAGTTGTCGGTAACAAATCCAATGGGAAATGTTTCAAGAGTCATTCTATTTATTTATTCTACGATGATGTATTAGGGAGCTGTAGTCCCAGTTGGCATCCCCTTAATCCGACCCTGATCGAAATGGTAATAAAACCCGACTTATTAATTGGTTTTCGGATTAGTGGCTGCTTGCAAGTTTTGTGTTCGCGATCATGAGTCAGCAGATCCGAGGGTCAGCGGAGGGCGTACCCTTGATGGAAATTTGAACTTCCGAATAGTAACCCCTGATACAATTAAATATAAAACCAGACTGTTTAAACGTCAATAAAAGTCATAAACAAATTACTAAAATAAGACTTCCCTTGAGAAAGCTCAAGAATGTCACAAGATATGAAGGTTATTTTTGTCATATAACTAGTAAAAACATAGATCATAGTTACCAAAAGCTAATATCTTGTTACATTACACAAATGGGGGTAGTTTCACTACATTGACTAACCTGTAAGAAGTCCCATGGCACAGATGACACAAGTTGTCGTGCGGGACCGTTCCCGAGTCCACATACTCGGTGCTTAGCGCTCCGGGAACGCAGGACTTCGTGAAGTATTGCGAGGCTGCGTGCGCGCCGTCACAACTGTACGGTCTGCAAACAAATTAGACATGGTATGGTAATGGTTTTTATCCCGGATAATTTAGAAATTTTGTTTTTTCTGCAGTCCACGCGGACGGAGTCGCGGGCAACAACTAGTTACCTATCTTGAACATACCTAATCCATCCATTGGAGATGAGATAAGCCAGCGGGTAGACCCATCCTGCGGCGGTCCCTAGTCCGGTATGGCACGTGTTCTTTGACCGTAAATACGTTATTTCCGTATCGGGATCTTGTTCCTTTGCCACCGCTACTGCGTAATACCAGCTGTCTCCCGTTGAGTATACCTGTTCAATTTGAGTTATCAAAATTGTTAGAAGTACATATTTAACTTTTAAAAATGGCAGATGAAGATTTATCCCAACTTTAATTCGCGCAAGTATGTTTGTTAGTTTTATCTGTTACCCTTTTACGCCAAAACTACCGAACCGATTTAAATAAAATTTGGAACACAGGTAGACTGTATCTAAAATTTCTTATTCTTTATTGCATAAACACGAAAAATATAAATTACAGGAACTTCTGCCTGTCCCTTTCTGTCTTAGTCATTTACATTAAGAGTGGAAAGGGACATACATTACTAATTTTAAATTCATGTCTAAGTGTGACGATCAGAATCGATCACAATATCATCAAACACATTACACTGGTTTTTAGGAAACATCTGTGATTTCAAAAGTCTGTAAATAAAATAAAAATAACCATACCTCCTGCATAAACGGCACAAGGCGATGTTTATAAGCCGCATGCACCATATCCGCCGCGTCAAACAACGCGAAGTCGCACGAGCCCTCCGCGATCGCTTTCTCACAATGCCTCGTGCTGTGGCTGCGCCAGCAAACCACTTGGGGCGCGAGGAAGGCTGCTTTCAACGCTATCTGGTGGATGAAATTGCAATGTATTTTAGAAAGAATCCGAAAGAACGGAAGTAGGCACAGTTTTATTATTGTTTTATTTTATTATTATTACTATCACACTAATATTATAAAAGCGAAAGTTTGTGAGTGTGTATGTTTTGTTACTTCTTTACGTCTAAACGGCTGGAGCGGTTTTGATAAAATTTAGTATGGAGTTAGCTGACACCATGGATTAACGCATAGGTTATTCATAAATTATTTTTTATCCCGGATATTTTCGACATTTCGTTTTTTCTGCAGTCCACGCGGACGGAGTCGCGGGCAACAGCTACTCGTCAATAGTTCCTAAAGAGTTTGCTACTCAATTCAATAGTACCTACTCGTATAATGTTTGCACTATAAAAAACCTAAAGAAACAGATTTGGTAAACACAAAACTGGACTTTTTAGTAGATACGTCAGCATGAAAAAAAGTCAAATCTAACTCATATCTTACAAGTACGAGTGTGCTAATGTTTACTAATTACTGTTGAAAATTGAAATTTCTATCTTAAAAAAAAAACGCGGTTTAGTAACTTCTCATTGGAAACTCATAATGTATATGTTCCCAAAATGGGGTGGCCAGAATTGCAGGATTGCGCAGGAGATAGAGCTGCCACGTTTAGCATAGCAGGGTCAGATGTGAATGATGAGTGACAAATTGCTAGTCGCCCGAGTTAACGTTCCCGAGCTCCTTTACGTCCTTAGTCGATGCTTACGACATGCACGGAAGGAGACGCCGCTGATGTACTCTAGTGAAGCCCCGCATCAGTAAAGGACTAACGAAAAATAAATCAAAATGAAATACACAGTAGATACTGATGTATTCTAGTGAATTGCCACATTAACACAGTATTAAATAAAACAAAGTTAACTTACCCTCATTTTAGAGCACTTTTCCATTTCTTGTTCACTGGTAACGCACATCACTGCTCGTTTCACGGGACAGTCACGGATACCTTTAAATCAAATTTAAATATGAAAAGCTGTTTTCAGACTTAATTTTGTACGTGGATAGATTCAGTGACAGCGCTCAAAAAATGACACTACAAATAGCTGCTCAAATGTATGGCTGAGCGTCTATTGTCATAAATTGATACAAGCAAAGTCGAGTCTTATGGTAACTACATAACATTCAAGTTTAAAAATCTGATCTAATGCAGTTATTACGTTTATATGGATTCACTCGTGCCACTTTTTATAAATATTTTATTATGAGACCTCGCGTCTACCTATAATCACGTCACTGACTGCGTAAAAAACCTGACTGCGTAAAAATTTTGACCCAGTGTCACTCGCACGACTAGGGTGAATCTAATGTAGGGATGCCAACCGTCCTGTTTTCCCAGGACATGTCCTGTTTTTTGGGGTGTGATAGTTTTTAAGCATCGTCCTGAGTTTTAAAGACCTGACACATTCGCTGTCGGTAGATTTTTCTAAGGGTGCCGATATCGGGCAAATAAGCGTCAGCGACACCTCTAGAAAGCCTAAAAGAAGCAAATACGTAGTCACCGGCACTGAATGTGTTAAAGACCTTTGTTATGAAATTCGCACGCCACTAACTCCCTCCAATCGTATTGTCACTGGGCTCGCACATGTATAGTCCTGTCTTTTAATCAAAATGTCCTGGTATTTCTTCCTCAACTTTCACCTTTCACCGATCAAATTGGTGAAATTCTAAAGAAAGGTCAGGTCAAGAGTACCCTAAACCGACGAGCGTGCATGAAGAATATCATGAAAGTAGATGAAGCGAAAGAAGTAGGTTCGTAGCTAATAGAGATCCGTGATCTCTGCCTACCCCTCCGGGAAAGAGGCGTGATTATTATGTATGTATATGTATTTCTTCCTCAAATCCTGGTTTTCAAAGTTTTGAGATGGCAACCCTAATCTACAGACACCTCTCAAGCTCAATTGCGACAAGCCGTTAGGTTCTAGTTCGCGCTAAAGAAATAAAGGCTTTGCTTACCGTCGACGGCTTTCTGAGCCTGATTGCCGACCCACTGGTTGTTGACTATATGCTTTGCCGCTTGCTCCTCTTCGTCTAGTATACGGAAGTTTATTGTTGCGTCCTGTAGAAAGGTATAAAAATATATACTAACACTAGCGGCCCGCCACGATTTCGACCGCGAGAGAAAGCATTGCGCCCGTCACTATCAATAAAAAAAACCGCATCGAAATCAGTTGCGTAGTTTTAAAGATCTAAGCATACATAGGAAAAGACAAGTCGGTGTAGAGTTAGTAATGTGTTTAAAAATGTCAATCTCAGCTAATGTCAACTTACGAGTCAAATTATTGGGCATGGCCCATAGAGTATACATAAGCTATAGACTGCCAGACCTACTGATTGACAGTGTAACGGCCATAGAGTTGTCTGTTCATATCTGTGCTAACGAATCATCTTATCTTACTAATATTATAAACGCGAAAGTTTGAGAGTATGGATGGATTGATGTTTGTTGCTCTTTCAGGTAAAAACAGCTGGAGCGATTTTAATAAAATTTGGTGTGGAGTTAGCTGACACCCCGGATTAATACATAGGCTACTTTTTATCCCGGATACTTTCGACATTTTGTTTTTTTTTTATGCAGTCCACGCGGACGAAGTCGCGGGCGTCCAATAGTATATTATAAACCGCGTTCTATAGCTTGCTAAATATATAAATGATTGGTCCAGGTCATCGCGGTTCTAATGTAGACCAATCAGACCAAATAATAATTTGTTACTTTCTTGGTGACAAAATCATATTCCACATAAAACTTTAAAAGCAAGTACCTCTCACTCTATCCCTACAAACTTACATAGTGCGAGCGGGACAGCATAAGCGTGATTAACATACCTGCAGTAACAAATCCGTAGTTCCGTTAGAGCTAAACAGTTTAAATGGCAGCTCGATAGGTTTACCCGAGCTATCAGATCGCAGCTTAAACGGTGATATTGTACTTGCTCTGTAAGAAAATTGTTAAGAAATAAAATTACAATACATCGATTGCATCTCTTTCCGTGTAAGTTGTAAGAGTCGACTAACAGAGGCGTTAAAAAAAAAACTGGTTTTAAAAACTTGAATTCTTCCTTTGTTACAGGTTGTAACAGAAGGGGTGAAAATAGTCCACTATAGAGAACCTACACATCTACAAAATTTAAGACTCGAAATCGCATGTTTATTGTTCCACATAGCATGGAGAATTCCTTAAAAACTCAGGAATGTTCATGCGATTTCGAGCCTCACATTTTGTTTTCTAAGTCGGCTATATTCATAGCTTTTCGTTTAAAATACCCTTTTTGTTACCCCATATACAGGGTGTAACAAAAAAGGTATGTTAAGCGAAAAGCTATGTAAATAGCCCACTGTAGAGAACCTATCTACAAAATTTAAGACTCGAAATCACATTTTTATTTTTCAAGATTGTATGAAAATTCCTGAGATATTTAAAAATTCTCTTGTTCTAAATTGTGGATAGGTTCTCTACAGTGGGCTGTTCATATAGCTTTTCGCTTAACATACCCTTTTTGTTACACCCTGTATAGGTTCATTTCAATATTTGACATAAAAATAAAACTAAATAAGATTTTCGCGTTGGAAACTCTTTAGTTTTGGTAATGTAAATCTAAATTTATTAGTATAAAGCTCCAGCAGAGTTTGTTTAGTATAAATTAATTATAAATTGACATACCTGTTATCATCATCGTTTTTCTCAAAAGAATTGTACCGGTCTCTTCCAAATCGGTCGTAGTAGCGTGATTCGGTGGTTCGACGTATAGCTATAAGGTTCACTGGTCGGACTTCTAGTGCGATTTGATAGATTGTTCAGTGGATTTGGTTCCCCATAGAATTTTACCAGGTTTTTCAGTAGATTCTGGTATCTGTAATGGAAAGATATTTTTTTTATGTTTTGTTACTGTTTTTAAATTTATAGTCTCGTTTCCTCGAGATGTCTCGAAGGACAAATGTAATTAAATGTAAATTTTACCATTGTTTTTATACAACCATTTACTTATGTCTGTCTTATAAATATTAATAAGAAAATGAATAAAAAATTCACCCAAGTGAGATTTGAACTCACGACCTCTCGCATTCCGTGCATCGCTCTAACCAACTGAGCTATCGGGTCACTTAACTCGGATCACGAATTTTACCATCTCTTTTAAATTACGTTTTTGGCAACGTTATTTTTTCATCCCGATATCTCGGAAAATTATGTCTGTCTATAAATGTGGATGGATATAAAGGAAGAGGTAGACCGAAGAAGTGTGGATGGACTGTGTGAGAGAGGATATGCGTGTACTGGGAGTGAGCAATGAGATGACGGATAATGATATGAATGGAAGAAAAGTACATATTGCGCCGACCCCAAATAAATGGGAAGGCAGGAAGATAATGATGATGCATGTATGTGAAATGATTTAGACCTTTTCCTCTGTGCCACGGTAGCAGCACTACTAGTAACCACCGCGTCAGCCGGCACTCGGCCCCAGTTGCAATCCTCCCACTGAGTCACGTCGCGTCTTGTCCCGTCGCGGCAGATCAACTCGAACTGGTCTTCTGACACGCCGCCTGCGAATTAACTGGGGTTTTAAATTTTAAATAATGGAGAGGGTTGCAATTCCATTTTGCGATACTGTCTATAGTGTACACGAAGACTTCGCCAGTGTCACGTGTTGACATCCGAACGTAAAAAAGAAAAACCAAAAGCTAGTCATAACAATTACCGGTTTCAGGAAACCAGACCGTACAAAGGAAGTAATCAGTAATAACAATATACAATAAGTATATTCAGTGCCGTAAATAGGGCGGTGCCACCGGTGCCCAGGCACAGGGCGTAGACTCTGGGGGGCGCAAGAATGGTCACTTGGCCAGACCAGGCAGGACTAAATAGAGCGCAGTTATAGACGCTCGCACAGGGCGTAGTCAGGTCAATTTATCTGCTCTCAGTATATTATCTTAATATATAAAATTCTCGTGTCACGGCTGTTAGAGAGTTAAACTCCTCCGAAGACGGACTCGACCGATTTTCGTAAATCTTAGCATGCATATCGGTTAAGTGTGACTGCCGAGAATCGGACAACATACTATTTTTCATCCCCCTAAATGTTAAGGGCGTCGTCCAGCCCGCCTAAGTTGACTTTACCTATTTTATTTTTTTGACAATTTTTTGTTTTCATACTTTTCTCATTCTCTATGAATGAGAAACAGTAGGTACAAAAATACAGTCGACAGCACATGAAACTTTTCACCCCTTTTACTACGAGATCAACCCCTATTTTTTACATCTTTGTCAATAACAACAGTAGAAATTCTCTAGAAATTACTTAGTACTATGGCAAAACATATATATTGCCTGTGACAGTACAGAGTCTAATGTGTAAAGCTCTCTTGACTATTACTTGTAACATGAGTTATAATAACTATTCCGGTAGTTAGAAAAATCAAACCTAAACCAGTCAGGTAGTCAGGTCTGAATCTCGATTTTCGACGTACATTGTTCAAGGCTTGAACTTAAATGGCTGAGAGAAAAGACAGGTAGGACTAATTTTACGTTTAGATTTAAGTGTGACTGCCGGAATCGACCATACTACCTACATATAATATATTTGAAGAAGTGGGAAAGAGGAGAGCGAGTTAGAGAAAGAAGGGAGGAGATATTGACAGGGCAAGGAATGTCGTCCGGTAAACAGTTATACAGGGGGATTTTGCTCCTACTGTATTTCCTAAACAAAATTAAATTGAGGGGGGACTTTAAGGAAAGGAAAGGATTTCAATAGGGGCTGGCGCGAGTGGGTTCGCCTCCAGAGGAGCTAAATCAACAAAAATAATCAATTCCTATGTTAATGTAATGTACCTAATTATTATTATGGACATATAAAAGCACTTACCAAGTATCTTATGCGACAACAGTGCATGTTGTATAGTAGTGTCTCTGACAAACGCGATATCCCCTCCGTCGTTAGACACGAGGCATTTTAGGGCCCCTTCGTACCCCGCGTAAGGGTCGCGTAAGGTACATCTAATGCCCGCGCCGCCGGTGCACAGACGGCAAAGTCTGGAATGTTACATCATTAATTCAAACATCGTTTACTTATCATAACATGGCATGTTTCTGTATCTAGTTAGTGTTTAAATGTGGAAACTTTTAATTGGTGAATAGTTGTACAATATAGTATTAATTTTAGTTATTGTCAAACGTTTGTTTCCCGAACAAAATAAAATAAATAAATATCTGTTGAATATAGGACTCCACGAATTATTCTTATTTTTTATGTTGTTGTTTAGCTTGGTCCATTAAGTTGGTCTGTACAAAAAAGTTAAATAAGACTACATACACAAAATCATACAATGAATGAACTTTTAGACCTTACTATGCTTAGAACTTTTATGACGGTCGATTGGTGTAGTTGGCAGTGGCCCTGCCTGCGACGCCATAGGTCCTGGGTTCGAATCCCGGTAGGTGCAAACATTGATGTGATGAATATCGATGTTTGTTTCCGAGTCATGGATGTTTATATACTTATCTATGTATTTATATACCGTTGCTTAGTACCCACGACCTTAGGGATCTTAGTGTGGGACTAGGTCAATGTGTTGTGAAGTGTGTGAATATTTATTTATTTATTTATTTAAAAGATGGATACTTACTTATCGGAATTGTCTCCAATAGGGTTGTACATGTCCTTCAAAGAGTTTGGAGCACAGGATTGACCGAAATACTTGATTGCTGACTTCACATGGTTATTTTGCAGTCTGTTACCTTGAGGCCTCCATCTTGCATCAACTGTAGAAATTGTATTGTGTTATCAGAAGCAAAAATATTGTTGAGGTTACTTCAGTTTACTCTTCTTTATCTTCAGCCTATTGCTGTCCACTACTGGACGTAGGCCTCCCCCAGGGCACGTCACAAGGCTACAGCCACAGGGGAGTTTTGCTCATTGTCACCACGCTGGGCAGGCGGGTTGGTGACCACAGTGTGATTTTCGGACTATGTTGACAGTACGGGAGGCGCTGCTGCCCACCTCCCAGTCTACTCATTTGGTTGAATTTTGAATCATTTATTGTAAATGAAGATTAAATTTTATTATAATTAAATTTTACATATTTTGAGGTAACTGTAACATAACTAAGGAAACAAGTTGTCTACATCTCCTGAATCACAATAGCAAATCGATTGACAAACCGAATTGCTCGCGACTTCATGTGTTATCAGAAGCAAAAATATTGTTGAGGTTACTTCAGTTTACTCTTCTTTATCTTCAGCCTATTGCTGTCCACTACTGGACGTAGGCCTCCCCCAGGGCACGTCACAAGGCTACAGCCACAGGGGAGTTTTGCTCATTGTCACCACGCTGGGCAGGCGGGTTGGTGACCACAGTGTGATTTTCGGACTATGTTGACAGTACGGGAGGCGCTGCTGCCCACCTCCCAGTCTACTCATTTGGTTGAATTTTGAATCATTTATTGTAAATGAAGATTAAATTTTATTATAATTAAATTTTACATATTTTGAGGTAACTGTAACATAACTAAGGACCTGCCACACCAATCGTTCGATATGGAACAGTAGCATCGATCGACTGTCGATTAATTGTTTATAGACTAGAATCCTTCGATTTAGCAAACCTACCACACTACAGATCATCGAATCGATTGCAAACCTACGAAAATATATTTTGGGGCTGCTCAGACCATCAAACAGACGAAATCGCCGTATCATATATTTTTTTAAATCATTAGGTACCTACATGCTTTTACTCTTAGTGAAAGATTTTTAGTTTGACTGAGCATCTTCATGAGAGGTAACAGGTAAAGCTTACAATGTTTGTTATATTCTTATTTTTTATACCTGTTACGGTGCCATGTAAGCCCAACCTTATAGTTCCTACTTTGTATTTCCTTAGATATGTAACTGTCCCATGAGGATCTGACTGATTTCTTTTGGTTTTTCTGTAAGTTTTAAGAAATTAAGAAAATTGTATCTCATGCAAAGCTTTATTATTGATTATAATTGTAATGTTTCATAATTTTAAGTATAAAAGTTGTCTGTTATCAAAGAAAACTTAAAGTTTTGATTCGTTTTTGTCCTAAGAGTAACAAACAAAAATAATGAATAGTTTTCATAAAAAGTATATTTTAGAGAAAAGATTTGCTTTCCAATTTATAAAATTAGTTGGGAATGAGATTTAATTTAGTCCATTTACAGTTAATAAATAAATAACAGAGTATCTACACTTACAACATGTATAGGCATCAGCCAGCCAGCCAAAGCTCCCACACCGGGGAAGCAGGCCTTGGCATTCCTGAGTCCATACAGCCCTGCCCCAGGGCTCACTGACGGTAGACCTCCTTTCTTGACCACTGCTACCGAGTATTGGTAGGGTTCACCACGGCCATATAACTTGAGAATTTGTAAGTTAATGTTTATCATACATAAACACACGGCTGTGTTCAGGAAATTGGGTAGCCAGAACTGCAGTGCAGGTTGGTGACAGATGTAAAGACAGTGACAAGTAGCTAGCTTACTGGGCTGTAATTAGAAATATCCAAAACAATAAGCCCACTAGCTCCTTGTCTAATATATATAACAATTGGACAGCAAGAATAAGAATTATCCTATATTTACCCGACTGCGCAACACAAAGGAGTGGTATTGTGTTTAACAGCCTATGTATGTATGTTTGTTTGTTCCTTTGAAGTACTAAACAGACCAAATGCCTGGGCCGATTTTTATGATTCACACGTCAATCGATTCCTCTTAGTCCGGCGAGTGTTACTAAAGACATGATGTTAGTGATAATCCAATATGGCGACTACTGGATGCCATATTGTGAAAATAAAGTCAACAAACTATATCAAGTGGCGTATCATTGAATAGGTATTTAAAAATCATTTTTATTACTCAGATCAGACCTGCTATAACATACAAAATTCATAAAAACATTTCTCCACATTTACACTTGAAAGTACAATATGGTATAGTTACCTCTTGAGCTATAGGTACAAGTGAGTGGAACCTCCCTGCAATGTACACTTCACCAGCATCCAGTCCTACAAGGGAGGCTTCTCCTCTGTCCACCCAAGTCATGCATTCTTCTGTGTCAAAGGCCTAAAAAACAGGATATTCAAACTTCAGTACTTAATTAATAGCTAGCCAATAGCTGAGATCAATATTTTACTCATAGGCCACACACTTAAGTTATTCTTAAGGAAGGTTAACTTCAGGTTTCACTGGCCAGCTATAAAACAAAATATGTTAAATCATTAGCAACAATGGGTTGATTTGATTTTTCCAAGAGTCAGAAAGTCTATCTGAAGGACAAACCTGATGCTGTTTTTCTCTAAAACTAGATCAAGAACAATACAGCATCAACAACTGGAAAAATTGGGTCCAAATGAAATAAACCCAGGGGATAATGGCACTTACATAAAATTTTATATGTTTAGTAACTTAATTAAAGACTGCTGGCCTTCTTAAATTGAGACTAAGCTTGCAATCACTAGAAGAATATGTAAACTGCACTAATACCAACATTTTCAATAGCATGGTTCAAGACTTACCCTTTTACACTTAATCTCGATATAATCCCTGCCAAATAGACCCTTGTCCTGTACAACTTGTTTTGCAAGTTTTTCACATTTCTTCTCCTCCGATACTGAAGTTATGCACCATGTTACAAAATCTTCACCTTCAACTTTGGATTTGATGTTAAAACCATTACTGACTGGTTCACTGTCGAAATAGCTAGCTTGTGCAAGTCCTGAAAGGTATGAAAATATATTGTGATGCTTAAATTTTATTTTAGCATAGGTATTTATTTTTACTATTAGATGTTATCTAGATGTTTGGTACTTAGCTTTTCATTCTCAGTTACCAATAACAATTATTTTTCTATTACTAAAGTCTATTAAGACCGAGTTGCGGGCAATAGCGAAAAAACACAAAACCAAATAAATGTTTTATCTGGGCTATTAAACATTTTCTTACCATATAAACAGTTCCCACTAATCAAGTACTACTAGTCAGTAGTGTATTTGATGAAGATAAAAATAGGATAGACTATAGGGTTGTAACTAGGTGATAGAAATAAGTGTTTATAATAGGTGCAGTAAATAAGTCATTGAAAAAATTATGGAAATTAGAAGCTCCATGAAGTACACAAATAAGAGGAATCCGGCAAAACGAAGGTATTCCAGTTTGTAAACATTACCAAGTTTCATAGAAAAAGTTAACTTACCAGTAAGAATCAGTAACTGGACACATAAAGTAACATCAGCCATTGTAATAACAATTCTTTTAGAGCATTATTAATTTAATACTGTGAGTAAATTGAAATCAAGAGTATAACGACCGCAAACCACCACACCCGAAAACAACAGTACAATGCAGCTCTGTTACAAAATTTAATAATTATTATTTCACAAATTTAATTTATTTACTAAAACAATAAAACAAAGCCGTGGATATAGGCGATATTTTCATTATGTTAATACTTTTCCGTTTTAAAACTTTTAAGATAAATTAGGTTGTTTTCTTTGAGAGTTTTTATTAATCTAACATACTCATACTACCATAACATGCAGAATATATTAAATTTTGAAACGGGGCTTCTTTTTTTTTATTTTTTTTTTTTGTATTTCCAGCTACAAAACATGTATATCATTCATCTGAGCCATTTACACTGTCTTCATATGTTTCATACCTTTTGTAGCCTCAAGGCGGAAACACATTTACGTGTCGTGGCGTGGCGCTATTCTTTCTGTCGTGGCGTGGCGCTATTCTTTCTGTCGTGGCGTACTCTGGCGTTATTCTGAACAGTACTTAACGAACCTTTGCAGTGTTCAAACATACATTTTCTTCTGATTCGGTTAGTGATTTTGATGAAGACCTTCAATTTCTCTTAGCAATGAAACTTCTGAAAACCCTGGTTCTTTCAAAATTTCAGCATTTTTTTCCCAGGCAGCATTTCTGATCAATTGATCCTTGTACTCTTACACTATGAGTCATATATAACTTTTCGTTGACGTACAAGTTCCATAAGATCGACAGTCATTTTGCTGCAAATAATAATAAATTGAAAAAAGCCCGCTAGATGTTCACGCCACGAGCCACGCGCCGGTATAGAACAAAGATCACGGAGTCAAAGAAACACATTTGCCTGTTGTGTCGTGTCGCGCCATAACCCCCACCACCGCTCTGGCGCAATCGGTGGCAAGCAGTCGGCGCCACGATAGAACGCGTTGTGACACGACACGACATGCAAATATGTCCCTGACAATATTAAATGTATGAAACCGATATGCTTCTGGCTAGTCATGACACGTAAATGTCTTTCCGCCTTCATTTGTAGCAGTAGTGAGTAAGTCATAAAATTCTTTTTCTACGAAGTGAGTAGACTAAACGAGGCTTATGTTGACTATTGACAGCATGCATATTCGTTCACTCACTCATTAATTTTTCTGTCAACCAACAAATTTAAATGTCCGTGAAAAATTAAAAACAAGAAAAATACATAATAAAATTGCCGTAAGGTTTGTAATTGCGAGAATTTACTATTAATTCATATCAGAAAACCAATTGGAATCAGATATAATAGTAAATAAATTTCGATTCTCTATCAAGTTTACGTTAATCAAACTATAATATTTTTCACGCGTGTACCGTCTTGTTTTTAGGAGAAAAACATGGTTGTTTTCACATGTGGTCACTGCGGGGAATCTGTACAAAAACCTAAAGTAGAGAAGCATTACTTGACCAAATGTAGAAACAAGAATCCCAACCTATCATGTATGGATTGTTTCAAAGATTTCTAGTAAGTATCTATAGCAGGTATCTACATATAGGTACTGTTGTCCAGTCCATAATTTCTTTTCATGACTTATGAATCTCTTCATTTTATCAGCATTGGGTAAAATGGTACCTAACAAATAATTGAAATATTTTTTTCATTTCTTAATAATATTTCTAATATCTTAATTTATCCATTAGGATATGGTTGATCGTTTCATTAAAAACATAGGGTATAGCTATATGAAAAATAACGTTGCCAATAATGTAAAATATTAAAAGTGTAAAGAGATGGCCAAATTCATCATCCGAGTTAATTGACCCGGTAGCTCAGTTGGCTAGAGCGGAACACGGAATGTGAGAGGTTGTGAGTTCAAGTCTCACTCAGGTGAAAAAAAAAGTTTAATTTCTTTTATTACTTATTTCTAATATCTTAAATAATTGAACATCTCAAACACATTAATTATAACGTAAAAATTTAAATAATTAAGTTACTTCATGAAACCTAAATAAATATCATCAAAAACATAATTTACAATTTTATTTTCAGTGGCCATGACTATGAACAACACACAAAATGTATCACCGAAGAGGAGCGCTATTCTGCCAAAGGATTTACTGCTAAGGAGAAGAAAGGAGAAGTCAAACAAAATGCTTGGGTAGACATGTTACAATCTGTTCTCGATGAACACAAAACCACAACTCCCAATGTCCGTAGAATTCTAGAAACAATTAGCAAACACACCAATACACCTAGGAAGAAGCCAAAATTTATCAATTTTATCAAAAACTCTTGTGGCCAAAAAACAAACCCTAATGATATTGATAAAGCCTGGGAATTGATTTCTGTAAAACTTGCCAATTTGAGTACTAACCCCCAAAACAAGAATGACAATCAAAAGAAAGATTCTAACAAAACTGAGGAAATTAAAGATGACAGTATTAAAGATGAGAATATTATAGAAGACAATCAAAACAGTACAGTCAATGATGAAGCTAAGAAGGTTAATGGGACAGCTGTAGAAGAAGAGCCTATTGAATCTAAACCAGAAGATGGTAAAAAGCTATCCAAGAAACAGCGTAAAGAGGAGAAGAAAAGACAAAAGTATGAGGCTGAACTTAAAAGTGCTGAAGTACAACCTACTGAAGAGGAACCAGAAGAAGAAGTGGACACCAAAAAGGGCAAAAAGAAGAAGAACAAAGTTGAAACTGAAGCTAGTCTTGAAGTTGTTGAAGATGGAAAAGGCAAAAACAAGAAGAGAAAGAGACAAGACACAGTCAACAGTGTTGCTAGTGTTGGTGCTATAGAAATTGTTGAGAATGGCAAAGAGAACATAGAAAGTGGACCCACAAACAAGGTAAAGACACAGAAGAAAAAGATCAAAGTAGTTGACAATGGAGATGCAGAGGAAAGTATCTGTCTCCATGACCAAAATGTGGCTAAAGCGGAGGAAGATGTAGTTAAACAATCTGACAAGTTTAACTGGCATGCCGTAATAATATCATTACTGGAGAAAAAAGGTGAGATGCCTTTCAAGCGTCTACAGAAGAAAGTGCTTTCAGAATTCCAAGAGACTACAGGCAGAGATGTTGACGACAGAATTGCTGATAAGTTTATAAAGAAATTGAAGAGTGCTCCGAATGTCAAGGTTGACAAAAACAGGGTATTTATGGAGGAATAACTGATAAGCATAATAATGAAATCATAAAATTTATTGTACAATGTGTATCTGATTCTATGACCTAAGACTTTGATAAATTTTTAGTACAATATATTATGAGTTAATTTTAAGCAAATTTCTTACTAATCAGACTGTCAGACTGTTTATCTTGCATTTTGTGCATAATAAGCATGTTAGATTCCATTTTTCTGATATATGGTCCACATAAAACAATAAGTAAAAACAAATAAATGTATCTATAAAATACAAATTATATCTTTGAACAGTACCTACTAAAATATTTGACAGTGAATTAGACTACTCTTCGACTCCAGAGATGGTGGATATGTTTGATATCAATCATTAATGAATGAGTTGACATAGCATAGGTTTGTTGGAAAAGGATTCAAGTAATATATTTTTTAAGCTTATTAAGAAATGCCCATTAAAAAAAAAGTTTGAGAAATCTATACAATATACCTATAATAAAAATGTAATGGTTCACTGTCTGTACATGGAAGTTTATGAGAAAAATGTTATAGGAGACCTTTATCAACGCAATAGTACCCAAAAGAATTATTTTTTGAATTTTTGTCTGTGCGTTTGTGCACGCTAATCTCAGAAACGGCTGAACCGATTTCGATGCAGTTTTCAGGAATATATTGTGAAAGGTCCCACTTAACATATAGGCTACTTTTTATCCCGGGAAAATGTTTTTATCCCGGATAATTTCGACATTTTGTTTTTTCTGTAGTCCACGCAGACGGAGTCGCGGGCGTCCACTAGTATGTACTATAATTATTAAAATTACCAATGTTATTTCCCCATGTCTTTTTATAGGTTTTTGTTACCAAAATGCGCCTACCTTATGCGAACAATTACCTAAGGTAGGTAGGTATTATTATGCTAGCAGAGCATTATCCGTTCTATGGCGGAGCACAATGATTGATGTTTACGGTAATGACAGAACCTTGGACGGTACGCGTTGCGGTACCTTGTCGGTTTAGTAATTTAGTACTAAGGGTACCGCGTAGCTATTTCGAAACAAAGTAAGAAGCAATCTTCATCTTGCATCCTCCGTGCTTATTTATTTTTCTCGGGTCTACTGCTATATGTCGACTGAATATCGGTAATCGTGAAAAGGTATCATAGATTCATTGCATTTGTAATTAAAGTTTTCATCTATGATGGACATCCATCTAAAATTCTAGACCGAAAGAGAAAAGCTTAAGGTATTTAAAGTTATCCAGGCATAAAGCTACCTTCACCTAAATATCACCCAATCTTTTACCTTACTATTGAAGAATAAGCGACCTTTCACTTAATTAAGTTCCTACTTAAAAGTAGCAGAAATTCCACGTGCCTACATAATTCATATATATACCTACACACGACTGTCTTCCCAAAAAGAGATCCCACAGCCACGTTTAGAATAGCAGGGTTAGATATAAAAGTTTAACGACAAGTTGCTAGATCATCGCCTGAGAGAACGCCCCTTAATTGTTATAAGCTATAAACAATTTATAACAGAATCGTAACGAAAGTTTGTTATATGAAAGGTTAAACAGATGATTTTTGGTCGTCAACGTTCCCGGAAACTACGCAATCTCTTCATCATCACGATAATTTTTCTCCATGGAAGTATTCCTGGGAAGTGTCTGGTTTCCAAAATATTAGGGTCCAAAGTTGAATAAATAGACTGCGTTTTTCTGCATAAATGCACATTGACGCGTGTAGTGAGATTTTTCACGAGAAATAATTAATATCTGTTTATGAAAAAACCAACATAAACACTGGACACTATAAATTTCGCCCGATCAAGTAATTAGAAATTTAAAAAAAAATATTACATCGCATCCCAGCATTTTTTTTGGCATAAATTTACTTTATTTCATCTATAGAGTACGTACCCTTCGTTAAGGGTGGCAACGAAAAAACATCCTGTATATGAATTTCATAACACTGCGTTGCTTTTCCACTATTGATTTACTCACGCAACTAATCAAATAGATCTCCAAAGGGATTCCTTTATGTTTTCACCTATTAAATAATATATTTCAGGGACTATTGGCACACTATCCGATAGGATAGCTGTCCTCTTAGATATGAATAGATGGCGCTCATACCGCAATCTGTATGAAACCTCTATAACCTCCTGTGTAATTGTGATATGCGTTCAATTTAAAGGTAAATAGATGATTATTATATTATGAAAATGTTACGTGTACTTACTATCTATTTTACAACAAGGAATAAGTATGAAATACTACAGCATACCAAGCCGCGGTAAAATATTTAATTATACAGGTTCCTTCTTTTAAATATGTCTATGCCAAACCCGTATATTAGGTAAATAAAGAGGCGGTATAGGTCCCATTGATATGTTACAATAGCTCCAAAGTACACATTGAAAGCATTAGGTTATACAGGATGTTTGTGACAGCCAGGCAAATATTGATACCATGACTTCAGACCATGATTCTAAGGTGGAAAACACTGAAAATTTTCGCAGGAATATTCCAAAATTTTCCGACATTTTTTTCATATTTTCAGGAAAAAAATAATTTAGTTCGTTTCGTAATCAGGCCTTAGATAATTACTTGAAAATAAAATTTTAACCAAAAGATGATTTAAAAAAAAAAGTTGCCCACAATAAAGTTCAAAAACCTGATCAACCCTAACGGAGAGTCAAAAGTGATAAAAAAAAACAGCAATGTGTCACACAATAACCAATAAGCCCATTTAATTAGTCACAGGATAGCTCAAACACAATTGGCGCGGAGAGCAAAGATTACTGATAATCAAATCAAAAATACATTTCCTGCGAGTAATAACACTGTCATATAACTCAACACAATGGTACTTGTTCAGCATTTCAGTATTTGCCTGGCTGTCACCCACACCCTGTATAATTATATCGATGAATGAATTATTATAAGCCATGAGACGATGATAAAGCCACTGCTGAACATAGGCCTATATAAATATGGCCTATATAATGACATCTATACATGGTGTAACAAAAGGGGTACGTTAAGCGAAATGCTATGAAGATAGCCCACTATACAGGGTGTAACGAAAAGGGTATGTTAAGCGAAAAGATATGTAAATAGCCCACTATAGAGAACCTACTTACAAAGTTTGTGACTCGAAATTTTCGCTTAACATACCCTTTTTGTTACACCCTGTATAGAATCTATCTGCAAAATTTGATATTCGAAATCACATGTTTATTTTTCCAGATAGTATGAAGAATTCTTAAACATCTCAGAAATTCTCATACATAAAATGAAATGGGATTTCGAGTTTTAAAATTTTGTTAATAGGTTCCCTATTAGTGGGCTATTTGCATAGCTTTTCGCTTAACATACCTACCCTTTTTGTTACACCCTGTATACGTGAGGAGGGGTTGAACCGTAACCCGCTACGCTGGTTCAGACGGGTGGCCAGAGCCTCGTTCGTTAATTTACAGGGTTCACCACCACGGGTAGTTGAGGATGTCTTGGGTCCCGTGGTTCTAACAAGGGAATCCCTAGCCACCTAGGTACTTGCTAATAATTTCTATAGTGAATGGCAATGCTGGGAGAGGTCGTCCTAGACGAACCTACATAGACCAAATTGGGGATGTGCTAAAAAAAGGCCTAGTCAAGAGCACCCGAAACCGGCGAGCATGTATGAAGAATTTAATGAATGTGGATGAGGCGAAAGAGGTATGTTTGGAACGTACTAAATGGAGATCTGTAGTCTCTGCCTACCCCTATGGGATATAGGCGTGAGGTTATGTATGTATGTAATTTCTATATCTATTGATATCAACATAACACATCCGCTGTGATTCCGAATTTGGCGCGGGTATAACTGCAGGGTCTTAAAGGATATCTACATTTAACACAGCGGGGACACAAATGTTAAAGACCAGTGACAAGTTGTCGAGTTCTATTGATATCTATCTAGATAGAAGAAATATAAGAATGTAGAGTAATGTGCAACATAAATTATATTCCATAAGTATCCGCTTACTGTAGATACATATACGTAGGTATATTTATAATTATGCACGTATGTAGGTAGGTATATATTACTATAACAATCCTACTTCCTACTAATATTATAAACGCGAAAGTTTGTGAGAATGGCTGGATGGATAGATGGATGGATGGATGTTTGTTATTCTTTCACGTTAAAACGGCTAGAGCGATTTTAATAAAATTTGGTATGTAGTTAGCTGACACCCTGGAATAATACATAGGCTACTTTTTATCCTGGGAATATATTTTTATCCCGGATAATTTCGACATTTTGTTTCTTCTGCAGTCCACGCGGACGAAGTCGCGGGCGTCCACTAGTATAGGCATAGAGGAATAAGATGGTATAGGTAAGTATAATATCTCTAAGTACGCGTCGGACTAGAAAAACATTATCCATTCGGTCCTCAAAACAAAGCCTCGGGCGCGTCTTTAACATGTAAATCTTTCTGGAATATATTCCAGGCACAAAAACTCTCTGGAATTTATTCCAGATAGAAAAACTCTCGGGAACTATCCTGTCAATCCTCTATTAATTCCATGAAGGTTTGAATACGATATACCTAAGTAGGGTATTATACATAGTTTTTCCTCGTACATATTGTGTTAAGTAGTTTTTGTTTAGCTTGTAAAAGGTACATGCTATGTTAAGTGGGATTGCTTCTAACAAGTTGATAGGTTGATGAGTATGGTTTTTTGCACTTCTTCACCTCATTAACTTAACTTTTCCCATTCATCAGTTTCCAGAATTTCCTAAAAAAAGGGGTAATTACAAAGCAGTATGATATATACTAACACATAAATAAAAATTAAGTAGGTATATTGACAAAACAGAAGGAGACGTGTTTATAACCACACAAAAGAATCCGAAAGTTTTAGTGCAAGTGCATATTTAACAAAACTTATAAAACTGTGTCAGTAAAATTTTAAAACTAACTACTTACTTCATTTTGTAAGATCTCGATTATGCGCCGGCACGACTACGGCGAACCTTGCTACGGCTCGTAGCACGTAGTCTTTCTACGTGTCGCCGTAGAAGGATTTATTTCTAAGTCCGAGAAAAAAGTTTTTTTGGTAGGTACTTAAATTTCAGTTTATTACGATTTCTTCGTCCATTATATTTTGAACACTCATATTGAATTAAAGTATTACTCGATATACAATGAAATGCTTATCCATAATGACTGATCAACGCATAGCCCGAACTGCTGATTTATGGGACCTAAAACTTGCAGGGTTTGTTTTTTGTACCTACGATGCATGTATCCGAAAAGAGAGGAGAGGACCTCTAGAAATTCCCACTTGAATGGGAGAAATGATGGGAATTCTTAATGTCACGCAGATGAAGTAGTCGGTGTTCGCTAATCTATCTACACTATCTATCTATATATAATCTATCTATATACGAGTACATTCCAAAAAACATAACCCTTCTGGCGCAGTCGAGTATAAATACGTGCAAAATCAAAGGTCTGCTCAAGTCGGATAGCTTTTCGTAAATTTCTATTATATCTATACAGGATGTTTTTGCGTTCTATACATCAAATAGAGTATGTTTATGGCAAAAAAAAATGCTGGGAAACGATGTAAATTAAAAAAAAAATGATCGGGCGAAATTTATAGTATCCAGTGTTTGTGTTAGTTTTTTTATAACCAGGTTTTAATTATTTTTCGTGAAAAAATGTTGTTACACGCGTTTATGTGCATTTATGCAAAAATCACAGTCTGTTTACTCAACTTTGCACCCTAATATCTTGGGAACCAGTCACTTCCCAACTATGCTTCCATGGAGAAAAATGATCGTGATGATGGGGAGATTCCGTAGTATTCGGGAACGTTGACGACCAAAAAACATCCTGTACTTATAGGTTTTGTTCATATTTTATACAACCGTCGTTTGTTTACACAATAAAAAACAGTAGTTTACAAATCAGCTCATGCACAGTTAACTTTTTCCTGTCCATTTAGTTTTCTTGCTACATTAATACCGTGCGTTATCGATCGAAAATAGTAAAGCAGTTTCTGTTCCACTGTGTAAGGAGGAAAGTAGAATATCACTTTGATTCGTCTTCATTGTATCTACGCAAATCAAAATTGAGTGAATCAATCAAGTCATTGGTAAAATAAGCGATAAGTGCAGTGCTCGACCTATAATAAATAAGTAAGTGGATAACCAGTTATAAATTATATAGCCTCAAATAGCCTGTTAAAAAAGGTGTAAAACGACCGAATAAAAAAAAAATATGAATAATATTAAGAAAATTAAAAAAAAAAAAAACATCCGAGTGAGATTTGAACTCACCACCTCTCACAAACCGTGCTTTTGCTCTAACCAACCGAGCTATCGGGTCAATTAATAATTTCTCTGATAAAGCTAGTGTCTTTGTAAATTTATCTGAAATTAGGCTGATTAGTGATATTCTACTAATATCCTCGCACAATAACTTGCCCTAGTAACCGTTCACATATCTTTACCCTTTTCCTTGAACTTTGTCAAAATGTTCACTTGTTCAGTGTTCAAGCAACATGGGACGTGTAAAAATTAAGTTTTGTTGTCTTTGATAGCGCGTACGAGTATTCTTGTCTTTTCTTACGCCTGAGGCTTGATTCTTACGGAGAATTAAAAGGGTAAATAAGTATGTAGAAGAATGACAAACTCTTAAAAACCCCAGTTGATTATTATATTGCAAAAGAGAAGCGATAGAATTGCAATGGGGAAAATTGTACAGCATTCATGTTCCATTAAAAAAATCTTTTGCGATAATTGATTATAAAGTTAAACTTACGAATAAGCGAAGACAAAGAGAATTGCAACTTTAATGCTATCACATTGCTTTTGCTATACGTTATGAAGAGCTCTCAAATATTGGCAATATCAGTTACAAAATTAAATCAAATTATATTTAGCGACTAATGTGTAATAAAGTTCATTTAAAAGCAGCCTCAAAGTACAGTTAAGTAAATTGTACTGGCTGTACACTCCACTTCTTTTTGCTTCGTCTGCTATCATTAGCAATCTGGTTCCATTTCACTAAATTACAGTCCTCGGGCTAGTCGTTACTGTGATTTGGTTGACTGAACTGAAGAATGAATGAATGAAACTAAGTGTACATAGAACAAATGTACGATATGTTCAGTGACAGTACCTCCTTGTTGGGTTAATACTCTGAGATAACAGCAATGCTATCGTGCTATATACTATTATAGCATAGCACGCTAAAGAGCACTGCTCATCAAACTCGTGAAATCTTAAAACATCTCTTGAAAATAAATTAATAATTAAAAAAATAACAGGAAGTTGTAGATTTTTGTATTTATACAAAAAATATCATGAGTATAAAGGAGAAACTCAAAAAAATCACAAAGGTACATAATGAACGAAATTCAATATTGTAGTCACAAAGGTTCAAATTTCTTTCATAATTTTTTATCTGATCAAAGTATTTATCACCTAGAAAATGATATTGAAATATTATGGATATAATATTTGAGACTTGCCGTTTTGTAATAAGATCCCTTTTTTGATTATACCTAGGTATCTATTTTCACTAATAAATTTAGTTTATAATAAATTCTAATACCTATATAAAATTCTCGTGTCGCGGTGTTTGTTACCAAACTCCTCTGAAACAGCCTGACCGATTTTTATGAAATTTTATATGTATTTCAGTAGGTCTGAGATTAGGTCGTATAATTTTTAATACCCCTTCGACGCAATAAGCGACATCCACGCGAGCGGACCGCGGGCAACAGCTAGTAATATAGAGAAGGCTTATCTTATACAAAAACTCCAACATAAAAGCATATTATATTTATTAATAATGTCATGTTATATTTACCCTATCAACGTTTTATCACCAATATAACCCTAACTATTATTAAGAACAAATATGTGCCTGGAACGAGGCTATGACTCCTTTATGGTTCATATACAGCGTGACGATGCAATGTAGCTTTATGTAATGTATCTGTATACTTTATGTGTACAGGGTGTAACAAAAGAGGTATGTTAATAATATGTATATTTATCCTATTAAAAAAAAGTGATATAATATAATAATATCGGGTAAAATTGGGTAAAAACCCCATTCCAAAAATAAGATTTAAAAAAGAAGAGGTATGTTAAACTAGATGTTTTTATAAATACCCGCTACAGTTTATCAAATGTTAATCTAAGGATAGATTATTGAATGTATTTAAACCCAAAAAGGGAACGATTCCTTATTATTTTTCAAAAAAAGTCGACCAATGCACAAAAAACCTATCATCAAATTTGAAACGAGGTACAATTCCATATTTCTTTTCGAAAATAGTATCAAATAATAAGAAATCGTCGGCCCAAATACAAAAAAACATAGGAAAAAATGTACAAATTGGTGATGGTGAGCTTTTTCGTCTATAACTTTATATACATTATGCACCAAAACATAAATGGTCTAGTTAGTAAATCAGACATGCTCGCTGTACAACTGGATGAACTTGAATGCAAAAACAAAGCCATTGATGTTTTATGTGTTACAGAACACAATATGATTTCTGGTGATGAAAATGTTCTAGTAATACCTAACTTTAAACTGGCAACATTCACTGGTAGATTCACGAGAAAAGGTGGTGCTTGTATTCTATTAAGAAACAGGCACGAATTTAGAATTATTCCTGAAGTATCAGAGTTCTCAATCGTGAATATACTAGAATGCTGTGCAATAGAACTCAGTAAGCATAATATATAATAATTTGTATATATAGATCACCAAAAAGAAAACATGTAAAACTTTTTTAAAGATTATCGATAATATAATGCATAAAATTTGTGACAAAACCAATAAAAAGGTTATCGTTTGCGGTGATTTCAATATTGATATTTTAGAAAATAACAGTCAGACGTTTGAATTTGAGACCATATGTCTAAGTCATAATCTGAAGATTCTATTTAGGGAAATAACTAGACCAATAAGTAAAAAATGTATAGACAATATACTGTATAGTACTGGAGAGGTAGTTCAGGTGAGATAATTGAAACAGCACTGTCAGACCACTTAGCACAAATTATGAAATGTAAGGTACGAAAAGACATGCTCATTGTCCTCCTGGTCTATACAAATACGTGACTTAAGCAAAGAGAATCTGAAAAATTTTGCCAATGTATCTCCAGCCTATCTTTTGGTGAAGTTTATGAAAAAAATGACCCTAATGAAGCATATGATTGTTTTATGGACATGTTCAAACTCTTATGACCTCTGTTTCCCATTAAAAACTTCAGTTATAAAATCGGTAAAGAAACAAAAAATGGATATCGCGCGGTATACGATTATGCAGCAAACGTAAACGACACAGATATTATGGCGTTACCGAAATACTCCAACTAGAGAAAACAAGAACGTTTTAATAAAATACTCCGAACGATATAAAAAAGTTATAAGAATGACTAAACGGGTCCAAAATGATAATTATATTAAATGTGCAAATAATAAATCGAAAGCAACGTGGGAAATAATAAATAATAATAAAAATAACTATCCAAAAGAACAAATAATAAAAATTCGACATGATAATAAAATTTTAACTGATCCCACTGACATAGCTAATTCATTTAACAATTACTTTATTGACCAAATAACTACTGACATGATCCCCACCCTGACAAATTCTTTCATTAATTTTAAAAAAATAATTCAAATTCATATTTATGACACCAACAATACCACTTGACATTCTAAAAATAATTAAATCATTAAAAAATAAGACTAGTGTAGGATATGACGATATTGCGACCAAAGTCATAAAATCCGTAGCAAAGAGTGTGTGCTTTCCTCTAAATCACATAATTAATCTCTGTATAGAATATGGAACTTTTCCTACAGCTCTAAAAACGTCGATTATAAAGCCCTTATTTAAGAAGGACGATAAAGAAATGATAAAAAATTACCGACCTATAGCTCTCATACCAATATTTTCTAAGATTTTTGAAAAAGTTATTTACAACTGCCTCTATAACTATCTGGAAGCTAAAAAAATTTTGGTTGATGAACAAAAAGGATTCAGGAAGAAAAAAACCATTAACATGGCCATATATGACTTGCTACATAAGGTAATACAGAGTGTCGATAGTAGAAATCCCGTGTGTGCTGTATATATGGATATGACTAAAGCGTTCGACTATGTCAATCACGATATTCTCCATTACAAATTAGAACGCTATGGAATACGCGGCAATGTGCTGCAATTAATAAAATCTTATCTACATGATAGAATTCAATTTACTGAAATTAGTAAAATTGATATTCAATCAAGATGCGAAAAAAGTATGTATCAACGTGTCGTAAAATAAACCGTGGTGTGCCACAGGGTAGTGTTTTGGGACCATTGTTATTTTTGGTTTATATAAATGATTTACCAACACATATACATCACCCAATGGTGCTATTTGCCGATGATAGCACGGTTATTATTAAACAAAATAATTAAATAAGGATCAATATATTTACGAAATAAACAATACCTTAAAGCAAATTATAGAATGGCTAAAAATAAATCAATTGCAAATAAACCTGGATAAAACAAAGATAATGCACTTTAATCAAAAAACTAAATTAAGTAATATTAATATAAATTATGACGATAAAAAAATTGACGAAATAGACTACACAAAATTCTTAGGATTAGTAATTGACAAGCAATTAAACTGGAAAATTCACGCAGAACTGATATGTAAAAATTGAATAGTTTCTCATACGCCCTTTATAAAATGTCACGAGTTACAAATCGCGAAGCTTTACTTGTCGCATACCACGGTTATGTGGCATCAATATTAAGATACGGTTTAATATTTTGGGGAAATTCGACGTTAAAAGATAAAATTCTTAAAGCCCAAAAAAAATGCATACGTGCAATTTGTAATTTAAATACACAACAAAGCTGCAAACCGTACTTTAAATCTTTAAATATACTCACATTGCCGTCACTGTACATTCTGGAGGTTTGTATTTTCGTTCGACAGAATCCAAATCTGTTTCAGAGAGCTGGCCAATCACATAACCGAGCCCTCCGCTTCAGAGATCGTTGTGTATGGTTGCGGCACAGACCGCCCTCAAGCGGAAAAGTCTATTTTGTATCGCACCCAACTTATATAATAAATTGCCTAAGGTCATAAGAGAGAGTGACCAAGAATTTTTTAAACGTAGGGTTGAAGCATTTTTAATAGGAAAATGTTATTATACGATTCATGAATATTTAAACGACATTCTTTGACACCGTATAATATGTAACAATTATCCATTTATCTTGATGTGACTATTGTGATATTTTTATCTAATTCTCAATTTTTTTTATTATGTAGGTATTTAAATAATTGACATTTTTGCATGCAATTTTAATAATTATATTATAAATTTTAATTTTAATTGGACATTCTCAAAAAATTTGTATGCCAAATAGGCGGATCACAGAAGAGCTAATGTATCTATTTAACAACTGTAATAACCTGTGCATCACAAATAAACTATTTGATTTGATTTGATTTGATTTGTTTATTTTAGAGGATTGTATGAAAATTTCCGATTAGTGTCGGAATCTCTACTTCATTACTTAAATATTTTATCAATTTGAAGTCTACTATTAAACATTATGTATTATAGTTTTGTAATTTTGAGTCTCAAATTTTGTGAACAAAATTTCTATAAGTATATTATATACAGTGCGGAATTTTTATTTGAAATACCACTTTTAGACCCTGTATAATGTATGTTTATAAAGGGCTTGTAAAGCGCCTAGTATCAACTTCGTGATGCCTTTAAAGAAAATGATCGTGTAACTTTTGTGCTTTAAGTAAAATGTGTCGGTCGATTCTTACGACATGCACGGAAGGAGATGCAGCTGATGTATTCTAATGAAGCCCCGCTTATGCGGGACAGGACAAAATTATTGCGCTTTATCACAGGCTAATTTGCAAATATTCCTTTAGTCTTTGGTATCATCTACCTATATAAGGTCTATATAGATATACTATTAGATATTCCTCTTCATTGAAAATTCCCTATAAAGGCGATTTCACAGAAGAATAAATAAAACGTAGACACTAGGATTGATTTAACGCTTTTTCCAACAGGAAACGCTTTTTAATTTACTCCGAGCAGTGTCATGGCCGGAATTGCAAATTTAATTGACTTTTTAATTACCCCTCTTTCTGAGTATTAAACGGTTTAGCAAGAATCCCGAATCCAATAACGATACTGATTATTTAATTTGCAATAGCGACGCAGCGCGATAGCAAAAATTGTACAATATTCGCGTTGAATTGTCAAAATTCCTTAGAAATTCATTTTACGTAATATGAATTTGATGAGCTATCAGCGAATATTGTACAATTTTCGCTATCGCTTTGTATTTACTAGTTAGGTAGGTAATAAGGGGGCCGTATCATTATTAGTTGATGCGGCGCAGCTACGTCTCTGATACATAAAGCAGAATGCGCGGAGCAGGGTGGCTACATTTGGCGCACCTAAATTTTAGGTGCTATGAAATGGTGTAATTTATTGCAAAACATTCCATTCTATCAAGTTTCAGATATCATAATCAGATTTCCCGTGACATAAAAAAGAAAAAGTGTCCGGGTTTTACGGATGGCAGCCTTCTGCATGCGTCACATCGCGATGGCGGGCCGTCTACTACTCAAATTTTTATGCGGTCTCTGAAAACGGGACAATTTTGCGTCCCGCGGTCCATGTCGGAGACACCGGGACAGGTAACTATAAAACGGGACGTCTGGTCACGTTATGTATAGAGTACGTACCCTTCGTTAAGGGTGGCAGCGAAAAAACATACTGTACCTTAGGTATATTTCCGAAGGAACATTCATGTCAAAATGTAAGGGTAGGTAAAAGCAAAAGGTAAAAACTCGCTAAAATAAGTTAAATTTTGCATAACTTCGGTTTTAGACTTTTAGTCCTTACTGGCTAACATGCTAAATAATTAATCTGGATTTTGATTCAAGTGCGGAAAGTAGGTAAGTACCTACGTAAGTAAGTACCTCATATAATAGAAAATTCTACATATTTTAACAAAACAAAGTGTAGCGGCTGGATTAACGGTTATTTATAATTTGACTTGACTTTGAATTTGCTTTTGCTATGTAAATAATTCTTGTCTTGTATTATATTTTGCTCATCACAAATTTAAAATCTTCGCTGGGAAGGCCTGGAGCACCCTTCCCACAAAAGCATAGCTTTACTTAATCCTTGACCATACTAGCTAACATACAAAAAGGTCACTGAATTTAGGGTGTAATGAATACAACTAACTATACCAAAAGGTTCATGATTACAATTTTATTTGTAGGTACTGCAGAATAACTTCATTTATTTAAAGACTGCGTAAAAATTATGACCCAGTGTCACTTTCACTATTGACGAATCAAATGATACCCCTCAAGCTCAAATGCGACAACCCTAGGCTCTAGCTTGAGCATGCCTTAGAAATATATATATTCCTACATACAAAAACTCGAAAAACATAACCTACCTGCTGGTGTTGTCGGGTAAAAAGAAGTTAAAACAGTAACAAAGGGGAGTAAATATTCCCGGTAATTAGCTTTGTTTTTGCCTAAATGTTAACAGTTCGGTCACGTTAGCCATAAAAGTGAGTTCTAGCCTGTTATTCCCCTAATTAAGACCGTAATTCGAACAATGAATCAAGCTCCCACCCAGCACCTTGACAGCCCGTTACATAAATAATTTTCCAAACTAATAAAGTACGAGTAAAAGGGTCCGTACGTAGAGATAGTGTGATATAATTTTATAGAGGAGTTCTACTTACACTTTACATACATACGTTACTAGCTGTTGCCTGTGTTCTCAAAATTAGTGATTTGTTTTTGACACGAAACTAGGTAGGTAAAAAGAATCAACTTTCACTATGGGACAAACTTCAAAAAGAGAAAAAAAAAAAAAATTGCTGTTCCATACAATCTCGAATAATTACTGCACTGAAATGTATCGAACAGCAGATTTTTTCACTATTTCGGAGTTGGTCCCATAGTGAAAATTGTTTCTTTTTACTTACCTAGTCTCGTGTCAAAAGCAAATCACTAATTTTGAAAACACCTTATATACAACATACGTGTGTGCAAAATTTTAAGACAATACCATAAATTTAATTTGTAAAAACTACATGTTCTTTAGCGTATGGTAAGCATTAGTACAGTATTTCCTGAAATGTAAATGGACATGGGAAAAACGAGAGTTCACTGATTGTTTTGACATACAGATTAACATAGTTCCATACTAAAATCCTTTTGGTTTAAACAGGGAAATTACCGGAATTCGAGAAGGACGATAAAAAGCTGCAGTATTTTCTCTATATTTATACCAGCTCATTGACGTATAATAACTTTACTTATAAAACCCCTATTATCGGCACCTGCTAGTAGGCAAAAGCTACTCATCTCCGAATATATTTTGGAAAATGTGTCAGAATTATTGGATTTACTTTCAATTACCTACTTATAATATGCGGCGGAAGGCTCAACTCTTACCGCGTGGAATTTCATATTGCCATGTCAATAATGAGTTAGTGATTATAATATGTTTTTTACGTAGTCGAAGTTGTTTATAACTAATCAGCTTTTTCAAATGTTTTTCAAAAGTTCTAAACAAAACTAGAACTTAACTAAAATAATCTTCATCATCTTCGCATAAACGTCGCAAGAGTCGACAAGGAACTCGGGGGCGTACTCTTGATTAGGAACTGGACACTTCTCAGTGTCAAGTGTTTGACGCTGTGGCCATTTCAAGTGTTTGACGCTGTGTGCTAGGAGCGGATGTGAGATCTCTTTTGTGATTCTGTTGTCATGGTTTCTGTTTCGGGAATACAGCCGTGTGTCAATATACAGGGTGTTTGTGACAGCCAGGCAAATATTAATACCATGACTTCAGACCATGGTTCTAAGGCGGAAAACATTGAAAATTTTCTCAGGAAAATTCCAAAATTTTCCGCCTTTTTTATTTTCAGAAAAATCAGTTTTTGCCTGGCTGTCACCCACCTGTATATGTATGTGCTTTACTTTGATACGGTTTACACAAAAACCCAACAGAGTATTTCAAGCAAGCATATCCGCTGACATAACCTAGTACATAACAAATGTTATCGGTTCGGTGCAAAATGCATTTTGATCCTCCTTTAGCATTGAATAGTCTATTTCGTCGTGAATCTTACATCGGTTTAGGATATGAAGGAAGAATCAAATGGACGTGGCCTAACAACATTTTTTAATGGAAAATATAAGGATGTTAATGGTAATGGGAGGCAAATGTTTATACTACACTGCTGTTTAGTTTAGATTAAACTGTCAGTTTATGGTTATACTCGTAGGTACTTAAAATTGAAGATATAGCGCGCTCCCACTCATAGTAAGGATCTGTTCAGCCATGTCTACTAAGCAGATAAACAACAAGCACGGCAAAGAACAGTGCCCATAGTGTGCGCTCTATTATTACAAGTAAGCAAGCTAATCATTTTCAAAAGCAGAACAATAGCGATAGCACAAATTGTACAATTTCCCGTTGAAATGTCAAATTGCTTTGAGATTGCATTATATGTCTTAATACGAATTCTATAAGCGATCAGCGAGTATTGTACAATTTTTGCTGTCACATTGCTTTTGCTAGATACGTTGGTACATTAGGGTTGCCATCTCAAAACTTTGAAAACCAGGATTTGAGGAAGAAATACCAGAACATAGGTTTTTAACATACTCAGTGCCGGTGACTACGTATTTGCTTCTTTTAGGCTTTCCAGAGGTGGCGCTGATGCTTATTTGCCCGATGTCGGCACCCTTAGAAAATCTACCGACAGCGAATGTGTCAGGACTTTAAAACTCAGGATGATGCTTTAAAACTATCCAGGACAGCCCAGGACACCCCAAAAAGCAGGACATGTCCTGGGAAAACAGGACGGTTGGCAACCCTAAGATACATGATAATAAGAGACCATCCTCTTTGTATTCTACTATTACTTACTATCGCTTCTCCTCGCCGTCCTTTCTTCAAGCGTTAGGATTCAGAGCTTGACGCCATTGAGTCGGAAAATAAGCCCCTATTCAAACTCAGAGTGCATTTACGTGATGGAAAGGTTGGGAGGAATAATGCAGGTACAGGGGGAGATGTGATTCGATTTACAGTTGACAGTCCTTTCATCACAGATTACATAAGTAAGTAGATGTTACGAGGGCGTCCGCCAGGGATTTGGTAATGGCGTCCGTAGTTAGATGGAACCGTAGAAATCTCGCTAAACCAAGACGCCAGTGCGCTAGTTTAGATTTGACGTTTATTTACTTTTTATTAACAACGTTTTATTTTATTTAATTAAGGGCACTTAAGGGTCGATTTTTCCAAACGTCATATAGCCTATCAGAAGAATAAAGTTGATAGTGTCTTTTTATAAAACTTTATTATGATAGAAACAGTATCAACTTTATTCTTCTGGACGGCTATCTGACGTTTAAAAAAAACGACCCTTAATCTTATGACTTATTTTTCCAAGGGTCAGATAGGGTATAAGTATTTATCAAATCACTAGGAAAACTTGTAAACGTTATATCCTTTCTTCGTTTATCCGTTCTTATAGATATGTTTCTGAAAAGTAACCTTTTAAAACCTTTACTAAGAAGTAGTTTAAGCATGGGTTAAAAAATCATGAATCATCTCTGAATACGGCGCAGTTCGAATGTAAACATAGCACACTACAAAGTTATATCGATGATTACACCCTATTTATGCACCTATCTTAGTAGGTATCTTCTTCAATATTTCCCTGTATGTAGTCTAGATTGTAAACATATAGATATATACTTAGATACCTACATTACATATACATACACGCGGCTGTGTTCCCGAAACGGGGTAGACATAGTCACATCATAAAAGACATCACATAGTTACATTTAGCGAAGCGGGGACAGATGTAAATGATCAGGGACAAATTGCTAGCTTAAGCCTGGCCGCGTGGTGCCGGCAGAGTAGAATTCGTACCACCCCATGTCTGCCCGTGGGTATCGTACGAGGCGATTAAGGGTTCCCAGAGCGCCTCCCGTAGACAACAATCCAAAATACAAACTGTGGTACCACTCTCCTTCCCAGCATGGTGATTATGGGCAAATAACCCCCTTGGCAGTCTTGTGGCGTGCCCTGGCGGAGGCCTACGTCCAGCAGTGGACTGCAATAGGCTGATGATGAGCCTGAAAGAATGCTCGAGCTTCTTACGACATGCACAGTAAGAGATGCAGACCAAGACCAGACTTGTCAAACAAAAGTGGAAAAAGCTATTTGCATCAATTCATTTTATGGAAATATAAAACCTGCGACCCAGATCCCTTTGATTCGCCGTGTAGGGTGTAAGCCATTTGTCGCTATTCAACCTACGACCTGTATTCACGGGTTTAAATAGAAAAAACATACGCGAAAAATGTGGCGAGCACAGGTCTATAGAGTGGCCGTGGGGGCGTGGGCGGTGTAATTGAACTATGAACAAAATAGGCAAACTCGCGAAAACGCAATCAGTCGGGACTTGATTGCTAACGCGTCACACGGGGTGTTTTTTTATAATGCCTGCTTGTTATGTTGTATGCAAATCGAAGTGACATAAACTTGAAGGGGTCCTTTTCATAGGTAAGTACAATAACAATTTTGTTTTCAGCATTTATACCCAAATTTCATTTTATTCGTTAATATAATTTTCACTGAGTGACATATGTAACCTAACGATTGAACCTAATACATTGCTCGCTAAGGAGCGGCTGGTGTTGAAACGTTTGACCGAGTGATGATAATTGCGCATATTGAATCGGCCGTCCCGCGCACGGCCGCTGCTAAGCGCTTTGCATAGAGTTGTACCTTATTTCTTGTTGTCGATACGTCACGTTGCCGCGAATAGTACCTACGAGTAATAACTAATGTTAAGTAGATAATTTTGAGAGTTTAAAAAATATTATGTTTATTAAAACAATGGTGAATTACTATTATTATTATGTAACAAAGTACTAAATTAATGTAGATGTGTGCAAAGTCAACTTTCTTTATTTTTGTGTTTCTTATTAATAAATATTTTTTAAATTATAATATCTGTTGCGTAGTTTTAAAGACGCATACATAGCGAAGCAGATAACGGGAAGCGAGGTTGTTTTATACATTGGATACTTAGGACATATTTAGACTTTATGTCATTTAAAATTAGAAATACATTATTACATAATTTTAGGAAGTAATGGGGTACCCCAACATTGATTGCCCGTTTAAAATGGTGATTAAAATTAGATAATAAATGACTACCATAAGCATATTATTATAGTTTTTTATTCATCGAACATTTACTACCGTACTAATTTATTAAAGACTCCGCTACGAATTTACTTTATTCTTTATCCCTTCAAGAAAAATAACCTTATTTGTGACCATACTTTTGTGCTGTGATGCAACCAAAATCTAAGCTCAATCGGACAACGAGAAGTAGAAAAGTAGGTTGAATTTTAAGATGAGCTAAGTAAAAACATGTTTAAAATTGTATTGTGCCGCTACTAAAGCCTAAATTGTTCGGTGTGCAACAACGCAAGTGCTCGATAACAAATTTCGACAGTCAATCACTAGCGTACGTGTGAAATTTGTTGAATGTATTCTATACTAGGCGCGTACTTACCAGTGTAGCAATGTTGCGCGCCAATGAGAGTACCGCCTTAAATGTGTGAGTGTCAGGTTTATCAATGTTGGGTGTATTTGTGTTATTATTTAATGTCAATGTAAGTGTGGCTTATAGCCGCTTACATCGAACTCAAACTAAGTGCGCTTAGCGGCCCATCTCCTGTGTTTCTGTTATCTATGGTGGCGAGCTTAGTGAGGCAATTTTTCATAAATTCAAGTGATTCTCAACATTGTGTAATTGTTAAAGTAAGAAATGGTAAGAGACTAAGGAACTCAGGAATTCTGTTAGGCAATAAGCTAGCTTGTTACTGATAATTAAAATCGGTCCTCGCTATACTAAACGTGTCCATGGGATATCTTTTATGATCCTGCAGTTCTGGCTATTCCATCTCGGGAATAGCTGCCGTACTATAATGAGGGTAGGTAGGTACCTATTGTATAAATAGACTGGCGACTTATACAAATCAACGGAACCATCATCATCATCACCTAAACTTTTTGATAGATGATTGGTAAATCCATCATCCTTTCTACACATAAGAATTTCTTTCGAGAAACATATTAATAAACGCCGGACATCACGTTAACAGACGCGGGAACGTTAAATCTCACCGGCACGTGTAAGTTTGAGAAAATATGTTTTTATTTAAGGGGATAATCCCTCCACCTGGATCTATCAGAAAGATGGAATTCAGGTGAATTTTCCTTGATTGTCATGTTGAATTTGACCTTTTATATGTGAGGGTTTATACTTTATTTATTTGTACTACCTACTACTGCTTATACTTGCCACAAATCCTAATAATAATGTTATTATAAACGTCCAATAATAAATCCCAGGAATATGATTCTATATAAAATTATTAATAAAATGATATGATTCTTTGCTAAGACCTATATCAGCGTTGCCAGATGCACGATAATTATCGTAGATCCACGATAATTTTGAGTGCCATGCCATAAAAATTTAAATTAGGTATTGCACGATAATTCGTTCAAATTCTACAACAAATATGAGATAATTTCGCAATGTACGACCTGGCAACACTGACCTATATTGTCTATAAGACCTTGAAATGAAATGATTATTTTATTTGCTCAAAACATGGTACAATTAAGTTGTTATTACATTATCAGATCAGAGACATGTTTTGCCAAAAAATGTCGCATGCAAATATTTTAATTTATTCTAATATATTACACAATTAATTATTATGGCCTTGTGGTATGGCTCCTAATTTTATTAAATTTAAATTTATTGTATTAGTTCTAGGTCTTTTGATAGAGAATTCTAGTGCGACAGCTAATCTTAATAATCTCTGTACCAAACTAAAATAGTTTAAACAGTAACGAAAACGAAATAAAAAATATTAATAAAAAATAAATTACCTAACTGATTTCAAAAACATTTCAATAATTAGCCAAACTGCAGAAAAATTCTTTTTTTTTCTATAAATCACAGGCGAATTGCTTTCTTAACGTAGGTATCATGATTGTAATATATAGAGGACTCATTAATTATAAAGGTTTAAGTATTTAAACACTTTAATCTACGTAACTATAACATAGATTACATAAAGCAAGGAAGCACATACCTATGAACAGAGTAGGTTATGGTACTATTAGGCGTCTATAAGCGCTGTCTAGTACACAGAGGCCGAAACACGTAGTTTGTTAGGAATTGTGAAAAAGGGGGAAACTGCGCTGAGACCGTGTGACATAGTTATTAAGTAAATAAATGATTGTAACAGGAGGGGACCGAGAGAGAGAGAGAGGGGAGAAAATAAATAATTGTGACAGAAGGGGACCGAGAGAGAGAGAGAGAGAGAGAGAGAGAAGAAAATCGTATAAAGAAATTGTAATCGAAGGGGATCGAGAACCAGTCTATGGTGTAAATTGTCATAATTTTGACCGAAGTAACTCATACAAATTTATCGAAACATTAAATTCATTCATTAGGTATGTCATTCAATAAACGTGCTAAATAAAAATCTTCTTATTGGACGAAACGTTTTGATAGCGAATTACTTATTATTTATTTAATTTAAATTATAAATTATCTATCACATTAAGGGATGATAACGTGACATAATAAACGGGACAATGCGATTGGTTAACTGCTTAACGTTAACCTGAACGAGATCGCGTTCTAAACTTATAATTTGTAAGCAGGTAACAGTTTTTATATGCTCTATTTTAGCAACTTCACTAAGCTTTCCACCTCGGTGGTCTACCTATACAGCCAGAGCCACGACACGCGATGTCTGCCATTAGCAGCTGTAAACTGTGCTGTGTACACCACGCCCTTTAGCTGACCGGCTTGGGCTAAATAGCCAGGTCACAGGTTCGAGGCCTGGCTGTGACAAACATTTGCATTATTAGGTTATGACAAACTGAGAAAAGATTTTTGGATTAAGCATTAGACACATTATTTTCTTGATCTAGGATCTCCGCCTTGATCTTGCAGTATTGGTTACTACCCCATTTTGTAAACACGGCCGTTACTGCCATGCCGTGTGTACGAGTACTAGCGGATGCCTACGACTTTGTCCGCGCAAATTTTAGAGTTCCTGTATGTTCTCGTTTCCGTGGGCGGACGTCTCCTTTCTTAACAAACGTCTCCTAGTTATAATGTACTTTCCTAACCAACATTTCATCTTTTTGGTAAAGTTGTTCTCGTAATTTCGTGATGAGTGGGTGAGTGATTGACCTTTCACTTTTATAAATATAGATCTACTAGTGAACGCCCGTGACTCCGTCCGCGTGGACTGCAGAAAAACTTGTTCTAGTTGACAGAATTGTGAATCTAAACCATTCTTGAACCCACTTAAACACAGATAAAAAAATTTCATCAAAATCGGTCCAGCCGTTTAGAAGGAGTTCAATTGCAAGATGTAAATTTTATTGTTATCATGATAGGTTGTCAGTGATCAATGGTTAACCCAGTGAGAGCTCCCCCTTAACCTGTCCACGTCAAAATTATCTCCGGCGAAACAAATGACAGAATTTGTCAATGTAACTTTCCAGAATCTCTCCAGAATAGCCGATTAATCATTCGCCCGAACATTTGTTGGACCACAAACTGTGTTTTAAAGACATCTATTGGCATACGGCCATAAATTACATATTCCAATCGAAGTTATGCAAAACAAAGCTCTAAAGTTGGACGTTGTACGTTCATTTTGAGTCCGGATGAAATTTTGTGTTGATAATTTTCAGGGCGCGGTCCATTTCCAACGATGTTAGTTGGGATAATAAATAATTTGCATTTAATTTGAGACGTGAGTTATGTGGGATGATTACGGGAACAGTTGCATAGAAGTTTAACTAGTAGGTAAGATCTATTTAAGTCTACGTCCATAAAACACCCATGTCAGGGCTGGCACAGTTCCCAGGCAAGATAGCACATCCGGAACCATTTTAAGCAGAATAGATGTAGTTCTGGAGTCAACATTATTTATTAAAATGTACATTGTGACAGGTTGCAAGGGCACTAGCGTGCGTTTCATCGTATAGTTCCGATAGACGATGGCGCTAGTTACTATGTGTATGACCACATTTTCTATTTCACTATACGAGTATAATACAGCCCGTTTCAAAATACGGATTTATATAGAATAAAATATGGGATGTGAAACTGTTCTAGATTCACAAAATTACCACCTTTATCAGCGAACTTTATGAAGCAAAGTGGGTCACATCATATAAGCTTATTGCAGTCCACTGCTGGGCGTAGGCCTCCTCCAGGGCACGCCACAAGACCATAGGGGGGTTTTTACATAGTCACAATGCTCTGAGCAGACGGGTTGGTGACTGCAGTGTGATTTTCGGAAACCCTCAATAATTAATATGCGTTACTTACTACGTACGTAAGCGAACCTTCATATCCTACATCCTTACTCATACCTACCAAAAAATCTCCTTTCTTTTCTTTTATTTAATTATTTAGTTTATTGGTCTGTTTGTGTGACACATATCTACCTCTTATGTTAATTTCTCTTTCACGATTGGTTTGCTGGAAGAAATCTCTTTTAGAGATAAGCACGCCTTTGTACATTTTCTTTGTCATAAACTTTATTTGTGAAAACTTTACTGTGTACAATAAAGCATTAGAATATCTCCGGGGACGAAATAGTTATTGAAGTAAAAACTTATACAATGTATCGTGGAATAATAAATTCATTCATTCGCGAACGTTGTATGGTGTAAATGGTCTCACGACGCCGGTCTGGTCCTGAATGCGTCTAAAACTAAATTCATATACATAAGCTCTAGTCACAATAGAAAAGAAGAAAATATGTTTCATCTAATTGCTCATGACCACAATTGCCTACATAAAAACGCTGAAGTTTCATGTCAGTGTAAGCCCATCGAGTTGGTTCAAAACCAAACTTACTTGGGACTGATCATTGATAGTCGTTTTAATTGGACTGAGCATATCAACTCCGTATGCGATAAGTTATCTGGTCTTTTATCCAAGTTTAAATTAATAAAAAACAAAATTCCCTACAATATCTTACTGATGTTATACAATTCATTAGTAGAAGCGACTATTTCATATGGTTTAACTAGCTATGGACGTACTTTTAAAAGCCACTTGAATAGAATATACAACCTTCAAGTTAGAATATTAAAAACTGTAGTACCATATAAAATTAAACAAAAATATAAAGATAATTACCATGAGCTTTTTTCATTTTGCAAAGTAATCAATGTACACGATAAGGTTAATTATCTTGTTTTGCAAGAAGGGTTCTTTCAAAAAGACATCCAACATAAAATATCACACAATATATATACCCGGAAAGTAGCTAAGTCCAAACTAGAAATTTCGAAAGCAAATAACTTTTATGGGACACGAACATATAAATATCTTATTCCACGTTTGTTAAATGAACTGCCTTGTCAACTTAAAAGCGAAATCAATGATAGAAATATAAAAAATAAATTAAAATCCTATTATATCATCAATCAAATAAAATAAAAAAACTAATATAATTATCTTTTATACAATTAACAATATCGTAAACTATTAATTGAGCATACTGTATCGCAGCCGCACACTAGCAAGCAACTTACGAAATTGTTGACAATCTATTTGCCTAACGCGATGGGTGGCCCGGTATGTGGACCGGTTTACAGTAAGCACTGCTCATTACGAATCATGTGTGCGAAGCGTGTGTGTGTGTGTGTGTGTGTGTGTGTGTGTGTGTGTGTATGAGTCCTGTTGAATACATTTGATTGTTACAACTAACTGCTAATATATGTACCTACCTATATAAATATAATCGGCACGGCGCACAGAAAAACCAGTCATGGTTTTTGTCGCGCTAGATGTGAATATCAATTGTATAGTTTTTCGAAATAAATGCTTTTATTTTTATTATTATTATTATATAAAAGGCGTAACATAGATTTTTTAAGATTAATTACTAAAACATCTTGTACCTCAGAGAATTTTAGAATTTAGACAAAGTCCAGAATAAGATAGGTATCGAATATAAACTTCACAAGAGAAGGCTATATAACATCAAGTTAATTTGGTTGAGGTATAAAAGTTCGCGTATATCGTTAACTTGAGACTCTTGGCCAGAGATTTCCAAAGTGGGATTCCACCTCTTGAGGTCGAAATTGATTTATAAGGTGTTAACACAAACGAATAGTGGAAAAAGTCACACTTTAGTGAATAATAATATAATTATATTGTTGACTAGCGTATGTCTACAACTTTTTATCGGATGTCTTTACAAAGAACACACCACTAATATTATAAACGTGAAAGTTTGTGAGTGGATGGATGGATGTTTGTTACTCTTTCACGTAAAAACGGTTGGAGCGATTTTAATAAAATTTGTCATGGAGTTAGCTGATACCCTGGATTAACACAAAACACATAGGCTACTTTTTATCCCGGGTAAATATTTTTATCGCGGATAATTTCGATATTTTGTTTTTTTCTGCAGTCCACGCGGACTAAGTCGTGGGCGTCCACTAGTCTGTTTATATTATTTTGATAATACGAGAAGTTGAGTGTGGGTCTGAGATATCAGTTTATTTTGTAGCGACGGTCATTTAATGAAAATAGTTTGGAAATCTCTGCTCTAGACAAAAAGGGTAGGTAGCCAGAACTTTACCAAATGGAGTTTGATACTAAGTTAATTAGTAAGTACTAATTGAGTAACCAATATATCTACGGAGTAAATAGAACATCTTTTCAACGAACGAAATACAATTGCAGTATTTCTAACAGCTCATTAAAGAAAAATTTCACATTTATTACTTACGTATACCTACATATACGTACACACGACTGCTATACCGAAATAGTGTAGTCTTAACAGTAGAATAATAAAGGAGATCCTAGGCAAATCTTTCCGAAAAAGATAGATTTTAAATCAATTCGAATCGTGACCTTATGAATCGATCCACAAAAAAATCGAGGTCTAAAAGATCAATTTACAAAAAATCGATCTTTTTTCAAATTTGCTTTTACAATGTACGTATAAATTAATTTAATTAAAAACAAGAAAAATATTATAATTAACGATCTTTTAATCAGTAAAATCAGGGAATTCGATAATATTTTTTTTATTACCATATCAAAGTATCAGATCAGGTAGAAAACAAGACATTTATTAAAAAAAAATATTATGGTTTATACCAAAACAGAAAAAATCAAATGTCGATTTTAAAGGGTGATGTATCGATCCAATGAATCGATTCAGTACTGCATATTGATTCAAAAAATCGTTTTTTTTGGCTCGAAAAATCGAATTATCGATTAATCGATCTCAGATCGCCATCCCTAGGAGATCCCACTGTTACGTTCAGCATAGCGGAGATAGATGTGATAACTGATCATTTCAGTGACAAGTTGCTAGCTTATCGCTTAGAAAACTCCCTGGTTTCTCAGTCGATTCTTACGACATCCGCCGGAGGAATACGGAAGAAATTGCAGCTGATTTATTCTGGTAAAGCCTTGTCCGCACACGCGATAACAATTCATAGTATGTATAATAAAAATCGTTCATAATAGAATGTACTCGTAGGCACTTCTGGGAAGTGTTATCTCATAATCGCTCAGATGACACTCCCAGATTCATCGAGCCCGTAAAATACATTTTCATGTTTGTTACAATCGTAACATTCAAGAATCTAACATTCAAGTAAGTAAAAATCTTTATTTGTATTACATAGTTATTGAGAAATTGTTATACATATGACGCTATATGACGGCACCGCTATCCTAAATCGCTCGTCCGATACCTAAATATTCGAAATTGAGTCAATATTTTATTAACATTAAACATCGACATGTGAATGACTTGAATTAAAGCAATCTACTAAAAAAATGTTTTTAGAGATTATACAGTTTTTATTCGAAAAGACGAAATACCATATTTTACACGGCGTCAATACAGGTGGCGAGAATTAAGATATACCTTTTATTTTATTTTGTTTAATTTAAGAATTAAGATGTATTACATGTCAAAATTAATCGACACTTTCAGTAGGTATGTTTCAATCACATAGAGTTAATTGAATATGCCACCGTAATTAACACAGTGTAAATAAGCCGCAGTCGGTTAACTTCTCGACAATTTTATACATTGGTGTTAAGGTTTATAGACACATTTATTCACAATACGCACGAATAATGAGATGTATATGGGTAGGTCCAGTGGCGGCTACTGACATTTTTAGATGGGAGTTCACATACAAAATTACAGTTTGGAAACGCCACGCGTGATCACTCCCTAAACGAATAAAACTATCCTCACCACCAAGAGAGTAATTATATTCTTTGCTCACAACACTATATGCTCTAATCCTCACTCTTATTGAAATTCAGATGACCTAATGAAACACATTAAAGACAACCATATCTCGTTCTAACTCGGACTAAGCGACATCTAGTGGCCGCATACGCACACCACGAATTAATGTGAGCGGCGCTCCAGATTAGGCTAATTTTTCATACGAAATCTTCTGTTTCACGCGCCGGCCTATGTCGGTATGTCTCTTTCGCACTCATTGAATACAGTAATAGGAATCGTACCAAATTTCGTTTCATTGGAGCGCGATCGCTAGCGCTCCACTCGATAGGTACATAAGATTAGAACTTACTTGAGATGAACGCGTAGACACTATTGTATAAACATAGTAGAATTGAAAGATAATTATAAATATAGAGAAATATAGATTGCCTATGCAATCTCCGTGTGTGGGAGTGCACCGCACAAGCGCTCCTTAGAACGAGCCGCCATTATAATTATAATAATATAAAGCCATGCAATAGATATGAATGTAAATTTCGTGGGTTCGATTCCCACTCGGATGAAGAATTATTTCCATTTTCTTTATTAATAATTTTAGAATGTAAATTTTGAAAATTAATATTATTAGATTGACTAGCCAGCATTTAGCTAAATGTTGCAAGGGAAAATATTCTTACAGATTAGATTTAAATTGCAATTTTAAGTTAACTCACTGCATGTCTACACTGTGTCATTTTCCATACTCTATAAACGGTACAGGTGGAAGCTTAATTGGCCAAATTAACTTATTCACTTATCAAGTCGGTACTAATTGCGGTAACTAGATTACTCCTAGCTCAGTAGATAACGTTCAGCAAATGTATCTACGTTTAACAAAATGTATCTACATTTAACAAAATGTACGCATGTTTAACATAATGTAATATAAGATATGGCGGTTAAATTATAACGCTCTTACTTGTAGTGTTTTTTTCTGTACTGATGCGGGGTTTTACTAGAATACATTAGCTGAATCTCTTCCGTGCATATCATAGAAGTCGATTTAATATAGACTCCTTGTCTCGCTCCCTATCTAGTGTCATGTAAAATAAATAAAATTGATTTAATTGCATGTTTTACAGGTGTAACAAAAGGGGAATGTTATGTAAAATGCTACGAATATGGCCCATTATAGAGAATCTGTCAACAAAATTTGAGATTGGAAATCGCATGTTTATTTTACAAAATTGTGCTACCATTCAAGTGTTGTTATCAGGAATTCTATTATATTATATAAAAAAAAGCCGACAAGTGCGAGTTGAACTCGCGTGAAGAGGGTTCCGTACGATGTTACCTATCATGTTTTCCACCTGCAAATGTAAGTTGGTACGCACAATATTGAGTGATTTACCATGTTATTATAATATCATGGACTTCTTATAGGTTTTCCTATAATCTATAAGGAGAAAACTAATTTCTGTATTTTTTTCAAAATTTTAGGTTCAGTAGTTTCGGAGATAAGGGGGGGGGGAATGGTCAATTTTCGTCTATTTTCTTGAATAACTTGGAAACTATTTATTTTAAAATTACAAAAAAATACATTTAAGATCTTCTCAACAAGACCTTTCATTTGATATGCCACACGATGCAGTTTTCAGAATTTTTTTTTAAATTTGCCCCTTCCCCCCCAAAAATGACCCCCATATACAGATTTCATCTGCTCACGTCACACGTCTGTGTTTGGGTCACAGGAATTGATATGTGTACCAAATTTCAACTTAATCGGTCTAATAGATTCGGAGACAATTGACTGTTAGCGACGGACGGACAGACACACGAGTGATCCTATAAGGGTTCCGTTTTTGTATTCAGACGTACGGAACCCTAAAAATAAATATAACGTGATTTCGAATCTTAAATTTTGTAGATAGGTACTCCTAGTGGGTTATATACAGAGTAATTCCCTTTATCCCTTTTGTTACACCCTATACATCAGCTTGTCCTAAGATATCCTACATGATGATACAAGGTAAACACTCCCTTTGGGCGAGGCTATAAATCATTAATGTTTTTAACCCAAGAAGGGCCTAAACAAACAGACTAATTAAGGGCAAAGGTCTCATCTGCGAGAGTTACACAAGTTATGTATTTATCTATTTACTTGGGAAACTTCTGGAGCAGCAAATTTACTATTTACCTCCTAATTTGCTTTATGTCTTTATGTAGTAATATTATACTTAGGTACACCTTCCTTATGGTTAGTTTGTTTAAATGAAAGTGCGTTTAAATCAATTTTTTTACTACACTACATATGCCAAACTAAACAGAGCTGTGCGATCTCCTTCATGATTCCACAGTTCTAGCTATCCCGTTTTGGGTACGTGTATTGCATGTATGAGAGTATACTCGATCTAAAGTACCGTCTCTGGACATGGATTTCTGAACATCTGTGCATGAATTGGTTAATCTTTTACGTCGCAATAAAAAAAATACGTTAATATGCCCAGAAACAAATGCTCTGGCGCTCACTAACATTTCCCACTAGATTCGCCACAGTCCACAGATTGTTCTGAGTATTTGTAACCAAAAAGCGGCGATACGCTTACCGCTTACCAGAAGCTAACTGGTGAAAAGTGAGTGTGTAATTTGCACGTCTCTGTCTAACCTCTAATTGACGTGACTATATAAATATTGATTAGGACCTATAAGGAAGGCATGTCCAATATTTTTTTCTGGATGCTACGAGTGTGTACGGAACCTGAGTAAATATTTAATAGAACTAACACTCGTCCTCTTAAAATAGAGAAATGCTCGCACGTGGCCCATTCGTTTGGGGCATTGAGAAAGGGCATAAAAGAGATGGCGGAGTAAGCGAGTTCTCAAATGGAGACCACGTCTCGGCGAGCATGTAGCAGAGCCACCTATCGGACGCAAGACAGAACCACAGTACAATACACATCCTAGAACGCGATTAAAGTTTCTCACAATGATTGGAATATACATGTATATACATGGGCCAAAAAACAAATAGTGGCTCGGGTTCCCTTTTCTCTATCCCCACAAGAGTAGCGGTGGACCGATGACTTGAAGAGGGCGACTGGTAGTAACTGGATGATGAAAACGGGAACCTCTGCTATGATCGTGCCGCCAGGTCTGCATAGGGTTACATTTAACGCTTTCCTTGGGGATTCCAGTGTTGGGCTTGCCTCGTCTCAAAGTGGTAGGTCAAGATTGATTATCATCTCTCATTTGTAATTCCTTCATTTTGGGATCTCTCATCGTTTATTTATCAGCATATACCTTGGAAAATGAGACAAGACATTACTTGAGGAGTGTAGGGTAGGATAAAGATATTTATGTGCAAGAGCAAACTAACAGAAATCGTAACTGAAAAACATCTGTATGCTTTACGTATCTTGCAATTGGAAATGCGAAAGCAAAAATCGTAAAATTATCGCTGATCGATCATGTACGATAGCCTTATTATTATGTATCTTACAATAACAAAGCAGTAGGAATGCAATAGCGTAATATGTATTATTTCGTTTCAACATCCAATCCCTTTGCGATTGCTGATTAGGTAGGCGAATCTTATTAGCGATCAGAGATGATTTTACAATTTTTTCTTTAGCATTGCTATAAGTTAGGTCAGAGAACCATAGCGTAGAAGCAACAGTTGACAGCAATTGGGAGAATTGTCTCGAAAATGCAATCGAAATTGTCTCTTTGGTTCAAAAACCCTTAATAGGAAAGGTCTTGCTAAATACTTGAGTGTTAGAAAATTAACGCAGTTTTAATTATCATATAGGTAGTTTTATATAACAGACGATTTGTGTAGTTGGTAGTGACCCTGCCTGCGATGCCATAGGTCCGGGGAATCCCGGTAGACGCAAACATTGATACGATGAATGTCGACATTAGTTTCAGAGTCATGGATATTTCTATACTTATCTATGTATTATATACCGTTGATTAGTACCCACGACACTGGAGCTCAGGGATCTTAGTGTGGGACTAGGTTAATGTGTTGTGAAGTGTGTGAATATTTATATTTATTTATATTTCGTTATGCCTGATTTGCAAACTCGTACAAAATGATATTAATTGACATATCAAAGTATGATAAAAGAACATCAATGCGAAATAAAAAATATATCTATTTTAGATATTCATGCGAATGGTGAATGATCTGATGACGCATTTGATGATCTTTACTGTTGCATTATTTATGAGTTTTAATAACTTTTTTATAATATTAGGTAACTAGTGGATATTGTACATTATTAAGTTTTTTAGTTTTACAATATTACCTGATAGGATTTATATCTATGTACTTACCTATGTGTACGTTGCACCCAAGTAATGTACCTACGTACAAAGTAATAATTATTCGTTGTGTTGATAATTAAACACAAAAAATATATGCAGTCGATTTTGAGAACATTTGCTATTTTAAGATAATATGCCTACTAGATATAGTGATAAATTCACAGATTATTTAATTATAAATGCAAACGTATTGAAACAGTTGCTGTGGCTGTGGGATCTTGTATATGATCCTGCAGTTCTGGTTATTTTTTTCATCTAGACCAGGAGTTCCCAAACGTTGTTCTGGCGGACCCTCAACAGGCCTACACCACATACTAATTAATTATAAACGTCTATTTATTCACGCCAACGTAGACCCCCATCGAGTCTCCTGTGGATCCCTGGGGGTCCACCTGGACCACTTTGGGAACCACTGATCTAGACTATATCTGAAGATCTTGATTAAGTTTTAGAGTAAGACAGCATCAACTTGATCATTCAGATAGACTATCTGACAATTGAAAAAATCTACCCTTAAATAATTCTTAAACATTGAAATATATCTTAATTTAAATTTTTATTTACAGTTACAGGCACGCTATGTATTGTATATTAAACAGCTCTGCACTCACTGTAATTGACCAAAACCAATAAACCAGTCCAGACCCGATCTATCAATATGGCGGAAGAACGATAAATATTTGCTAAAGAAACACAAGAAATATCGACGATGAGTTATTTTGGTTTATTAGAGGCTTGGCACAGTGTAGGTAAACGTCATCTATTTTCTGGGCTCATCGAAGTTAATGATCGAGTCGAAATTAGTAATAGATTAAGAAATAATCAACTTGTTGTCCTATTCCCCCAGTGGTGACAACTTAGGGGTTTTACCGCTAAATTTAAAAGGTAAAAGATAACTAGGGGGACTTTTAGGGGGAGAATTTTTTTAGGGGTATAACGACTCAACATGTATTGTCCGTTTTATAGAGTAGTTCCAATGGTGATGACGCTTATTACTATGTGTATGACCACATTTTCTATGTAAGCATATTATGAAACGGGCGCAATCTTACCCCCCCCGCTCATGAGTTAAAGTTGGAATTTAGGGGTTTTTAAATTCAAAAATCTTGGGGGTATCATTGGATGTGGGTTGGCAATACTGTATTCCCGTGAAAATTTGTCTCTCAACTAGCATATTGTTTTTATTGTTATTTTTTTTAATCAGTCCTACTATGTTATACCTGACTGTAGAATCATATTTGCGACCTTGCAGTTCTAACTAACCTATTTTCGGTTATGTATATCATCTTCTTTTATAATATAAAAATGAATCGCTGAATGTGTTGCTAAGCGCAAATCTCGAGAACAATTGAAGCGATTTTGCTAATTCTTTTTTTAGAATATTCCTTGAAGTACGATGATGGTTCTTATGGAGTGAAATTTTTTTTAAATGCCTGAAAAATAATAACCAACACTTTTCTATAGCGGCCGCCCACGACATTCTCCACGTGAAAGGGTGCATACCCGTGCAAATCCGGGGCAGATCCCTAGTAATGTTCAAAGTCATATGCATCAGCTAGTTCACAATAAAGCTGATTGGAAGGTTTAGGAATCATTTTGTATTAACAACGAAAATAATAGGACGAAAAAATATTCATTTGAAGTTTCAATTTATTCACTATTCACTTTTTAATTTTAATGATTGTTCTACATATTTATAATTTATGTAATTTAAACTTTTCAGTACCGGCGGTCACCAACCCGCCTGCCCAGCGTGGTGACTATTGGCTAATACCCCCCATGGCATGTCTTGTGGCGTGCCCTGGGGGAGGTCTACGTCCAGCAGTGGACTGCAATAGGCTGATGATGATGATGAAACTTTTCAGTAAATGTCACATTATGTATACATAGTTGGTAAGCCTAAATAAATAAATAAACTGTTCAAGGAAAATAGCACGTATGTAGTTGTGGCCATAACTTTAACGGATATGTATTTACTGAAGAAATCAAAGGTGGCTGGGCTGTAAATAATATATTTCCAATCGGGACTACTGCTGAATAACGGAGGAGGCGTGTTGTTCTTACTGCATGTTAAAGATCACCCTGACTTTGCTCATATTGAAATGTTATAGTTTTTTTTTGGCAAAGCAGCGAAAATCCAAGAAACCGTCCACATTTTTACTCTAAGTCCACTATACTTCACTTGATTAGTACTTACATAATCAATAACATTCATTAAAAGTCCGATTTCCTGTGCTGATGCGGGGCTTCACTAGAATACATCAGCTGCATTTCCTTCCGTGCATGTCGTAAGAGTCAACGCTTTCAGGTGATAAGGTAGCAACTTCTCACAAGTCATTTAGATCTGGCCCCGCTATACTAAACGTGGCTGCGGGGTTTCCTTTATGATCCTGCAGGTTCTAGATGCCCCATTTCGAAAATATAACCGTGTCTTTGTATTAAAACTCTGTTTACGTAGTTATTTGACAGTAAAAAGTTAAACTATGCCTTATACAGGGTGTAACAGAAAGGGTATGTTAAGCGAAAAGCTATGTAAATAGCCCACTATAGAGAACCTATTTCCAAAATTTGAGACTCGGAATGACATGTTTATTTTTCAAGATTGTATGAACATTCCTAAGTTGTTTAGGAATTCGATTTAACAAAAGATGTTAGTCATAACTAGGTTATTTAAATTACATTTAAAGTACTCATACTACCTATAAAGTTATGAACTAGGTATCCACTATAAAATTGAATAAGAACAACAAAACAACGACCCCATAAATTATATGAGAAAATCTTTAAATATAAACCTCACGATGTTTTGACAAGATGTTGACGCTAACGGAATGTGTTTTGACAGGTTGCAGCTAAAAATGAGGGAGTATCCGAATGGAATGTCTATAAACGTAACATTACGTAATCAAATAAGTAATGAAAAACCACGATAATGTTATGTAAAAACATTTACAGATTATAAAATTATTAATAAAGAAATGGAAAAAATTCTTCACCCGAGTGGGAATCGAACCCACGACCTCTGCATTCCGTGCATTATTTTATTATCTTATCAGTTGGTTAGAGCAAAGCACGGTATGCGAGAGGTCGTGAGTTCAAGTCTCACGAGGATGATTTTTTTTTTCATTTCTTAATAATATTTATTATTATCTTTGTAAAAAACTCTTTACATATGGCCGTGTTTCCAAAAATGAGGTAGCTAGAGCTGCAGGATCACTGAGGAATTCCTAGAGCCACATTTTACATATTGGGCTCAGGTAAAAGATCTGAGCCCGATATGTTAGACTGGATGTCTCTGTTTTAAATCCTGACTCGGTGAGTAATTTCAGCCTTTGTTTTACTCTTATCTGTTTCTATCTTATCCATTAAAGAAATATTTAAACTGGATTATCACAAAAAAGTTAGTTAAACACTATCCCGGTTTGAAATGTAATGCGTTCATTCATACATTTTTCTCTCTACTCAGTAGCAAAAATATAATTTAGTTTGATATTATTCTACGGAGGGGGCGGTCTATTTGGTAGAAACTTGATACTCCGAAACCTATTTGGGATAACTGACTTCGCAGAAACTTCTTTAGTCGATCATTTATTAGGCATAAAAAATATTTGACATAAATATTTTTATGTATAATGTGCTTATGACCGAATTTAGAATGGCATACATTTAAGATAGTAGAATTTTTATTGGCATATTTACCTTTGGCATAGTTATAATTTTGTATAATATCATTTAGCATAACGTTCATTTAGAGTACAGATTATTTGGCATAATTTAACTAGGCATACTATGAAGATCATAGAATTTCAATTAGAATAATATAGATTGGGTTACTTTCTTCTTTAAAAATGCGTAGGTTAGGTTAGGTTAGAACTGTGACCTCTTATGCACGAGCCGAGCGAGCGAAGCGAGCGTGCCGCGGCAGCGGCCGGCGAGTGCCAGAAACGAACATGCTCTCATGGGCAAGGATATAAAAACCAAATAATTATCATTAAATCAACTTTTATTTATTACAATTATTAGAAAAAAAAACAATTAAATTAATCAGAAAATAAAATTATACTAATCTTATATTAGCTCCTATTGCTTTAAGGTACCCACATTCTGTGTAATCAGACTATTACTACCTCCAACAAATAGCAATAGTAAAAATGATAACGCCTGATTAGAAAAGTGTTGCAATAATCATAAAAGATGATTCTTGCTGTAAGCATTATGGTTCGAAATGATGGTTCTACTTTTAAATAGTTATGGATAAGAAATATATGCCAAAAGATGAATCTGGTTTTGAACTTTCTGCGATGTGATGATTATACATTGTGATTATTATGGATACCAAAATTATGCGTACAGATAATTCTGACTTACAGAAATATGGGTTTCAATGTATGCTAAATGAGTTAATGCCAAACGATATTCTGCGAAAAGAGGTTTATGCTATTAGTTGTTATGCAATATAAAATTATTACTTAAAAAGTTCTACTATAATAGGTATACCCTTCTACGGAGTATGGTCACAGATTACGAAAATAGAGGTGAAGACCATACACAAAGGAATATAACTAGAAAAAAATGATATAAATACTTTTAATATCTCAAAATCCCTTGAATTACATTCAGTGTGCAGACGGGCAACAAAAAGAAAAAATGTATTCTCCGATACCTCAATTATTCAGTTCTATACAATATTCGGTGTAGGTATATTTTGGAGAATTCACTCAAAATGAGAGCCCTATTCGTTTTCATTCCAACGATATGAATCGAAAATACGGGATCGATCAGGAATAAGTATATAGATGAATATGGATTGAACACTCCAAATGCCTACTTGAAGCCAATATATCAGTTATTCTGTGACAATACCTATCGTGACATTGATCTAGCTACTCGTATCTCTGAAATAAAGAGTTATTAACCATTTTATTGTTACCTTTATCTATCTAAATAGGAACTCAAGACAGAGAAATTCTCTTGTGCCGACTGAGTGATAATGCGCAAAAAGAAGTGCTTTGCACTACCTTCTTACACATGATGTAGGTATAAAACTCTTTGTCTAGTTCAATAACTAACTGCAAACAGTTTTTTTCTATTTTTATATTCGTTATTAAGATATTGTGATTATCTCTACGATATTTTGTCTCCACTGCGCTGGCTTAAAGTCGCAATAAGTATTTCCACTACGTATTTGGAGTGTGTTCTCCAGTGTTTACTTGTAAGTTCTTTGAGATCGATGTTTGTAATGAATACCTCAGCGTTTGAGAAGAACTTGTTCAACCGAAGTCATATGAAAAGGATAAAAAAGGCGCTGATACAGGACCCTTTAAATAAGGTTTGTCCTAAAACGTATGCGTACCTTCTGATTTGGTATTAAGGATACAATTATAGATATACTTATTAAGGTACTTAGATATACAGGATGTTTTTGGTCGTCAACGTTCCCGAATACTGCGGAATCTCCCCACCACCAAGATAATTTTACTCCATGGAAGCATACCTGGGAAGTGACTGGTTCCCAAGATATTAGAGTCCAAAGTTGAGTAAATAGACTGCGTTTTTTTTGCATACATACACATAGACGCGTGTAACAACATTTTTTCACTAAAGATAGTTAAAATCTGGCTATAAGAAAACTAATACAAACACTGGATGCTATTATTATGCCCGATCAAGTAATAATTTAAAAAAAAATTACATCGTTTCCCAGCAATTTTTTTGGCATAATAGTAAGTTTATGCCAAAAAAATTGCTGGGAAACGATGTAATTTTTTTTTAAATTATTACTTGATCGGGCATAATAATAGCATCCAGTGTTTGTATTAGTTTTCTTATAGCCAGATTTTAACTATCTTTAGTGAAAAAATGTTGTTAATGCTCGAAGAACTGGTGGCCGATGGAGTCGGAAAGTTCTAGAGTGGATACCACCACGTATCGGCAAGCGCAGCGTGGGATGGCCACCCGCGAGGTGGACGGACGACCTGGCCAAGGTCGCGGGCGTCGGTTGGATGCAGGCGGCTTCCGACCGGTCGGAGTGGAGGATGTCCAACAGTGTAAATGTGATCTCAGGGCTGTAAATGATGATAATGAAACTTACTTTATTTGATGTATAGAGTACGTACCCTTCGTAAATCGTGGCAACGAAAAAACATCCTGTATAGTTTGCTTTCAGCAACCTTTATTGATTACACATATATACATATACTCTAAATACGTCTGTATTCCTGAAATGAGTAGCCAGAACGGCAGAACTACAAAGAAGATCCAACAGTAACGTTTACTTTAGCGGGGCCAGATGTACCTACTCATATAAGAACAGTGACAAGTTGCTAGCTTCTGGCCTGCGGGTACGCAGTCGGTTTTTTTTCTATATGATAAATGATGAAATTTTCTAAATTTCCATGATGAGAAGCTATGATATAGTTATATGTGGGTCAACAATGATCCAGACGTCAGACAAATAATTTAATCTGAGGTGTCGCTAAGCCGACAGTAATCAAACATGTGTAATAAAGTGGGTATATATGATACAGAAAGAACTATAGAAAATATATGTCGTAATTTTCATACTATTTTCTTCACAATCGCTTTACGATAATCTGAATTGTAAATATTATTATGGACATAGGTATGTATAGCCTATTCTCTATATAATAATATCATTCGATACGAAATAAAATTATACTTGGGTACAATCCAAGCTCATTGAGATAAACCTATACATTTACAAGTATATTTACATTCGCTATTTATCCTAGTTTTGCCAAGAATCATGTCTAGCTTTAATTCAGACTTGACTGAATGATTGATCTTACATTAACACTGGCCAGAAATAGTTCCTTTGCCGTTGCGAAATATGAAAGTCATTCGCAGTTTGGAAATAGTCGGTTTCTAAGCGCTGAAAATAGAGATAAAACTGGTGGAAATTAAATAAGAATAGGTACGGCAAGGCCGCAAACATGAACGTATAAAGAACAATGGACGTAATGCTGTCACTGCACAGATTGAAGCACCGAAATGGCGGCGCGTTAGGCATGTGTGCATATTTTCCAGTAGGCGCCGAGCTTACTATGGTTTGTATGTGTGGGTGGATAACGCGTCAATACACATCCCTACTCCATGGAATACCGTTACCGAGCTTTCTATGAATGCTTCACACTGTGTTGTCCCAACACTCTGTTCGTTATACCGCAAAGTTAATTATCACGTTCTTAAAAGAAAATTCTATCTGACTCCGCTATGCTTAAAGTGACTAGTTTCTCCTTTGCGATCTTGCAGTTTTGGCTACTCTATTTTGAGAACACAGCCGTCTGAATATGAATGTATGTAAAAAAAATTGAATTTAGGGGCGTTCTCTCAGGCGATGAGCTACCAACTTGTCAATCCGCTATACTAATTACGACAGTAGGACTTCCTTCGCGATTGCAATTCAAATCGATCTCCTGCAATTCTCGCGATCCCATTTGTGGTAGCATAGCCGTATGTACATGTATGTATGAAAAATCTAACATAGAGCATTAAGATTTGTAAATCTTCTTATCTTTATACTTCTACTTATAATCTTTTTTCATGCTTCACTGCGATGATTTATGATAATGTAATCCCAATAATAATATAAATCGATAGGTTTCAAGTGTGGTAAAACCCCCAATCTATTCCGAACATCGAACAGAACCCTATCAGTTCAGACAATTCAAGTTGAGCAATCTATTTAGATGTGACCATGGAACAGGTACAAGATGGAGAAGGGATAATCAAAGTAGCTATGAAACTTAACCAATGGAACCTACAGACGCGTTTCTACAAACTATTTAGCTAGATTACTATGGTCTACATGGTGACCAACCCGTTTTCCCAGCATAACGACTATGGGTAAGAACTCTATGGCAGTAGTCATGTGGTGTGCCCTGTACTGTACATAGAGGAATAATGCTCTGTGGAGTGACCTACATCCAGCAGAGGCCAACAATAGGCTGACTTGTATGTAATGTATAATTCACTCTTCAAAAATAAATACATACTGACTACTTTGATGTAAGAAGTATATTAGAAAGTTTCTTATTACTCTCGTAGCGTCCGGGTCGGCATAACAATTTTCATTCACATCCGATAACATTGCAGCGCAGCAGCGGCGGTATAGGGCGCGCGTGGCGATGCGGTGCGGTACTATTTTACATAAACAGATGTTATTAAAGCACGTCCTCTATGTATCCTGCTCCATGGAAGTAACCCTCAAAGTAAGCGTTCAGAATACTAAGAGGTCCAGTCAGTCGGCGTGGCTTACTGTCCCGATCAATTCTTTATAGGTAACGTTACAGAGCAGGAAATGTAGTAAAGTATTTAGGTAAACAAGTAATAAAATTGTGAAGGTATTTTGTGAGTGACTTAATAATAATGTAAAACATATCTCTAATCATTAAAATAGTCAAATTATTGTTTAATAATGACTGCACGGTTGTTGCATTTTTCTTTTCATTTACTGGATCAAATGTGGTCCCGTATAAGAATCAAAATTAAAATTTATTCTCTTCAAAAGTGTTATACACGAAGGTTTTCTCTTTTAAGTTTTATGAAATCATGGTAGCTAGGTCCTTGTGGTGAATCGATATTGTTATTGCTTAAAATGACTATAAACTTTTCCTACTGTGCTAAAAGTAGTCTGTATCAAGGGTCATCGAAGTTTAAGGGTAGACAGACATAAATTCCTACAAACAGAGGTAAGTGGAACGGACTCGAAAGACATAACAGTATGTCACAAAGGGTTTACTTACGAAACTTGCGATCTAAGAAGTTTTATAAAAGATTGGATCTATGGTAGAATATTACTGATTACTTTAAAAATGCTATAAGGAATTTAAGGGTGTTCTCTCAGGCGATGAGCTAGCAACACTGATCGCATCTGCTTCCGTGGCTAAATAACTTAATGACCTGCGCTGCGAGAATGCCCTAGTTCCGTAGTCGACTCTTACCACATGTACGGAAGGAGATGCAGCTGATGTATTCTAGTGAATTCCCACAGTACAAGAGACGAGTGATGTTTGTTACTCTTTCACCTAAAAACTTTCAGATACATTTTAACTACAAGGATACGGACGAAGTTACGGACAATCAGCTAGTCTTATATGAAATCAATGGTTAGGTATAGATGATACAGTATCTTATCCAATACATAAGGATTAAGTATGTTCGTCTGAAGATACACGTATCTCAAGTAGTTAGTAGGGTACGTTTCACCGTATATTTCGATGGGTGATGGCGCTAGTTACTATGTGTAAGACGACATTAATTTCTAACACAAAACATGATAGAGTGCAACCTTAATATAACGTACATCAATATAACAACTTCCTCGATTTAACAAATTTTTGGTTTACCCCCGTGAATTGTCCATATGAGTCAATGTAAAATAAACCTTTACCTTGCGAACATTTTTTGCGAACAACCTTGTCAACCTCAACGAATTTTCGACTACCAAGACAAAGCATGAATACCTCTAATAAACGAATTTTATCAACCAAAACCTTTATATAAAGTTCCCATCAATGTAGGAGCCTTCATTTTATAGTATCTGATTAATGTCGCGTCAGGTTTCGATACGCTTTTACCTCTTTATAACGAATTTTAGCCCACCTAAACTCAACATAACAAACCCCAGTTCAACGAATTACTTGATATAACGATTTTTTACTTGTTCCCTTCCAATTCGTTATATTAAGGTTGCTCTGTAGTTTCGAAATCAGGCATAAGAACTATTCTATGAAACGGACATTACTCGACCCGAGTCCGAGTCGAGACATGCCCGACACCGTGTTTCCGAAATGAGGTAGCTTGAACTGCAGGATCATAATATAGATCTCAGAGCCACGTTCAGTATAGCGGGAATAGATGTAATTTTTTTTTTATTTATTTCGGAAAACAAACAATGTACAAATTAACCTAGTCCCACACTAAGATCCCTAAGGTCTTGTGTCGTGGGTACTAAGCAACGGTATATAAATACATAGATAAGTATAGAAACATCCATGACTCGAAACAAACATCGATATTCATCATATCAATGTTTGCACCTACCGGGATTCGAACCCAGGACCTATGGCGTCGCAAGCAGGGTCACTACCTACTAGACCATAGTAAGTTTAAAACTAATGAATAAAGTATTGCCGAATTCATAAATCTTTCCGAAAAATCCTTTTTATGTCGAAAGATTTCTTATATAACTAAAATTGTCTTAACACATTTCTAAAACTCTTAAAATCTCACGAAATTAGATGCTTCTAAAAAGAGCCTATCCGTTTGTTACTTTACTTCAATGAGTTGACCTTAACAACCAATTTGAGAGCCACTTATTAGGTAGATAAACTATAGTGTGGCTTGTTTAGTGGGATAGGGAATTCGAGACCATGAATGAAGAACGAAGTGGAGATGCAACAATCTATACTTAAGACCAATATGGCCCACATAACGCAGAATGGACTAATCACTGTATACCATTTGCCTTCCACAGTAATCTACTCATCACCCGCGCAATGGCTACACAATTTTAGAAAAAAAAAGCATAGTTAAGCCGCCCATGAAATAAATAAATAATACACATTTAACAAGACATTAACCTGAGTCCCATCCATAGTACGATCCCCAAGGTAAAAGCAATGGTATAAATACATAGATTATAATAGAAACTGAAGTGGCACCATGTGGTTCTATCGGCCCTTGGTGCTCTGCCTACCCTGTAAGGGATAAAAGCGTGATTATATGTATGTATGTATGTATTAATAGAAACAGCCGTGACTGTTATAAATGATAACGTCTTGTGCTGATGCGGAGCTTAACTAGAATACATCAGCTGCATCTTCTTCCGTGCATGTTGTAAGAGTCGACCAAGGAACTCGGGCATTCTCTCAGGCTATAAGCTAGCAACTTGTCACTGATCATTTTAATCTGGCCCCGCTATGCTGATCGTGGCTGTGGGATCCTTGAAGATTCTGCAGCTCGGCCCTCTGATTACGTAAAAGCATTAGCAAAGCCGATGCCGCGCGTTCGCGATAATTGAGAATGTGTGTGTGCGCGGGACGAGGTGCGGGGCGCGGGAGGACGCCGAGCGCTCGATGCGCGCACGCACACACTCTCATTTATCGCGGTCGCGCGGCTTCGATTTTGCTATTGCTTTTACGTAATCGGGGGGCTGGCTACCCTGTTTCGGGAACACAGTTGTGTCTATGTTTATCTGTGTGTATTATCAATAACGACCCATTGGATTGATATTATTATTACATACTATAAAAATGTCAAAATTATCCGGGATGAAAATATTTTCCCGGGATAAAAAGTAGCCTATGTGTTAATCCAGGTTGTTAGCTAACTCCATACCAAATTTTATTAAAATCGCTCTAGCCGTTTTTACGTTAAAGAGTAACAAATATCCATCCATCCATACATACAAACTTTGGCGTTTACAATATTAAGTAGGATACATAGAATAATCTTAATATTATGATGTTTGCACCTACAGGGATGCGAACTCATGCAGGATCTATGGCACGGTAGGGTCACTACAATACAACTGCGCCAATGGTTGCCATTACTTATTTGTTCTTCCTTCGTGATCTATACTAAATTTATACCTTAGTTTGATCGGATAACTGCCTACCCGCATTGCGCGTTTAAATTTTATACAGTAGGTATATTAATCTTGTACGGGTTTATTATATAAGTTTAATTACAATTGGGGATAGAATTTATTATTCTGGATAATAATTGGTATTGTTTATGATTATGAGTATGGAAATATTTTATATTGTAGGTATTTAAATTTCAGAATATATATAATATAGATAACAATACCAATGTTTAAGAATAGGACCCAAATTGATATAAATTGGATTCAAAGGGCGTAAAACCTATCTTCGAATCAGTCCATATGATTTAGATCGAATTTTTGGTTCGAGTTCAGATTTGTGGAATTAGCTTTCTGCTGGAAGTTTCATTATAGTAATGGCGAATATATTTTGTTATTTTAATTTAGTTAGATGGATAACATAATACAGAATAAAAAGCTTAAATCTAGAACGTATTTACAATAGAAGAAAATGAAAAAAAATCACCCGAGTGAGATTTGAACTCACGACCTCTCGCATTCCGTGCATCACGCTAACCAACTGAGCTATCGGGTTACTTATTTTTTTTATTTTATTTTAATGTTATTTTTCATCCCGATAGCTATACATTAGCCAAATCTCGGTAAACAAAGCTGAATCCCTCAGCACAATGTTTTAATGATGAAACGATCAACCATATCCTAGCGGATTATATTATGGAGAAGTGTCTTATAAATTTATCTTAATTAAGATATTATATATTATAAATATTAATAAAAAAAAAATCACCCGAGTGAGTTAGAAGAAATAGAAGATTGCCTCCACCGCTGGCAACGTGGCCGGCCGCAGTAATGACTATAAGTATAACAGGTTGTATATTAAAATTAAAATATTTTATCTAATAACAGCGTCCACTGAATGCACTTTAGCTATATCCAAAAAATTGTTTAAGCCCAACATACCACAAAATTGAATTTGAAGTGCTAATGGATGCAGGCATGAGGGAATTTTCAACGATGCTAAAATATCAAATAAGTACCTAGTACAATTTCGTCCGCTCAATATCAAAATAATGTAAAAAAAAAGCTCTTAAAAACCTGTAAAATGTTTTAATGAAATCGAATTATGAGGCCTTTTAACTAGTTTACGCTGTCTCAACTCCCAGTAGTCATATTAGTAACGCCCGTATTCTTAATATTATTTTATCCCTTGAGGCCACTCGACTGAGAGATGGTAGTGCTTGTGTATCAAAGCTCTCTGGGCAGAATGAATATCAACTGGTAGGAAACATAAGGCATGAATGTCGAGCGCTAGTACCTACTATTTAGTTAGGCACTATGAATATTCACTATGGGTGCGCCCACCACCGGGCCCTACACCCTCCACTGACCCTCGGATCTGATAACTCATAACTGCGAAAACAAGCACTTTCACTATCTACCAATCGTTCTCTCGTATTCCTAAATTTCTCGTGGCGATTGTAGGTAGTGCAAGTGCTTGTTTTCGCAGTTATGAGTTATCAGATCCGAGGGTCAGTGGAGGGTGTAGGGCCCGGTAGTGGGCGCACCCATAGTGAATTTTCATTTAGAATTGTAACGCCTAATACAATTTCATTTATACGAAACAACTATGAAAATTATCAGCTGATCATAAATTCGCCATTTTGTTTTTACGTATTTGTATACCGACAAAAGTCCGGTGTAAACTATATATTATAGGCATAACAAGGGAATTGAATCTGAGCCAGGCTGGAAGAAAATGTTACTATAGGCATTCATTTCACCTTTATAGGTACGAGTAGATATATTTGTTGTGGTATAAAAAGAATTCACCTATCTATCTACGTTATAAACTATATGGGTGGGCAGGAATTAATAAAATGTGATAACGAGATATACAAGCCAGTAGTTACGAGTACCTACCTACGTCATGCATGTGACACAAATATTTAACGAGTGATGTCACGCTCTACTATATTCATTCAAGGGTTTTTCAGATTCATTCATTATTTTCGGTTAAAGTTATAGATATATACTTTTAATTAGTATAACGAATAGGCTATATGACTATGATTTCCACAAATAATATTACATACATACATATAATCACGCCTTTATCCCTTACGGGGTAGGCAGAGCACTAAGGGCCGATAGAACCAAATGGTGCCACTTCTGACCAATTTTGAGGGTATACATAGTTGAGATGTAAAAGTTCGGTTAGTAGTGACAGGTGGTTAGCCCATATCGCCTACAAAACATCAAGACCCTCTTGACCCTCTACTGACCTTTACAGTATGCCCGGGAAGAGAAGCAGCTGTAGTATTATACGATTTTTCTCCACTCCCAGAGCAGCATAGAAGATAAATTAATTTTATTATGAAAATTATACCTATTGTGAAATAAAAATTTGACATAGTTACAAAAGGAGATAGTAATATTACCAAAAAAGGTCTATATTTAGCAGTGGACTTCACATGGCTGAAACAATAAGTTTCAGTAAAAAAGAAACTCTATGCGTGAAAAATGAAACAATTCTTACCAACTTTAACATTTATACATACATACATATAATCACGCTTTTATCCCTTACGGGGTAGGCAGAGCACCAAGGGCAGATAGAATCAAATGGTGGCACTTCTGACCAATTTTGAGGGTATAGTTGAGATGTACAAGTTCATTAACATTTATAAATATCACTAACATACTTAGTCTAAAGACAGGTCATAAAAATCAATACACCTGCTATTTGCACCACCGCAGTCGGGTAAATATTAGCCCTTTTCGGAAACCATTAAATTGTTGTAGCGGCGTGCTTGCGTGTCGCCGTCGAAGTGGTCTGATGGTAAAATTACTTCATTTTTCATGTTCGCCTTGCAATCAGGCGGTTTTGATTCCATGATAATTTACGGTTGGCAGCATTGTTTGCTTCTCGGATAAGCATTTTGTTGTTATTTACCTATATATGAATACGTAACGTAAAACTAACCATAGAAAGTTCATTGGAAATCGGTAATCTGATAAGTCTTGCACAACCAAAGCAGCAGGAACGCGATATCGAAGATTGTACAATTTTCGCTTCGAAATTGCTGTTATGTAACAAGAATTTTACAAGTGTTTAGCGAATATTGTACAATTTTCTCTATCGCATTGCTTTTGCTAGGGTAGGGGGCTGTTGTAACTAATTGTAACTTTAATGAAAGTTTTATCAAATTAGATTGTCAGTTAGTGTCATATCATGCCATCGACACATATAGTAAAGTGAACCCAAAATATTGACTTTATTCATAAGCACGTGTAATAGGATACCTTCGTTAATTCAAGTGCTTAATTCAAGTCGACTCTTACGATATACACGAAAGGAGATGAGACGGCAGTCGTCTCCTTCCGTGTATATCGTAAGAGTCGACTTGGAACTTGGGAGCATTCTTTCCCTGATCTTTAATACCTGATCCTGCTATCAACGGCGGATCCAGGGGGGGGGTCATGGGGGTCATGACCCCCCCCTGAGCTGGTTCCAGGACTTAGGTGGACGACTAATTGAACATAATGATTTTATTTATATATTCTGTCACCATACAGATTTTATGTAACTACATACCTTTAATATTTAATTAATTTAATATATGTAGTATAATAACTTTGTATGATGGCAAACGTTTGGGAACGAGCATATCGAAAATTTGAAATTTACCGCGCCACACTTGCGTCGGCTACGTAACGTCTACCACAGGGCTACCAGATCGTATAATTGAATACAAAATATGTATAATCAGACAGTGTATTGTATCCTTGATCATTTCGTATAATACGATACAAACGCATACGCCATGAAATGGAACGTGAGTTCGTCTCTTGCTTTTCTCGAAGTTGTTCGCTCACTCTAGTAGGATAAACTTAGATGTGACGCCCGCAGAAGGCTGCCATCCATAAAACCCGGACACTTTTTATGTCAGGGGAAATCTGATTAACTTGATAGAAGGATATGTTTTGCAATTACGCCATTTTATATTTAAAAAATTTGGTGGACCAAATGTAGAGAGAACCACAATCGAATGCAAATGCATCGCCGCAACACGTTCCCAGTCGACTCACTGACCAGAACGCATCTCGCCTGCACGCTCGTCGCAACACTTTCCGGTCGACTCACTGACCCGAATGCATACTTGTGAGAATACACGCTGGGTGCTGCCGAAGACATATCGACCTCTGGTCTGGAAGGGGAGTAATGTAGCGGAGCCATCTATCGGATACAGGAGAGACCACAATTTAATGCAACATGCTAGAACGCGATATCGAAGTTTCTTACAATTATTGGAATATATACATGGGCCAAACAACGACTCTTTTGCGTGTTCAAGAAGCGAGTCCCCACAGGAGTGCTCTTCTTCGACGTGGCTAAGGCGTTCGATAAGGTATGGTACAAAGGCTTGATTTACAAGCTTATTCACCTAGGTGTGCCTAACAGTCTCGTGCTCATCTTACGAGACTTCCTTACTAATCGAACGTTTCAGTATCGCGTCGATGGAACACTCTCCTCCCCCCGCCCCATCAGGGCCGGTGTCCCCCAGGGCTCAGTCCTCTCTCCTATCCTCTACTCGCTTTACACAAGCGATATTCCCCGCACTCCAAACGTGGAGCTAGCCCTTTTTACGGACGATACCGCTCTCTATAAGTCACATTGGAATCATGGGGTTATCTGAAAAACCCTGCAACAAGCCGCTACCACCCTCGGCTCATGGTTTCAACGCTGGCGTATGGAAGTCAATCCCGACAAAAGCGCAGCAATGCTCTTTGGCGGGACTTCCCCCGACCCCTACACACCAGGCCGACGCCAGTCGGTGTCCTCCATTCAGTTATTTGGTCGCTCTATCCCATGGGTAGCGACTTACAAATACCTCGGTGTCACCCTTGACCGTAAGCTTACGTTCAAGGCGCACATCAAGATAGTCTCAGATAGGGCGCGCTTTTTTGCTAGCCGTCTCTATCCCCTCACATGTTCCAAGAGCAAATTTGGGCTTCGGCACAAGGTCACGCTCTACAAGACGATCATACGCCCGGTACTCATGTACTCGAGCGTCGTCTTCGCCCACTGTCCTAAAACCACTCTCCGTGGAATACAGGTGATCCAGAACAAGTTTCTCAGACGGGCCACGGGTAGTCCGTGGTTCGTCCGAAATCTCGATCTCCATCGCGATTTAGAGTTGCCCACCATTCGTAAGTTTATGAAGGACGCTTCACGTCGCTTCTTTGATCGTCTCTCCCATCACTCCAACCCGCTGGTTGGGAAAGCCGTTAACTACAAGCCCCGTCATCCTCTTTGTGGGGGGCGTCGTCGTAGGCGTCCCCGGGACGTACTCACGGAGGAGGACGACGCCATTACGGCGTATTTGGCCACTTTATCTAATCGATCTGCTAATATAAATAATAAGCGGCGCCCCCGTCGGAGGGGTCGCCGCACCCCTCTCATAGAAGCTCACACACCAGGCAGGAGACTGGCCGAGCAGGCAGCCCTGACCTGACCTTCCATGGCCAACACAATCCCCGCCGTAGTTCTTTCGAGGGTTCTTTAGCGGCGGGTTCTTACTTGGAACCCTTAGTAGGTAGAGTCATAGTAGGACACTGATGGGACATGATCCCTACCAGTTATCCTATAAAAAGTCATTTAACTATTTGTTTAACTCCCCAATGCGACAATATCCCAGCGCAACTGGGATGCACAGGTCGCGTAGTCATAAAAACTTTCAGTTGTGCGCCTTAAGCGCACGCCACCTAGCTCGGTAAAGATGGCAAAGCCCTTCAGGCTACCATCATTTGTCATTCAAAAAAAAAAAAAAACGACTAGTGGCCCGGTGGGGCCGGAAACGCTGCCCTTTTCACCACCCCCACACTCCGCGCATCCTGCTCTATGTATTAGGGACGTGGCTGCGCCGCATCAGCCGTACCTACCTCACAATAATACGGGGCCTCTGGCCTAACACAAAATTCTTGTGTGAGAATAATAAAATATAATAGTAAAAATGCTATTTTTTACAAAGAAATAATCGAAGCTTTAATAGTAATAGTAGAAAATGGCTAATAATTTGAAGAGTACAGGTGCAAAACCAGGAATGTCACAAAAATTCAAAAAGTAAATTTTTGATGGCAATATTTTCATTTGACCGCGTGTTTTTATTTGGCATTACACAAAAAGTGTAAAAACTAGTATAGTCAGCTGCATTACTTAAGTCTCAAAACTGTATACAGGGACAGAACAGGGAAGGTCCATAGTGTAATGGAACGTAAGAAGGAATGTCCAATCTGTCAAAATACTTATGTCAACTTTGAGGTTATGTCGAGTGCAGGTGGATAGAATAAGAACTACACAGTGATAACAATGATGAAGATTCATTCATTTTGTTGTCCATAAAATGAAACTTTTGGATTCCATCAAAATTACATATCCAATTCGAGGACATTCATACTTAGAATGCGACAAAAATATGGGTGATTGAAGTAGGAATAGGCGAACTAATCAGAAAATTATCAGATTTTTTTCAAAATCAATATCTGAAAAAATGCTCATTTCTGTGCAGTCCTAAAGAGAGTTAATGTGTGTAAGAAAACACTCTAGAGTTATTTTACATATAAGTAATTATAATGGTAGGTATATGGGAGAAATCACCCATAGTGGCAAAAAAGGGAACTGGATCAGACGGTAGTCCCTTTTTTCTCCGAATATCGATCGTCCGAAAATCATAATCCTTAACAAGTTTGATATAATCATCACTTTTCATAATGTTGGCATATACGAAATTGTATATTATTTATTATAGAAAAGCATTTTATGTCTTATGAATATTATAGACGTGATATTTATAGCAAAAAATATTAGGTCATATTATATTTAGGGATTTCGGTTTTCGGGCAAGTGATTTTATAGGACATTAAGTTAGGGCTACTTATCATTCGGACACATGATGATTATGTCACAAAATATTATGACACGTTAGATTATGCATAAAAAATTTATGAGACAAAATAGAGAACCGGATCAGACACATCAAATGAATTTGAATTGCCAGAATTTTCCTATCAATTTTTTTTACCTATTAGTGCAGAAAAGTACTACAAGGACTTAATGTATTTAAAAAGATTTTGTTCTGAGGGGGCTCAATCCTACTTTAAAGGCATTCCTTATGCATAATTAGTAAAAAAAAATATTAAATTGGACATTCCTTGTATGGGACACAGTGGACATTACCAGTTTTTGCATGTTCCAAAAGTTAGTTACTTTAATTTTTTAATTACTAAAAAAAATATATTTTCATTTCAATATTTTATGTTCCTAAAAATAAGACTTTATAAGGTAAACTAAAGTTCCTATTAGCAGTTTATAATTTTAAGTGACACTTATGAATGTTTTTAACTTTAAAAAATTTAAATGTTAATTACATAACTTTTTATTTTTGTGACATTTCTTGTTTTGCCCCTGTACCCTTCATTTGTCGTTCGCTTCACCTGCATCAGCATTACCATGATGCATTAGCGATCGTCACAAATTCTCGATAGAGCCTGCATTTTCGAGAAATAAATGGCAACAGTATATAAAAAGAAACCCTAAAAATATTGCGCTCGCTACGCTCGCGCTATAATATTTTCTTTGTACATTTTTTACACATTCAGTGCCGGCGACTACTTATCATACTATTTTAAAGGCAAAAATGTTTGAGTGTGTATGTTTCTTACTTCTTCACGTCTACAAACGGATGGAGCGATTTTAATAAAATTTTGTATAGAGTTAGCTGACACCCTGGATTAACACATAGGCTGTTTTTTCTGCAGTTAAGTTTTTCAAGTGTACAATATAGAATTAATATTTTTGAGTACAGTACTTACGTACATTAATAAAATACCTACTTTTTACTTGTATATGTATATTGTTATCAAAATTAAATTATAAGTTCTTGACTTGACCACGATTATGTGACCCCCTCCTGGCGCCAAAGCTGGATCCGCCCTTGCCTGCTATGCTAAACGTGACATGATCCTGCAGTTCTGGGTACCCCATTTTAAAAACACAGTCACATTTCTTACACACATACATACTAATCACGCCTTTATCCCTTATGGGGTAGGCAGAGCACCAAGGGCCGATAGAACCACATGGTACCACTTCTGACCAATTTTGAGGGTATAGTTGAGATGTACAAGTTCGGTTAGTAGTGTCAGGTGGTCAGCACATCGCCTACAAAACACCAAGACCCTCTTGTCCCTCTACTGACTTGTACAATATGCCCGGGAAGAGAAGCAGCTTTAGTATTATACGCTTTTTGACGTGAAACGTCTTTAAAATCGCGCCGAAACATACGGGTACCAGGTTTAAAAACTGGACCGTAACGAAAAGGTCTATATCATCGTACCTTAATAATTAAAAAACTATTAGTCTTAGAAACAAAAATGTGGTGTAAATATTTCACTTATATAGTCAGCTCGCTGTTATGACATTGAGTTCGTGTCGGGGTCAAGCGGGGCGGCGGGGGAGGGATACTGCGATAACTGTGCGAAACCGGCGCTCACGCTTGTTTCTATTCAGTGTAACTCGTGACTCCGACTTTATAGCGTGGTGATTCTTTCGTGTGTTTGTCAAGTTTATTTGAACCGATTGATTTATACAAAAATAAGTGTAATTTGGACAGTATTTATATCTATACTAATATTATAAAGCTGAAGAGTTTGTTTGTTTGAACGCGCTAATCTCAGGAACTACTGGTCTGATTTGAAAAATTCTTTCAGTGTTAGATAGCCCATTTACCAAGGAAGGCTACAGTCTATACAACAACCTGCCCGGCTTCGCACGGGTACAACGCCCCCTCACGCGGACGAAGTCGTGGGCGGCTGCTATTTAAAATAACCAGAAAGTGACAATAAATATATAAACATTTGCTATGTATTTTATGTTTCTATTACGTACCTGTTCTTTTTTTATTAAAATACTTAAAACAGCGTCCATCTTGTTTTCATTTCAATCTTTTACTTTAAAAGCGATTCGCTAACATAGACGTTTCACGTTAAAACCAACGGCCGTGTGCCCCGACACAGCCCCACCCGCTTTTTCACTCCCAGAGCAGAATCCTTACATACTTCACTTATTATTTTAAAGTCGGCGTTATATGCTCGCATAGCAATTAAACTCATGTCCAACTAATGTTAATATTTAGGGTAAGGTTTCTGAATAAATAGCTACTTGGTAGTCGTAATTTTCTACGATGGGGTTTCTAAAATAAAATTAGTAATTTCTATTTAACTAAATATTTAAAACACACAGCTTACTAAATAATGGGTAAATTAACAACAACTGCGTAGTTTATTTATTAGTTACTTGAAGGATAAAGTTAATGCTGTTACTATCTGGATATAGTTTGAGAGAAAGATGGGCTATCTGACCATTAAAAAATTGGATCTTAAGATTCGAAAAAAGCTGGTTCCGTGTAGGCATGAACTTAGATGATATTTATTTAGAAACAAATATATTAGCTAATCTCACCAATATTTCAAAGATGGCTGATGAAAATGAGTTATTCATTTGTCACGAATAAAATCTGGGTTTAAATCAAATAATTTAACCAGTTCCCCAAATAGGCGGTGATTAAAAATACATTTTCGAGTCTGGAGTGTACTTAAGCGTGTTCTAAACTTTACGTTTATGGCTTAATATCAATATTGCATGTGTTTTCTATCGCATTCCGACCGAGTACGTTTTGTTAGCGTTTGTCAAGAATTCTGGGTATGAATAAATACAAATTGTAGAGGATTTTTGTGGTAGTTGTTTATTAATCGTTTTTTGTATGTTGAGCTTGATATTATGGCTGGCTATGTATAGGATGTAACGCAATTAAAATAGTTCACAGTAGAAAATTAGCAGAATTAGATAATGTAAAACATTCGCGAAGTTATCGATACATTTTCTCCAATAAAAAGCCTTCATTTATTTCTGTTAGGGCCGATTTTTCAAAGATAAACTATCTAAAGAATAAAGTTGATGCTGTCTCTATCTTTCAAAATCTTTATCTTTATCCTTCAAAATGATTGCCAGATTGACCCTTATTAAAGTGGTAATGGGAAAATCGGCCCTTAGTTAAAATACGTGAAGAAGTCTAAACCGCTATTGATTGGTGGAATCCTCTAATATTATAAACGCGAAAGTTTGTGAGTATGGATGGATGTTTGTTACTCTTTACGGCTGCAGCGATTTTAATAAAATTTGGTATGGAGTTATCTGACACCCTGGATTAACACATAGGCTACTTTTTATCCCGGGAAAATATTTTTATCCCGGATAATTTCGAAATTCTGTTTTTATTTCTGCAGTCCACGCGGACAAAGTCGTGGGCGTCCACTAGTTGTCGACAACTTTGCGAACTTCGCTATCGCTCATTTAATTGTTACTGCCCACGTCTCGCTTTCACAATGGAAACATTCCTGCTACAGTTAGATAGATAGATAGATGTTGTTGTTATTTCATAAACTAGGTAAGTAGTAGGTTGATAGATAGGTACATCTACCTGTATACTAATATTATAAAGCTGAAGAGTTTGTTTGTTTGAACGTGTTAATCTCAGGAACTACTAGTTCAATTTGAAAAGTTCAAAATTATTTCAGTGTTTAGATAGCCCATTTATCGAGGAAGGCTAAAGGCTTTATAACAACCCGCCCTGGCTTCACACGGAAGAAATGCCCCCTCACGAAGTCGTGGGCGGCCGCTAGTATTAGGTTTTCTATGATATTTATAGTTCTATCTATGACAATTCATCATAATAATTCCTACACTATCAGCTCCAGACGGATTATATTAAATTAATGTAAATTTTAGTGCAGCAGATTAATGCGGATTAATAGGGATTAATTAATTGGAATTCACATTATTATCATAACTTTGATTGAATACTGTTATTGAAGAGCGATGCCGGATAAGTGTGTTTTAATTTCAAAGCAATATAATAAGCATATAGGTAAAAGAGGTAAAATTATAATATGTACACAATAAATATGTTATTAAACTAGCCCACCCACGACTTTGTTCGCATTACACCCGTGCGTGCGAAGCCGGGGCGGGTCCCTAGTTATAAATAAACCTTCCTCTTGAATCACTTTTTCTATTAAAAAACCGCATCAAAATGGCGTCGCCAGATATAAAAGAAGGCAAGTTGCTAAACCATCGCTTAGATTTAAACGGCCCTAAATTCCCCAGTCGACTCTTACATGCTCGAAAGGAGATGCAGCTGATGTATACTAGTGAATGCCTGAATCTGCACAGGATATATTATTACTATGGATAATAAATTAAATAATAGTGGATTAAATCGACTAACTTCACAGTTGTGTAGGTATATGTATGATTAAAGCACAATGCCCATTTTGGACCAAATCTATAATAGACTTTTTCTGAGTTTTCACATATTTTTTTTATAAAATCCCACGGTTTCTTACGTCGGGATTAAAAAGAAAGACACGCTTATTTTATCGCTGGCTTTTATAACTAAATACTCTAAACTACTAAAATACTTTAAACCACAATTGAAAACGTCCGCTAGCATAGATGCATGTATTTTATTAAATAGGTCCATTTATCTATGTCGCTAGTTGTTATGTACATGGCTACATTATCTGTGTAACTGCATACAAAAAATGTTAGTTCCGAAATCATGCACGGGAGTTACTCTATGAAACGGACTCTACACTCACAGAGTCATAAATAACACAGAACTGGCATAAAAATAGACACGAGAAAACACTGATTAATCTGCAACTGGAATCTCCATACTAATGTAACAGTTTGTTTATGAGCTCAAAGAGAAACATTTGTAGACGCTGAAAAATGTTTAGATGCAGTTTAATTACAGTTTAGACTAGTTTATAAATAAATACGTACCTATTACCGTATTATTTTAGTATCACTACATATTATAAAACAAAGTCAGTCCTTATGTATGATCTTTAAAACTATCCAACGGATTTTGATGTTTTTTTTTAAATAGAGTGATTAAAGAAGAAGATTAGATTAGAACTAGTGCACGGATGCAATGCTGATAAAAAAAAAATCCTTTACGAAGTCGTAGGCCGCTGCTAGTTTCAGATTTTATTTAATTTAAACCATAATTACTATGAGATAGGTATATTTTTTCTACCATTGTAGTAAAGTTAGCCGTTTATTGGTACTAGATAATCGTAATAAAATAAAAAACATCCCAGGCAGTATCCAATGTAATTTTCATCACAGTTTCTGTATAGAAGCATTTGAATTGACACTTGCAAATGCATAAAGGCCAAAACCCTTTATCCCATGGCCATTATGAAAAATTAATTAAAATAATTCTGAAATTCAAAATTGGAAAAGCCACAGGTGCGCCCCGCGGCGCGGCGGCGGACAGTAGTTCGCCCGCGGACGCCGCCGATGACGCACGTCTCGACGACTGTTCGCACCTTCCGATATGAATAAGTCACGAAACAAAAAATTGTCAACGTAAAAATTTTTTGAAAAACTTGTGTAGTGAAGTGGTATTTCCCGATTTTACTCGAGTGACTTATTTGTTGTGAACGCTGATTATCTTATCGAGTGTAAGGAATAAAATGTGAAATTTGACATTTTGATAAGATTGACGCATTGTTATATGTCCGGAGATAACTTACGAGTCGTGTGTGGTTTTAATTTTGTGTACCGATTATTTTTACTATTTGTTCAAAAGTTGTGAAACTGAACAAGTTCAACAAGTTTCAGATGGAAAACTCTTCAGTTCACTTCAGAAAAATCAACGCATTTACTAAAATGTAAGTTGTAGCTTATTCCTCTATGGTTGTAGTATTTTAATGAATGTCCTGAAATAATTTGACACTTCAATAACTAATTTAAATAGAGAATTATTAAGTCACTCGGAATTGGCGGATATTAAGTTACTTTTACAAGTACTTTAGTTATACATAAAGTATTTTAAAAATTAAGTAAATTTTCCTGACATAAAGATAAGAACTTTACTGTAAAATAAGGTAGTGTAATTTTTCATATATCTACAGTATTTAACTAAGGTTTAGTAAGAATGGGGGTACATTATAAATTAACACTGTAAATTTGAAAGTGGAATAAGTACCCTTTAGCAAAAAAAAAAAAACTAATAGCTCTACCCTCAAACGCATTACCGCTTTCAATATTATGCTAAAACAAAAAAACAACTAGTATAAAACATATTTGCGTCACTTACATGACTGTCATTATCAAGTAAGTACAAATTACAACAACAGCACAAATTGCTTACTAAATAAATACAATAAGTTGTACACACACCATTCGTAGGCCAAACAAACATTGCTAAGCAAATTGCAGCCAATCTTCCAATGTCGTCAACGTCAACTTCCAATCATCTCGTGAGATATGCCGGATGCTCGGCCATTTTTTCCCGTTCATCTGTCGATTTACACAAAAAGTTTTTTTCTATCTATATTTATGTCTTATGACGCCATTAATGAAATGCCAAAATAAATAAATGCCGTTGTGTGTTTAGGTTTTGGATAAATCTAATACCTGTTTACAAGATAAGGTTTTTGGGTATAGAATAGTTAAAGATTTGTTTAAAGAAAGCAGCTTATACATTTTATCCCTTGGTTCTCTTGTGCTGTGGGTTTTGAAACAAATTATATCTAATATCCTTCACGCATTAAAGTGTTCCTTTTCAGTTGGTATAAAAATATTTATGGGTATTGAATAAGACATTTTCTAAATATTTCTTCTGTACTTTTAGAACTACCTACCTCTAGACTATTATGTATTTCATTGTTTATATCCTAAAGCTGCATAATATACACTATGATTTATTTCGTATTAAATCAAGCTGTTTTATTAGAAGCATTATGTGATAAAACAGATTTTGTTATTATTTATTAATTTATGTGAATGAATTGTACATTGTTAGTTCTAAAACCAAAACTAAACTCTATGCTCTACATTTCGCTGATGCGCAAAATTTACGATTATCAACAATTTCTCTTAGTATTCGTAGTATTCTTAATTGTACACATAAATTTTTATCATAGACAGTAAGTTGTAAAAGAAATAGTACAAAGGCGAGCTTATCTCTAAAAGAGATTTCTTCCAGCAAACCATTAAGTACAAAGAAAATTTTATAATATATAAAAGGAATATCATATGTGCACACGTATTAAAATATAAATAAACACAAAATACAGTAGAGCCTCGATAATCCGTACCCTAGCTAATCCGAACGCCTCTATAATCCGAACGACCCCCTGAGCCTCATGCACCCGCCGTTTCTCAGTCACTCGCGGGCACAGAACAACAAAAAGCTGTGTCTGCCTTTAAATACTTGTTTAGATTGGGTGGATGAAGTCGATATTTCGATGTCAGAAAAAAAGCTTTTGCGTAAATTAAGGTATAAAGCGTTTTTTGTCACTAAACACGACTTGCCAAAGCAATGTTCCGGATTTTTTTAAAAAGGCTGATTGATACTTTAATTATATAACAATTTTGCATGATTAAAGCTTATTCTTAATTACACATAACGTTGTATTATTTTCAAAAATTGTCCTTATTTATTTAAATTCTATAATCCGAACGCTGCGTGCATCCGAACAGGGTGTAAATTTTAGGTGTTCGGATTAAAGAGGCTCTTCTGTAAATATATTTACTAAATAATAACAATACTTAATTATCTACTTAGATACATACATAATAGAGACATACATATATATAATAAAATATATATCTATAATACTACTACATACTAATTTATCTATATAATACATACAAACATTATTTCTCATATGGAGCTAAAAACCCAGAATTTATTGTTATAACAATATTATTCTATATCAACGTAATATAAAAGACCACATCAGCACTTACGCAGATATTGGTCGGAATGAAGATGTCGAACGTTAAAAACAAGATATTCCACCATACGGTAGATAAAATATGTTCTCGGGAAAAATGATCCAACTATAAAGATCAATTTTGCAATTCAATGCGATTTATTAAGCAGGTGTTGGATAACGAAGTACTAAATAAAGGGAAGCTGTGCTGATGCAGGGCTTCACTACATCAACTACATATCCTTCCCTGCATGTCGTAAGAGTCGACTAAAACTCTCCGAACTCGGGGGCGTTCTAGTAATTTCTTTTATAACTAGCCTCGCTAAGCTAAACATGGCTGTATGCTGTAGAATCTCTTTCGTGATCTTGCAGTTTTTGTTACCACATTTACATACGCCGTGTGTATATAACTATATGTACCTATAAAAGTAAAAAGGAGACTAGCTCCTTAAAACTGTACGATTAGATACTTTCGCATATATAATATTTGTATGATAAGAACACATACGTCGTTTATCTGTGGACATATTGACATATCTTTCACTTTATATAAAGAAGAAAGAGACGCGCTAATCAAAAGCGATTAGATTTAACTTTAGTTATTGACATAGGCATTGGCAATGTAACTAATTCCCAAGTATTTTATGGTAGGTACTGCTTGTAATCAGCACCGTCTATGAGTTCAATTGTTGTCTAAAAGAATTGTTTTCTCGCTGTTTAGACTTTGCTCGGTAGTATAGTATTATCATATTGCATTATGGAAGAAAACCTGTAAAAGTCATTCTAAAAACTAAAATCATGCAAAAATTATATATTGATGTACGCGTAACATACTTTATTTATAAATAATATTTTAAATGTATTTTATTTATTTACTAGAAGATCATTAAAAAAAATTGAATATCTATAGTTAACTTAAAACTACTTAGGGCTATGGCGCACCTATGGGAGGTCGTGTAATTAATTACATCAAGATTCAAAGTCTGACCATTTAATTTGAGCTATTTATTGTCTATCAGTCTTAGGCCCTTTCCGTAAAATCACATTAATGTTTCTTAAGCCTTTCTTTCCTTAAGGCATCCACATTCATGAATCACATTAAAGTATGTATAAATAAAATTATCGTTTCAAATACAAAAGATTGCGCAAAACTTTGAAAAAGATCGTATTGTTTGATACTAGACGGTTTATTCATGTTTGTTGTCATGTATAAAAGATTTGTATAAGTCCTACGTGACTATTTGCAATACCTGCCTGATTTTTAGTTTCTCGGTATACATTTTGTAGTCATTTTCAGATTGAAATCTGAATTTGGATACCTTCTCAATGGAATTGATGTAGAGATAACACTTCGTGTTGTTACGTGAGCAACTATTACACGAAGCGACGACGCTTGAAAAATGTAACACTCTGGGCGTTTTTCCACTAGACGATACGACAACGACATTTCGTCATTTAGTATGGGGTGCCGTGCCGTGGAAAAACGAGCCATACTAATCAATACATTTTTAGCTTCCTAAAAAGCCGTGGTCGTGTCGTTGCCGTGGTTGCGTCGTGGCCGTGTCGTCTAGTGGAAAAACCCCCATTATCAATATTTTCGTTATGATCCAAATATAGGTACAGTGTGTAACAAATAATCCCATGCCATTGTACCTAATAAAATAATCCCGTCCTCTACCTATCTCTCTGGAAAATAAGACATGGAATATAGGAATCAGTTACGTTGTATAAGGCCTACACAAAATTAGTGATTATCTTTTAACACGAAACTAGGTAGGTATAAAGAGACAACTTTCACTATGGGACCAACTCCGAAATATTGAAAAAAAAAAAATCTGATGTTCCATACAATCTCGAATAATTACTGCACTGAAATGTATGGAACAGCAGATTTTTTTTTCAATATTTCGGTGTTGGTCATATAGTGAAAGTTGTTTCTTTTTACCTACATAGTTTCGTGTCAAAAGATTATCACCAATTTTGGATAGACCTTTATGAAGTAAACCCTAAAAACTATCACTAGTGAGAATAATTAATGAGAAATACAATAATTTCCCAAAAAGCTCTGCAAAAGCCATAGCCTATGAAAGTAATTTAAGTACCACTCAGTCTATCTTCTTTTTTTTTTATTACTTTAAAGTACATATATTTTACATACATACCTATAGGTACATTATTGTGTCCCCTAATTGGGGTAACCAAAACTGCAGGATCATGAAGGTAATCCTCATTTGTCCACAACCACGTTTAGCATAGCAGGATCTCATGTAAAATATCGGTGACAAGTTGCTAGCTCATCGCCTGAGAGAACGCCCTTGAGTTTCTTAGTCTCTTGCGACATGCACGGAAGGAGACGAAGTTGATTCTATGTAGTCAAGCGCCGGATCGATCGTATATTTCTTTATTATTGATATAAAAATGATATAAAATTATTAATAAAGAAAATGGAAAAATTCTTCACACAGAGGGAATCGAAAACACGACCACTGCAAACCGTGCCAGCCGCTATAACCACTAAGCCACCGGGTCAATTACTCGGATGACGAATTTTACCATAAAAATGATAAACAAAGGAAACATAAACCATCAAAACGCGAATGATTTTCAGTGTTGTCTGGTGGTCTATTTTTTTCCTGTCTCGACCAAATCGAAAAATAAATAGGGAAAACAAAACAAACAATAAATCGGTAAGCAATTCCATCAAACATCACTTTATCTAGATAAGTTAATGTAATCGATTGATAAAACAATTTATTTAAAAAGGAATACAGTGTTTCCTAAACAACGTTTTTAACAATACTAGGTATTGTATCGGTAAACAGTTTGAAGGTAACGATAAATAAACATAGCTTGTGTGAAGAGCGAAAAGTCTGGAATAACACCGAGTAACACTCATATCACACTCGACCATTGAAAAATACTGTACCTAAGTAAGTCAAAGAAAAGTACTATCTCTTGTCTGAGTGCCCTCATGGGAAAATTAGCCACTATGAATATGAGGGTTGAAATAGATTTGATAGGAGAAAACTAAAGGTGTGTATAAGTGGACCATATGTAATTTTTACTGCCCAATCTGAAGACAACGAGCAGTCTGGTTGCTGGCACAGCCTGTCACGGTTTACAGGAGATGGATAGATCTCTCGCTACAGGCTTTGGTGAGAGCCATGCTTGGTAGTAGAGAGCCTTTTTTAATAAATTAAGTCCAATTATGTTCGACTTAAAATTAAAAGAAGATTCACCGCAGATAAAATGTTCGGTGTAAAAGAACATTTTATATGCGGTTTGGATAAAAAAAAGTTATTTTTAATGTTATATTACAAACACTGTCATATTATTCCCTGGACACCGCCCGCGTAAACTTTAACAAGATCCCGAGAGATTTTAAAAATGTTACTAACTAAGGACCAAGGATAAGGTCGTGATTTTTTATTTTCATGAAAATCTGTGTTTAACAAAATTATAGTAGTTTTTATTTTCTTTTACTGCTATATCATACTTGTTTGAGAAAGGAATATGTAATATACAAAACTTTAGATTTTAGACTGAATATTTGGTTAGTAATTCATTTAGGGATGTAATTATTGCTTCATTTCGGAGGACATAATTAAAATTAATTGCAATCCCTTCATTTAGAAGTATCTCTATTCTGAATATTCTAAACATTTACTTATATATCGTTAACGATGTACTTTAGTGTATAGGTCCATTTCTTTGTGGAAACAAATGCTAGCTCTTTTGCATATGAATAGAGAATAATCTACCTTTTATAGCGAAATCTTCTTTGCTAGCGACCGACGCAAAGCCCGCTACGGTTAATCAGAACCATTTTTACTAATTTACGGGAAAAAATCGTGTTTCAAAGTTTATGGTGCAATTTGTTCATCGTATGGTTATGATTAGTGACTTAAGTTCCTTCGTATTATTCTTACGACATTAAGCTATGAAGCCCCGTATCAACCAGGATATTTTCCAGTAAATAGTTTCAAGTTCTCATATATAAAACGAAACCAAGACATAACTAACAATTTCTTTATTATTAAAATTATATTACATTTAGATTGGCTTAATAAACTTATTATCTATTTTGTAACTATGTTGAACAATTTAGTTCTTAAATACAAGTTGCCAAAATACTATCTAGGTACTTATTTGTTTGATGGACGAGCTCAAATTTGAAATTAAGCTCGTATTTAACTTCTATTGGTAAAACTTTGCTTTCAATTAGCAAGCATAATGAAAGTTATTATTTAGATATAACAAACATAAAATTTATAACTAATTTGTATTTATTGTTTACTAAGATTATTAGAATGTATATATTTATTTGTAGGCAAAAAAACGTTTTTTACTACCCACACTATACGTATTTCTAATATTATTGCACAATGATTTCATACAAAGCATATTTTTCTCGTAAAATCTCGAAATTCTCACGAGAATAGCGATTAATCAAAGAGCCGAACAGCGGTTCAAGGACTCAGCGAAGATCAAGTATAACGAGGCATGTTTGTACTCAAGTCATGATGACCGCTAATAGAGGACCTGAAGGAAACCGTGAATTGATCTGTTAAGACAATTGTAATGGATTCTCTCTACCGACTTATCTAGGCAGCCGGTTGTGTTTGGTACTAAACATAACTCGTTTAAGTGATGAATTTACGTATTCTTAGAGGTTAGAAGGAAATTTAGAAGGTTTATTGTTCTTGACGGAAGAGTTTAATAAAGATTGGGTGTTATTGAAGTTTGAATCAAGCATTAATCACGCGGAGAAATTCTTGTAACAGACGTTAGAGTCTTCATCACTCTAAGCCCAATGTTCAATACTTCAAACTTAAGACCAATTTTGAGCTTTACTGTTACAAAATTAAAATAATGTGTGTATGTTTAACCGTGGATAAAATGAAATCTAGGATAACATTACGCTTTTGCAGACCGATTTATTTTATTTACTTCTATGAGTATTCGTACGACTTTTTCTGAAACATATACTGTAACACAAGTTTGTATTCTCCCAAGAGCAGGCGGCCCCACGTGCTACGTTTTCTTTTCAAAGTGACTAAATAGTAGAGTGTATTATAGTAAATTAGTATACATGAGTATTATATTATATCTATATCTATCTAGTAAAGATAGTATGAGGATTACAAACATCGACAGTAACGCCTCTTTCAACTGAATATATAAGTTGGTTGAGCTGTAACCGCGTAATGGAGGGCGCCTTTCCATTACTACTATGTGATGTTGTGAGGAACACAATACATAACAAATAAGTTGATCTTTATCTTATGTCTCAATGTACTGTAGATTGCGTAGGATTGTATCAGGTTCCTTCTGTTTGTCGTTATAATAATAATATGTTTATTTCTATTGTGTTTCTTTCGAGACGACTAAAATACTTGAGAGATCTTTTAGTCACGTGTTCCGCATATTTTAGGGACCTACATGGTTTTACTAGGTCAGTTTTTGCATCATATTTCGTTATGTACATGTGGAAAAACATACGCCCAAATCAAGGAATTTAACTAGTATAATAGTGGAAGGTGGCGATTCTGTCCGTAAGGACTTAGCAAAAGGTGTCGTATAAGGATAATACATATCTACACCAGATATTAAGTTAGATCTCCTATAATAGGACCATGGAGAATGAATAGCACAGTGAAAACCGCATGTACTCGTAGAGTAGTTTTGTGCGTGATGCGTGAATAAATTTCTTATTCTTCAGCCTTTTGCAGTCCACTACAGGACACAGGCCTCCCGCCATAAGGTTGGTGACATCAGTGTGATTATTGGACTATGTTGTCAGCACATGTTAATAAACTTATAGACTGACAAAATCTCTAAAAAGTATAGTCTTGGCTTTTATCGGCTCTTAAAAGGTTACAGATTTATTGTAATCTATAGATAAACTTGGTTTTAGCAGAAAAACATGACACCAATTATTACAGTATAGAAATCATTATTATGATGTCTATTGCCCTGAAATTTATCACTGACCGAGGGAGATTTCGTGAACTAAAAAGAAATGTTATTAAGGACAGTGGCAATAATATAAATTTTCCAATATCAGAGAGAAAAACAAGTAACTTTTTAAGATGGTACTCAAATATTAAGATAATAATATTTGTAACGAGTTTCGCCTCTGGTCATTTAATGGATATTAAAAATTCTTTCTTAGATCAGGAACAAGTAAATCGTTTTATCTATATTATATTATTCTTTCGAAAGTATTTATAGTTGATAATTTCAGAAAATATATCTATAGGTAAAGATATATTTCCTTTTAGTAATATTGGAAATACCAAACCATTTTATTATTAGATCCGTTCATATACTCTATTCCTTTATTAGGTCATCGGTTTTTGTTTACTGGTTTTACTGTATTTGGTACAGAATATTGGAGTATTTCTTTTTATGGCCATTTTGATTAAAATAAATACTGTTATACAGGATGTAACAAAAGGGGTATGTTAATCGAAAAGCTATGTAAATAGCCCACTATAGAGAACCTATTTGCAAAATTTCAGACTCAAATTCACATTTTTATTTTTCCAGATAGTATGAAGAATTCCGAAACAACTCAGGAATGTCCATACAATCTTGAAAAATAAAAATGTGATTTAGAGTCTCAAATTTTGGAAATAGGATCTCTATAGTGGGCTATTTACATAGCTTTACGCTTAACATACCCTTTCTGTTACACCCTGTATACGAGTGGAATTGACGTTTTATGAAATTATAATAGATACATAATACTTACTTTACAATTTGGAGTATTACGACTATATATATACAGAAACTAGCGGCCGCTCACGACTTCGTCGGCATAAAGGCGAATTTTGCGTCAGCATTGCATCCGTGCGAAGCCGGGGCGGGTCGCAAGTTATACGTCTAGGTATTTTATTTTCTTCTATGCTGCTCTGGCAGTGAAAAAAAAAACGTATAATACTACAGCTGCTTCTCTTACGGGCATGCTGTACAAGTCAGTAGAGGGACAAAAGGGGTCTTGGTGTTTTGTAGGCGATGGGTTGACCACCTGTCACTTACTAACCGAACTTGTACATCTCAACTATACCCTCCAAATTGGTCAGAAGTGGCACCATGTGGTTCTATCGGCCCTTAGTGCTCTGCCTACCCCGTAAGGGACAAAGGCGTGATTATATGTATGTATGACAGGAATGTCGATAAATCGGTTTTTATCGTGTTTCGCAGGTTATGCTACTTGTGCTGACTTCGCTATTCTAAACGTGGCCGTGGGATCCTAAATGATCCTGCTGTTCTAGTTACCCCTTGTCTTTATGTCTGTCACTCTACGTATATGTATAAGTAGCGAGCAACTAATTAAATTAAAAGACAATTTTCTTCTAATCCACTTACAAAACATTAATATTTGTACACCGTTCGTTACCACCTACGAATTTGTCATCGGTTATATTGAGTTAATTGATTAAGGTGGCTTTGGCTCACCGCTAATATGTGCTTATAGCAAATAAGGTAAAGACGTCGTAAACAGGGAGTACAATTCTGTGGACTAGAGAAATATTTTTAGAGCGAAGCATGGAATGCGAGAGGTTGTGAGTTCAAGTCTCACTCGGGTGAATTTTTTTAAAATTTCTTAATATTATTTCTAATATCTTAATAATATATAAAAATTATAGGATACTTCTCCATACTATAATCCGTTAGGATATGGTTGATAGTTTCATCAAAAACATTGTGCTGAGGGATTCAGCTTTGTTTACCGTGATTTGGCATAGGGTATAGCTATCAGGATGAAAAATAACATTACCAATAATGTAAAAAATTAAAAGTGTAAAGATATGGTCAAATTCGTCATCCGAGTTAATTGACTCGGCATCTCAGTTGGTTAAAGCGAAGCACGGAATGCGAGATGTCCTGAGTTCAAGTCTCACTCAGGTGAAATTTTTTTAATTTCTTAATATTATTTCAAATATTTTTAGAATTTTTAGAATTTTTTTTATACTGTTTGTTTACATATACATGACTGTTACTTGAAATGGGGTGACTAGAACTGCAGCATCGTAATGGAGCTACAGCCAGGACAGATGTCAATGACCATGTAGAGACAGCGTATCGCCTGAGAGAATGCCCTAGTTCCTTAGTCGATTCGAGGCACGGAAGGAGATGCAGCTGATGAATTCTAGTGAAGATCTGCAGTAGCACAAGATTAAAATTAACTTACTAGTAATAGTACCTATCATCTTAAGGTGTAAGTAGGTTCGATTAATATATGTATAGTAATATATGTAGTGATAGAATAGTGACGCCTGATACAATTAAATATTCGATTAATACCGTAGGGCTCAAAGTCAATCTCATCACCTGCCCGTGGTGCACCCTGCTTTTTAACCAACGAGGCTCTGACGCCAAAAGCTTTTAATACATACATACATATAATCACGCCTTTATCCCTTACGGGGTAGGCAGAGCACCAAGGACCGATAGAACCACATGGTGCCACTTCTGACCAGTTTTGAGAGTATAGTTGAGATGTAAAAGTTCGGTTAGTAGTGACAGGTGGTCAGCCCATCGCCTACAAAACACCAAGACCCTCTTGTCCCTCTACTGACTTGTACAGTATGCCCGGGAAGAGAAGCAGCTGTAGTATTATACGTTTTTTTATTCACTACCAGAGCAGCATAGAAGAAAAGCTTTTAACACCTATTTAGAATTACGCAATGACATAATATTTTGGATTTGTTACCGGTAGCTAGGTTGTTGTATTTGTGCCCTAAAATGTGGGGCTTAATAAGCTAACTGGTGAAAAGTGTGTTTATAAATGGCTCACTTCTGCGCAAACTCTTTGGGGGATGATGGGTATTATATGTATGTAAATGCAAAACTGTGTCATGGCTCCATTACAAACTCTCTTCAAATGCAAAACTATATCACGCTTCTATTATGCCTACATATGCAAAGGCTCTGACCATTCAATACTGTGTAATTATGGTCATTACATTTTACAGGATGTACTATGGTAATAGTACACTTAACGCATAACTAATATGTCTCTAGTATAGTCCGAGAGCTGGAGAGAATAACAATATCGCACTATCGGAGTTTAAAGTATGGTAACTAACCTATCCAAGTCCTGGTCCAACTAATACCTATTATGAAAGTGAAAGTCTGTGAAAACTACTGATCGGATTTTGATGAAATTTTCCAGGTATGTAGCTTATACATCAGAATAACACATAGGCTATAAAATTCACACAGACGAAGACGCGGGCGGCCGCTACTAAGTTATATATTTTATCGTCACTTACTTCTGACACCACATATGTCAATAATTTTCACATCTCCCTCATTTCCTCATTTTTGACTGCCATGTCCGAATATTACGTACTTGGCAATCTAAAACGACATATTATTGAAAACAAGTTTTCAACACGTAAAATATTATCTACATAAAATACTGTTTTCATAACAAAACATATTTTTGAACTAGCTATGATATTAAGTCACCGACCAAATTGGGGAAATCCTAAAAGTCAGGTCAAGAGTAGATACCTACCCTAAACTGAGGGTGCATGAAGAATATCATGGTGCGTCAGAACCGTAGGTAGGTGACCGTGAGGTCCATGATATTTTCATACAGCTATGTATGTAAAAAATATCTAACTTAACTTTTCACATTTCGTTAATACAAGTAACTTAGTTTTGATGTATGTATCTACACTGTTATTGGTCCTACTAATATTATAAACGCGAAAGTTTGTAAGTATGGATGGATGGATGGATGTTTGTTACTCTTTTACGTAAAAACGGCTGGAGTGATTTTAATAAAATTTCGTATGGAGATAGCTGACACCCTGGATTAATAACATACTACTTTTTATCCCGGGAAAATATTTTTAACCCAGTAATTCCATAATTTTTTTTTCTGCAGTCCACGCGGACGAAGTCGCGGGCATCCACTAGTATTTTATAAATAAACTTTGGTAGATAATTGTTTCGTGAAAACTTTTTATAGGTCAATTAAGATCCTTCCCGAGACATGCTCAGTGAAATTCTGATGAGCTGTAAATAACTTCTGTCGTAAAAACTTACGCCGTTATTTTTCGTATTTTATACTAAAAGCTATGTGTAAGGTTTCAATTCGTAAATAATATAAGTACCTACATAACTTAATTATATTGTTTATTTTATTTCTGATAAAATAATTACATACATACATACATATAATCACGCCTTTATCCCTTACGGGGTAGGCAGAGCACTAAGGGCCGATAGAACCACATGGTGCCACTTCTGACCAATTTTTAGGTTATAGTTGAGATGTACAAGTTCGGTTAGTAGTGACAGGTGGTCAACCCATCGCCTACAAAACACCAAGACCCTCTTGTCCCTCTACTGGCTTGTACAGTATGCCCGGGAAGAGAAGCAGCTGTAGTATTACACGTTATTTTTTCACTCCCAGAGCAGCATAGAAGAAATCATTAGTGTAAAATATAAATTATTATAACTAATAAACTTATGTATAATAACATATTTAAAATAAAAAAGTTTTGGTTAATTTGTAAGAGTCGCTAGCAACTTGTCACTGATCTTAACATTTAACCACGCTGTATTAATCGCTTCGCTTCGCACCTCGTTTCGTTAATGGTTCGGTAGTGGTTACGTTTCGGCTTAAAAATTTTCAAGAATTGTCCCCTGTTTGTACAGAAAATTGTTTAGTTTTCACTCGTTTTTTTACCTTGACACTTAACTGTGCCATTTTCAGACATTAATCCTCTTGAGATCTGGAGCACAAATAAAAACAATTAAGGGGTAATAAAACAAACTACCTCTAGTTTTCTTCTCAAGTATAAATGGAAGTCGTTATTTACGTACTTATGTGATTACGTTTTTAATCTAGGCTATGAGGATTTTTGATGTGGCTTTTGTTTTTATTTCTCATTCTCAATTTTATTATGTCCAATCGACAAAATTGTATGTTTTTACACTTTTTATGGTGTAATTTTATTATTTTAAGTTTTTAAACTTTTAAACACCTGTAACTTTGGTATTTACTAACCGATTGATGTTATTTTTGAACTATTCGATTTGTATTTGTAATATCTTCGAATAAAATATAAAAAAATTAGTTTTCGTGTCAGATGCATATTCCATTGATTGGTTTCTGATTTCAAACTATTGGATTCGCGTGACAATACGAGTATTAGTATCACAGTACGTACCAATTTCTAGTTTTTAGCCAATAAATATAGTGTCATAATATTTAAGTAGAATCAATCTAGTTCAACACCTAATATTTTATTGCGGTCGGCTCTAGGTCTACACGTGTACGTTTGTCGTCTTGCCATCTCACTTTGGTCTTGTTCACGTTAAGGCGATATCGATATGATTATCTGTAGACTGATAGTTTCATACATTTATTTTTATAATTGACTAGTGGCCGCCCACGACTTCTACTGCGTAAACTTCAAACTTCCCCTTTATCGCGTTCCCATGGTAATTTCGGAATATCCCAAAATTTATTTTCTGAAACACACCCTACAAATTTCATATCTCTAAGATTAGCGGTTTAGTAAAGAAAGCATTTTATATGTCTAGATTATGTCATCACCAATGTATTATGTAGGCTATTGAAGCGGTAGTAGCCCAGCACTTTCCAAACGGGAGGCGTAATTTCGATCCCAGCCAGGGGCCTGTGAATTTATTTCATGTACAGATTTTAATGTCGTACAATTGTCACTTAGCTCGTGCCTCGGAAAGCATGTAAAACCGCTGGTCCTGCGTCTGATCTCTCTCCAGTCGTGTCGGCTTTAGTAACGGAATAGAGAGTGCATCTGTGTTTGCGCACACACTTGTGCACTATAATATCTCCTGCGTACCTGACCAATCTCCGTAGAGATTGGTCGCCTTGGCCGAAACACGGTCGAAGATCATCACATTATGTAGGCTATTACGGTGCTTCCTCAAAGTAGGTACTTCATTGTAGAACTTAACAAATCTTTTGTTACTGACAGACAACGCACAACCAAAACAAATGGCCATAGATGTCTCCTAGAAATTTAGCATGTGTGTTCCTTAAAGAGCATTTAATATTATCAAATTACAACGGGTACGGAAATCCTAAAGGTTCACTGATTAGTTTTGTATAAGCCCCAGTCTTCTGATATCGTGTCCTTATCGGATAATGTGAATACGTACTAACTGAATGGGCATCTTGTCACTTGTAGGTACAATACATGAGCAGCAAGACACTAACCATAATGTGATCACAGTGTAAAAATTTAAAACAGTAACGCAAGTCCATGAGCAAAAAGACAACGAACACAATGTGATCACAGTGTAAAAAAGTCAAGTCTTACACCTACGTTGTGTTCGAAGGGATTTTTTACACTAAGGTCAAATTAGCTTTGTCTTAGATTTTTGAATGTTAATCAATAAAGTATGGTGGAGTTTTAAAATCTATTTTAAGCAAATAATAAAATTAGTTAATTATTTATAACATACTTCGATGGATGGATGGTTGTTTTACTGTATTACGAGTATATTTACACTATAATAGAAAACGTTGTGTACAATGCAATTGTAGGTATACTCGTATTTGCAAGGTTGAAATTATAATAATGATAAGTATTAAAAATAACCCTAGGGATTTAATTAGACGCTACTGTGTGTTGATCTCACATTGGTAATTATTATGTTATACTACCTATAACAATAAAATTGGTTTGAAAGATTGCAATCAGGTACTTATTAACAAGCGCAATAGAAGATTGTACAATATATTTGGATTATAATAGTATGGTTTCATTTGAATAGTATATTTATTCTCAAAAACATATTTTAAATACCCATTATAAACAAAACAATATATAATCTACACATAAACACAGCTGTGTTCCCGAAATGAGGTAGCCAGATCTGCAGGATCATAAAGGAGGTCCTACAGCCACGTTTAGCAGAACGGAGACGGATGTAGGTAAATGATCAATCACAAATTGCTAGCTTATCGTCACCTGTCACTACTAACCTCAAAATAGGTCAGAAGTGGCACCATGTGGTTCTATCGGCCCTTGGTGCTCTGCCTATCCCGTAAGGGATCAAGGCGTGATTATACAGGATGTTTTTTCGTTGCCACCCTTAACGAAGGGTAAGTACTCTATACATCAAAAAAAGTAAGTTTATGCCAAAAAAAAAAAAAATGCTGGGAAACGATGTAAATTTTTTAGATTTTTTTTTATTACTTGTTCGGGCGAAATTTATAGGGTCCAGTGTTTATACTAGTTGTATCATAGACAGATATTAATTATTTCTCGTGAAAAAATCTTGCTACGCGCGTCTATGTGCATTTATGCAGAAAAACGCAGTGTATTTACTCAACTTTGGACCCAAATATCTTGGGAACTAGCCACTTTCCAGGTATGCTTCCATGGAGAAAAATGATCGTGATGATGAGGAGATTCCGTAGTTTTCGGGAACGTTGACGACCAAAAATCATCCTGTATAGTATGTAGGTATGTATCGTCTGAAAGAATGCGCGAGTTCCTTAGACTCTTACGACATGCACGGAAAGAGAGGCAGCTGATATATTGAAGCTCAGAATCAGCACAGGCTAAAAAATAATGTAAGTATATAAGTAATTAAAATTGTATTCATGGAATGTTTGTATTCTATTGGTGATGCATAAATAATTTCGCCAACTTTGTATACAACCGCGGAACCTGTTAAAAAGTTTCAAAGTTATCCAATTAATGGTCCAACTTTGCCTCCAGATTCTATTGTGAGGCGAAATTGCAATTTTTAAGTGTCACTAAAATAGCGTGTCTTTCTTGAGAAGGCTCTTGCAAAATTAATATAAGTTTGTGTCTAGTTTGCTAAAGTTGAAATGTTAGAACGGTTACTTTATTATTCTTCGTAAATATTAGAAAACTTTGCCAATATGTTTTGATACTCTAGCATTGCTAGGTAAGGTACATATTTTGAACTGACAAAGTGATATAAGTTTGTATTCTAGGTTTGTTTGTTTTAGTAGGTGGCATATTACTGGCAACGTAACTTTAAAATGCGTTGACAAATTATAATGCTTTATTTATCAAAAACCCAAGTTTTCGATATAAGAATCTAGTCCTACTATATCATTATCATTAAATATAAATAAATATAATTCCCGACTTGGGTTAGCCAAAACTGCGGGATTAAAAAGGAAATCCCACAGCCATATTTAGTATAGCGAGAAGTGACAGAAAACGCTGAAACTACTAGGTGTAGTAAGATGAAATGTGACATATATCTATATATGTATCTTGAGAAGTGACGAACAATTAGAAAAGATGTTTCGAAATTTCCGCGGGAATGGAAAAAAAGGGAATTCTAAAGTTTACTTGAAAGAAGTCATCTTATACCACGTTTTTTTAAACTAATGTTAAAAAAATTTATTTCTCTTTCTGTCTCAAAATAAAATAAGATTTAGTTTTACTTATTATAAAAGACAAATTGAAGAATATTTGCACGCATGAGTCGTTGACAGTGAATTATTTCACCTTGATACCCAAGCCGCGGGCGTCCGCTGCTTACTTAACATTTTCCGTATTAAAAAAAATATTCTGATCGTATTTCTTTGCATATTGAACGAGCATTTCCATACGAAAGGTTACGGGTTATCTGATTTAAATCAGACTAGACAGCTATTTACCGCTTCGTCTAAAAATCGCGTATTTTAATGAATGGGTTAGGTTTGAGCGTGGGTGGGATAGTGCTGCTATACTATTTGCATGGGAATTACATTGATACGAGAATATTTAGACATCATTTTGTAAAAAAAAAAAAATGTATATAATATAAAATACGTTGTATAGGGCAATTATTAATTCTCATATATTCACATATTATATTCATTGTTTAAAATATCCTGTTACAGAAAAGTAATAATTTTAACAGATTTATAGATATAAGTAGCCACACTTCGCGATAGTGAATAGAAACTTTTCCGTGAAAAATCTGTATAATTCATAGCTTTCCTTCACAATGATGAAACAAAAAGTAAAGTAAGGCACTAACTAGAAACTAATTGACAAGTTGAAGCAAAGTTTGAAGATGTTTCGAAAACCTCAATCACACCGTCCCTCTTCGTAGCTATAAAATACAATTTGAAAGCAAAAATTGTGCAATAATCTGTGATCGTTTTTAAAATTCGTATTACGTTGTCGTGTTGTGAAAAATGGCTTGATTATGTCAAGCTATTCCACTACGAGCAAAGGCTAGATATAAGATTTAAGTTATTCAAAGTACCTACCTAATTGAAACTATAGGAGGTAAATAACTTAAGAAACAATTAATTTACAAAGATTTATTAAAAATATTAAAGATAAAAACAATGTGGGTAATTAAATAATTAAAATTGGGCGCCGTTAAAAGATGATAAAAAAACTAAATTGAGCACGAGAAAATTATATCAGGGCCGTGGGAAGCGAGCCTACACATTGGTCAGTTTCTGCGGACGTATGTTCAGATTGCTGCGGACATGTACTGCCCTGTCCGGTGATGCGGTGGCGTCGATCACTGCCAGGTCTGGAAATGGTCATCGTCTCCAGATGTTAGGGTAGATGTGGACGTCCATTCAAAGGCAGCCAGGTAGTAGGTGGTGCCATGTGTAGGGGTGAAGTGGCTCCTGGAAATCCAGAAGGAATGTGAGATGCCATTCCAGCCTGGTTTCGTGCATCGCCACAAAGCCGGAAGCAAAACAAGTACACGCTTGTGTGTGTGGCGGTGCAAGAAATCAGTAGCGGATTTACACAAATAACAAGAACCTAAATATAGAAAATATAAAGTAACTAAGCAAGAAGTGCAAAGTACATTTTTATAATTTCAATTGAAGGTAGGTAATAAATATTACGCAACGGCTCACAAAAGGCTAGCCGTGCAGTAATTAATGGGAAAAAGAATTTAGAAGTAATAAATTGAAATCAATGATTGTATTAACAAAAACAGCAAAATAAAATACCTATAGGCTAAGCTATGGTGTAATAATAAAATCTAAAAGGGACGTAGATTACCTACAAGTTAAAGTAAATATTTCGTTCACACTTACCCAATAATTTGGGAGCCACTGCACTGAATATATAAATGTATTACATATAAATATGTAAAATAATAAAAATATAATAAAAATGACTACGGGCCGACGTGTCGCAGAGGGTCACGGGCGCACGGCGTTTGCGCGTGCGCCTTCTCCGAGCTCGGATCCCGCAGTGGGGAAGGGAGGGAAGCAGCGCAGCGAGCGACCGACTCGGTGCCGTGAAGGTCGTTCGCAATGCGAGGAATGTTGCCAAAAAAAGGGAATATAATTACTATATATTACGTAGATATTGAATATTATTAACTACATAAATAAATACAACAGGAACGTTGGCTTTTAAAAAGCACAACGTTACAACGTTACCGTAATAATTCATAATTCATTTATTCAATTAACAATAAACATTGTATTTGAAATCACATTTAAAAAAACAGGTACACGTAGATTTATAAAAACTTTAAACAATCACAAACATGCGCAAATCAATTATATATGTATGTCAAGTATTATAAGTAGTATGTCAAATTTAATATAGGTATAATATGTCAGACTTATTTAATATGTTATACTGGAAGTAATATTAAGTGCCACGCAAATACATCTATTTCATGCGTTTCAAATAATCATTCATATCATAATACTATATATTAATACTAACATAATTTGCCATGAGATACCTAGTTATAAAATATTCGCTGTCGCATTGTTGCAAAATACATATGGCTAACTGCGCTACAGTGTTTAGACGATTAACCCTAGATCACTAACCTTCGTCGAAACGACGACGCGGACTCAAAAAAAGTGGTGTAAATTTTGAGTGCGTCGTAGTACGCATTTCAGATTCCAGCTAATCTCAGTCGACCCGCAACTCGAGCGGTGTACGGGTGTGTTTTTTGTGTAGGGGCCCTGTGTACGCCGTTCGACCCACCATGAGTCGTCGAATCGACGAAGGTTAGTATTAACGTTATTCTTGCAGAGTTATTTTTCATTCCGTTTTTGGTGTTATAATTATTTCGGTGTTCTGTAAACTTTGTACTTTATTTGCCTACACTGAAATAAGAACCTACATTATTTTTATTTGTATATATTTTTATTTTAGATACGATTCTTCGGCTATTGTTAGAAGATAATAGTGACGAAGACTGCTCTGCGAGTGAGAAAGAAGACCACCTTGAGGCTGATCCGGCTTATGAAACAGATGGTGAGGAAGAGATTTTTCCTGTAGTAGAACAATCGCCTTCTACTGAAGATATTCAGGCAAGTGGATCTTCATCAATTGAAGACCCGTTACCTAGCACTTCGGGTCAACCACATGAACTAATTATTACACCATCACGTAATATTCTTCGCGGAAAAGACAAACACAAATGGTCATCAGTGAAACCGAGTTCACGAAGCCGAACGGCCTCAAGAAATATTGTTCATATTAGACCTGGGCCTACGCGTAATTCTAAAAACGAACTAGATCCGCTTTCCTGCTTTTTATTTTTTGTAACTGATAGTATGATTGATTTAATTGTAACCCACACTAATGCCGAGATAGCAATAAAAAACGTTAAATACAAGGGTGTAAAAGCCACCCAGAGACAGACAGATTCCAATGAAATTAGAGCTCTGATCGGGATCCTTACATTATCTGCAGCATTGAAGGATAATCATTTACCATCAAGGGAGCTTTTTGATGTTACCTTCTGTGGCAATCGATACCGTAGTACTATGTCTAATGAGAGATTTGATTTTCTTATAAACTGCCTCAGATTTGACGATAAGTCTACACGCGAACAGCGAAGATTGACTGATGTATATGCCCCTTTTCGAGATATGTGGGATCTTTTTACAGTTGCATGTCAAGAGAACTATAAACCTAGTTGCTACCTTACCATCGATGAACAATTATTGGGCTTCAGAGGCAGATGCCCTTTTAGAATTTATATTCCTAATAAACCAAATAAATATGGTGTGAAAATTGTAATGTTGGTAGATAATTCTACAAAGTATATGGTGGATGGCGAGCCCTATCTAGGTTCTTTCACTAAAACGGATGGATTGCCACTAGGTGAATATTTTGTCAAAAAATTGACACGGACTGTGCACGGCACAAATAGAAATATAACTATGGACAACTGGTTCACTTCGGTACCACTAGCCAAAAGTTTAGTAAAAGAACCGTATAAGTTGACGTTGGTTGGAACTCTACGTGCTAATAAGAGGGAGATACCGTTAGAATTACAGCATGAGCGGACCCGGAAGACAGGAACAGCTATTTTCTGTTATGACCAGGAACTGACATTGCTTTCATACAAGCCAAAGCCCCAAAAGACAATATTTCTATTGTCGACTTGTGATGAGGAAGGGACAATTAATGAGATGACTAAAAAGCCCACGATGATAGAATTTTACAATCAAACTAAGGGCGGAGTAGACACCTTGGACCAAATGTGTTCTCTCGCTTCTTGCAGCCGAAAAACTCGTCGTTGGCCTTTATGTAATTTTTACGGAATGCTAAACATTGCATTTATAAATAGTTATGTTGTATATGTAACCAACACTTTGGAGGCTAATAAAAAACCTTTACCGAGGCGTGAGTACTTGAAAATACTGCATCAAAAATTGGTCGAGCCACATATGCAAAGAAGATTGCAATTTCCGACACTTCAAACGGGGCTGCGGGACTCAATAACAGCGATTTTGAATATGCCAGGAATCAGTATTTCTGCTTCTACACATGAAACTGACCAAAGAGAAGATACAGTTAATCTTCCTATCGCCAAAAAAAGGCAAATTTGTGCAATTTGCCCCTCCGCAAAGCGAAGAATGACAAAGAGTTGTTGCACCAAGTGCAAAAAATCCTTGTGTGGCGAGCACAAACTTGACATTTGTCACAAATGTATTAATTCATAGTTTTTTTCTAAAATGTTTTGTTTTTTAGTTGATTTTATTGCTTAATTTTAATATTTTAATATTTTTTCAAGTCTGTTTTTTTTAGTTAATAAGATTGAAGCATTTAAAAAAAAACAAAAATATTCAAAGGAGTATAAACTCTGATCTCAATTAAAAGACTGGCAAAGTAATTAAAACGTGATTTTAGTAATTAAAAAAGGTATAATCATGTTAACTAATGATTATTCTAATAAATAAGTAAAACACATATAAATATTTTATTCCCTAAACCCTTAGAAACCTCCCTTTTATACGGCGTAGTCGAAACGACGAAGGTTAGTAATAAGCGTTGTAAAATAAGGTTAGTAATCTAGGGTTAAATATGCCATTACCACCATAAACATGTGATTTAGTGTCTCAAATTTAGTAGATTAGCTCTCGATAATAAGCTATTTTCGCATACTATAGCCTTTCTGTTATACAATGAGTTAATGTAGGCTGTTGAGATCCATTTCACCAGCAACGGACGAGGGGTGCGAGAGGCGGCGGCATCCGGCGGGCATCGGTGCCGGACTCGCAAGACGAATTTTTACTATAGATTTTTATTAATTTCTGTAAACGGCATTAAACCAGTCTAAATACAGTCCACTCTTTCATTTATTTTCCACGATGAATACACACCTGTCATACCATTTTCATGGGTATACCAGTATTATCTCAGTTTTATCTTATGGTAAGTACAATGAGATTAAAGTGTTTATTACGGATTAATGTTGATTCAAGTCTTAACCATGATAAGATGAACATATTTCCTTAGATAAAATCTGTGAATATATAATGCACGTGTATTATAAAGTAGGTTTATTAACTCCGAGGTAATTAATAAAAATATAAGGTGTTTTGTAATTTGTCTCTGTCACAGAGTTAAAAAGTTTTAATAAAAACCAAACTTCCGTGTATTTTTTTCTCTCATCGGAAAAAATTATCTTTGCTAAAATACTATTAACTTGTATACCTTGTCTTTTGTTTAAGAGAAGTTTATTTATTTAAATAAATAAACATACCTTCAATATATATCACCATTAAATTTTATTTTGAAATGAAATGTAATAAAATAATGCCTATTTCGTAATTACGCTATTTACTCATATATCGCCAATAACAAATAAATATTATCGTTTTTCGTCGAATATTTTACCAAAATACTTGTCATCTCTTTCCTTTTGTTTTCATCCCATTATTTTACTTTTTAACACGAAAATGCTTTTATGAGTGCCGATGAAAAGGGTTCATACTGATATTAATACACTCCATAATATTGCATACATAATCGAATTAAAATTTGAAATATATCGTCAATTTGCGTTGAGATTAGGCCTTGTCTACATGTGGCCTGTGCTGATGCGAGGCTTCACTAGAATTCATCAGCTGCATCTCCTTCCATGCATGTCATAAGAGTCGACTAAACACGAGCTCTCTCGGGCTATGAGTTAGCAAACTGTTATGCTAAACGTACAGGGCCGTAGGATCTCCTAGCTATAGAGTACACTTGGACTATACGAGTACTTCCTCTAAACATACGTAACCTGTTGGAAGGCAATACTCGTAAATAATTTGATATGTCGCCAGACTTTGGAAATAAACAAATGGCAAAATAGTCATGTTTTTCATCTTACTGAAATAAACTCATTTGACGGGAGTATGTAGTTTAATTCAATAGAGTCCTAACTATCTTATGGAATAAAATAAATAGACAGCATTTCTTGAGTCTGGCGATTCGACTCGATTACTGAAACGAAGTTTACGATTATTTTTTACCCAACTGCACCAGAAGATGGGTTATGTTTTTGGCACACTCTAAAGCTCCGTCTTATCGCATTTTTAGTTTGAGTGATATTAGATTCGTCTTGATTGCGAGACAGACTCTGAGTACTTTAAAGTATTGACGCAGTCCTGGGCACCATTAATCAAATTGTTAACTTCGTTAATCGCTAATCCGTTACTAAAAAAGTTAACTTCGTTAACAGTTAAAGCGTTACATTTCGAAAAAGTTAACGTAAGTTAACGTTAATAGTTAATCCATTAACACGTGATAAAAACAACATAACCCTACTAATATTATAAACGTGAAAGTTTGTATTATATTTTATATTAATATATTAATATATTAATATATTAACATTAATTTGGTGATTCATACCTGGGAACACATTTGTTTATCTGAGAACGAAAATCTTTCGTGGCGATAGATCTAATTATTTGGTGATACAACTTGATGACAAATATAAATTTTGGTGACAGAAAATATAGTCCCCTTTAAGTATTGATTCCCTTACGAGTTTTAAAATATGCAGCTTATATTGCTGTTTCTTTTGATTGCGTTGACATAGAAGTTTAATGTTACAGCTTATAGTTATTATAGACCTTTTATTTGACATGAATTTTAATTTAATATATAATTTAATTTAATAACTCGTTCACGAGGAAAGGGGTAGTAAGTTTAGTAGGGTTTGTTTCCCTCGCGAGTTTTGAAAATTTGCGGCATAAACGGCTCTATCTTTTAATTGCATTGGTTTAGAAGTTTGGTTTTCTCACAGCTCCAAGCGACCATTGACCTAAGCATTTCATATCAATTTCAGCTTTATACCTCCACGCGTTCCTAAGTAAAAGAGTCTAGACAGACAGACGGACGTACAACAAAGTGATCCTTTAAGGGTTCCGTTTTTTCCTTTTGAGATACGGAACCCTAAAAATAATACGGGTGTAATTATTTGTTGACAAATAATGTTTTTTCATTCATTTCGATTAAGGTTTAGAATTTATTTTACTAAGATATACCTACTAGTTGCGTTCTGGACGAAACACTAATGTGACGGACACATTTTAAGACGATTTGATAATATTGTAAAGACCAATTGCTATTTAGGCGAATTGCTACATAGACTGACCAATTTTATATTATTGAATTGTATCAGGCGTCACTATTCGGAAGTTCAAATCTCTATTGAGGGATCGCCCACCAACCGGCCCTATACCCTCCGCTGACCCACGGATCTGCCGACTCATGATCACGAACACAAGACCCTACAGTCGCAACGAGAAGCCTGATCCAAGCACCTAGCATGCAACCATAAATACATAGCTGCTAATCCGAAAACCAATTCAAATTTTAATCGACATATATTTCGCCAACACCCGTGGCATCATCAGGATTAGTTTTTCATGTTAGTTCTATATACCGAACCAACCAACCAACAACTAAAAAAAAAAAATTTTTTTTAGTTGTTGGTTGGTTGGTTGAATCTATGAAAAACCAAAGTGAGAGAGGTTTTTTGATGAGGGAGTTTAAGATTTTTTCGATGTAGGAATCATGCAAACAATTCTATCTGAGCCGATTTCTACTTGTGCTATTATGTTATGCAAGCTAATTACAGTCCTGCATTAGTAGATAGGTAAATAATAGACTGTTTATCATTTTTATATAATAAGGTTGACCTTGGGTAAAAATCTCCTTTTAAAAATTAGAATAAAAAAAAACCGGTTTCAACAAAAATGTACATAAATTTTCCAACCTATTTTTCGGTGTGCTTGAGGTTTACGGAACATAATATACGGTGGTGTATACGAGTTAAGAACTTCAATAGCTAGGGAGCGATAAGGGCCTAACCGTACCGTTGTATTATCACACTTCTGTATTGATATAATCGTTGGGGGACTTGTATTATTGTTACAGTATATGAAGTGTAAGCGACTGAGAATTCTCAGGTTCTAGTAAATTTAATATTAATTTTAGTTGTGGATGTGTGTAATTTTATAACTTAGATTTTTTCTTCTTCGTATACCTACTAACATAATTCATCAGTCAGTTGTTGTAATACGTACAATGGCCTCACTTATAGAGGCTAAGTGCGGAAAATGCCCGGTCAAACTAACTAAACTAAGTCAATTGTTACTAATTCGTTAGGGATGATATATGCAGTAGGTAAATGATTATAAATACGTATAAATATAAAATGCTTTACTATCCTGAATGACTTTTTTTTTTACAATTAGCTAGGCAAACATTTGACCGCCATTGTGCCTGATGTTAAGCAAGATGCGGCCTAGGGTGGTACATGTTTGCCTAGAAAGTGCCTGTTCACTCTAGCTTTGAAGATACCAATGTTGTAGTGCTCGGGAAATACATCGGCAGGAAGTGCATTCCACTCCTTAGCCGTTCGCATTATAAACGAGTTAACATAACGTTTGGTGCGGATGGGTGGGATATCAACAACATAAGGGTGATACGCTAGTCTGCGTCTAGTATCCCGATGGTGAAAAGGGGCTGGTGGAACTGTATTGTGAAGTTCCCACGCACACTCTCCAAAGTGTATCCTATAAAACACTGACAAGGCAGCAATTTTACGGCGGTAGGTCAGGTCCTGGAGTTTCGAATTTGCTACGGTTTCATCTCCAATAAGTTTTATTGCCCGTTTTTCCACCGAGTCCAGTGCGGCTAGCTGATATTTAGCTAATTCTATCCCAAAAGTGACAGCAGTACTCCATACAAGGGCAAACTTGCGCTTTATATAGCGCCAATAATTGCGTGGAGTAAAATATCACCTAACCTTGGATAGGACGCCTAGTTTTTTAGCTGAGATTTTTGCTATGGACTCGATGTACTTGCCAAAATTCGACGTTGCTGATATGTCCAGGCCTAAACTTGAAGATGGTGGTAATATAGACGCGTCCGTGGTGCGCATCCGTCCGTAGCCGTCGGTACGTCCGCGTCCGTCCGCGAAATAACGCACCGTGGGAACCCACCTTTAGATGACATTTAACCTTCAATTGTTTTTATGCAAAATTTCAAATCTGGAATATTTTTTTTTATTATTACTGATGTTTATGATGTATTGTAAATAGCCGTTAGTATATTTTTTCAACTCGACTTAAGATTATTATGTAATCTGTTTTACCTTTCTTGCGTTTCCTAGATGAGAGGGCTTTCAAAGCTAGTCGCCAATACGTTCACTCATGAGCTCCGTCTTCTGCACATTCTTCGTCACTACACTGAACGTTTGCCACCAGGTATGACGCGGCCATGCTTAAGAACTAGGCGGAGATAAAGTATAGATGAGAGGAACATTATATACCCTATAAGGCTATAGCCTCATACTATTTTGGCGAATTCCTCCGCGTAGGCTATAGCCTGTGTTCTTCTCTGTACTTCCAACTATATGAAAGTAAAATTTCAAGAAGACTGAGTGAATAAATCGTGAAGAGGTAACAAACAAATTTACTTTGGTCTTTATAACATGGGGTGACCAGACTTCATTGTTCACCTCGTCCACATTCCTGCGCCATACTACAGCCGCAGCAGATCGTAAAGTTGCCACTCTAAAATTTCATTAAATAACTAGAGCTATTCTTCCTAGAGATTTGCATGTTGAAGAAATTTTATAACGTATTGTGTAGGGACACACTGTATCTGTACAACTGCTGCGATTTTATCCACGTAGGTTTCAAAATATTTCCTCCAATAGGAAGCCTTTATTTTTAACCACTATTAGTACATAATTTTTAGAATCTCGCCGTTACTCGTAAAATTGTGCTGCGATAAACATAACACCAACCATTGGCGTCAATGAGATTTAGTTTTTATCAGGTTGTATTCGAATTCTTCAAGACTCTTACGTCTAATAACCATTTTCGAAGCAGCGACATAAATATTGTGGAATAATACAACTCTAGTCTAAACTCGAACAATTATATACACACTTACCTACTTATATAAATGTTGGAATATACATAATGGCATGTACAAAAAAAATGCCTTTCATAAGATTACGAGTATAATAATCAAATATAAAAAATTTGAACGAAAAATACCAGTGGCTTTTTTACATAGTCGTGTGTACTATGTTGGAAATTCAGTATATGCAATGAAAGTCGAGGAAATTTACGATGCAGAGTGCTGACGTAGCAACCCGTCATTGATGGCCCATAAAACGAGAAGGGCTTGCCATCTTTTCACAATTTGCCTGATTTCCTGGGAAAAATGAGTTTTCTCGCACACCGCGAAGAAGAGGTTTCAAAATAGGTACATCTGAGATCCATTTACATCGGACAAGAATTTATGAATAAATTAAATTTACTTAGGTTTTATTAATGGGAATACGTAATGCTATCAGTTTTGTGTATTTCATTACAATATTTAATTATTTATACAGGATGTTTTTTCGTTGCCACCCTTAACGAAGGGTACGTACTCTATACATCAAATAAAGTAAGTTTATGCCAAAAAATGCTGGGAAACGATGTAAATTTTTTGGATTTTTTTTAATTACTTGATCGGGCCAAATTTATAGTGACCAGTGTTTATGTTAGTTTATTCATAGACATTAATTATTTCTCGTGAAAAAATCTTGCTACACGCGTGATGTGTGAATTTATGCAGAAAAACGCAGTCTATTTACTCAACTTTGGACATTAATATTTTGAAAACCAGACACTTCCCAGGTATGCTTCCATGGAGAAAAATGATCGTGATGATGAGGAGATTCCATAGTATTCGGGAACGTTGACGACCAAAAATTATCCTGTGATTTATAATCACGAATGTCCCTATAAATAAAGGTACGATACCAGTAGGATATTCCATGAAATTAATATCCATATTTAAGAATTACATGTTACAAAAGAGAAGGACTTCTAATTTATGAAAGACTGACATGAAAGACATAAATAAACAGATTTAATTATGTAGAGCCAAAAATTATTAATTTCCATTAAGTCCTTTACACTTCCTGTTTTTCGAGCTGGCAACAATGCCAGTCAGTTGCGTTGCGTGACGTCAAAATACGTAGTCACATGAAACGGAGCATAGGCAATAAATCCTTTTTTATTTTTGAAACAGAGGAGACTCGTTTATTACGTTCTCGAGGTGAAAGTTTAAATTTCAATTTGGAACGCCCAATCCTGATTAACGACTTGACATTTGAATTATTCTGGAAATTACTCTCGGCATTTTGTTTCTTAGCGAATGAAAATCTTAGGCCATTTCGCTCGTCGAAATTGACTTGACATCTTTACTGATGCGAACTTATTTTGAGCTTCGTTACGGCTGACGGTTTTAAATAGGATTTATTTTAATATTGAATCATATTGTGCAATATTTTAATTTATCATAGTCATTTACGAAATAATTTCATTCACGATTATATCCAAGCCGCCGTTATTGCTAATAGTTATCAATGGTAATGCTGTGTCAACTAAAATAACTATAACTTTTGGAAGTTCAATCAAGTTAGAAAAAAAAAGGAATATCTGCCAATTTAAACTGCATAGAATCTGTACAGCTATAGTAAGTTGTTTAATAATCATGGTACATACCAAATGTAACGCAGAAATTGCTAAAACAATTTAAAACTGGAACGGTTACAAAAGTTAAAAATTCTCCCGTTTCATAACTCGATTGTCAATTAACGTTTTAACGGAGAGATTAACGATGTAGCCGACTGATGAAAAGTTCAACCCGAAAGACCCGAAGTTATTAATTAAACACACGGCGTCGCTCAACTTTGCGCTCACTTGGAAATTGCTCGGTCATATGAAGCAATTTGAGCGTACCATCGAATATATATTATACCGAATCATGCTATGGTTGAATACCGACAATCGAATAATGAGTTCTCTAGAACCCCTGATCACGCACACTTTTGAAGCAACTTTGTGTCGGTCATATTGACCTGGTTGTTTTTTATTTTTCTCCTTTATGAGTCACATTTACCCTATTCTTAGGGTGTGTAAAAAATTTGACCCACGACGACTAAGATAATGATACCCCTCAAGCTCAAATGCGACAAACCGTTTAGGCTCTAGAGCATGCCAAAGAAACATGCAAACATACACTCGAAAAACATAATACTCCATCTGGCGCAGTCGGGTAAAAAATTTATTCTTACCATAAAATATAATATAGTAAACAAAAGCTTACTAAATAAGTGAGCGGAATTCGAGAAAATTTTGGTAAGTACAGTTAAAATCAATTAGGATTTGGCCAGAGAAATAAATAATAAAGTCAAGTTATTCTATTGATTCCTGAGTGAGGCCTTTCAGAAGTTTCACTTATTTTTGTATTTCGGAGGCCTCAACTAGACCGTTACGCCTCATTCGCACGAGAGTTAAAAAAGCGATGCGTTAAAACTCAGCGTTGGCGGTTTTATAACGTTATAAATTTGATTGTTCATACGAACGCTTTTAAATCACTCGTGTTTCGTCTCGCACTTTAGTAAGACGTGAGAATGGTTAACGCTAAATTACTAGCAATAGCGGTTTGTGTCGCTAAAAGACGAAAAAGGAAACAGAAAGCATTCTGGGTACATCCTCTGAATGAGCCAAGATACATAAAAGGGCAGTTTGTGATAGGTACTGTACGAAGATTTGAGGCCCTGAATACCCTGCAAAAATTTTCAATTATTTTCGTATGTCTATAGCAACGTTTGACGTATTGTTGAAAATGGTGGGCCCTCAAATAACACTTCAAGATACCAACATGTGTTTGGCGATATCACCTGTACAACGGCTGGTTGTTACACTGAGGTAAGTAAAACAATAATAAAAAAATGAGAATTATCTTTACTAAAACGAAATTAATACAAAAATTAACAAGGACAAGACACGTCCGCTCACATAAACAGCGCGCTGCGCACTGACTGACCCCAAGGCCGGCGCTTTTTTACTGTTAGTATGAATAATAGTATGAAGATGCATATGGTCTATTTCCAACACGATTTTCCGAAATTGAAAATAGGATACTGCTCGATAAAAAAATTTTGGTAAAAAAACCTTTTTAAAAACAAGCTTTTATTCAAATGCGCTAAAAAGAAAAAATAAACTTTTACACTAAAACTTTTACTGTTAATTTATAACGTCATTTCAAATTTAACACATTTGACACAATTTATATGTTATAAAAGCTTGTCGCGACATTTAAGTACTCATATTTACGTTCTTACTTTTAAATGTTTATTAGGCAGCATCTTTGTGTTGATGTTTCAGATTTTCCCACATTGTTCCCACGTATATCGAAGAAATATCCGTCGACTCTTCCAGAGCTTCGTGTAGAAGAGTAAGAGAGTAATATACAACAGGGTTCGCCCCGGTGCCCCGAGGTGGTATGTTCACGACATCATGTTATCATGCCACTCAGGCACGGCCTCACCTTGACTTATTAAAAATTTAAAACTAAGAAAGTAAATACGAGTACTTAAATGTCGCGACAAGCTTTTATAACATATAAATTGTGTCAAATGTGTTAAATTTGAAATGACGTTATAAATTAACAGTAAAAGTTTTAGTGTAAAAGTTTATTTTTTCTTTTTAGCGCATTTGAATAAAAGCTTGTTTTTAAAAAGGTTTTTTTACCTAAATTTTATTTTATACTTTTTAGTTTTGACCTGGTAAGTTCCTAAGTCTGTTCATCTCATTCAACGCATCATTATTGCAAGGTCGTTTGCCAGTTAATTTTGAACAGTCCAGCTCTTCAATGAGGAGCCCTTCTAATGACTTCACCCTACTCAATTGCTTAAAAATATCTGTTTCAAAATAGATTTTCAAGTTTTAGAAGTCCGCCATATTGGATTAAGAGTGACGTCACATTTTTTTCGAGTTACTCTCAGCTAGCCCTTTAATTTGATACCCATATTGTAGGAATGCATTAAAAATAATTGGTCCGCCATTGTGGGTATGCCGCCATGTTGGATTTAGAATGACGTCACACTGTTAATCATGCATTGTCATCCGAACTGAACGTGCTCACCAAATTTCAGCCCAATCGGTTGAGGCCTTAAAATTGAGTTGTAAGATTTCACCCGAACAAACATACATTGCAAGTTAAATAAAAGCTTGTAATAAATAAAAGCTTGTAAAAACGCCGTGTTTTAAAAACGCTGTCGTGTGAATGCATTTGTTCTATTTGAACGCTTTTTTAACGTCCGTTAAAAAAACTTTCGTATGAATAAGGCCTTATGATGCTAAGTGCTAAGGCGGTTCAGTATAGTAGTTATTACATTACAATTAATCCTACTAATATTATAAACGCCAAAGATTTTAAGTATGGATGGATAGATAGATGGATGTTTGTTACTCTTTCACGTAAAAACGGCTGGAGCGATTTTAATAAAATTTGGTATGGAATTAGCTGACACCCTGGATTAACACATAGGCTACTTTTTATCCCTGGAAAATATTTTTATCCCGGATAATTTAGACATTTTGATTTATCTATAGTCCACGCAGACGAAGTCCACTAGTAAGAAGTTGAGTACAACGTAAAGCGATTTAAATTCCTTTTGTAGTAGGTACCTACGAGGAAAAGTTAGTCTCTTAATATTAGGGCATTAACACAGTAAACGCTTGTGCTAATTGGACCGGTAACCTTTTAAAGGTGTTCTTGTTACGACACGAAAAGGTTCACATCATATCAGACTATTAGTCCACTGGAGGACGTGGGCCTCCGTCAGAGTACGCCACAAGTCACAAGGTTCTATCTCCCGTTTTCTTCATCCGGTTACTACCAGCCGCCCCCTTCAAGTCATCGGTCCATCTGACCGGAGGGCGTCCAACGCTACGCTTGCCGAGGCGTGGTTCGATTCTATGATAGTGGCCCAGGCCACTGCCATTTCAGTTTGCTACACACAAAACAAACTAGAATAGACTAAACTTAAACAGTTCTTTTTATATTACTTACTAGGTACACGGAAAAGTTAGGGCTATTACACAGTAAGCGTATATGCCACTACTGAACCTGTTTTTGCTTGTATTAACTAAAATTTTTACGAAGTTTTTAATCATTTTAAGTTTTAAGTAAATTACTGAGAAAATCAATAGATGTATAATTACAAGATGTATATGGTCTTCATGAGTAATATAATATACATATTATAGAAATGACATTCCACTTAAGACGTGGAACTGACCACTGCCCATAAAATAATATTAGCACAAAGTCGTTACACACTCTTTGATTGTTATTGTTCTCAAGTGATAATGGCTTATTGTTTCAATAATTCGTATTGTATCCTCCATTTCTACACGACTATACATTAAAGCGTAGATAGAACATTGTACCAAGCCCCAATATTTTGTCGTCAGGATCGATTTACAGAAATAACATTGCCGGAGCAATACAGATTTTAGTTACCTACTACTATCTCGATTTTTCCTCCTTATGACTTAAGCAGTGAATAACGTTAAGTTACGTACAGTTCAACCTTAGTTTAAGGCTATGATTAAGCAGATATTTAACATCACGCACAATAGCACCTAAAACATTATCTTATTTAATATAGAATTATTTTCATTAAAATAAAATACGAGTACGCACCGACAAAACTCTCAGTATACCAATCGCCTAACCTTCCGTAGACTACGTAAAAGTTGGTCTTTTGTATATTCCCTGAAACATAGCCAATAGATAGCTTATCGGCGAAGATAATAGCTCATGATTTACTCACACAATACAGCTTTATGTCGTGACACTTTGGAAGTGTGCCATTTGTATAGAATAAACATCTATAGTACAGTTTCTGACGAGGCCCTGACTTGGAATCGGAATTTTATGTTACTTTATTGTGTTCTTTGTTCTCTCTCAGTTTTATTTAGTTTATTTGGGGTACAGGCTGCTAACTTAGTTCTTCTTTTTTAATATCAGAAATAAATCCCTATATATTTCATGACTATGCAACAAACATTGATACTCGTATGAGTATTACTTTATATTATTTTTTCCGCTACCGGGATTTGAACTCGGGACTTTCAGCTACACTGGTTCCAAATTGGAAGATACTAAGGCTAACCAACCTACGAATATTTTATAATCGTATATCTTCTATAATATAAAAATGAATCGCCAAATGTGTTGCTAAGCGCGTATCTCGAGAACAGCTGAACCGATTTCGCTAATTCTTTTGTTTTTAGAATATTCTTTGATGTACGAGGATGGTTTTTACGGAGAGAAAAAAATAAAAAAATTGCCTGAAAAAGTAAAAAAAGAACACTTTTCTATAGTTTTACAATAAAAATATTTTAAAGTTTTCATTAAAATGTTAGGAAGTATTGTCATTTGTCGCCGTGTTCAAAGCTTAGTATTCTTTATTGTACACATAAATTTTTATCATAGATAGTTAGTTGTAAAATAAATAGTACAAAGGCGAGCTTATCTCTAAAGCTTTTCCGAAAACGAAAGGAAAATGTTGCAGTTAGCGTTTTTACATACCAAATAATGTAGTCTTCACGTCTCGGTAACGTCTGTATAGAACTTTTAGAAGGCGCCGAACCGAAACGCGATAGTTAGAGGTCAACTGAACTGATTTATTGTCTAACGTTGTGATTTATGTGGATACGGGGGCGGATTACGTGAGCCATGGGATTTAATATTAATACTGAATTTTGGTAAAGAAAGTCTTGAAAGTATACTTAATGGCGGTTACAACAAACTTACCACATATTTACGACTTCTTATAAAGTTACTTGGTGCATTATGGCTTTACTTTGTTGCATTCTTAGACATAATTTATATTTAGTTTATTTATTCATGAAAATATGAGACGTTCATAATCTTTATTAGTCTATGATTAAAGTTAGTTTATTTAAACGAGATAAAAAATAGTTGTGCATGAAAAAACCTCATGTAACTTGAACATGCTATTATGCTTGTACTGTTGCTTTACGGTATACAGGGTGTAACAGAAGGGGTATGTTAAGTGAAAGGCTATGAAAATAACTCACTATAATAGATCTACCCACAAATTTTGAGACTCCAAATGGATACTTTCTAAACATCACAGGAATGTTCTTACAATATTGAAAAATTAATTTAATAACAAATTATATCAGTATCTATGCATCAGTACAGGAGAATAAATATAATTGATTTTACTGACAGAACGCTGCATATTACAGTTTCTGACTATTTCTGTTATCGAGTAGATATAAAAGATATCTTTCTTCAGCTAATCTGTATTCAGAGATGGGGAGGAATAAATATCTTTGTTTATGTTTGGCACAATGAAGATGAACGCGCGTTTTCTACAGAAGGTCACGGGTGGAATAGAAAATACGATGTCAAGGTTGTGTGGTCATTGTGTAATTATTAGTACATGCTAGGTACGTGTACGAGTGGATATCGATAAATCATAGATAAATAAAGAAATAGAACGTTATAAATCACATACAATCAGGTTACTATCCCTTTCTCTAATACCATAAAAAACCTTAGGTTGAGGTTAGTAAAAAGGTGCACTGGGCATTCCATTCACTTAAGGGTCCCCAAAACTTTCTCCGTTTTAAAAATAAAAAGAATCTTGCTCAATATCTAATCCTTCCAATTTTAGACTATGCGGATGCTTGCTACCCCGACGCCAATGAGGAGCTGCTTAATAAACTCGAACGTCTTCAGAACTTAGGTATCCGTTTTATTTATGGATTACGTAAATTCGACCATGTCTCCCATTTTCGAAAAGAGTTAAAATGGCTCCCAATCCGTCTTCGTCGCAATGCCCATATGATTACTCTTCTTTTTAAAATTATTAATTTAAATTCTTCCTCGCAATATCTTAGTGAGCGATTTGAATACCTGTTCTCTAGGGACAGACCCCTCAGATCCATTACTGCTTCGTTGCTCAAAACTCCCCGCCATAACTCTGGAGCATATGGCTATTCATTTACGGTTTATGCCATTATGCCCTGGAATTCCCTACCTCATACTATAAGAGACTCACAATCTATTGGCACTTTCAAGGACAATTTAAGAGGTCACTACCTTTCTGTTCAATGATGATGTGTAGTTTTACTTTCTGTTCTTTTTTATAAAATATGTATGTACGAGTATGTATGTATATATGTATTTATTTAGTTATATTGTATGTATGATTTCCTTTTTCTTCGCTTAATAACTTTATATTAAATGGTTGGCTGGAAGAAATCTCTGTTGAAGATAAACTCGCATCTGTACATTGTCTTATAAAATATTGTATCTTGTGTGTTCTTTTCTGTGTACAAAAAAGAATATATAAATATACATACATACATGAAATCACGACTCTTTCCATTTGCTACGGTCCTGACACACCACTTTCGCTTTATCTTATAAATCTATGTTTTAAAAAAATATATATATTTTCACATTTTACAACACATTTTAATTTTAATGTTGTAAAATTGTCACTTAGTTCGTGCCTTGGAAAGCACGTAAAACCGTTGGTCCTGCGCCTGATCTCTCAAAATATTATATTCATGGTATAGAACCGTATACAACTATATTATAGTACCTAAGTATCATAATCATCATCTTGCTGCCCTGTTCCCATTTATTTGGGTTCCATTCATCTCTATTACCAGTCATCTCATTGCTCACTCCCAGTACACGCATATCCTCCCTCACACAGTCCGTCCAACACTTCTTTGGTCTACCTCTTCCTTTATATCCATCCACACTCATGCACAACGCTCTCTGCAAAATATGCCTTTCATCCCGTCGCTTTACATGCCCGTACCAAGACAGACGGTTACTTCGTAACTTGTCTGTGATCGGCGCAACTTTCAAACTTCCTCTTATATACTCATTTCTTATATTATAGTACCTAAGTATATGAAATGAAAAAAGAAAAATAGTTTATTGACCGTATTAAAAATGCAGTTACAGATGGCATACGTACCCACATAGATAGCAGTATCATTCCTTAAGTGAAACGTCGACATAGTAGAATGAGTGGGAAGTAGGCTATCTCCGGCCCAATCCGCGACATAATTACCTACCATACTTGCCTGCCTCAGGGTTGTCATTTTTAGCTAAATATTACATTTTTTGTTTATTTATCGGTGCCGAAAAGCCGTGTCGTGAGTGACGCGTGAACCTTGTGCGGTGTTAGCCCCGACTGGCGCACCGAGAAACGGGTCGAGATTTTGTTTGAGTGTGCGTGCGGCGACGCATAGATACGATGGCGCACACATACAAGCCGCGCGCGGTGCTTTTGTATGAAGATAACATACTTCCCACTCATTCTACTATGACGTCGATGTCTGCAGAAGTATATAACTGTACTACAGACATCGGCTCCTTCTGTCGGTTTTGTTTTTACTCTATACTTACATATCATCAACTATATAAAAAAAATATATATATATCGCTACTCTACCCATCCCGAGCCATTAGTACCCACACGGAAACCGACAAACATAATTATTTACATATATTAGTCCAGTTTTGGAATAGTACGGAATGTAATTTTGTACTATTAAGGTGGTAATTAGGGTTATGGGTGTTTTAAAATATTATAAGTATCGAAAAGACCTTGATATTGTATTTAGTAGGAACTTACTGATGTCGCATAGTAAAATTTTAGTTTTTTAAATTCATTTTAATGTTTAAACTGTAGCACAGTAAGTATGGCTATTTGAAACAGCTTTTCTAAATTATATTTTTTTATTAATTGATTCTAATTGAAATTGAGATCTTATTTATACATTTATTTATATTTTTTATTAATACAGAGAGATAATTCCCACACTACACCAGGTTTAATTTTTATTGGGAAAAAATACTTGTATAAAATGATAAAAATAAAGGTAAGTACTTGGTTTTTACTTATTGTTCTTTATATTAAAGTTCTCAACTTTAACTATATATAACTGAAAAATAAAATAAACTAAACTTTAAATTACCTATCTTGTATCGTTAGACAGTGACTTTTAATTTCTTTATACTGATGTATTTTCTTCATCGAAACTTTGAAGCATGTTAATTAAATATAGCTTTAATTAATTTTTGAAAGATCACTCGCTGTTACTTTACACAACTTCAAACTTTTGTAAAATGTTGAATGCTTTGGTGAAATTAGAATAGACTTTAATCGTTTCTTTCGAGGTCAAGTAAAAATATTATTTTATATTATATCTAGTGTATAGCTATCGGGATGAAGAATAACGTTGCCAATATGTAATTTAGAAAAGAGATGGTAAAATTCGTCATCCGAGTAATTGACCCGGTGGTTTTATAAACAGAATAGTATATTAATCTAAGCAACTTATTTCACCCACGTACGTGCTTATAATCTGGTGATACCCATTGAATAATAATGAGACCGAGCCGGGCCTATCTTACCTCGGTTTTTACGCATAAAAATTATAAAGGTATTAACTTTTTTCTGCTATAATATATAGAATGAGGGATTTTCTAAATTATAAGTAAAACGTAGTACAAATCATCTAGATATATGGCGTTAGTGACGGTTGCCGATCAAAGAGTTTAGTAGCCAGTTTAGTTCATCTGGAGTCAAAATAACTTATTTCTAGCTAGCTATAGAAATAAATAAAATTTGAGTGTCTAAAAAAGAAATAACAAAAAAGTCAATGGATGAAGGTATACGGCACATGTACCATAATATTTTTTGACAATTTTGATCTGTCTGTCTGTTTGTTTCGGCTAATCTGTGAAACGGCTGATTTTGACGGGACCATCACTATCGGGCTGATGATAAAGAATCATTTGGGCTACTTTTGCTGTACTTAATCCTGATCATAAGGAAGGTGAGTACAGTTCAGTATTATATTAATATTCATCATCATTTACAGCCCTGAGAAGTGTTGGACATAGGCCCCCCCAACAACCTCCACTCCGACTGGTCGGAAGCAGCCTGCATCCAACTGACGCCCGCGACCTTGGCCAGGTCGTCCGTCCACCTCGCGGGTGGCCTTCCCTTAAGCAGGCCATACACGCTAGGGTATGCCTGACAGGAATGCCTGTACAGTTACGCCTGTCAGGTAAACCTAAGCTTCATAGAGCCCATACACATAGCGGAAACCTGTACAAACTCTCAGTTGAAACCATGGCTCCGGCCGCGACAGTCGATCTCGATGCCGTAGCTTTAATTGGTTTATTGTTTGTTTTATTGAGAAAGAGGAAATTGAAACGAAAATCTCGTCTACAATGGTGCAAACCATGGTTACTGCGAAGAAAACAATACTCCCATATAAATTTATTAAAGGAACTGAAATTCGAGCCAAATGATTATCGAAATTATCTACGAATGGATGAGAAGACGTATCTCAAACTGTTAGCAGCGGTGACGCCTTACATTGAAAGGCAAGATACAATAATGAGAAAAGCTATATCACCACATGAACGATTAACCGTGACTTTAAGATATCTTGCAACAGGGAGATCATACGAATGTCTTAAATATTCTGCCATTATATCACCTCAAGCTTTAGGAAAAATCATACCAGAAACCTGTAATGCCATTTATCGGACTTTACAGAAGGATTATCTCAAGGTACGTTAAATGAAAACAAGTTAACTAATTTTTATGAAACGTGTTTTTTTATTAATCAAGGTTTTATCAATCATATTAGAGTAGTGAGACGGCAATATAGAGCTATGTTTTATTAATCAAAGTTACAATTATTGTAATAAGACGACAATGACGAATGATGAATAGTTTCTTCTGGAATTGACAATGGAAGTGATGTCTGAGAATTGTTTTGAAATAAATTTTGAGATGAGCCCAAGTATTGTTGGTTATTGTGTTGGTACAATTGTGATTGTATGGCATGGCTCTCTGGGCTGGGTGTTGGTGAAGAAACTATGTATGTTGGACTAGGAGTCGATGAAGGTTTATTTATGTTTAAATAACTATCATAATTTAAATGTTCCAATTCAGCTTCATACAACGTGTCATTAATTATTTTCTCAGCTATAAGGCGCTGCCTTTTCTCCAGCGACCTTAACTTTATTGAGATAGTTTTTCCAAGTAAATTATAGCGGTCTTCTTGTGGTGCAGGACGTTTAAAATGTTCATGTACGCTTGTTAATACTTCTTTGGTTAATTTATCTTCATTGATTCTTTTTGAAGGTCTTGAACGTGTTTGGCTATTTTTGGGTAGCAATTGTAGAATTCATATCATTTTCTATATGACTATTTTCTCCATCAATGTCTTCATTTGTGGTCGCAACGCTAATCTGAAGAAAAAAAATTGTTACAGTTTCCTGACTCAACTGAAAAATGGAAGGAAATAGCGGAACAATTTGAAGATAGATGGAATTTCCCTCATTGCTTGGGTGCGATTGACGGCAAACATATTGATATAGTTCCACCTAGCCAAAGTGGATCTTTTTATTACAATTACAAAAAGAAACACAGTATGGTTCTCATGGCAATAGTAGATGCAAAGTATAGATTTTTATTGGCTGATTTTGGAACAAATGGAAGGATTTCTGATGGGGGTGTATTACAGAATACTAAGTTTTTTGAAAAATTACAGAATAACAAGTTAAAAGTTCCAACTAGTGAAACTCTCAAAAATAGCAGTAAATGCCTTCCATATGTATTTGTTGCTGATGACGCGTTCCCTTTAAGAGTTGATATGTTAAAACCATTTCGACAAGCAGATTTGAATTCAAGGGAACGCAAAATATTTAATTATCGATTGTCTCGAGCGCGACGTATCGTAGAAAACGCATTCGGAATTTTATCTTCAAGGTTTCGAATATACCACACTGCGATAAATGTAGAGCCAGAACAAATAGAAAAAATTGTTATGGCTACATGCGTTCTGCATAACTTTTTGATAGAACACACACCGAGTTCTTATGCGCCCCGGAACTGCTTTTATCAAGAAAATACTGAGAATAGTACTATTGTCACCACGGGTTACGATACTACAAACACAAATATGGAAAATTTACTGCGACGACCTCAAGGAAATATTATGACTGATACAAAAAATGTGAGGTTACAATTCGCAAATTATTTCGTTAATGAAGGCAAAGTGCCGTGGCAAGATGCTTTTATTTAGAGCAAGATATTTTCTTACTTTTTATTTTAAGTATGTATTTTTAATAATAAACATAGTAAATATGAATGGTTTTTTTTACTTACCAGAGAATCATTATCATCTTCAATCATATTAGACCTTGAAGCACGTGGAGTGTCCTGATCTTTGAGGAAGTCGAAAAGGTCGTAATACCATAATGTTGGTTTGTAAACTTCGTCTGCAGATGCTCCGGACTTTGTGGAATCTTCAATTTTTTTCTTTTCTTTTCTTACGTTGCATCGCAAATTGTTATTTTTTTTAATTACGTCTTCTTTTGTGGCATTGGGCTCCAATTCTCTCAATTTAGTTACTAACTTTTCATACGCTGCCGCCCTCTTATTAGCTTCGTGGTATTCCTTGTATTTAACGCGCCAAAGACAGTATTCAGATTTATATAAATCGATAAATTCTTCAATAGTAGTGTTTCGCTTACGAGACATGGCGCCGGAGCTCCGCGAGGCGAGCGCGCGTCCTTCTGCGTCTAGCGTCTCGGACGACTGACGCCTGCGCAGGCAACCGCCACACACGCTCCGGTTTACCTGTACAGGTTTACTGCGCAGGTATACCAACCGGTAAAAAATACTAGATTTTGTATTTTCTGGTTTGCCTGGACAGGCGTGGAAACCTGCACAGTTGTTTCACATACACGCATAGGTTTAACTGTACAGTTTAACTGTACAAGCATACCTGTCAGGCATACCCTAGCGTGTATGGCCTGCTTTTATAGACAGTTCGGTTATTATGTATATTTAAATTATATAGGTATACTTAAATTGTTTTAGAAAATGGGTGGTTCTACCAACGAATCGGCTCATTATGTTAATTTATTACCGAACGACCACATGTAGTTGTAATTTAATTCGCACCAACGACCAGAAGGTCAATTTTGTAAGTGTGACCTATGAGTAGATTTTATTATAAGTACACACACACACACACATATATATATACATATATATATATATATATATATATATATATATATATATATATATATATATATATATATATATATATATATATATATATATATATATATATATATATATATATATATATATATATATATATATATATATATATATATAGGGAGGCCTATGTTCAGCAGTGGATTTCCCAAGGCTGAGAATGGTGAAGAGTTAATAAGAATCAACTAAGGAACTGAAACATTATCTCAAGCGATAAGTTAGCAACTTGTCACTGATAATTTTAACACCTGCCCCAGCTATGCTAAACGTGGCTGTGGGATCTCCCTAATGATCTTGCAGATCTTGTTACCTCATCTGGGAACACAGCCGTTTCTGTATGTACTATGACTGTATTAATATTATAAAACTCCAATATATTAAATTATTCAGTATCATATTTTTTATACTAATACATATTCTGTACCACAAATTCTAATCTCAGAGACCTTAAAAGAACGATTTATTATGCTTATTCACTCTTTGGCAACATTCTTTGAGCTGTTGAACGTATAAACCCCTGGATATGAAGCAACCGTTAGAATGAGAGAACCTGTCTTCACCATTTACTATAAATAAACTAAACTTGTTAATATTATACTAAATCAAATTGAGTTCTATATGTTTTTAGTGACTATGGATATACTATATGGTGTTAGTACCTACCTATATTAAAGCAATGAATATATTTGTGATCGCGTGACGTCGTCGTGGATCCTAGAACAGTTTCATAAAATGAAATAAATAAATATTAAATTGAATTAATAATAATTTTACATTTAAAGCAAAATTTTCTACACACAATATCAGGTACACAATGTCGTTTGTTACTTTTGAATTTTGGCCCATATTTTATTGTAATGAAGTTTAATTTAGTAGTTTTAACATTAGAAAGACTACATTAATAACGAAAAATATGCGAACAACGTATTGAAATAAAAATACTAAAATTTTCTGTCTTGCTTGTTCTATAATTTATTTATATATTTGCGCGTTAAACGCGCCTTATTGATTACAAGTCCAAGTACGCACAATTCCTGCTGACGTGTTGCCACGTCCTATACGGCGCTGTAGACGAACAATGTCTCTATAAAATCGATAATATTTGGAACGTGTGTAGAATGGCCGGCATGATACCATTATTCTGTCCGCATACTTTGTGGTTCATCTGGATTTATACCCGGGTAGGGCCATGCTAATGGTATTTACCTGGGAAATTGCATAATATACCTATTTATATAGCAATGTTTCATCATCGGAAACATTATCTCTTCCGATCCTTTATACTTATAGTGCCTTACTAATGCTAGCTAGGTCATAGGTACAGTTTGATTGGACAGATATTCCGTGCATTTTGCTGACGAAAATTAAGTACCTATAACGAGGTTGTAACTTTACGTGCGGTTTGTTAGTAGCAAGGTGGTCACGCTTGTGTTCTTAGTGATAAATTTTTCCTTGAGAGCACTCAAGACAAAGCACATTATTGTCTGTCAATGGTTGAGTGTAATTGATGCTCGAATCAACGAAGTATATAGATGTTATACTTTGGCATGAAATTATGTGAGTAGAAAAGGTGTTCAAATACGATCAATACCTCTGCTTTGTTGCATGCACTAGTGTACTTTCATGAATTACCTCGTGATTTGAGGCATTTTGGGGCAAAGGAGTACATGTATGTCAAAGACAAAATTGTTCAGTTCGTTTTAATACTTTTTTTTTCAATGATGCATAGATACTGTACTATTTTTCAAGTTTTCTCTGATCCTCACTATACCATAATACATAAAGAATATTTATTAAGGATAGAGTTTGTTAAAAATACAGCAATGTATCTCTTAGTGTAACGAGCGTACATAAAGAATATCATGAAAGTAGATGAAGCGAAAGAGGTGTGTCAGGATCGTAGCAAATGGTGATCTCTGCCTACCCCTCCGGGAAAGGGGCGTGATTTTTATTTATGTATGTATGTATCTAATATATCTCTTAGTATAATTTAGAGCAGTATATTTCAGAGATACGTCGCTTCGTAGTTCGTGCTACGAATGGCGCCCGCGCGGCTACTCGTACTGACTGCACCTCGATCATTTAATATACATTGCGCCGTATTAAATAACTATGAATGTTCTGTCTGATATAGTAACTAAGCTTATTCAAGATGAACTAGCAATAAATACTTACTTCTAGTATTCTTTATTGTACACATAATTAGGGTTCCGTACGTCTGAATACAAAAACGGAACCCTTATAGGATCACTCGTGTGTCTGTCCGTCCGTCGCTTACAGTCAATTATTTCTGAATCTATTAGACCGATTAAGTTGAAATTTGGTACACATATCAATTCCTGTGACCCAAACACAGAGGTGTGACGTGAGCAGATGAAATCTGTATATGGGGGGTCATTTTTGGGGGGGAAGGGGAAAATTAAAAAAAAAATTCTGAAAACTGCATCGTGTGGCATATCAAATGAAAGGTCTTGTTGAGAAGATCTTAAATGTATTTTTTTGTAATTTTAAAATAAATAGTTTCCAAGTTATTCAAGAAAATAGACGAAAATTGACCATTCCCCCCCCCTTAACTACTTAACCTAAAATTTAGAAAAAAATACAGAAATTAGTTTTCTCCTTATAGATTATAGGAAAACCTATAAGAAGTCCATGATATTAAAATAACATGGTAAATCACTCAATATTGTGCGTACCAACTTACATTTGGAAGCAGGTGGAAAACATGATAGGTAACATCGTACGGAACCCTCTTCACACGAGTTCAACTCGCACTTGTCGGCTTTTTTTTTATCATTTTACTTCAAAACATAGACAAAAAATTAACTACACTTTTAATAAGAATTTCTTACCGTACATAATATTTGTAGCGGTGATAGCCCAGTGGTTAAGACGTGCACCTTCCAAGCGGGAGGCGCAAGTTCGATCCCAGTCACGGGCCTGTACCAATGAATTTATTTCATGTACAGATTTTAATCTTGCAAAATTGTCACTTACCTTGTGCCTCGAAACGCACGTAAAAACGTTGGTCCTGCGCCTGATCTCTCTATGGTCGTGTCGGCTTTCCGTCCCATCGGACTATGAGAGTAACGGAATAGAGAGTGCATCTGTGTTTGCGCACACACTTGTGCACTATAATATCTCCTACGTACCTGGCTAATCTCCGTAGAGATTGGTCGCCTTGGCCGAAATACGGTCGGAGATCATCATCATATTAAAAATTACTGATTGCATGTTTGTCTAGTATCCGTAAACTATAAAAATCTCATCAAGGTTCGTCCAGTCCCTTTGTCTTAGGTGGATAATAAACGGCAAATTAACTTTTCATAAAATTAAATATAAATTAAATAAAAAATAAAAAAATTAAAAAAATATTTTAATTAAATGTTATGATAATGAAGTGGTTTTGTAAAATAATTTGTTTTTCAGGCACTTGTGCTCGTAATTACATTTTATGGATTTAAGTTATGCGGTGAATGTGCCTGAAGCAGGCAGTAATTACCTGGTATTTATTATTTAGGTGACCAAAACTTACTTTTAAATTGCTTATATAAACCTTAGTGTCTTAGTACTTTTTGTTTTATTTACTCAGTTTGATTGTATTTTAATTTTAGGAATGGCATAAATAGTCACATTTATGTTTCATTGTTAAATTTTAAAAAACGCGAGATTTACTTTTAGGTAATAATTTACAAACTTTTATCACATCAACACAGCCGCCCATTAAGATAGGTGTTATATATCAGCTAGAGCTTAGGTTATCGTCTTCAGCCTATTGCAGTACACTGCTGGACGTAGGCCTTCCCCTGAGCACGCCATAAGGCTACTGCCACGGGAGGTTTTTGTCCATAGTCACCACGCTGGGCAGGCGGGTTGGTGACCGCAGTTTGTATTTTGGACTATGTTATTAGCACGGGAGACGCTGCTGCCGGAAACTTTTAATCGCCTCGTACTATACCCACGGCCAGGCATTTTGAAACTCGCAAGTACTCGCAAGGAATCAAAACACTAAAGGTACTTCCAGTCGACCTAGAATCTGAAATTTGGCATGAAGCAACGTTTTATCTGACGGCACCACGCGGCAAAAGTCAATTGCTCATTTTTTAATACTACTTGTTCTTTCTTTCCCTAGAATCCTGTATAATTATTTCTTTTCATAAGTTTTGCTTGTCACGTGATTTCATTGGCTGTACGTACAGCAAAGTGAACACAGTTTGCTTTTTTCTTACAAGAGAAAAATCCAGTCCATAGTTTTCTTCCGACCTTGGTGGTAAAGTCAGGTTCCCTGTAAGTCGTTATTACCGCCAATTATAAGTTATACCCGGCTCTTGACACTCGGGTTATGGGGTCAGGTTGAAAATTAAGCTAAGTAATTAATTAAGAAAAGTAAACCCCAAGCGGGGGATTTCATGTTTTATACATATAGGTACGAGTATATTGTCATATACTTACAGAGTGTAAAGGAGTATGTTAAGCGAAATGCTATGAAAAAAACCCACCATAAAGGACTAATCCACAAAATTTGAGACTCCAAATCACGTGTTTGTTTTTCCAGATAATATGTAGGATATCTAAACAACTCAGGAATGTTCATACAATCTTGAAAAATAAACATGTGATTTTCAGTCTCAAATTCTGCGAATAGGTTCTTTATAGTGGGCTATTTTCAATTTAGTTGGACACACCCCATTTGTTACACCCTGTATAATGAGCAAGACTTTATAGCGGTACAGTTTATAATTTCATTGCTACTGCTTTGCTAGGTAGGTATACGTTATGCGAGTTATGTAGGTACCTACCTGTAGGTAGCTTAAAAGTCCTAGTCTTAATAGCAGGTATTACCAACCTTTTGACTACACATCGTATAATAATCGAGTAGTGTCATTATATTTTGTATTGTTTTTTTAACGCTACTATAATAGTCGAGAAGTAACACGACTGAGGTGGTAAGTTTTTGTAACAATTACTAAAATATGTGTTATTTAGAACTGTTTGAAAGTGTCTAGGTAATTGTATGGGAATGAAACATCTGTTCAATACTGTTTAAACGAGCTATAATTTAAATAACCCAGCTATTGTCCCAGCTATCACAGCCATAATATTTTTAAATATTTTTCACTTCAAGTTTTTCAATTTCAAACAGATTTATACTTCAAATTGTTATAATACAAAATTGCAAAATTCTGGCTCTCATTTATGAAGATATAGGTATTTTATTTTGGATTCATGAAACCATAAAGATACATTAATGATTGAACAATAATTTTAATACGAAGGCGAGCTAATGCCTTCAGTGGCATTTACACCCTGTAAGTAAACATGACTGTTTCTAAAACATCATCATTAATAGTTTCTTAAATAACATACTCGTATTTATACGACTATTTTACTAGTATAGCTATTGTAGTAACAATAATCGAATTTCTTTTAGCATAGTAGGGTAATGAGCCGGTTAACTCTGGACAATATCTTTCGGTCAGCTACACATTATTGCCAGGGAATAATGGCGTATCTAGAGTTTCATGTTGTAAGAACAAGGCTTCGAATGGCCCCTTTTATGACAAACATAAACCGGCTAGATTGTTGCGGTGAACGTAACTTGGGCTTTTACGTTTAGACATTTAACATAGTCCTTATAGAGAATAAGGACGATAATACTAAATTGGTGAAGACACTTTAATTTGTAGCTGTAAAGTATATCAAATCATTGACAAATATATATATATACTTAGTGCATTATTAAGTAGAGTTCATTATATATACAGACATTGAAAAAAATTGTATAGATATAGCGTATTTCAAATTGTGAAAGAGTATTCAAAACCTACTATGACTACGGAACCCCAAAGAGCCAACTCGCAAGTAAAGAACGAACGAATGGTGATAAAACAAGTTCGTTAGTTCCCTCATCCCTAATTTAACATCAATGACTGAAAATACCCATTCATTCCATTCATTCTTCTAATACACCGCGCCACGAGTAGTACCTATAGCGAGTAGGGTTGTCCTATACTTATGTGAGGACTTTTCGAACAATAAAAAGCCATTTTCGGTTAGGGGGACATTGGGAACAGGGATAGTGACTGTTTGACAAGAAAAGTTACTTGACTTTAGTGCGTGTCTCCAAATAGTTTCTTTGAATGATGGCACTAGTTGTTTAGTGTATGTCGATATAATTTGTTACAAATAAAATATGTTAGTTTCGAATTTAGGCACGGGAATTATTCTATAAAACGGCTACACGAAAGTTCATTGGTACAAGAAACTTTTGTACCGGAAAAGTTAGTTGATGATTTTTATGCCTGGACACGACACGAAAGTTCTATATTCGAAATTGTTGCTTTTTGTAGTCTATAATACATAAAACTGTTCTCAATATGCCAAGTGATTGACCCGCCATAAAATTTACTTTGCGCGTTAAAATTTATCCACCCTGCGAACGTGTAAATTTATACAATATTTTCCTACTGTCCCGTTGATGTCGGGTTCCCTACTTGTTTCCGAAAGTTGATGATTCGATTTTTATAATACCGAACATCCGATAATTCGGTTATGCGATGTTTTATTCCCTCGATGCTTTATTGGTACGATTGCGAAAAACGCAACAGCAAAAGCTCATTAGAACGATAGGTACCTTGTCTGAGCGGTCTGCAATGACTATACTAAGTATTCTATGATCATAGACAATTCGTGATCACTAGCGAGTCTAGTGACCGTCTGGACCAATCACATAAAGCTTGATTTCATCAACATCTCACTTGTACAAATTGCATCAACGTAATTTGGTCCATCCATTCTATTGGTGCCGTTCTATTGGATATTCACTGAATTTCAAATCAAATTAATACGTGTTCGATTGGAAACGGTCTCTCCAGACAGGGATTCGATTTTAGAACAGACGTTTGTCTTTTACCGACTAGTCTAATGTAGTAACACAGATTATAAATGGTGTAACAAAAGAGATATGATATGAAAATAGCCGACTATAAGACAACCTGTACACAAAGAGATGAAGCTGGCTGAATCCACATCCACATGTTTTTGCGTCGGGGGTTAATAAATAGGTCGAGGGTGTAACTAACGAAGGAACTGTTACACGATTTGCGCTTTTAACAAATGCATTCCAACAAGTTTTTTGCATGAATTTGTTTTGATTTCTCTGTATTTGCTGGCTTGTGTACACTATAGAAAAAGAGTAAGTTTTCCTGTGATTAAAGACACAAGACAAAGACACAAGAATTGCTGTTAATCATGATAGAACCAGTTATAGGGTTCTCACAATTTTATGACAGGCTTTTATTTTTATTGGACATAGGCCAGCATACATACACTTACCTCAATCACCCCTCAATGCGTATTTTAGGGATTCCAAATGTTAAGCGAGGGTGTAGGATGTAGATACTAAGTCATGGCAATTACTATTACGAGAACCTATCTTAGCTTAGAATTAAGCGCTTAATAAGTCACATTCATATACAAGGTGTAACAAAAGGGGTATGTTAAGCGAAAAGCTATGTAAATAGCCCACTATAGAGAACCTATTTCCAAAATTTCAGATTCAAATTCACATTTTTATTTTTCCAGATAATATGAAGAATTCCGAAACAACTCAGGAATGTCCATGCAATCTTGAAAAATAAAAATGTGATTTCGAGTCTCAAATTTTGGAAATAGGATCTCTATAGTGGGCTATTTTACATAGCTATTAGCTTAAAATACTCTTTCTGTTACATCCTGTATATTTTTATTTATAAATAATTACAGCTATCTATGAGTATGTAAAGTGTACCTAGTTATAATATTACGTATTTTTGTTTCAGGTAAGTTCTTCAAATGACATTCAACAAACTTATTTTTCAGAGATAATTCAAGGACATCCGGGTAAGGAAACTCTAACCTCATTAAATCATTAAATTAATACACTAAGGTGAGGTTTGATCGTACGCCCTGTCCTATCTTATTCATTTAAAAAAATCTAAGGAATGTTTATATCATACAATCTTGAACACAAGCAATGTGAATTATATAACTGTGTAAGTAAAGGTTCTTTATAGTGACTTTTATAGCACATCCCTTAACATACCCCTATTATTACACCATGTATAATATGTAGACTATGACCCAAATACGTTAAGGTACATCAACATTATTCGACAGACAGTATAATGGCTTAGTCGTAATATGGTACTTGAAATTTGCCTCATGAACTGAGGCGTAAGGTGAGCATGGGTCTAATGGTATTGGGTTGCTAGTAGAGTAATTGACGTTCCATAAGTTCAAATCAGATAAAAAAAAACAAATATTCTTTATTTGTGGATCATAGGTAAATGGTAAATTATAAGGTGTTTGGTACATGCAAAAGTATCTCTATGTCCTACCCGCGAGCGTACAAAAATGTTAAATTTAAAATAAAAATTCTGATACAATAATAAATCAAATCAAGTCAATAATATATGTAACAAATTATTTTATGGTTACAAATAACAAATTCTAGGATAAATTATACCTCATTAATTCCTGATAATTAAGTCATATTCATAAAATTCAATGTCTTATAGTAGCATGTTGATGTATAATATCCACATAATATTATTAAAAAATAAATAAAAAAGAAAAATTTTCAGACAAATGAGTTCAAGATGGTAATAATAATTAAAGGAATCTTACAAGCTGTGTTAGAATTATGTTAAAAGGTTAAGATTTTCATTTTTGTTTTGTGGGATTTTTTTTTAATTGGAGAAGGAAAGATGTACTTACCTATTTTGAAAAGTCTTAGTAAAAATTCTTCAAACCTGAATTATGATGTAACCGAATATGCCTCGAATGGGCATTACATTATGTACCTATGTATGCAGCTGATCTAACTGTATATGTATAGAGGGAATTTTTTAAATACTCATACTCAGTATTACCTACTTTAAATATCTTAGGAATGGACATAATAAATTATACTTTCAGCTATTTGTCCATACAACTTTGGAAGGCTAGGCTAAAACGTACATTTACCGACTGTGGGGTTTATTGTTTACCATAGTTGTTTACCAAACCCCGAATCCGATTTAATAACACGGTTCACTAATTTCTATTGGTTATTGACCAAAGACCAATCACTTTACCTATCCTTTTCATTCCAAACTTTCAAAAGCGAACCGATCAAAGAGGTTTTATTCAAATAATTCGAATCTACATGTTCGGAAAGAGATTAAAAAACCAATTTCAAATTGAGAACCTAAAACACAGCATAAAGTTAGTACTTTAAAAAGGTTTATAGCGGTCATTTTGTGAGCATTTTCAATCTGTTTTCTGAAAACTTTATGGCCACGAAATAACTTTAAGTACACCGTTGGTCGGAATCATTTATTGCATTGGAGAGTTAAGGCCAATCACCTAGAATTTAATTTCAACTGACGAGATTTTATTGGGCTTCAAAAAGTTTCAGCTGTAATCAGACCAAGACATTGAGAATTTTTCTTTTCGTAGCTTGAAAATGGTGGTTATTTGATTTTGAGTCGTCTTATGCGCGAATAGTCATGAAATTCTATTCTTGTTTGAAGGTAGGTTGTGTTTAGTCTTAGATGAATTATAACTATAGGTAGATTCAGTGACAGCGCTCAAAAAATGGCACCACAAATAGCTGCTCAAATGTATGGCTGGGCGTCTATTGTCATAAATAGATACAAGCAAAGTCGAGTCTTATGGTAACTACATAAGATTCAAGTTTAAAAATCTGACCGAATGCAGTTATTACGTTTATTTAAAAATTTAAAAAATTATGAGACTCCGCGTCTACCTATAATCACATCACTGTGTATAGGATATAAATTTAAGACGCCTCTTACATTGAATTAAAATTGCAACGAGTAAATTTTGTTTAAAAAAAGGGCTTATTCATGTACGACTACCTACATAATTACTTAAGATTAACAATTCAAATACTTAGTAGAATAGCAGTTTCAACTTTAGAACTCTCCCTTCTTAAAACAAAATTTAAAAACATCAGACAGAAAACTTAATATAACCACAAACAGAAAAGTTATCAAATTAAACAACGGTTGGGTGCAGCGACTCGAAAAGAACTCGGCGAGCTTCTAAATTAAACACTTATTATTCATAGTATTGTTAAAATGAAATTAGCTTTTTAACGAGAAACAATAAACGGAGCGATCTGAATTGCACTGAACCTGCGCTGAGACTTAAATTCGTTTAGGGAAGCTTATTTATTAGAGACGGTTTACTCGTTCCAACAAACCGCAATTTTAGAATTTTAGTGCTGATTTTTTTCTCTAGTTTAGTCTTTAGTAGAGTGGGTGAGTGACGGCCAGGCAAATACTGAAATGCTGAATAAGTACTCGATTTTGAGTTATATGAAAGTGTTATTACTCGCAGGAAATGCATTTTTAATGTGATTATCCGTGATGGGCACTCCTGTGACTCGTTAAATGGTCTTATTACTTATTGTATTATACATAGCTGTTTTTTACCATAAAGGTTGAACAATTATTTGAATTTATTTGAGCGATATTCAGAGCAAAGCGCGTCTATTAATACTTGTATCATTGGTACAAAGTTAGCTTCATTTACTCAATGGGCTATGAAGATCGGAAGCAAAGTTCATAAAACAAAATGACAGATCAAACAGATTCAGCCATTCAAAGGTCCGCCATTAAAACCATTAAAAGTTGGGATAAAGTAAAGAAGAGACCGGAAACATTAAGTAGTAGCAGGTTATGATATCGGAAAACCCTTTTTGGATTAACTAATATATTAAGGGCGGATTTTTCCGGGTTACATTAAGGGCGGATTTTTCCAAATCAGAAAGCCTATCTAAAGCGTTAAGTTGATGCTGTCTCTGTCTTGATACGGTTTTATAGAAAAACACCATATACTTCAGTAAAAATTTCTCCTTAAACATATACATATCAAAAATATTAAATCAAACGTTAAAGTAACGAAATATCCTTTTTAAACCAGAAAAAGAGTTACCGAGCTCATATTGTTTAGACAACTGTATACAGGATGATTTTTGGTCGTCAACGTTTCCGAAAACTACGGAATCTCCTCATCATCACGATCATTTTTCTCCATGGAAGCATACCTGGGAAGTGTCTGGTTTCCAAAATATTAGGGTCCAAAGTTGAGTAAATAGACTGCGTTTTTCTGCATAAATGCACATAGACGCGCGTAGCAGAATTTTTTCACGAAAAATAATTAATATCTGTCTATAAAAAAACTAACATAAACACTAGACACTATAAATTTCGCACGATCAAGGAATTTAAATTTTTTTTTCAAAAAAAAAAAAATTTTTTCCCGGCATTTTTTTTGGCATAAACTTACTTTATTTCATGTATAGAATACGTACTCTTCGTTAAAGGTGGCCACAAAAAAACACCCTGTATTAATAAAGAAAGTGTTTTTAATTTGTATCCTGAATTAATTTATGCGTCTCATTTTTAGAAAACCTTTATAACTTAGACTTAGACATATTAAAGCTCCATCAGTTATACCTATATGATGTCATAGAAATATTTAACATTAGACTTTCTGGCTACCAGAGTTTTGGGAACGCATATGTATGTATGTATTTGAATCGGTCGCGCGGTTTACATTATGATGTTCAACAACTGTATACGCTGTATGTTGCAAGGATAAGATCTCCCGACCGTATTTCGACCAAGGCGACAGATCTCTACGGAGATTGGCCAGGTACACAGGAGATATTATAGTGCATAAGTGTGTGTGCAAACACAGATGCACTCTCTACGAGTATTCCCTCACTATCATAGTCAGAGCCGACACGACCGGAGAGAGATCAGGCGCAGGACCAACAATTTTACATGCTTCCGAGGCACGAGCTAAGTGATAATTTTACAACATTAAAATCTGTACATAAAATAAATTCATTGGTACAAGCCCGTGACTAGGATCGAACTTACGCCTCCTGCTTGGAAGGCGCACGTCTTAACCACTGGGCTATCACCGCTTATAAGAATACCGTCATAGCGTCGTAAAATGGTATAAAATTACTACACGGCCGCTAAATTACAGCGCCGCTTTTTAAACAAAATGAGCCTCCGGATATGTATAATCCTCATGCTTTTCTAACTATTACTCAGAAAAAAACTCTACCAAAAATAGAACACTAGAAAAATTAATAATTTTATTTACGCACTCGATAATCCTTCTTATCTATTATCAGTTATTCATTAAACGGTGGCAATCGTGTTGACATATCAGGTGATAAGCCAATATCAAGGAATTTTCTGATAACCCAAAATTTTGTTATTAGATTAAACTATTTGAGTATTGTAGCTACACTCATTCAGTAGATGCTTCATATAAAAGGTATTTTTGAATTAATCTTCAGCCTGTTGCAGTCCACTGCTGGACGTAGGCCTCCCGCAGAGCACGCCATAAGGCTACTGCCATAGGAGGGTTTTTGCCCACATGTCACCACGCTGGGCAGGCGAGTTTTTGAATAGTATTATAGAAATTTTCTACTAGGAATATAAACTTTCAGTTATGCTAAACGAGGCTGACGGATATCCTTTATCATTTGGCCCCATTTCGGGAAGCCTGCTTACTGTCTACCTACATGTATACTTCAATACCTACACTTACACTTACACCTAGACGATCGTTACAAAATATAAAAAAACACGGATAATTTGCTTTCTAAAGATGCCAGTTTACTTTTATTTTCCCCTTTGATATTTCTACCCTTAATTCTCAGTTTCTTTAGGTATTCGTAACAAAAACGTACATAAATTATTCAAATCAGCCACGTAATGTGTATGTTTTTTTCCTTTAAGGTCAATATAACTCTTTTTCTACTAAGTTACTGTGTTTTACAATAGTATTTTAGGTGACTTAACTAATGGAACTTCTTTTTTTTACAGAGGTGAAAGTTCTGTTAATAAATAAAATAATAGTCATGCATATGTCGTGGCCATATCGTAGAATTGATCATTTCATGAAATGGTCGCATTTCATGAAAAGTTCAACTGTCTATTGGCCACATCATAATATGGTTTGGGCAGATCGATGATTAAAAATCGTTTCTCGATATGGGCAACTAAACGCCCGATCATTTCATGAAGTGGTCAAGATTATTGATCATATCGTAAAATAGTTACATGAATCACCGGTAGAGGCGCTGCGCGCGTTTTATTTATGTGTGAAGATGGCGGATTTTTCTTTTTAGGTTAAAAAAATTAAAGAGAGTAGGGTGACTATGCAGAAGAAGTTCACGGATAGTGTGTTATATTGTATAATGTATATTAGACTTAATGGTGGTTTATAATAATATTGTTAAACAAAAACCTTAGATTACGATAGGTTAGGTTAGGTTAGACTATGACAAATGATGCACGAGCCGAGCGAGCGGAGCGAGCGGAGCGAGCGTGCCCAGGCAGCGTCCGGCGATGTGCCAGATGCGAATCGCTTTTGTAAAGTCTTTTATGTTTTTAAATATTATATTGTGAAAATATCACATAAATAATAGCAAAAAAAATCATACCATCATACCTTATGGTATACTTATATATGGTGTAAGCTCTTACCACATTCGGATTTTTGGACACCCTGTTAATACGATTTGGCCAAACGTGGATGACAAAATCGTGAAATGTAGACGATTTAAGTATTAGGTGACAAATTGAATTGGCCACTTCATGAAATGCGACCACTTCATGGAACTTCTTTTGCTCGACCATTTACAGAGGTGAAATGATCAATTTAACAATATGGCCACGACACATACATCTACCCACCATACCTACAGCATGTAATAAAAGTATATATAAATAGATATATCACTATAGATAGAGAACTTGTCTACAAAGTTTTGATTAATTCATTCTATGATTAATTCATTCTAATCTTATATAATCTTTTCTGCAACAGCTGGTGCTTTCGACAATAACAGAAATATACCAACGCAGCAGTGCAGTGAACTGTTCTATTTTCTAACCACAATTTAAACGTTGAAACAACAACGATGTTCACCGACACGACGTGTGTCATCTGACATTATTCCACGTGTCCCGTATCCCGCATCCCGCATAGATCCCGCATTGATTTACTTCCGTGCATGTTGTAAAAGTCGACTAAGGAACTGGAGGCGTTCTCACAGAGATGATGAGTTACTATCACTGATCGTTTACATTCGGACCTGCATGTTCTGTGTTACTTTTCATAGAAAATTAAATCGCATATTAAATATTATGCAAAGACGCTGAAAACTGTCATAAATCAGCGATCTCCATCCATTTGGCAAGTGCGACAAAAAGACTAAGTGACTAGTGCGCGCCCACTAATATATATAATAAGAAGAATAACATGTCAAACATTGCGTAAAACGTTGTTTGTGAACTAAAACGATGACTAACAAACTGGTGTTTTAAAATTCAACAACTGAGCTCTCTTCTCTCTAAATATTTGATGAAAGCCCTTAAACTACGGACTTCATGGTCTATCGGCCTCTTTATGATAAACGACACGATTTTATCACGATTATTTATAATCGTCTTACTCTATACTGTACAAGTCAGTAGAGGGACAAGAGGGTCTTGGTGTTTTGTAGGCGATGGACTGACTATGTCGTGGCCATATTGTAAAATTGATCATTTCATGAAATGGTCGAGCATTTCATGAAGTGGTCGCATTTCATGAAGTGGCCAATTCAATTTGACCAGATCGTTAAATCGTCTACATTTCACGATTTTGTCATCCACGTTTGGCCAAATCGTATTAACAGGGTGTCCATAAAATCCGAATGTGGTAAGAGCTTATATAAATAATATATACCGTACACCATATATAAGTATACCATAAGGTATGATGGTATGATTTTTTTTGCTATTATTTATGTGATATTTTCACAATATAATATTTAAAAACATAAAAGACTTTACAAAAGCGATTCGCATCTGGCACATCGCCGGACGCTGCCTGGGCACGCTCGCTCCGCTCGCTCGGCTCGTGCGTCATTTGTCATAGTCTAACCTAACCTAACCTATCGTAATCTAAGGTTTTTGTTTAACAATATTATTATAAACCACCATTAAGTCTAATATACATTATACAATATAACACACTATCCGTGAACTTCTTCTGCATAGTCACCCTACTCTCATTAATTTGTTTTATAACCTAAAAAGAAAAATCCACCATCTTCACACATAAATAAAACGCGCGCAGCGCCTCTACCGGTGATTCATGTAACTATTTTACGATATGATCAATAATCTTGACCACTTCATGATGATTTTATTATGAAAATCTACCATCATGACACAGTTGAACTTTTCATGAAATGCGACCACATGAAATGCTCGACCATTTTATGAAATGATCAATTCTACGATATGGCCACGACAACTACATGTCACCACTAACCGAACTTGTACATCTCAACTATACCCTCAAAATTGGTCAGAGGTGGCACCATGTGGCACTATCGGCCCTTGGTGCTCTACCTACCCAGTAAGGGATAAAGGCGTGATTATATATGTATGTTTTACTCTATAAGCGTCAGATGTAATTAATGTTTTCTGTGATGATGATTGAATTTTCGTTACTACTTGGTTTTTTTTTAGACAATAATACCTAACTCATGTTTTGCTGTTGAAACTTCAATAAAGTAAACACGTTAACAATTACTTCTATGGACAAGCTGATTTAAAATAAATAGATAATAATTGAGGCGATTAAGGGTTTCCGGGAGGTGGGCAGCAGCGCCTCCCGTGTTGACAACATAGTCCAAAATACAAACAGCGGTCACCAACCCGCCTGCCCAGCGTAGTGACTATGGGCAAATACCCCCCATGGCAGTCTTGTGGCGTGCCCTGGGGGAGGTCTACGTCCAGCAGTGGCCTGCAATAGGCTGATGATGATGAATTGTAGACTTTTTATGTATAGCAAAATCCACTTTTATTTCCATTTTCACATTTTAAAAAATACGTCAAAAACTATAATATTTTATTTAATTATTATCACTGCACCATATTTTTACGTGATAGTTTTTTTTTAAAAGGAAATCTAGTTCCTGATGTCCTATTGGCTCAGCTGGTCGACCATGCTCATCGTAATGATGAAACCGTCAAAGTTATCGAGTCAATATCGTGCTATCTAAAACGTTAAATGACGGAGAAAACCCCATAACCCCATGAATCTATTATGAACCCTTAAAACCCGCAGGTAAGTTAGTTAGATACTTATCCTTCAAATATTGATGCGAAAATATATTTAGATGCTAAAAGGTTGAAGATAAGATGCCACTAAAGAAGAGTCAACTCAACTAAAATGTGGGCGTTGTTTGAATTTCTAGTGACATTCATTAGTTTTCATATAATAGCTGTTACGCTTCATCGATTCAGTTAGAACCATAAAGGAACTAGAACATATAACTTATAGAGACCAAAGAATACATAAGCTATAAAGCGCACTTTACAATATTCGCAATGTTTATAAGGTTTACCAAAAAGTAGTGATTATCTTTCTAGGACGTATCCGTAAATAAATAATATAACCTTTAATGAAAAAATATTCTAAATTAACCCGCTAGTTTTCGAGAAAACATTTAAATAAACTTTAATCTTATAATACAAAAAAAACATGCTGTAGTTGGCGCGGCGCATTATACGCCACAGAGAAAAACGGACGTGTGTGTGTGCAATCTTCATGCGTATTGTAGTTTTAATGTAGACGTGGCAGCACGGAGGCAGCGGCCTTAGTTTACTGTGTGTGTGTCGTGTGAGTTTACGTGATGGTTATACAGGATCTTTGAGAAAAATATTAAAAGTTTTTATGAGATATTAAAAACGAAACTAGCATGAATATTTTCTCTAAAATCTTCACATTTTGTTTCTTGTGTGTGTGTCACACCCCAAAAGATCGTTACTACTTCTGGTTAGACCTGATTAGATTAGGCACAAATATGAGCAACCTCAAGGCCGTGTCACTGTCAACCAGCAGAAAAATAGATTTTGCTTACGCCGGTCACAATAGAATGCAGCAATACTGTATAATAGCTTATGTGTACTCTATGGTTTGAACTAAGAAATGAAAGTACAAGCTATATCAATGAAATATTATTATCAAAGTACTTTCTTTCGATTAAATGTGCCTATTTGTCCCCAAAATACCCATAACAAGGCCACTAGTTAAGGAGGAAGTACACACGGTCGACGGAAATGCTTCTATACAATCCGTTACACTATGATTCGACAACTCGACATAAAGCGCACTATAGACTATCAGTTTTATTGTACCAGTCTATATTGAATTAGAAGAAAACGTGTCATACTTATATTTATTATAAGGAAATTCCAAGGTCCAAAAAAAAAACGCCCTAATTTTGAGGTTTTTCTTGGCTTTTTGACAATTTGCAGTTGGTAGTTGCCCTGCCTGTTTCAGATCCTGGATTCGAATACCGGTAGGTATGAACATTAATAAAATATGATGAATATCGATGTTTGTTTCCGAATTATGGATATTTCTATACTTTCTATGTATTTATTTATACAGGATGTTTTTTCGTGGCCACCCTTAACGAAGGGTACGTACTCTATACATTAAATAAAGTAAGTTTATGCCAAAAAAAAATGCTGAGAAAACTTGAATGGGCGAAATTTATAGCATCCAGTGTTTATGCTAGTTTTTTCATAGAGAGATATTAATTATTTCTCGTGAAAAAATCTTGCTACACGCGTCAATGTGCAATCTTTCTTCGCCAATCATTATTTTGCAATTCGCCTTTACCTCATCCTTTTCAAAAACCATCACTTTCGTCTTACTTACATTCATCTTCATCCCTTTACTTTCAAATGATCCATGCATTTTTGTTACCATCTCCTGCAACTCCTCCTCCGAAGACGCAAGCAAAACCATGTCATCGGCATAGAGAAGGCATTTGACAAGTAACTCATTCATTCTCAGACCACATTCATCGTCTTTCAAACCTTGCAAACAACTGTCCTTGAATAGATTGAATAGCCACGGTGACACTACACATTCCCGTCTAACACCCTTTTCGATGGTGAACCAGTCTGTGTAGGACCCGTTTATTCTCACACAAGCACTGGAGTCCTCGTATTTATTTATATACGAGTAGGTACCGTTGCTTAGGACCTGCGATACAAGACCTTAGGGATATTAGTATGGTTTATAACGTATGAATAATATAATAATAATTCTTTATTGCATAAAATATGGTACATAAGGTGTTACAGAGTTCAGTGTTTCACATATTTAGCTGTCGAACAGCATGCAAAATGTCTTAAACTAAGTTTAATATGTGAATATTTATTTACTTATTTATATCGGCATATAGAAACAAATGACGTTTTATGAGCAAAATATAATCCTTGTAAACTTATAAGATACTTGATAGCAATCGAAATAATAGACAATTGAATAGTTGTCTGTTAGTCTATAGCGCGCTTTATACCATAATTCGTCAAGCCGCCGTCCTAATACTACCGAATCAATTATGGACCATCCGATTTTGGATGGCCTAGAAATTGAATTTAAAAGTCATTTCCCATGGCTAAGTGAATTATAACACATCACAATAAAGGTAACCTTTACAATGCGCCTACGCAGTACTCAGTGATTGGTCATTCATTTCATCTGCCCTTGTTCAATTATTAATGTAAAGAAAATTTTATTCTCCTTATGCAATAAAAACGTGAAAGTTATTACATATACTAAAAAAGCAGGTGTTTCAATACCTATTCAATATTGACTAATAGAGATGTTTACGGTTTTTTTTGTATATTCATTAAAAACATTTGCGAAAAAAAAAAACTTCGCTAGTGTGTTTATATGCAACTTGCCAAACCTCAACTACAGAGAGTTAATTTATTATTAAATTTAATTATGATGTTGTATAATTCGTATTTATATCCGAAAGTGTACTCGAATTTGCAATATCTTCCTACCTGAGTGTGAGACTAATGACCTTACCTTATAAATACTTTGTGTCGATTATGACTCAAAAAATAAGAGTAATAATAATGAGATTCATTATTTGCGTACTGAATGAGGCTTACGTGTAGTTCTGTGGACATGTGTCGATGACACATTATTAATATGGAAAAATCTTTCATCAAGTACAGTAATAAATTACTAGCTCATGTATTTAAACTCAACGATTTGGATTGTTTCCATTTAGATATTACATATTGTGCTCTCCATGATGGATTAAAATAGGCTATAAGAATACGGTATCTCCCAGGACTAGAATGGCTGGAAAAATACTGGACACTTAAGGGACATTGTTACTCAAAAGGATTTTTGTTTCGTTTGGAGTTGTTAATCGAGGGGACAGTCGGCTCATTGTTTTTTGAGTAATGTTTTTTATAAAAAAATATTTTGTTTACCTCCACGTGACTAATTCTTCGTGCATGTCGTAGAGTCGACTAAGGAAATATGGACATTTTCTGATGTAATTCTATATTTTTCTATATAGGATAAGCTAACAATCACTCCCGATAAAGCGATGTCCCTTTATGAGCAGTTCGATTTGGAACATGTGTTTCCTATATTTATCAGTAACCCCCTAGGTGACCTTGATCTTAGTTAATAGGGACATATACTTACATACATATAATCACTCCGATCATGCCACTTCTGCAATTTTGAGGGATATATGTACAAGTTAGTAGTGACAAACCCATCGAGACCCTCTACTGACTAAAAAAGCAGCTAGATATTTCCCGAAATGTTCCCACGGGAAGAGACAGTCAACATTAATTAGAAGTTAATTATTTTTTACGAAAAAAAAAATCGCACCTGGATAGATGGCGTGCATATATTCTGTTATAACGAGGGGGACTCACGGCATATTGTTCATTCGGGGCAAAGGGAGGATAGGTATAAACGGATTTCCCGAAATTCCCGAGTGACAAACGTGAATTCGTTATATAGATTTTCGCTTAACATTGAAATTATTATCTTCAAGGGTGTCACTCACTCCCTATTTAGTATTTATTTATTTACATTACCTAAATGTTCTTAAATTCGGCTACTATGATAAGTTTATTTGATTTTCGACAAGTAGGAAGCAGTCTTGGGCCTTAATGGGAAATTAAGGGGACAGTTAGGAAATTACGTACAGTCATGAACAATATGCTATACACAAATGTACTTATATTTTTTCTGTAGTCCAACGTACACATCGCGGGGTACCTATATGTCTGTACGTATATAACAAGATTAAACTTTTATAAGAAAACCGTAATTTAAAAATCTGCCTTTGTTAATCTGAACGTATGAAAATAGTTGGTACTTTAATATTTCATAAATATTTATTTATTTATTTATGCGTAATAATTATACCCCTGTAAAAAGGGTATTAAGGAGAATATGAAGGATAAAGATCTTCCCAACCTGAAGTACTTATTTTTTATATACTTCCTGAGGTGAGCATTTACTGATTTTGATTTATTTTGAATGTAAGTGCTAATAGTGTGTTGTAATATTTATGTATTTTAATAAAGACCTTATAAAATAAAATACTTTGTGGTCGATTATGACTGTAACACTTAAAAATAAGAGATATAATATATTAGAGATATATCTCTCAGATGAGATGACGGACCTCATGCTGGATACAAATCTGTTTTTTTTTCCTATACAAATTATTACAAACAGTAGGTAAAACTCTACTAAATATTTGAATGATGCCTCGTTTACGAGTAGCTACATCACATGCTTACGTCACATTGTAAACAGTTCTGTTTACTTTGGCTCTTCAGTAAATTCACATGTCACGTTTTGTCGATGACACATTTTGTATAAAGTCAAAGGGATAAAGAAACTGGAAAAAAACCCGAGTGTGAATCGAACCCACGACCTCTGCATTCCGTGCTAGTGCTCTTACCACTGAGCTACCGGGTTTTTATATTACACCGTGATAACTTAAAAATGTCTGTAAGTAAAAGCATTATGTATATATTGTACCATGCACTAGTGGAGGCAAGAATAAGTTACGGGTTTGGGTGCTTATGGACTCAACTACATGGTCAAATTAATAAGATAAAATCTATCCAAACAGAATACTGAAATTACTGATAGATAAAAAAACAAAAGAAGGGCTTTGAATCAAAACTACGACAAATTGTATAAAAATAAAGAACTCCCGTTGAATATAAAATAAAACTGCTATAATAATGTTCTTTTTTATTAACAATACTGTAAAGAAATCTTTTAAAAGAAAACATAGAGTCCATAAATACCCAACACGATGTAGCAAAGAAAGGTAAACGGAATATTCTAAAGATAACTAACTATTACGGCAAAAGAACAAGAAAATGGTTGACAGCCTACTTTAATGAATGAGCTACCGCAAAACCTGGTCGAGAACGAGTCTAGTCTCCAGAAATCACTGAAAAGATGCAAAAAGCATGTATCTGTCCTTATGTCCATCAGCTAAGGCAAGTAGGTAAATTATAAACCTGATTGATAGCGTGGAAATTGTAGAAGAATGAACAATGTGTATGTATTTATTATTATATATGTACTAGCAGTCCCCCGCGACGTCTAAACTAATTAATGTAGCCTGAACAACTGATTCGTACATCGCTGTTATGCTAATTAAAGTTCCGTAAAAAGCAGTCTACGCTTTGAGATGACCCGAACAAACAGACAGACAGACAATACAAATTCATAAAAATGTTGTTTAGGTATATTATGTACCATAAATATTCATATGCATTTAGTGGAAAGCGGTTGTTTTGATGGCAGGAGATAGTGACTCCATTTTTATTTGCCTGTATGTATGGATAAATTAGATTGCTAGATTTAGTATATGGTTATTGTTTGTATGTATTGTATAAACGCAACTGAGAACATCTTGGAACCTGTTAATTACCGATAAACTGCTACGCAGTTTGGTAATATACTATCTAATTTTAAGCGTTTATTGTAAATTTAAATTAAATTAAAAAAATGTATTTCAAAAATGTATGTAACGTGTTTAATCCGTGTCCCGTCCGGGCCACGTACACGGCCCGCCCCGTTCAAATATCCCCAATCAAATAAATCAAAGTACTAGCATCTCTCATCCGAGTATTTAAAGGAAACAACAAAGAATACGAAGGTTAAAGCAGGATTGTTTCCATTGTAGATATGTAGCAGCAAAAACATAGAACAAGACATTGTGGAGGCTGGACGCCGATATCTCTCTCTCATGATGGATTCAATCCGGCTTTATCCGGCTATAAGAATGCACGGTAATCTCCCAGGACTAGAGTGCTCTATGGCTGGAAAACCTCATAAGAAAACTTGTAATGGATTCTTTTTTTAAAAGGGACATTGTTGCCAACTCAAAAGTAATTACCAAACATTTTTTTAAATATTTTTCGTCAACAAAAAACTTTTTTCGTTATAACTTTGGAGTACCCCTTTTCTTATAATTTATTTGTTTTCGAGGGGACTAGAGTCGGCAGTTTGGGCCATTGTTTTTTGAGTAATGTTTTTTATAAAAAAATATTTTGTTTATCGATGACTCCATAATATAGTGACTAGCTTGTATGTCCCTTCGTGCATGTCGTAAGAGTCGACTAAGGAATTCGGACATTTTCTATTATGTATATTCTATATTTTTCTATATAGGATAAGCTAACAACTTGTCACTAAGCCCGATATGCTAAGCTTGGATGTCGGATATCCTTTATGATCTTGCAGTTCTGGCCACCTCATTTCGGGAACATAGCCCTGTGTGTTTCCGAGTCAAGATATATTTATATCAGTAACTGTGCCTTAGTAGGTACCTAGGTGCAAAACCTTAGGGATCTTAGTTAGAGCCTGCTGGCTAGGTTAATGTGTTTTGACATACATACATATAATCACTAAAGGCAGAGCACCAAGAGCCGATAGGACCACATGGTGCCACTTCTGACCAATTTTGAGGGATAGTTGAGATGTACAAGTTCGGTTAGTAGTGACACGTGTTCAGCCCATCGCCTACAAGCGTGGCCGAACAACGGGCAAGACCCTCGATACGGACAGCATCCTCTCGGAAGTATGTCCGGGAAGAGAAGCAGCTGTAGTATTTTAGTACGTTTTTATTTTAACTTCCAGAGCAGCATAGAAGAAATGTGTTTTGAATATTAAATAAAACCTCTTTGGAGGGTAATAGAGCGCGTAATTTTTACTTATTTGTTTCTCAGTCAACATTAATTAGAGAAATAAGTTATTTTATTGCAACAAATAAATGAGTAAAAGTTTAATGATTTTCTGACAACTATTCGAAAAGTGAATTTCGAAATTAATGTAGGTATGTGTCTCCGCGCGGTCCTTTTATATTATTATAAATGTCAGTAACTTCTTCTGTTAATAGATGGCGTGAGCGCATCACCTTTCGCCATGTCCCGTATAGTCCGGGAGGTAGCGTTCTGATTTTATCGATTGAGTCACGTAGGAGGGGGAGGTGAAGAGGGGAGCAGCTAGGGAGGGTGATGCGCTCACGCCATCTATTTTTGACAGCTATTTTAACTTATCAGAAAATCCCTCCTTACTGAAGTAACTCAATATACCTAGGTACCTAGTAGTACCTATAGTATAATCACATTTCTATGTTTCGATATTATGGAGAATTTCCGAACAATTCAGGAACGTTCATAAAATCGGGGTATCAAATTTTGAGGATAGGTATAACGATCTTGAGAGATTTTTTGCATATCTCAGATTTAATCTTCAATTATTGTTTTCATACAAAATTTCAAATTAGGAAAGTAAATCCGAGATTCTTTTTGATCTCGCGTATTGAAATTAGTTAGCGTTAGTGGGCTATTTTTATAGATTTTCGCTTAATATTGTTCAAATGATTATCTTCAAGCTATACAAGGTGTAAAAAAGCTAACTCAATGTAACTCGCCCTATAGTTAGTATTTATAAAATTATTAAGTACATTACAGTTCTAAATGTTCTTAAATTCGGCTACTATGATAAGTTTCAACATTTGATTAGACACTCCCATCGACAAGTAGGTCAGAGAAATCAGTCTTGGGCCTTAATGAAGGAAATAATAAGTAGGACAGTTAGGAAATTTGGGTCGATATTATAGGTGATAATGTACAGTCATGAACAATATGTACCTATACACAAATGTACTTATATACCCTGACCTTAAGGTTCAAAGTCCAACAATTATGTACACATCTATTAGGTACCTACTTATGTCTGTACGTATAGTAGGACAAGATAAACTTGTTATAAGAAAACCGTGACAAATTTTAAAAATCTCGCTGTTGTTAACTCTGAACGTACTCTGAAAATAGCTACTTGGTACTTTAATAATTTCATAACATAATTACAAACTTTCATTTTAACATTTAAAGTGCGTAATAGTCTATTATACAGACTGTAATAAAAAGGGTATGTTAAGCGGGGGGGGGGGGGAGGGAACTGCGAAACTATGAATATCGCCCATTATAGTGTAACTCGTGAGTCCGACTAGCGTGGTGATTCCAAAATATAAGACTCGAAGTCACATGTTTATTTGAACCGATTGATTTTACAAAAATATGAACATTCCTGACAGTTGTTTATGAAATCTCCATAATAACTGGAAAATTATAAACTGAAGATTTGATTTTGAGTCTCAAATTTTGAACGGCTAATCTAGCAATTTTCTATAGTGGGCTATTTTTATAGCCCTTTACCAAGAAGGCTCGCTTACAACATACCCGGCTTTGCACGGGTACAACGCCCCCTCACGCGGACGAAGTCGTGGGCGGCTGTATTTAAATACCAACTATATGTACTTGTTTTTGATTAATTAAATAAATAAACAGATGCTGGTGAGTTCGCCTACCTAATAATTTAATTATATAAAGTCAACATCACTTGCCCGTAGTGCAGTCTGCTATATTCGTGTACTAAAAGTGGCAGTAGCGTAGACTTAATACGAAATCGTTTTACGTAGTAAAACCAACGGCCGTGTGCCCCGACACAGCCCCACCCGCTTTTTCTTTACAGAACGGAGTATTCTACAAAGAGTAACAAAACCTTTGAACATATTTACAAGGTTGTGTTACCGAAGTGCCATCCAGAACTGCAGGATCATTACATCAGAAATCCCATAGCCACGGGGGATCAGCATAGCGGGATCAGATGTCAATGATCAGTGACTAGTTGCTAGCTTATCGCCTGAGAGAATGCCCGAGTTCCTTAGTCGACTCTTACGACATGCACGGAAAGAGATGCAGCTGATGTATTCTAGTAAAGCCCTGCATCAGTATGGGCATAGAGGAAACATGTTTAAAACTTGCATAAATGGCGTGCGACACAATTTGTTTGTTCAACTAACTGGTCGGTATGTGAACAATTTACTTAAATTTACTCTAAATGAAATGGTTAAATAGAAAAGTTTGTTATTCTTTAAACTGACCGGTAAAATATTTTACCGTTGCACAGAATAACAGAATAATAGGCTTGATACTTGACATTAAAAAGTGTGAGAATCGAGTACCTATGTTTTAGGGTTCCATAGCCAAAGGGCCTAGGCTACATACATAAAATTCACGCCTCTTTCCCGGAGAGGTAGGCAGAGATCACGGATCTCCATTTGCTACAATCCTGACACAGCTCTTTCGTTTCTTCTAGTCTAGTCGAGAAAAAAGATGAAAAAAAATTAGTAAATCTTGTATTTATACTTTTTCGAATTGGATTATTCCTTCGTTTAATATATTCATTGTGATAACGTCTAGTCTTGTGTTAAAAGAAAGGATTCTATATTCTCTAAATATTATTAGTAAGACCTGCCTAGGAGATCATTGGTCTATGTTTAGCAATTGACTTTTCAAATGATGAACAATTCCCGAACCATAGATTAAATTTTTTCTTAAACATGTAACATTTTTGGACATGATCGATGAAAAGTAATCGAATATATGATTCAATCACGTTTTGTATTTACTCGGCGACGACGTTATGTTGACTCGGTTATGTGACGTAGGAAAGTCGTGTTTTCCTAACTTTTAATAAAATCATTGATACTTGCTACACAAAGTAGCATATGACCAGATAATCAACTTGCAAAATGTTTGCATCACCTGCGTAGCAACTACTGGATGCGTGAGAACCACTCCATCGACCGCGCTCGAATATTTGCTGAACCTCAGACCGTTGGATCTTGTCATACAAGAGGAGGCTAAGGCAACAGCCCTGAGGTTAAGAGCAATCGGTCTATGGAAGCAAAACATACCAACTAAACACTCAAAAGTCCTTGAAGACATCTTGAAGGAAATACCACTCCTCAAGGCGCCCATGGACAGATCATTGAGCCACCACGTCTTCGACAGAAAATACAATATCCAACTTACCGCAGAATCGAAGGATAGCTCTGGTATTAGAGAAGTCAGAATATACACGGACGGATCTAAAACCAAGTATGGCACAGGAGCCGGAATTTTCTCGAATGACATGAATATAAAAATATCCACCACCCTTGACAAGGTTAATACTATCTTTCAAGCAGAATGCATAGGCATTACCAAAGCGGCACAGGCGATGACGGACAGAGATGTCAAAGATATGAATATAAAAATCATCTCTGACAGCGCGTCCGTTCTGCAGGCCCTTCAAAATAACGTAATAACCTCTGTCCTTATACAGGAGTGCCATGAAGCACTCCAATCTATCGCAAGCGAAAACAACGTGACCTTGCAGTGGATTAAAGGACACAGCGACTCACTCGGAAACGACGTAGCTGACGAACTTGCCAAAAGGGCATCCATGGCAAGCGTAGGCTCGGAACCACTATTGCCGATACCCCAGGCCCAAATACGAATGTGGCTGCGTACGCAAACCAAGGAAACACATCACGCAGAGTGGAAAAATAGTGCAGGATGCAGGCAGACTAAGATCGCTGTTCCGGAAACATCTAAATGGCTCGCCCGCAACCTCATAAGTCTAAAAAGGGACAGTATCCGCAAGGTCATAGGAATCTTAACGGGCCACTGTCCGTTACAAAAACACCTGCACACCATAGGTGTGTCAAACAGCCCCCTCTGCAGAGGATGCAAGGAGGCGGAAGAAACTCTACAGCACGTGATCATGGAATGCACAAGCGTGGCCGAACAACGGGCACTGATCCTCCGATCGCCAGCATCACTCTCGGAAGTCTGCAGCAAGCCTAGAAGGTTGCTGACCTTCTGGGAAAATCTGGTTTGGTTGGAGTAGACAGGTAAGGTAAAATACGTACAATGGCCTCACTTATAGAGTCAAACTAACTAACTAACTGTATGCATCACCTGTCAAAATTATACTTCTTATTGTTTAGTCTAAATAATGTATTAAATTTTTTGCAACAAATAACATGAGTAAAAGTTTAATGATTTTGTACAAAAAATATTCGATGTTATATGAATTTCGAAATTATATGTAGGTATGTGTCTCCGCGCGGTCCTTTTTATATTATTATAAATGTCAGTAACTTCTTCTGTTAATACATACATAACCTTTCGCCTATGTCCCGTATAGTCCGGGAGGTAGCGTTGCATTTTTGATGGTGATTTTAGGCCGATCGATTTTGAGTGCAATTGATAGTTTAGATGAGGACATCAATTGAATTGAGCGTCAGCAGGCGCACTCAGGGTGGGGCGAGTGGGGAGAGAATGTCAAAAAAAAAAATCCAAAATTATTTCTGTTCGTCCGAAAATTTGCACATCAGTAGTTTTAACAATAATAATAATTATAGAAACCGTCAGCTGTGAAGAAAATGGCGGGTTGTACGTCAGCAGGTTATATATACCTATATTAAAAATAATTATTTTCATTTCATTTCCGGTCGAATGAAACTGATACAGGTTATTTTTTATGCTATAAAAATGATAAAAAAAAGCCTCAGCAGATCTATCGATAGGGGTAAAATCGTCAGCAAGGTTAATGCTACTCGGATTGAATACCTGCTCGGCACATATAATCCCTTGCTGACGATTTTACTCCTATCGATAGATCTGCTGAGGCTTTTTTTTTATCATTTTTATAGCATAAAGAATAACCTGTATCAGTTTCATTCGACCGGAAATGAAATGAAAATAATTATTTTTAATATAGGTATATATAACCTGCTGACGTACAACCCGCCATTTTCTTGTTTCTATAATTATTATTATTGTTAAAACTACTGATGTGCAAATTTTCGGACGAACAGAAATAATTTTTGGATTTATTTTTTTTGACATACTTGAAATTCTCTCCCCACTTACTGGAGCTGCTGACGTTCGAGTTACTCAATACTATACATGAAAAGTACCTGACATTAATCAATCGCCAGAAATTATTTTGTAAAATGCAACGCTACCTCCGGACTAGTAGGGGTAGGCAGAGACTACGGTTATCCATTATAACACAAGTACGTTCTTTGTAACATCACAATAATTTTTTTCTATGGAAGTACCCCTGGGAAACCACGGGTTTCCAAGATATTGAGGTCCAAAGTTACATTAATGTTATAATTTTTTTACATAACTCCATCTTAAATCGGTAAACAAACACACCATATCAAAATGTTAGTTTTGTAGTACATTTGTACTCACTCAATAAAATGACAGACATTTTTCATAATTTTTTGACGTGAAACGTCTTTAAAATCGCGCCGACACATACGGGTACCAGGTTTTCACACCTTAATAATTAAAAAACTATTAGTCTTAGAAACAAAAATGTGGTGTAAATATTTCACTTATATAGTCAGCTCGCTGTTATGACATTGAGTTCGTGTCGGGGTCAAGCGGGGCGGCGGGGAGGGATACTGCGATAACTGTGCGAAACCGGCGCTCACGCTTGTTCTATTCAGTGTAACTCGTGACTCCGACTTTATAGCGTGGTATTCTTTCGTGTGTTTGTCAAGTTTATTTGAACCGATATACAAAAATAAGTGTATTTGGACAGTATTTATATCTAAGCTGAGCTGAAGATGTTTTAAAAAATATAAAAGAAATAGTTTTTTTATACTGGGTGTAATAAGACAACTTTGTTCTTTTAATACCTCGTATTCTTTGTAACATCACAATCATTTTTTTATATGGAAGTACCCCCGGGAAACCACGGGTTTCCAAGATATTGAGGTCCAAATTTACATTAATGTTATCATTTTTTTTACATAACTCCATCTTAAATCGGTTAACAAACATTTTTTTCAAAGATACCATATCAAAATGTTTTGTAGTACATTTGTACTTTGAGCATCAAACGAATACATTGCTTGTAATAAAATGACAGACTTTTTTCATAATTTTTTTGTCGTTTCCCAGGGTTGGTTCCATAGAAGAAAATTATTGTAACCTTACAAAGAATACGAGGTATTAAAAAAACATCGTAGTCTTTTTACACCCTGTATATGTTTTAAAATTTTCACAACACATCTCAGCATAATTGAGGCTGGGTTTTTATCATTGTGTAAGAAAGATGTCACTCTACAGTGCTTATAGTAGTGTCTCGTTTCCACAATGAAAAAAATTCTGCTCAGTTCATGGTTATGCCACAGATCTCCTGGAATATGATAACGAATATGCTTATAATTTATGTTTATTATTAATCTACACGTGTTCTAACTTATTCCGGTATGTACATAACAGAAAAATTACTTAGAAAAAAGTTATACTTATGTTATATGAAAAAAAATGTCAAGTACGAAACGAACTATCGCACTAAGATTCCGTATGTACTACATTTATACTGCACTGTATGTACTACTTACATTCCGTATCACATTTCATTTGCTTTATTATCTACCTCCGTATTAAATCGTTTGTCCTATTTACGGCATGACCTTAGGTGTGGATCTTATTGTAGGACTAGGTTAATGTACTGTATATAGGTAATACGTAAAAATATTAATTTAAATTTAATTAATTTACAAACTTAGTATACAGGCTGTTTTTTTGGTCGTCAACGTTCCCAAAAACTACGGATTCTCCTCATCATCACGATAATTTTTCTCCATGGAAGCGTACCAGGGAAGTGTCTGGTTCTTAAAATATTAGGGTACAAAGTTGAGTAAATAGACTGCGTTTTCTGCATAAATGCAAATAATTAATAATACAATGAATATATTTCTATTAAAAAACTATAATAAACACTGGACACTATAAATTTCGCCCAATCAAGTAAATATTTTTTTTCCAAAAAAATTTACAACGTTCTCCAGTATTATTTTTGGCTTAAACTTACTGTATTTGAAGGGTACAGGCAAAGAACAAGGAATGTCACAATTTTTATTTTTTTGTTTTATGCTGTCAGTGCCATTTATGGTTGTAGTAGATTGTTTCACAGTTACTAGGTTTCCCATAATCTCAACAGATGTTGCTAAAAAATAGCGTTTGTATTTGATTCAAATTAAAAGAACAGGGAATTTCCATGACATACCGTCAAAGAAGAAGGACAGTCTAAAATTTGACAGTTAACAATTTCTAGGTTAGAATTCATAGCGGTTTCTTTTCATTTGATTTATTTTGTATGAATATTTAATAATGTTTTCTGTCCGAAAACGAAGAAAACTCTATTAGTTTTATTAACCAATCTACAAAAAAAGAAAGATAACCGGAACCAGAACGGTTGACGAGCTTTATTTTTGCATTCATTGTTTTACTATTTATTCCGTATTTTATGGTGAACAGTTAATATTGCAGACAGTGACGGGGGCGAGCCCCCAACTGAACATGGAAAATTCACTAATACTACTACCATAAACTATAAGTGAAGTTAAGTATAAAGATTTAATGCATGCATAAGTATAAAGATTGATGTACGTATAGAGCACGTAGGAACCCTTCGTTAAGGGTGGCAACGAAAAAACACTCTGATGTAATAGTTGGCGGATGACCGCGACATCGTGTTATTCTGTTGAAGGTATATGTAAGGTATATAGGTATCAAGTTTTGTTAAAATATATTCAGTAGTTTTTGCGTAGAAGAGTAAAATAAAAAAATACATCCCAATACTTAAACATTTTCACACTATCACAGACTTTCACGTGTATAACACCAGATTCTGATAATATCGTTTTACTTGGGTAAGTAGTAACCTGTTATGGTTCAAAAATACAGCATCATAGACGATCAAATTTTAGAAGATTATTTATTTAACCGCTGAACCCTAAAACCACCTGTTCTTGACATTTGACATGCTGTTGGTGAGTGGTTTTTATACCATGTACAAATTAATTACAATAAATCAAATGTATGGGCCATTTTGTTTTATTAATTTTAAGGTTGACTGTTACTTTTTGACCTCTATTTTTTAAATTTAAAATTACACGGCTAAGGAAGTCTTACACTTGGGAATTTGGGTGAGGTACTTTGTTTTCTTAAACTTAAGAGTTATTTTTACCTATTGTTGAATTGAGAACTTCCTCCTTACATACATATATACATATAATCACGCCTTTATCCCTTAACTTCAGTTAATCATAAAATTAAGAATTTTTTTTACGCCTCCATAAAGCTATCATCACGCAAAGACAAATATTACATTGGGCAGTATGACGATTACGTCACGAAGCGTCAATAAGTCCGTGCTTGCCCTACAGATATGGTTGCATCTTAAGATCAAGCAGGGTTGTCAACCTCGCAAGGTATTATTAGAGTGAGCAAATACCTTAAGTAAAGAGGCAAGTACTAAATACATAATCACATATGTATATTATAAATTTCTTTTACGTCATTAAAACTATAATCCTTTATGTAAGTATACAAATATAGTGTCGCTAGATTAAAAATAGCTATTGTTTTTGCACTTATGATAAATGTTCGTGGTATCTAATGAAATACAGGGTGTAACAAGAGAGATATGTTAAGGTGAGTATAGACTAGAGCACTTACTTGTAACAGAATAACGAGCCGCTCTATGATAAGTTACAGTGTATCACCCTTCACGAATCAGTATTGTACCATTTTACCTGTATTGTAAAATTCGTAAGAACGTTACATTACTATTGTTTCTATTTCCTTTTCTATGTTACTTCTGTCCGTGTATGTGTAATTTTCAAATAAAAATCTATTCTATTCTATTCTATTACATAGGATTGCTCGAAAAAATGCTCTAGTCTATACTCACTTTTAAGTGAAATGCTACAAAAAACAGCTCACTCTAGATAAAGTATGAGACTAGACATGAGATGTTTGTTTTTCCAGATAGTATGGATAATTCATAAGCAACGCAGAAATTTTTATACAATCTTGAAAAATTACATGTGATTTCAAGTATCAAAGTAGAACCCAACATACCCATTGAAAGACATGTTTTAACAATAAAAAATCTAAGTATGTCGTTTTCTTATTTAAAACTAAGCTTTTGTTCTCGACTCTGTGTGGACTACAGAATAATGCTAGAGTTTCATATACTACAAGTACGAATTTCCATACAAAATTTTATCCCCCATTAGCACCTCCCTTAGGGTAAAATGTTAGAAAAATTTGAATGTCGTCTTTATTTATAAATTAGTAGACACTTCGTCTGCGTGTACTGTGAAAAAATAAAATGTCGAAATTATCCGGGATAAAAATATTTTCCCGGGATAAAAAGTACCCTATGTGTTAATCCAGGGTATCAGCTAACTCCATAGCAAATTTTATTAAAATCGCTCCAGCCGTTTTAACTTGAAAGAACCATCCATCCATCCATACTTACAAACTTTCACCTTTATAATATAAAATTCGTCATCCGAGTAATTGATCCGGTAGCTCAGTGGTAAGAGCACTAGCACGGAATTCAGAGGTCGTAGGTTCGATTTCCACTCGGGTGAAGATTTTTTTCATTTCTTTATTAATAATTTTATAATTTATAACATTAGTAAAATAATCAAAAGCCCAAAAAATTGTAAGAAGCTTTTACCTTTAACATTAGTCAGGATGGTAGATACATTGTTCTATTTATAAGTTTTCCTATATTTATAAGTCTTGTTGTAAGTAGTAAATACCTACTTATGTATTGACTTTACTAAGGGATATTTAATTTTAGATCGTACTAACTTACCCACCTATATTTTTTAACCTTTGTTTGTCCTATGACCTTTCTGTTTAACTTCCCAAACTGTTTAAAGGAAAAATATTTTTCGCCATTAAAAATACATTACTTCAAACAATAGAATAACACGAAGCTAAATCTATTTTAATTTTCAACAGTACAAAAGAAGACAGAAAAATGAGCAACCTTAGGGAAGCCTTGAATATATAATATTCGATAAAATTTGACCTTCAACCTAATATTGACAATGAAGTTGAGGTACTTAGTTACTAACTGGAATTTAATAGAACATGCATGTACTTGCTACCAAAGATTACTTAGGCATACACCACGTCACTCATCACACAGATATTAGCCTACTGCTGTCCAAAATATTGGTAAATATATGTAAATAGAAGTAAAGTAAAGTACCCACGACACAAGACCTTAGGGATCTTAGTGTGAGATTATGTCAATGTGTTATGAAGTGTGTGTGTGAAAGATACCCCTCGTACATACGAGTATAAGAAATGATTATTATATTGACATTTTATTTTATCAACATTTATATTATTTCGGAACAAGATGATGCCTAGTTACTAGTCAGACAAGTTCGTGCAATCACTACTAGGCACTAACTCCAGTAGTTCATAAAAATACAAAACCTCGTAATTTTCGGGAAAACTTTGTATCCTACGTTCTTTTCCAAACGCTTCGTTATTTGATGGATCGTTCAATTGCTTTTTGGCATATCAGACTGAAACGCCTGACATAATAGTTAACATAGTTTTAATCTATATATTTTATTCTAGAATAATGCACGTTATCAGTATAAAAAAACTTAGGTCTATTCCACCATGATCTCGACTCTTTAGTGTCTATCGCCTGCGAATATAATCACCTGGGTGATCAGAGACGATCTAAAAAAATATTATTTTTATATCCTGAAATCATAGGATACAGATTTTTATAGCGGTTTAATTGATCACAACTCATCACAACTCCTCTGTATTACTACTTCAAGTTCACCATCCATCATTTCAGACATATAGGTACTTTGATAGGGATACCGCGACAGCACATTCTACGTTTTCTATCAGTTCTTAGATTTTGTACAAGTAATGGTGTTACTCATAGAATAATAAGTTTTCCAGAACCCGTGATCACGCACATTTTTGAAGCAACTTTTTGTCTGTCAAATTGACCTAGTTGATTTTTATTTATCTTCTGTATGAGTCACATTCACCCTATTTTTTGGCATTTGGGTAATTTTTACCTGAATTTTTAGCTACCAGACCAGTCGATTAACTCCGATCAGCGTCGATCGACCGGTAATCGATCGATTGGTTAGTCGAACGCTTACAGTCAATAAATTATAGCTGACCAAACAGTCGATCAACTTTTACCGATTCCGCCGATAAACGATCGATAGATTAGTCTGGTAACACCCTAAAGTTTATGCAGTTTAGATCGTGTTTCAACCGTATTTCTTGAGGTGTAAGCTTACTTGATATATCGGCGTTTCTGCAGTGTTGCCTTTTACATATAAATGGATATTTTATATAAATTTTTGATGGAATATGAGAGATTTGGGACGCCATATTTTTACCTTTGTCTGTAAAGTCCTGAATATAAATTATCACTTTTATCTGACAAAAAAAGGACAGCACATAAGTATATGTCTCTAAGCTTTATTTAAAACGCAAAAGGGGTCACAATGATCACATAAAAGTAAGTCGGATGAACTTTGATGCTGTCTTCTCCTTTAAGTGTAGTGCAAGACATAGCATACCCCTTATCCTTAAGACAAAATAATACTTTTATATACATGGGAAATAGCGGGCCCTAAAATGAGCATATGTATAAATTTTCACACAAAGTAAAGCAATAAGCATTACACGTAAAGCCTTGAGCTTAATTTTACAAAACTTTTCCAAACAACATAATAACATAAACAATAATATTAATTTGGGGGAATACTTTGTTCCAAATTGAATAAAGTTATTATTTTCTGATATCGGCTCGTTTCGTTGTTCTTATATCGGAAACTCGACTTTTGGGATTCCGTAGTGAAAATTGAACCATTCTAGTATAAATTCGAAGACGTAGGTTTATTTAGAACGGGACAATTTTTTTAATGCTCAGATAACCTATATGATGGATAAAGTTGATGCTGTCTCTATCTTGATCAAGTTTTAGAGAGAGACAGCATCAACTTACAGACAGGTTATCTGACTTTTGGCAAAATCACCCCTTGGTAAGGCAAAAATAAATTAAATACTCGTATCAAAAGATACATACTTATGTCACACTCACGCCTATGTCCCATCAGTGATATTATGCAGTCTACAATAATTTAATATTTCAATTCTATCAGAATTATAGGTATAGTTATATTATCAACTAGTGGACGACCGCGACTCCGTCCCCGTGGACTACAGAAAAACAAAATGTCGAAATTATCCGGGATAAAAAGTAGCCTACATGTTAAGTCACATGAAAATTCCTGAAAACTGCATCGAAATCGGTTCAGCCGTTTCTGAGATTAGCGTGCACAAACACACTAACAAACCGACAGACAAAAATTTTCAAAAATAAATAAATAAATAAATAATTATTTTGGGTACTATTGCGTTAATAAAGGTCTCCTATAATATTTTTTCTCATATATCTTCCATGTACAGACAGCGATCCGTTACATTTTTATTATATGTATAGAAGATAGACATAGAAGAAAATTTCATAAAACACCTTTAAAAGTTGCCCAGTACGCACTTGACCGATTTTTATCGAGAACAGTTACCCGATTGCATTGCCCACTACCCTGGATTATATTGCTTTTCGTTACGAAGCGATTTTCGGAGGGCTTCCAAATCGACTCGGGTCAGACCACACTGGTCCCCTGAATTTCACACCTCGTCTCCTCAAAGTTTTTAAGTGTCTACTCGTCATGTGATCTATTATTTATTTTCTAATGAGGTAAACTACTACTGCCCAGTTCTGGCTACCCAATTTGGAGGGCACAGCCGTGTATTTATTTATACAGGATGATTTTTGGTCGTCATCGTTCCCGAAAACTACGGAATCTCCTCATCATCACGATCGTTTTTCTCCATGGAAGCATACCTGGGAAGTGTCTGGTTTCCAAGATATTAGGGTCCAAGGTTGAGTAAATAGACTGCGTTTTTCTGCATAAATGCACATAGACGCGCATAGCGAGATTTTTCACGAGAAATAATAATTATCTGTCTATGAAAAAACTAGCATAAACACTGGATACTATAAATTTTGTCCGATCAAGTAATAAAATTTACTTAATTTGATGTTAGAGTATGTACCCTTCAGTTAGTTGGTTCGGTAGATAGAACTAATAAATAAATAAATAATAAATAAATCTCCACTCGTAATTTTTCCTCAATTATTGTCATTATTATATTCGTTTTAATCATACAATTATAATTATATTGAGACATCCTGTACATAGCCTAACTCCTGTGGTAAACGTGCTCTGCGCTTTGTAAAAATTGGGGTGGCGCTAGTACTGCGCAGTGATCACCAAACTAGCAACAAAATAACGTGCGCAGATTCTTGCCGCTAAAACAGCTGCTTTGTAACTAGTATCTGCAAAGTATTATTTTAAGTGAAGTCTTTATCTTCTATTGCAATATGCATACCATTGCTCCTGGATTTGTCTATTTGTAACCTTGATGTTTCTTTACTGTTTTGTACTCTGTTACTCATACTTAACTGGTGATACTCAGGTTCTATCTGTTAAATGTAAATAAGCGAATGCTATTGCCACACAAACCTATAAAGGTTTATAGGCAATTTAATGAAAAAAAATGTATCATATATTGTACTTACCTAAATAAATAAATAAATAAAATAAATAATAACTAACATGGAAAACTAATCCTGATGATGCCAAGGGTGTTGGCGTAACATATGTCGATTAAAATTTTAATTGGTTTTCGGATTAGCAGCTATGTATTTATGGTTGCATGCTAGGTGCTTGGATCTGGCTTCTCGTTGCGACTGTAGTGTCTTGTGTTCGTGATCATGAGTCGGCAGATCCGAGGGTCAGCGGAGGGTATAGGGCCCGGTGGTGGGCGATCCCTCAATAGAGATATGTACCCTTCGTTAAGGTATACCTGTATAATATAAACCCTGTATAATACTCGTATGTATATAAAGTCTATCCAAAATTAGTGATTATCTTTTGACACGAAACTAGGTAGGTAAAAAGAAACAACTTTCACTATGGGACCAACTCCGAAACATCAAAAAAACAAGCAGTTCCATATAATCTCGAATAATTACTGCACTGAAATGTATGGAACAGTCACTTTTTTTCAATATTTCGGAGTTGGCCCCACAGTGAAAGTTGTTTCTTTTTACCTACCTAGTTTCGTATCAAAAGATAATCACTAGTTTTGGAGAGACCTTATATATGTGTCTTATCGGTATAATTTGTCCCCCACGAGGACCAACGATATCCTTGTACCTATTCCTAATAATATACGTTTTCCAAATAAAAATGATTAAATGTTGAAGAAAAAAAGTTTTTATGTACCTAACAGTAGAATAGAATAGAATAGATTTTTATTTGAAAATTACACATACACGGACAGAAGTAACATAGAAAAGGACAATAGAAATAGGGTAGAAATACAGATCAAAAGAAGTAAGTAGACAGGTATTTATGGCCAGACTAGTTATATAGGGTATCTACAACTTTTCTTGCAAAGGATACTAAGGGACCAATAGGTTCTCGTCCCATCAACCCATTGGGGTCTGAAAATTTGTATTTATTGTTTTCCGATATGGCTTTCACGAGGTCCTAACTGGGGACAATGACTCTTGGGTCTACATTCAATGGACGATGAAATCTTGGTTCTTTTAAGTGCTTAGTAGATTTTTTAAAAAGCTTTCTCAGATAAAAAGTAACTTTGTTTTGTGAGCTCACTTGTGCATTTTGTTAATGTTTCATCTACTGTTACACTTTTGTGTAAACTTATATAAAATATAGAAAAAGATTATTTTATCCTGTGTTATTGACTTATTTTTTTGTTGTTCTTAGGTTTTATTATTCAGTTATTTTCTAACCTTACTTTATTATTGTAACTGTTATAATTTTGTTCGTACATACACGGTGTTTTTTCCTTGCCACCCTTAACGAAGGGTACGTACTCTATACATCAAATAAAGTAAATTTATGCCAAAAAAATGTTGGGAACGATGTAAATTTTTTTAAATATATTTTTTAAATTACTTGATCGGGCGAATTTTATAGTGTCCAGTGTTTATGCTAGTTTTTTCACAGATAGATATTAATTATTTCTCGTGAAAAATTTTGCTACATGCGTGTATTTATGCAGAAAAACGCAGTAGGTATATATACTCAATTTTGGACCCTAATATTATGGAAACCAGACACTTCCCAGGTATGCTACCATGGAGAAAAATGATCGTAATGATGAGGAGATTCCGTAGTTTTCGGGAACGTTGACGACCAAAAATCACCTGTAAATATCTAGAAAATAAGAATTACATTTTTATTTTACTAGTTAAGTGTTGAAAAATAATTTATAGCAATAAGAAAATCTGTTTTCAATTTCGCGACAATTTTTTTATTATGTAAAAAATAAATGGAATGAGTATAATATGATCCTCAAAATTAAACACTTTAATTTTACAGGAAAATGTAATCAACGGCGAATTTAGTGCCCCTTATTACCTTTAATAAACATTAAGAGCCTTTATAAGAGCCTCATATATTTAATAAATTACATATTAACACTGAATGTCTTATCTCATATTAAGGTTATGTGGATATAAAGTGGAGTTTTTACTTTATCAAAAAATACTTACTCATGTAATGGATAAAAATAAAAGTAATAAATGTTATTTTTGATCAAATAAAAGTTTATTTTATTTCAATTACATCTAAAAATGAAAAAAAAAACACAAAAAATAATAGGTATACACTATATATTTATCATAATTTTAAAAGGATCACACAAATATTTGTCCTGCGCTGCCGCCGGGTTTCGAACAAAAAACCCCTGCGCCATACTTTCTTTATCAAAATATATAACATAGATCTATGTTTGATTTATTGAAACCACTTTTATATGAATGAATCAATAATAAAATAACATACGTACATTACACACGTCTGTCTTAACGAAATGGGTAACCATAACTGAACGGTCATAAATAAAATCCCACCGTCACGTTTAGCAAAGCGGGAACAGATGAAAATGGTCAGTAATAAGTTGCTAGCTTACTACTAAAGCCTTACTACTAAAGCCTTACTACTAAAGCCTTACTACTAAAGCCCCTCATCAGCACACGACCAAACAAAAATATAATATGAATAAATCAATAGCAAGAACCGGATGCTTAGAAACCTCTCAAGACACAATAAAGGCTCGAGCACACCGGATGCGTATGCGTGCACGTAAGCGTACACGTACACGTACCTTTGACTTTAATGTATGGAACTGTCACCGCTTCACGTCTATGCTTACGTCTACGCATACGCATGCGGTCTGCTCGTGCCTATACAGTACCATACATTACAACTCAGCGGAACGTGCACGTAAGCGTAGACGTGCACGTACCGTTGAGTTGTATGGTATGGAACTGTATAAGACAGGACACACCGGATGCGTGTGCGTAGACGTAAGCGTAAACGTATGCGTTACCCTAAGCAATGCAGTTCCCAACTACGTGCGTACCCACGCAGAGCAGAACGAGAACGTCGCGTTGATTTAGTTGAATTGTATTCTATGGCGCGCCATAGTAGACGTCACACCGAAAAAAATTGAGCACGCACGTATCTATACTATGCGTGGCCTCATGCGTGGCCCTCTTTGGGTTTGACGGTCTATGACAGTGTCAAGTCGTGTGACAATTATTATTTTATATTTGTCTCGGAATTACTCGAATAATAATAATAATTAGAATAATAAGTTTGTGCCTCGTGGTGCCGGCAGAGTAGAGTTTGTACCACCCCATGCCTGCCCGTGGGTGGTTTCCGAGAGGTGGGCAGCAGCGCCTCCCTTGCTGACAACATTTTCCAAAAATCACACTGCGATCACCACAGAACACTATGTAATCACCAACCCGCCTGCCCAATAGGCTGAAGACGAAGAATAAGTTTGTAGATGAATGAATAATGTATGTATAGGAGTGGAATCTACATAAATGGATTTGACCAATGGATTATAGTGGAATAGATGTACTCTAAACCAGGCCCCGGTGTGTTTTATAGCAGTGAATCAGAGTGGACTTCAAAATGGAATTTATGGATTAGATGGTTTAGTCCAGTGGATTAAAGTGGTTTTCACGCTGCACCTACATAAGTAATTGTGTAAAGGTATCTCAAGTATACTGGATCAGATACCAAGATAATATATTACCATTCGTATCCTTGGACATTATTTTACATGATTTATTTATTTATTATAAAAACAGAATAAATATAATTTTTCCAACATTTTCCTTTTTACTTATTCTTTCTCAGTAGATGGAAATTTGCGTATCCCCTATCTAAGTGAGTGATTCCCCTATCTAAGTGTATGCAGTGGAAATGAGATCATTGAGAAGTATGTGTGGAATCACTGTGCAAGATAGAATAAGAAATGAGGTGATCAGAAAGAAGCGTGGTATAAATGAGGACGTTGTGACGAAGATTGAGAAAGGTATGTTGAGGTGGTTTGGGCATGTGGAGAGGATGGATGAAAGTAGATTGACAAAGAATGTGTACAACGGAAGAGTGGATGGAAGGGTTGGAAGGGGAAGACCTCGCCGGACTTTCACCGATCAAATTGGTGAAATTCTAGAGAAAGGTCAGGTCAAGAGTACCCTAAACCGTCGAACGGGCATGAAGAAAATCATGAAAGTAGATGAAGCGAAAGAGGTGTGTCAGGATTGTAGCAAATGGAGATCCGTGATCTCTGCCTACCCCTCCGGGAAACAGGCGTGATTTTTATGTACATATGTAGAGCCTGCGTTGCGTACCCAGCTAACTGCGTATGCGTGAGCGTGTGCGTAGACGTATGCGTTACCCGGTGTGACATCGGGGTACGCCGTAACCACGCGCGTGACTACGACGAGGTTACGTACGTGGTTACGTTACGCATCCGGTGTGCTCGAGCCTTACAAATTTCGATTTGTGCACAGAAATGCCAATTTCGAGGGAACGACAATCGCCGAGACTCACCGAAAAAGTCTGGTGTTATTAGATATACAGGTGCTCAGTTTGACGTTTTATAAAATAGCGGCGCCGTCATATTGCGGCAGTAAAGCAACTTTTCAGTAAATAGTGTTAATGACTACCTAACCTAATCCATACGTATTTTGAGTGCCAAAAATGCGTAAATAACTATGTAGGTATACTACCGATGATACACAATCCAGCCTAAACTAAAGAAACAATTTAAATGATTTTCACTACAGAGAAAGTCAAGAGCCTGACGAAGGATATGCGGAGACGGCCGCCACTGCTGGCGGTGCCGAAGGGCCGAACTCACCTGTGGAATAAGGGGCCGCTCACTCGCGCACTCAATACACTCAATGTCATAGCAGAAAGTGTGGACCTATGTTGTTGTACAGAGAAAGTCAAGAGCCAATAAGTGTTAAGATGACATTAGGGGAACCTGTAATGATATTATATTGGCCGTAGGCGATTGAAACTTTGTATGCAAATTATGTCATTTTTAAAACTACAAGCTCGAAACTTATTTTCTGGGCTTTTGATTGGATAAAAATAAATAAATTTGTTAGAATTTACCCTTAAGGTAAAAACAGCAGAATACGCGAACTCGAGTCGCGGCAACCTCTAGTGTAAGTATAGGTCATAATGATTTATAGATAGGGTTAAGAAACCACCTACACCAATGGAAAGCATCATGGGAAAAGGGCAAGGTGATGATGATATGAAAAAAATATGTGGGTAATCTATTAAGCGCTCACTCCACTAGCTGGAGACAGTTTTTCAAGTACGGCCACAGCGTTATGTTCATGGAGACAGGACTAAAAGGAGGTGACATAACAATGTTTTACCTTGTTTATAGAATACATACATATTTTTAATATACAGGGTGTAATAAGACAACGATGTTTTTTTTAATACCTCGTATTCTTTGTACGGTTACGATAATTTTTTTCTATGGAACCAACCCTGGGAAACGACAAAAATATTTTTTAAAAAATACTGTCATTTTAGTGCAAGCAATGTATTCGTTTGATGCGCAAAGTACAAATGTACCTACAAAACTAACATTATAACATTTTGACATGGTATCTTAAAAAAAATATTTGTAAACCGATTTCAGATGGATTTATGTAAAAAAAATGATAATATTAATGTAACTTTGGACCTCAATATCTTGAAAACCCGTGGTTTCCCAGGGGTGCTTCCATATAAAAAAATGACCATGATGTTACAAAGAATACGAGGTATTAAAAGAACAAAGTTGTCTTTTTACACCCAGTATATAGTATATATAGGTATATAGTATACTAAGCGAAAAGCGTATATATTCATTAATATACGTTTTATTCAAGATTGTATGAAAACATTCTCCACTACACAACATCTCATTAACCTAGCCATATTATACACCCTGTATAACTAACTAACCTATTGTTTATAGAATACATACATATACATACGCACTTATATAAATTTTGTCATGTTGTTTTTTTTCTGCAATCACAGCGGACGGAACTGTGGGCGTCTACTAGTAAATAAATTAATATTCACAAACTTTACAACCTAGTCTAGTTTTACACTTGTGTTCTAAAAGTATTGTAAGTAGTCATCATCATCATCAGCCTATTGCAGTTCACTGCTGGACGTAGGCCTCCCTCAGGGTACGCCACAAGACTGCCATGGGGGGTATTTGCCTATAGTCACCACGCTAGGCAGGCAGGTTGGTGACCGTAGTTTGTATTTTGGACAATGTTATCAACACGGGAGGCGCTGCTGCCCACTTTCCGGTAACCCATAATCGGGTTACGATACCCACGGGCAGACATGGGGTGGTACAAACTCTACTCTGCCGGCACCACGCGGCCAATTGTAAGTAGTACCGGGATTTAAACTCAGACCTATAATGAAAGATATGATGGGAGCTACCAGTGGAAGGCTAATATTAACGTTATTAATTCATACTGCTCTATTTACGTAATCTTTATGTTTATTTATAATACCATTATTTAACAAGTATAATAGGTATGCAACTTATACATTAACAGTCTCAGGTTTTTTATAACATCTCCTTGCAGTATTTCATCAGTGGTAACGTCCTATTTTTGGACGAGGGTCTTTTCCATCCATCATTAGAAATTTCACATGCGCCCATAATTCATATGAGCCTGGTTTAGGGTTGTCAAACGTCCTGCGGTGCAGTCGGGAAATTGTAGTATAGGTATAGCAGATAGGATAATGGAATCTCATATTCCCGGTTTTACCTACAGGGATTCTTCTAACATTAGTATTATGTATAACGAAAAGAATTATGTGTGTAGGTAGAACCCGAATCAATCCTCGTGTACCTATTTGTATTTAAAGTTATTTATGTAGGTTATTGTAGGTAGTAATGTTATAAACCTCACCATAGTTACAAATTCGACAGTAGGTGGGAATGCAGAGATACATAATTTATGTAAATTCTTCTCACAATTTTAATAAAATAGTTATTAAAATTCATTCATGTGAATAATAAACACAATAACTGTCATTCCAATCAGCTTACGGTTATTTCAACGTTTGTAATAGCCCTGAACTATTGACTCTAACGAGTAATAATGCCGTAATGACACCATTACACACATTGCCTATTACATAACTTAGATGTTTGTAATTTTATGTAATATATATATATATATTACATAAAATTACAAACTATCTATCTATCTATCTGTACATTTTATCCTATGTATCTTAACTGTACATCTTTGCTAATATTTTATCCTTTGTATTTTTCTGTAAACAATAAAGAAAATAATTTGTTAAATTAAACACAATTTCAGTTTGACATGAGTGAAAATAAGTAAGTTGTAATTATTCTCCTTGAAAATTAAAATAACTTATTACCAAACTACTACTTTCGCAGAAACTGGTAAGTAAATGGAACAGAGCTAAAAATAGTTGAATGTGATTTATCGTTCTATCGGACGGAAAAAGCTTTTTTAATTTCCTGTTCCAAAGGAGCCCTAATAAAATACCTTCGGAGTATGAGAATAAGTTGGTGTTCTTTATTTCTTTACCACGAAATTTTATATTTTTTACGGTGACTTCATCCAGTTGGATATTGGCATAAATATATGAAGGTATTTGCCGCGAAAGGGTAAACAAAAAGCTATTCAAATCAGTAGTTTCCGGGATAGCGTGTTTATTCAACCAAACTTTTCTATTTTATGATTTTGGTGGATGCAAAATACCATAGATTACAATGGAATAGGTACCTATTCAGGGGATAAGCATGAATAGGGTAGTTAACTATGGTTGAATTTTAATGACATTTTATGATTATCAGAATAAATCATCAAAATTATACCTATTTGTAGAATTACTATTTCAAATTGTGTCCAAATGAGGTAGTAATAAGCGTTCAAAGTTAAGTGGGCAAGTCCATTTTTCAAATGTGTAAGAGTGACGTCATATCGCGGCAGCCGGTTGTATGGAGTGTTTTTTGGTAAGTCTAAAATTGTGATTTTAAAATTGTTATATCCCGGAAAGTTTTCACTCTAGCGAAATTTTTCTTTCGCAAATTTGTATTTTATGATCCTACATATAAATACAATTAAAAAAACTGTAAACGACCCTATTGCTTCTAGCGACACCTCTCTTCCAAAGTCTTCCTACTCTCTTAACCTCAATCCTCAATTTGTGACCTGCATACCTACATACATTGTGATGGAGTAATATACAACGTATAATTAAAGCTACTACAGCCACAAATTCACTTATTTAATAATTATTCTATTGTTGGAACTAGACCTACATAATGTCTCCATAATACATTTATTTATTTATTAAATTAGAAAGCCAACATAATACATAACAGTTCCGTTAAGATACAAGTTGGACAGGAGTACACGATAATATTATGTATCACAATTACAGGCTAGCACAACTTTTACAATAAATGGAGTAAAACTATTTAACCATTATTTAAGTAATGAAGCGTATTAAAACATAAGCATGGAGTAACTTGTATTAATCGATACATCGCGGAGACAAGATAATTTTGTCGTGTCTTTCGTAGGTACAGGTATATCTGCATCTGGCGCCTATATAACCCAACCATCTATGTGTCTAGAGACGAAAAAATACCCTATCTATATATTTGCGAAAGTGACACTGCGGATGAAGAAGAAAACTACATTTGCGGATAAAGTAGAAATTCACAACTGCGGATGAAACAGAAAACTACATCTGTGCATGAAGCAGCTAACTACATCTGCAGATGCATCCGCTGATATATAGTGGAGGCATAAGTGGCACGAGAATCTAAGGTCATATTAATAATTAAAGCGGTCAAGAATCAATCGACTATTCTCACTTATTGGGCATCTATTAGGTGATAACTGATAATTTGTCATCTCTTACACAAAATTTTAATGATAAAGTACCTCGACAATGTTACATGGTAACCGCTAATACTCCTAAGTACTTTACAATATACAACATACATACAGGGTGTGGGTGACAGCCAGGCAAATACTGAAATGCTGAACAAGTACCATTGTGTTGAGTTATACCACAGTGTTCTTACTCGCAGGAAATGTATTTTTGATTTGATTATCAGTAATCTTTGCTCTCCGCGCCAATTGCATCGAGCGATTCCGTGACTACTTAAATGGGCTTATTGGTTGTTGTGTGACACATTGCTGTTTTTTTAGATCACTTTTGACTCTCCATTTGAGTTGATAAGTTATTTCAACTTTTTTGTAATCTTTCGGTTAAAATTTTATTTTTATCTAAGGCCTAAATAAACGAACCAAATTATTTTTTTCTTAAAAATATTTTTAAAAAAATCGGAAAAACTTGAATTTTCTTGAGAACATTTTCAGTGTTTTCCGCCTCAGAATCATGGTCTGAAGTAATGGTATCAATAATTGCCTGGCTGGGGTATCGAGAACTGCAGAATCACAAGGCGTTTACCCGATGTCGGCACCCTTATAAAATCTGTAGACAGCGAATGTGTCAGGACTCTAAAACTCAGTACGATGTTTAAAAACTATCCAGGACAGCCCAAAAAGCAGGATATGTCCTGGGAAAACAGGACGGTTGGCAACCCTAATGTAGACCAACTATGTAGGTAATATGCATAGTGCTTAGTTGTGTTCAATCTGGTATACTGCCTTAATTGACATAAATTATATGAATATCTAATATTGAAGTCAATGAAGGCTACAATGATCCTGCAACAAACTATCACAGATTTGATAAAACTTGTTATATATGTACGCCCGCGACTCATAAAAAAAATGGACTACATAAAAAACAAAATTTCAAAATTATCCGGGATAAAAACATTTTCCCGGGATAAAAAGTAGCCTATATGTTAAGTGGGACCTGTCACAATATATTCTTGAAAACTGCATCTAAATCGGTTCAGCCGTTTCTGAGATTAGCGTGCACAAACGCACAAACATACCGACAAACCAGACAAAAATTCCAAAAATCATTCTTTTGGGTACTATTGCGTTGATAAAGGTCTCCTATATTTTTTCTGATATATCTTCTATGTACAGACAGCGATCCATTACATTTTTATTATATGTATAGATAATCACGCATATACCTACATTTTATAAAATAAAACAATATCTAAATGATCTATACTTCAGTCAAAATAAAAAAATCTTTTAAAGAAAACTCAAAGAGCAACAAATTACGAGTATACAGGCTATATGATTTATTATATAGCAATAAGAACTCGTAGTATAGTTTACTGACCGAAACCGGCGGGCATCAGCATGTCAAAAATTAAATGACATGAAATAAATAGGTCAAGTTCATTGTTTTAAAATCGACTGACCAGTAAAGTTTAACGACTATGTACTTGAAAGGAGAACAAAGGATTTTGTAAGAGCTCTTATAGTACACCTCGTCTCGTAAATTTGATTTAGTTCTCTTATCTGTCTGATATTAGCAAGGTTTTTGGACTTTGTATTATTAGTTTTATCTTTGTTTATTATTTAAATAAGTTACTTCTATGCTGATCTGGGAGTGAAAAAAAAAAGTATAATACGACAGATGTATTTTATATGTATGTCATATAAGTTATAAGTAGACCTATACCATGCTGTACCATATAGTATTTGATTCCACTAAATTTATTTATTTTATTTATTATTCTTTAAATGTTCTAGAACTTAAAATTAGGTACAACGTCCCACAAAACTGCTTGCGCCGTTTGACTGTGGGATCTGAATGAATGAATTGATGTTGAGTCATTTTACTAATATTATAAACGCGAAAGTTTGTAAGTATGTATGGATGGATGTTTGTTACTCTTTCACGTAAAAACGGCTGGAGCGATTTTAATATTTGGCATGGAGTTAGCTGACACCCTGGATTAACACATTGAAGTGATGTACTATTACTAATATATAATACTGTATCTAATAATAAGATAGTTGTAATAAAATCCAACCGAAATGTTCATCAATTACAACTTCCCTTCATGGCGACCCGTGATGTTGGAAAGGGCGAGAATATCTCACGGCGCCTTTTACGAAATGGAAAAGTTTAATATTATACGTGTCAACGTTTATTACGATAAGTTTGTTTTTCAAAATAAAAAGTAAGCAGAAGGAAATAGTTATCGCGCAAATCGGGAGGGATTCGGCTTTGGCAAAGGAAGGATGCACCACGCCAGTACCACTAATATCCTTTTGTAATCCTAACCCTTATTACTCGGAATATATAAGGTGTATAAGAATACCCACAAGAAGTTCACGTAAAAAGGTCTTTTCGCTTGCGGCCCGGCGAGTTAGAGGAATTGACAAATAAAATAATAAACGAGCGATTTTAAGTGTGGTTTTTATTTGTGTTTTTTTTTTTGTTACCATGTATACATGCGCGAGGAGTATTAAAAATCTTAGATACAAACATTAAGTGACTTAATTAATATTATAATAACCCTGCATTTATTCGTCTTCAAAATATTCTTTCTATTAATCTAAATAGCCAAAGAAAAAAAAAACACATAGGCTACTTTTTATCCCGGATAACTTCGACATTTTGTTTTTTCTGCAGTCCACGCGGGCGAAGTCGCGGCCGTTTTTTATAAAGTTTTACCTACTTTACTTACCTACCTCACAAATCTAGTAAAATAATAAAATTATTATTTATGTTATTTTCAGGTAACATCCGGCAGAAAAAACTTTTAAAAACCAATTAATCAGGTGAGTAAATTTATTTTTAAGCTGAGACTACTATATAAATGTAAATAACTGTATTATCTTACTTATAAGTACATTTGATATGATTACCTAATACTCTAACATAAACCAGGTTGCTTTTTAACCTTTTAACTTGTGTGTTTATCCTGGTTTTTAAGAAGTAAGTAATTCTTTTTATGATGTTATCTAAGCTTTTTGTACAGACGGAGTTATAATGGTATCTTTTGATTTGAAAATTTAAATAAATCCCGATATCTTCTGATCATCTTACAAAATACGGTATAGAAAGGAAAACCTTTTGTAAATTTTGTATATTCTTTGGATACTTACCGAGATACTTATAGGTATAATCTTTTATACGATACGTATATTCTATTGTTTTCTTTGTAATATTGTATCTATAAGGGTTTTATGATCGAGGCCTTTGAAGAATATATTTGGGAGTCTTGTGTGTGGGAATTTTTAGATTTTTTTATAACATATCTTCGTAACGTTAGGTTTTCTATTTCTCGATTTTTTAAATAAAAAATATGCCCAAAACACTACCTATTAGATACTGTATCTAATTTTGTAAAAAGCCTTGACTTTGAAACTTACCAGAAACCAGAAACATATTTTTGCAAAATGAATGTTTGTGGTCAATTTAGTAGACGTTTATAATAGTCTATAAAAGTTTGTTCGGGGGCGGTCTATAGAAACTTGATACTCCGAAACCTATTTATGATCATTTATTAGGCATAAAAAATATTTGACATAAATATTTTTAGGTATAGCTTATCGAATTTAGAATGGCATACATTTAAGATAGTAGAATTTTTGCTACATAGTTATAATTTTGTATAATATCACTACGTTCATTTAGAGTACCTACTTCAAAATGACCTCTTATCCGCAAAAATGCCGCGGCAGCGGCCGGCGAGTGCCAGAAACGAAATGCTCTCCAAGGATATCAAATAATTTCATTAAATAAAATCCTTTTAAATAGTTATGGATAAGAAATAATCAAAAGATGAATCTGGTTTTGACTTTCTGCGATGTTGATTATACATGATTATTATTCAAAATTATGATAATTCTTTGTGGTCAATTTAGTAGACGAAAAGAGGTTTATAATAGCAATATAAAATTATTACTTAGCTATAAAAGTTTGTTCAACATAAAGTAAAGAATAATCATTCGCTGTGATAAAATAGTGATCTTGACAAATAAGTCCGATATATTTTCCGGACTCTTCTCTAAAGAGAGACAGCTCAAGTAAGATGTAGTACATTTTGTAAGACCGTTCACCAACAAGGGTTTAGTTTATAGCATAGATTATATAAAGCAAGATTATAAATAATGTACAAAAACTTATTTAAAAAATGTTTCAGAGATTTTAGAAAACACATATTTTAGTTGCAACATTAGTAAAGACTATGTTTATAATTATGACCGCAGATTATTTTATTTCAATATTTTATTAAAGAGTAAATTAGAGATACGTAAATTTTATTTTGAGTATTAAAATTGGCGCAACATACTTTTTCTTCGAAAGCATATAATATACATAAATGGGTTTTCAATAAAAATAAGTCGTAATATTTGCGTATTTGCTGAAGTGAAAATGATGAACCTTCAAGCTTGGTTCGGCAACGAATAGGGTTTCTCCGACACGCGCGAGTGTGGATAACGTAATATCATATAAACTAAGCTTTATAGTCAGTCGTTAATTGTAGTACTGCTAGACGTAGGACTCCCCCAGAGTACGCCACATGGATCTCCGGTTTTTGCCATACAGTCTTTAAGTCATCGGCCCATCTGGCCGGAGGGCGTCCAACGGTACCCTTGCCGAGGCGCTATCTCTATTCGAGAACCCGCTTACTCCACCGTCCATCGATTCTACGACAGATGTGACCCGCCCACTGCCTCTTCAGTCTGCTACAAAGTAACGGTTTAGAAAATCGAAAACATAATGTAGTTATCACTTTTTTGTCCGCCATGTGGTATAAGAATGGTATATAAGGCATGCCGTGAAAAGGAGAAAAGTTGGATATCTGGGTGATATCTATATTTTAAGACACGACACTTTTGGAATTTATTGGATTGTCAGGGGAAAATTCTTAATTAAAAATGGGGTGAATAAAATAAAATACCACATAGAACTTCCGTATTGGAACTGAAGTTTTAAACTTTGAGCACATCGGATGCGTATGCGTGCACGTAAGCGTAGACGTGCAGAGGTATCTCTGAGTTGTAATGTATGGAACTGTATAGGCACGGGCTGACCGGATAAGTATGCGTAGACGTAAGTGTAGACGTCAAGCGGTGTGTCTTGTCTTATACAGTTCCATACATTACGTGTACGCATACGCATCCGGTGTGCTTGACATTTTAAACATAATTATTTTGCAGGAGAGCGTTCTAGTCTAGATACCTACTTGTGTGTGTACTATAGCTTAACTGAAATATAAACTCAATTTCGCATATTTTTAGAAATTGTACACTTGCAATGGGAAAATGCAATAAATGTTCTATTTAAACTGGGTCGATTAAATCGTTAACTATTGGTTGAGTTGATAATTAAATTATTAGCCACCGATTCCAGTAATTACTGGCGTGCGGTTGTGGTCCTGTCCAAATTATAATATCAATTGTCTTTGAGTCTATATTTAGATTATTGAACCGACTGGAAACTGAGGTTCTTTAATATAGAAGTATTTTTACTCTGAGTTGAGTAACTATGTTAATTGTTTCTTAGTTTTAGCAAAACTATGTAACAGGAGGCCGCGAGGCCGCCAGAGTAGAATTCGTATCACCCCATGTCTGGCCCTGGGGATCGTACGAGGCGATTAAGGGTTCCCGGTAGGTGGGCAGCAGCGCCTCCCGTGTTGACAACATAGTCCAAAATACAAACTGCGGTCACCAACCCGCCTGCCCAGCGTGGTGACTATGGCCAAATACCCCCTATGGCAGTCTTATGGTGTGCCCTGGGGGAGGCCTACGTCCAGCAGTGGACTGCAATAGGCTGATGATGATAATGTAACAGGAATTAAAAGATGAGCTAGCAACTTGTCACTGACCATTTATACCTGTTCCTATAAAACGTGACTATAGGATCTCCTTCGCGATCCTGGTCCTTCCCGCTCCTGGCTACCCCATTTTTGAGAACACAGCCTTGTGAATATAAATGTAAGTCCGAGAATATTTCGATCTAAACACAGAATTCTCCACACATAGACTCTTTTCACACCACGAACTATAATAGGTACCCACACTTATTCCTTCTTTACTCTATGCTTAGTGAAATATATATAACATCAACTCAAAGACTCGAAAAGAAATAACGGCACCATATAACAAAATTAATATGGATTCTATATATATCTGACACTTTAACCTATTAATCATATTGTAATGTACATTACCAGTACCTACCTTTATGTAACATCGCTCAAAATTACTCGACAAATTACCTGCGGTAAGAACATAAAGCAAATAAAATGAGGAGCTGTGATGATTAAAACTCTAAGTGACTGTCAATATAGTAGGCAATGAGAATTTAATTTGAATAGACATAATATAATTTCCATAATTTGCTCTGAATCGGATTTATCATCCTGCCCTATTAATTGCCCTATAAGCGGGGTCGGTTGAATCGTTAGCTATTAGTTGACTTGGTCGTTAAATTATTAGCCACGATACATTTATCAATTCCTTGTCATCATAGCGATCTATTAATTCTTCCGTTACTGACTGACTAACGGACTAACAGATAAAACATCTATTTTTTTATTATTACATAACTGATAGTAACGGGCGCAGGACGTATGTATACCTATTTCCTAAAGGAGTCTAGGAGAACACTATGTAAGGGTTTCCCGGAATTCCTACGGAGACCTAAGCAAAGAAACCTTTTAATTAATTTATTTATTGCTCTGTTTGTGTTCACGACTGGTTTGTTGGAAGATATCTCTCTAAGAGATAAACACGCCTTTGTACATTTTCCTTGTTATAATTTTTTTGTGAAAACTTTACTGTATACAATAAAGCAAAAGAAAAAAAATCGATTTAGTATTAACGTAACTCTATGAACTAACATTATTACGACACTTCCACCTTGTAACAACTCCATGGATAAAACTTCACCGATTCTGAAGAAGTTCAAACGCTTTACATAGAAATGTTTATTCATGCAATTGAATTTGAACCGTATGACTTAACTTAAAAGGTTCACTCAGACACACGTAGCCACAGCGATAGGTATCAAAGGTATTATTTGACGAATTTCCATATAATATACTTCGAAAACTTCAATGTGTTTTTACAGGTTGATATATGAACGACAAGAAAGAATAAGACTCGAAGAATTGTTCGTGAATAACCTTTTTTCATTGCGATACAAGTTTTGACATTTTATTTTTTTATCAGAGTGGAGTCGTAGATCCATCGTAGATCACAATCAAGATTTAAAAAAAGTATATTTAAAATAGATAGTCGCTACGTAAGAAGTAAATTGTTATAAACTTTTTGTAGAAATATGCAATGTAATATCAATACTATACATAATGCGTGTGAAAGAATAGTGGATCGCAATGTCAATATTGCTATAATCAATAGGTGTTACTTACTCTTGTATTCTAGTATAGAGAATGCACAAAAAACTACCCACCTATCCTGCGAAAATTTTCAGTGGATTTCGCCTTAGAATCATGGTCCGAAGTCGTCATATCAATTTACCTGGATTTCAATTTCACCCTGTATATTTTTAAGGTAAATATTTGGAGTTAATAGGTAGTTAATATTTAATTTTAATTTTAGGTTCTATTATTGTTATTTTAACATAGGTAAGTAGTACCTTATAAGTAGTACCTCATAAATAGTACCCATAGTGTGCAATCGATGGTGGTAATATTATAACATGTCCAAAAGCAGACTGCCAGCAACTGAAATATCCGCTCACGTTCAAACTAAATCGGGAAGTGGAACTTTACGCGAACTTTTAGGGAACTAAAGAGAACTTTTCCAACAGCCATCGGTCACGAAATTGCTTTTATACAGAACTTCTGGTCAATGAAAAAGAAAAAGGTAAGGTAAGGCTTGAAACATATTTTCTACGTTGCGTGTTATTATTATGCATCATAATAATAAGATTGCTTCTTCACTCGTAATAGATAACTAAACAAAGACGAAGATAAAGTAGGTAATCTAAGGACATAATTTTATCTATGTATCATTACTACCATAATTTTATTATTCTATCTCCATTTTTTTTTGTTTTTGGTACTTTACTTAGTTTTATATATTTAAACGTACCTATGTATATTTACCCAAGTATTTGAATAATTCGTGTATATAATACGCCCGAAATAACCTGATATTTAAATTAAATTTAAATCTTAAAATGATCGCGTGTAATTAGGGAAGAACTTTATGTTATAGGGAAGGTCTTTATGTGCCTACTGTGTGTAATCAAATAACGACAAATAAAATGACAAGTGATTCCGTCTTTTGGCTGTTATACATTAAACCATATATTACGGAAGAGGGCTGAACGATCTTCATAACAAACAAGCATAAAACTTTATCATGAGTGTCTGACTGACAGACAATGCACAGGAGAGAAATCGCGCAAGTTGAACGTATTTACCAAACCACAACGTTATGTTCTGCACATTTAGAATCGCGCTAAATTTTGGCAACGTCAAAACAGTCCAAAGTGAGACGTTGGAAACATCCACAACGTCTAAAACGTTGTCAAATGGAACCAAACCATAACCAAAAACGTTCAAAGGTTATAAACGTTGTAATTTTGCGCGATTACCCTCTATCTGCTGAACTTACTGGATACAACATGCTGTAGCATAAATTTTACATGGGGAGTGTAAAAAAGCACTTACAGAGGATATCCTGAAACTCACACGGGAACGAAAATTCTAAAGTTAACTGCCACGACTAGTTTAACCTAAATATTTTAACGAATTTTTAAGATCAGTCGGATTTCTAGTATATTTCCAGCCTTATTTGAGTGTGATCGTACATTTTCTTCAATTTAATCCAATAGATTGAGCCTTAAGACTCTTGTTATAGGTAAGACCCATTTTAAGAAGAAAAATATAATAATAATAATAATAATTTTATTTTCAATGTACACACATTACTTTCATTATTACACATTAATTATAGAATATTAGTGTACGTGTGTACACTGCAGAAGAATCTATTTTGCATACGTTAACTATGATACCCACACTAGGCTTAATGCCTGTCTCGTTATATGAAATTTAACTATGTATTCTAATAAATTATTAACTCGAAAGTTCATACTAAACCATTGAATAATAACTCTTGAATGAAAGAAACCTACCAACCCTCAATGCCCTCAAGGGAACTCTTACTACTAAGAATACGAACAACAACAACATATAACTCGTAAACATATACATACGTGTACAATGGTAATGATTAGAACTAATAAATTTCACCTATAATTTCTATAAATATAAAATACCTGCATACACACTGGCGCCATCTTTAACAACATGGCTTATCCTTATGGATGTTCAAGTGTTTCGCTCCGCAATAATTTATTTATCGGTCGTAAAAATAATAGTTTTCTTGATATATGGGATCTGTTGAAACTGTTATTGTTGATACACCCGAGTAGAGAAGAAAAACGGAACTAGCATCTGCATAATTTTACAACAACAACGCAGTAATTTGGTGACTTGATGGAAACTGACTGTCACAAGTCAAATATTTACGTGAATTTTGTCCTAATATGCAATCAATTTATGAAACCGTCCATAGAACAATGGGATGTCTTATATTATACCCAAATAATTAGGGGAGGCCTTTGCCAAGTAGGTAGTGGGACCCGGTGTAGACTATTTGAGAAAATATTGTAATGTCCTAAGATTTTCATGATTATCTCTCCTGTTACCAATCGACCAAATATACCCTAATAATAGAAAGGCAACTACTATTAGTAAATACTAAAATAGAATAGATTTTTATTTGAGGATTACACACACACAGATACAATAGCAACAATGAAACAAGACAAACAGGGTAGGTTATACTAGGTATAACATTAATGGTTTTCTCCTCAAAATTTCTACTTCCTGGGTAATTTGGTACCTTATAGGAACAGATTGAGACGGTACAGCCAGATGTGATTATTTATAGTACGACTATATGATGATTGTTTTACCATTAAATATTTGTGTAGTATGTAGGTACGTAGACTTCTAGTTCGGTAACATTAGTACGTAGGTACTTGTAATCATACAAATAATATGTTATGGACGCGTAGCCTGATCAATAACAGAAATAAGGTATTGTCTAAAGCCTACTCCTTCATCTATGGCTCAATCAAAAAAGTCGAGTTTAACGGATTTTATTGGATCGTCCTTGCACGGCCCCTTAGGCGTAGTTTTGACCTAAGTAGGTATAGAGATCCACATCTTATTTTAAAAGTTTTTTTAACGCATTTAAAGTCGATTACAAAAATATCAAAGGACTTGTAGTCTTTTTACTTTAAGTATACAATATATTTAAAAAAATCTTATTTAGAAGTAGGTAAATAGAGAAATCTTAAGTAAATGATCTTCCTCTTTTTTACTCTGTTTAAGCAGCTATTAGTTACTCCATGCCTAAACCACATCAAATAATAATACTGAAAAGGCTTAACAAAAATAAGAAAATTAATTAATACAGAATTATGTTACGTCCTATCCAGAATGGAAGATTAGAAGTAATTCAAAACGGGAATGAATCTGGAACAACGCTGCCGTGGATTAAGAAACAATAATGAGAGAGAATTTATTATTTAATGGAAATTATCCATTCATGTACGGAGTAAAATTTCGGAAATTCGAAGTACTAAGTTTTTCATCTTACTCTCGTGATTTTTTTTTCATTTCTTTATTAAAATCTTTTTTAAAATATTTAATTATAAAAATAAGGCACTTAAACATACTTAGTGTGCATCGTACGAGGTATCGTACGAGGCGATTAAGGGTTTTCGGAAGGTGGGCAGCTGCCGTACTGACAACATAGTCCGAAAATCACACTGCGGTTACCAACCCGCCTGCCCAGCGTGGTGACTATGGGCAAAACACATAGCAACGTTGAGCATAGCCTTTATATGGTACGTATTATAATTTAGATTATAGTCTAGTCTAAGACCACTTGCAGCCATTTTAAAGTCTTAATCTAAAGATCAGATAAGACAGTTAAGATAGGAAGACTTGTGTTCTTACGAAACCGCGTCTTCAGTAAGACACTGTTGAATATCTGTCAAATTTAGGAAATTTATAGCTTAAACAATGTTTAAACTTATTTGTAAAATATCAAAAGCCTTTTTATAGTCAGACTGCAATTTACTCGCTTTTTTCTTTAATTTAAATTCTAGGTCACAAGTTAACAACTACAAATTCATAAACCTTATGATAAAACGTGACAAAAAAATTCTAACAATAAAAGTGTCAATATTACACATTCACTATTATTTCCATTAAAAAACCCCATCAAATATACGGTCATTCGATTCAATCATTCATTTATTATTCATTACTGTCTATTATTCATTCAATTCACATAATTAATGTTCTTTTGCATCAAATTTTATTTTTTATTTACAAAGGAAATTCCGTAGTGAAAAGCTAGCTTTACAAACCTTTTATACTTTCTATTATGATTTATGGAAATATACTTTTTACAATCGCAAACCTTTTCATTCACAGGGCTGGCGACTCGAAAATAAATTAAAGACAGATTTTTTATTTTGCGTCCGATTTTACGATAATAATAATTAATCAATATATTGTAGTAACAATAGGATTTGTAGGTATGTACCATATTGTTATTTATATCTTTTACATAATTTTTTATTATTATTTACTCTGTTTTTCTCTCCTGGAAAGAAGCGTGATTATATGTTAAAATTACAATAAGTACAAAACCGGTTGCCAAGTAATAAATAGAAAAATATGTTAGAGAACATAATTAATGAGAAAGGAAAATATTTAAATGAGTAAACTTAGATAGAATTTCTTACACGTCCTTGCTATTTATATATATTTTTCAGCTCTAATGTATGTTTTACATTCAGTCCACCCTATTATAAAATTAACAATAGGGTGAACTGAATGTAAAACATGTATTTTCCTGTATTCGGAATACAAACCGATTCCTTTGACGAATGCGTATTTGAACTTAGAGTGTTGATTTGATAAAATTATTATTCCTAATAGTTTGAATCGACTACAATCGAATTAAATTCTAGTGATCGATATTTTAGTAGTCGATGTCATTTATGATAGGCTCGATATGAATCGTTTAGTCCACGTTTTGTTTATAATCAAACTTTGTCATTTGTGAACATTTATCTTTTTGTTATAAGTATTGTTTGTGTTATGTAAGAGGTGGATGAATTTTATATTAAGTTTGAACAGTAATAAAGTAATAATGCCTAACGTTAACATAAAAATAAATGTCTATTTTCGGTATTGTTAGAGAGAAAATATAGCTTTTTCTAACCTTAATATAAAATTTCTAGGTTAGTTCTTTGAACCCTTATATTTTGATTAATCATACAATATTAACAAAGCCGAACATTGGAATCAAAATTACTTTTTTTATTAGCGTTTGATGAATTAGACTCCATTTTATATTTATTGCACACAATTTGTAAACGCCTTCTCTATTTTTATTTTGAAATTACTCGTGAGATCTTAACGAATTCTTCGTAAATAAAACCCATTTATCAAACTGTGAAAGATTAAGCCAAATTATTAGGCATTAGGCAATTTAGGCAGAGTAAAAGAGTCATTACTTATATTAACGACTATGAAGTGAAAAGTGTTGATGCCAAATTATATTTTGAAAGCATGAAACTATTATTTCTCTTGTAAGATCTTTCATATCTTCTCTGTCTTCACAATACTTATTTAATTCTTCAATTATTTTTTAATTAGTTCTGAAGAAAAGTTTGGTGAATAATACTTTTATGATTATTTAGCTGTTACGTCAATACTAGAGATATCTACTAGTGATAATCATCTCACAATTTTCATGTGTAGGATGTGATTAAGATGGTTTTCAGTTGATATTGTAAAACTTACCATTTCACAGAAAACATAGGTAATATAATATACAAATAAAAATATTTCCATAATTTAAAAGACATTTTTTGAAAAATTTATAGCTTTTTTGTAAACTCCAATATGGTATTCAGTACTTTATATACTAATAGCAACGATATTCCTACCTAGATGTAGAGTCCCACATCTTGCCAACATCATGTCTATTACTTTTGTATCTCAACATTAAGCTGTCATAAATTAGAAGCAAAACACAGCGTGCGAATCATATATCCATAACGCAATAAATAAAAACAAATTGATGTTACGTAACTCAACCTCAGGCCCCCTATTCTGGCATACCTCGACATTTTCTTTCAGTTCGACAATGGCGGTCATTTGAACAACTGACATTAGCACTTTTGCGTAGCGTGTATCAACTGCTATTATCTCAATGGACTATAAGGGGGTACCTATTAGAATAGTATGATAATGGTTAACTTTATGGAAATCATCAACTGATCATATCATATTACATATTTAAAGACATTTTCTTTAAAAATAATTTACTTGCATATTACTGGGGCATAGATCAAATTATGTCCAATACTACATACAAAACAATTGTGTAAGGGCCTAACTTTCTGTAAGTTTTTATATGTCCATTTTTTAAACTTTGGGTCCGTATTTTTATATTAAAGCACAGTTTCCATAGACGTAGTAAAAAAAAATTAAAATTTCATGACTCTTTTGTTCTTTTCTCTTAAAAATATGTTTTTTCGAATTTTGTTGGGAGTGAGATATTTATCCGCCATTATGATTTTAGATAGTTTGTTGTCCAATAAATTGAGAGTAGAGATATGTCGAGGAAAGCGATAATTGGGTACCAAATAGATAGCAAAACTAATGTTTGAAGTAGTCTGTTTAACATCTGTATAAAGAGAACCAGCGATTGTGTAACATATACGTTAGTGAGTGATGCTGTCTAAATAATAGAAGATTCCTCGACATCTATACATATAATAAAAATGTAACGGATCGCTGTCTGTACATGGAAGATATATGAGAAAAAATATTATAGAATACCTTTATCAACGCAATTGTACCCAAAACAATGATTTTTGGAATTTTTGTCTGTTTGTCGGTTTGTCTGTGCGTTTGTGCACGCTAATCTCGGAAACGGCTGAAACGATTTCGATGCAGTTTTCAAGAATATATTGTGACAGATCCCACTTAACATATAGGCTACTTTTTATGCCGGGAAAATGTTTTTATCCCGGATAATTTCGACATTTTGTTTTTTCTGTAGTCCACGCGGACGGAGTCGCGGGCGTCCACTAGTCCATAATACACGGATAGAAATAAAAACATTTTCTTATATTACTAACGAGGATATTAATTATTTTATACATAGGTACATATTGTGTACATACAGGGTGTAACAAAAAGGGTATGTTTAGCGAATAAGCTATGTAAATAGCCCACATCCAAAAGGAACCTACCCACAAAAATTTTGACTCGAAATCACATGTTCATTTTTTCAAATAGTATGGAGAATTCCTAAACAACTCAGGAATGTTCATACAATCTTGAAAAATAAACATGTGATTTCGAGTCTCAAATTTTGGAAATAGGGTCTTCATAGTGGGCTATTTACATAGCTTATCGCTTAACATACCCTTTTTGTTACACTCTGTATATGTAAAAATACTTTTTTTTTATCTATGAGAGTAAGGTCAGATACACGCCATCCTATTAGTACCACGTGGTAAAAAGTGGGCCTACTGGAAGCAACTGGTAACAATTTCAAACAAAAAAAAAGGATTAAAAATTACGTAATGACTGTGATTGCCATTGATATTAAATATTCGAATTTATACTCAAGCTGTTATTGTTTTAAGGCTCGAGCACACCGGATGCGTATGCGTGCACGTAATAGTTATTTCCAGATATAGCCAAAACGGCATGACCGCATGTTAGCCGACAAATGCCAAATCTTTAGTGAAACAAATAAAAACAGTACATGATGCACATAGCGACTGTGCGTAATTTGGAGATTGACGTAATAACATATGAAAAATATGCGAAACATTTCTGTGCACTCCAGTTTTATTGGTTAGAATTTATGTGTGTGGTGCAAATGAGGGGCACGCGCGGAATACAGTGGAATTTTTACGGCACATTTAGGTACAAATAATAATTATTATTTCCATGGAAAACATACAATAGTTAGGTTTATGCTGATATTCTAAAAAGCGCTATTAAAGGTTTTAAACTGCGTTAACTATAATGAAGTTTTTAATTTATGTAATAGTTTTATCTATATTTTATGGTACCTAATACCTTATTACGAGTAACAAAATGTAACAACATAAATAAAATCGCTATTTAATTTATTTTATTAGTATGACTATAAAAAAGATTACGACAGGACATATTTTAGAGAGCGTTGGTCATGAATATGAATGGCTATAGAGAAAGACCTAAGACTATGTAAAAGGGAATATGCATGTACTGGGACGAGACGATGGATGCTAAACGTAGCTGCAGGATATGGTCCTGTAGTTCTCGGGAACTTAGCCATGTCTACAGGATGATTTTTGGTCATCAACGTTCCCGAAAACTATGGAATCTCCTCATCATTTCGATTATTTTTCTCAATGGAAGCATACCTGGGAAGTGTCTGGTTTCCCATTAACGTGTGTAGCAAGATTTTTTCACGAGAAATAACTAATATCTGTCTATGAAAAAACTAGCATAAACACTGGACACTATAAATTTCGACCGATCAAGTAATAAAAAAAAAATTCAAAAAAATTACATCCTTTCCCAGCATTTTTTTTGGCATGAACTTACTTTATTTGATGTATAGTGTACGTACCCTTCGTTAAGGGTGGCAACGAAAAAACATCCTGTATATGTATTTATTTGGGAATCCGCAAACATAAATAACCTTTACTTACTGATGTAATAGGTGATGTTTGAAACACAACGCAAAAGTCTACGTAATGCACCTGATTGTCTTACACTAAAAGCTGCGGTTAATATTGGCGTACATAAATAAACGGTTCTCATCTCCTCGATCATCGCAGGCATTCTTCCAGAAATGTAGTTATTTATAGTCGAGGTGAACAAAAAAGTCGGTAAAAATATACGGAGTTTGCCGCACTTTAATATTGTGTACGTTATGGAAAAATTTTATATAGCTCCTTGCCTAAATCCATACTGGCGTTATGCATAGAAATAACTATCTGCTGTAACCTTTTAATAGCGAAAATACGAAGACTGGACCCCTACTATTTTGTATGCGCAAACTTTAGAATGCACTTTAATTCCCATTACCGTGGAGATTTCGGAAAATTATTTCTTATCGTATGCCTATGCACGTCATACAAAGTACACACGCTCCCAGCTTCCGGTCTTTAAATTTTTTTCACGTTGTCCCACTGCTGCGTGTAGCCTCCTCTATTTGAGCCTAAACTTATCTAGTTCCCGCTATATTAGCGCACCTTGACTGAATCTTATATAAGTCGTTCTTCCATTGGGGTTAAAATGTAGTAATAGGTACATACTCGTATAAGTAAATTTTAAAGTGGACTGGCATAGAATCCATATTATATTATATATTTTATGAATAAACAGTTTACTTATTTGGTAAATAAAAGATTTAGATTAAAAGATTTCGAAGAAGAAGACAACGACCATTTTTATTCGAAAAAAAAAAGGTATGTACGAGTACTTATCCCATTTATTACATTTTGCTATTTTTTGTTCATGGTCCACGTGGCCGGAGTTGTGGGCATTACATATGTTTATGTAAATGACCGATATTTCGTATGTACATATAAATGTATTTATTATTATCACTCGGGTGATTTAAAAAAAAATTTCTTTATTAATAATTTTTATAGTATTTATTATGCACATTCCGGAAACAGTTCAATTTGGCATTTAAAGTTCATATTACGTGTAGGTACTTTTTTACCTATAAATAATGATTTAAGTAAAAATTCTGGTACTACCCGTAGGTGTAACTGCTAGCTCATTAATTATAAAGAAATAAAAAATAATGACTCGTTTATAGAAAGGCATAGATTTTAGATCTTGACCTCAAAAATGCAGACAAAGAGTATCCTGTATCCGGCGCGTAACTTAGGTGTAGAGCTCATACCGTACCCAAATATAAAAAATCTTGTACCAAATACCTACCAAAAAGTCAAACACAAAGGGCATAGGTACCTACATTCAAAAGATACATCAGTTTAGGGCAACTTATTAATTCTTAACTACCAAAAAGAGTCTAACGTACGAAAATCGTCCAATAACAACTTGAAAAATGTGATTACAGATATCTACGTAGTATAATACCTACGGAATATCCGTAAGCCCTTCAGCGGCTGCTGAAGGCACGGACTAGTGTATCAAATATAATGGCTATAAGCGGAAATTAATATTGCTAGGGTGACCATGAATTCAGCATTAATGTTGCGAATTGTATATTTATTACATAAGGTCGCGTGGTGCCGGCAGAGTAGGATTCGTACCACACTATGCCTGTTCATGGGTATCGTACGAAGCAGTTAAAGGTTTCCGGGAGGCGGACAGCAGCGCCTCCCGTGCTGACAACATAGTCCAAACATCAGACTGCGTTTACCAAGTAGCCTTGTGGCGTGCTCTGGGGGAGGCCTACCTACGTTCAGCAGAGGACTGAAATAGGCTGACGAGACGACGTATTTATTACATTTAAATTGAAATATGTAGGTATGGGTTTATCTAGTAAATCTAATACTTGATACTCGTATTGAATCTATATGCTGACTATGTAATTATCGTAAAAAAGAAAATCTATCATATAAAGTAACATATCCTGACAGATCCATCAACGTCGAGGCAAAAATACCGAAGCTGATATTTGGGCCTCTTGTGATGCTTAGTTTCAGTAAGAAGGGATTTTATCGAAATTACCACAAAAACGGGAAATAATGAATATTCTAAAGTTTATACGTGGGCGGCCGCTAGTTGTTTTTAAAGTCAACAATAGGAAGAAAAACACCTCACTTCGTAAAAACTTCGATCCAGTGTCACTCTCATATTACTAAGATGAATCTAATGATTCTCTCAAGCTCCCAACAACCCTCCATCAAGGCTACGCCCACCACAGGGCCCTGCACCCTCCGCTGACCCTCGGATCTGTCGACTCATGATCACGAAACACAAACAACTACAGTTGCAACGAGAAGCCAGATCCAAGCACCCAGCATACATAGCTACTAATCCGAAATATTACTATTAATATTATTATTAATATCCCGGTGGTAGGCGTACCCTTGATGGAAATTTGAACTTCCGAATAGTAACGCCTGATAGAATTAAATATTTTCCCAATAACCCGTGTAGGTTCTAGAGCCTGCCAAAGAAACATACATACATACAAACATACACTTGAAAAACATATAACCCACCTTCTAGCGCAGTCGAGTAAAAATGTTCCCTACATATTAAGGGCATTTCTAAAATTAGCACAAAATCATGGTAACCGCAAATCCGAGCGCTAACCAACCAGTTTGCTTATTTTATTCCGTCGATAATAATTCCTGAATCGTGCATAGACGTCGCTACTATCTACGCGGTAATCTGGTTATCGTTACTAAATCGGCTTAGGTCCTGTTTCGAGCACATGCACACATGGCAGGCTAACCTATGGTATACGATCGATTGACCGCATTCCGAATGCAGTCAGGTGTATTATATAAGTAACAATAACTATTGATCGAACTGAGCTTTATTTGTTAGTAGTTTGCTACGACTCCGCCCACGATTCTCTGTAAGATTTTCTTTAAAGAAAACCCAGTATGTTCTATTCTAAGGATAAAAAGTTGCGTTACTATGTTCTTATTTAGATTACTAGTTATGTTTGTTTAGTTTTTACGTTTTTAAAAGTTTGAGGCGTAAAGGTTGAATATCATAAGGGCCATGATTATTTATTTATTTATTCAAATATACAGATGTAACAAAAAGGGTATGTTAAGCGAAAAACTATGTAAATAGCCCACTATAGAGAACCTATCCACAAAATTTGAGATCCGAAATCACATGTTTATTTTTCCCGATAGTATGGAGAATTTTTAAATATCTCAGGAATTTTCATACAATCTTGAAAAATAAAAATGTGATTTCGAGTTTCAAATTTTGGAAATAGGTTCTCTATAGTGGGCTATTTATACAGCTTTTCGCTTAACATACCCTTTCTGTTACACCCTGTATATTTATAACATGACAGTATCACCATATCGTTATAAAAATTAAACAATAGACAAACAATAAAAAGAAATAACAATCAGATACGATACTATAATACAAACACATACATACATAAGTACCTATCCGTCACATTTATTGAATGGTACTTGATGATCTTTGTGTCTAGTGCATGCATAACTAGACGACCGATTGGTCTAGTAGGTGACCCTGCCTACGATGCCATAGGTCCTGGGTTCGAATTCCGGTAGGTGCAAACATTGATATGATAAATATTGATGTTTGTTTCCGAGTCATAGATATTTCTATACTTATCTATGTATTTATATACACAAGACCTTAGGGATCTTAATATGGGACTAGGTTAATGTGTTGTGTGGTGTGTGAATATTTATTATTTATTCATTTATAACTCGTAGGACACGGCTATGTTCCCGAAATGGCACAGCCATAACAGCAAGATCATAAGGGTGACCGCTAAAAGTGGCAGAGGGATCTCCCTTATGATCCTGCAGTTCTGTCTACCCCACGTTGGGAACAGTCGATACTTATTTTAAAACAAAGTAGTCACACCTATTATTTATCAAAGTGTCGTTAATTTTCCTCCGATATTAATGTACAGTGTCCATGACACAGCATCTTAGGTGTTGGCAAAAACGCGTAACTCAGTGGCGGTGCAAAGGTAGAATGTCAAGATGTAAATACGATGTGGAGTTGTCACAATAAATGTGATCAAGCGCCCACTAATGTAATCTACTTAGTAATTACTTGGCCATTGTTAAAAATATCGCTCTAGGAATATAACAACAATAATTTGTACTTGCCCAGCGTTAGCAGAAGAACTATGAATATATTATGTGAATGCAACCCTCCAAATAGGATGGGAATATTATGCCTAAATGCCTTAGTTAAACAAAGGCAGCAGGTAAACACCATGTCCACTGTCTCATTCGCGATACCGTAAAAAGGGAGTGCGCAATTTTTTTCAGTTTCACCATTCAGGTCCAATGTCACGATAGGTATTAGCTTTCAGTAATTACTACAACTTATACATTGAAGTACATACATCTTTAACAACTCCTCCGTGTTTTTACTCAAGGTAGCAAGCCACCCCAATATGTCGCCTACAGGATCTCATTTATCATAGACTATTATCTATCGTAGGTGATTTTCTTCGTCGCTACACCCCAAATGGCTTAGGGGGTAAGGTTGTGCCTTTTAAGGGAAACAAAAAGGTCGTAAGCGCACGTTTGAAGCTATTTGTCAATTCAGGTGGTGCATAAGTTCAAGTAATACAGGGTGTTTGTGACAGCCAGGCAAATATTGATATGGTGACTTCAGACCATGACTCTAAGATGAAAACAAGTGAAAATTTTCGCAGGAAAATTCCAAATTTTTCCGAATTAGTGTGGTTCGTTCAAGTAGGCCTTAAATAATGACTTAAAAACAAAATTTTAACCAAGGGAAGATTTTTTTTTAAATGCCAAAAAAAGTTGCTCTTATAAAGTTCAATTAACTGATCAGCCCCGAAAGAGAGTCAAAAGTGATCCAAAAAACAGCAATGTATCACACAATAACCAATAAGCCCATTTAACTAGTCACAGGATCGCTCGATACCAATGACCTAGCTTATCGTCTGAGAGAACGTCCGAGTTCCTTAGTTGACTTTTACGACATACACATATTCTAGTGCAGCCCCGCTTCTGTACTGAAGTACAGAAAAATATACAACTGAATAGCCATACGGCTGCTTTAACACCAGAGTTATGCTATGCAGCTATCCTGCGAGGATATACGAGTAATTAAATGTGACTTTAAATAACATAGCTTACCTGTGTTATTATTAGCTAACCTTGAATATGTTACCTGTGTTATATGGTGTGGACCAATGAAAAGGGTTGGTAGATATCAAATATACGAGTAGGATATCTCATGTGGTGAAACCCGCAGATTCGGAGATCGCGAGCACTGAGGTTGAAAAATCACGGAATAATTTACTTTTTAAAGAAACGCTGGTGTACTAATGGAAATTAATTTATACAGTAATTGCCTGCTCACCAAAATTATGTCTTCCAAAATAAAAGTTGGGTAATTTTTACCTGTTTAGGTGATTTAAATGCGAGCGAATTTGTTTTGTTTATTTACGTGCTTTTGTATCCTGTTTTGTTGTCATTTAAGTATTTATTTTTGATAGCCCAGTGGTTAAGACGGGCACCTTCCAAGCGGGAGGCGTAAGTTCGATCCCAGTCACGGGCCTGTACCAATGAATTTATTTCACGTACAGATTTTAATTTAGTAAAATTGTTGAGCTGTGCTCGTGCCTCGGAAAGCACGTAAAACCGTCCTGCGCCTGATGCGACCTCTGGTCGTGTTGGCTTTCCGTCCCATCGGACTATGAGAGTAACGGAATAGAGAGTGCATCTGTGTTTGCGCACACACTTGTGCACTATAATATCTCCTGCGTACCTGGCCAATCTCCGTAGAGATTGGTCGCCTTGGCCGAAATACGGTCGGAGATCATCATTTATTTTTGTAATACACAGACTTAACGGCATCAAAGCAGTGCCAAGGTGTTGTCAAGTTTGTCGAAAATGGTGTGGCAGGACCGTAGTAAGTGCAGATCCGTGATCTCAAAAATCCGGTGTTCCATACAATTTCGAATAATTACTGCACTGAAATGTATGGAACAGCTAATTTTTTTTCACTATTTCGGAGTTGGTCCCATAGTGAAAGTTGTTTCTTTTTACCTACCTCGTTTCGTATCAAAAGATAATGATTTTTGGTCGTCAACGTTCCTGAAAACTACGGAATCTCCTGATTATCACGATCATTTTTCTCCATGGAAGCATACCTGGGAAGTGTCTGGTTCCCAAGATATTAGGGTTCAAAGTTGAGCAAATGGACTGCGTTTTTCCTGCATACATGCACATAGACGCGCGTAGCAAGATTTTTTCACGACAAATAATTAATATTTGTCTATGATAAAACTAGCATAAATACTGGACACTATAAATTTCGCTTTATTAAGTAATAAAAATTTACATCGTTTCCCAGCATTTTTATTGGCATAAACTTACTTTATTTGATGTATATAAAGTTCGTACCCTTCGTTAAGGGTGGCAACGAAAAAACATCCTGTATATAGAAGATGATAGTATATTGTCTTATTATTATTACTATCTAACTGTTAGCTTATCTTGTGAACTTGCACTCCAACGTGAAGTACCTTAGGTGTACATGCAATCTAATCAACACTTTAAAAGTGCACATTGATGGAGTAGTTAACATAAAATTACACTTGATTTAAGTTGTCTAACTAATATTCACGTTCCCTTTAAGGTAAAAAAACAGTAAGGTCGGTCGTTACTTTACGGAATGTATTATTTCCACGTACAGTTTTTTTATATGAAAAACGATGTTAGCCCGAGGAAAATTTTTAAACACAGAATTTATAGAAGCTTATTAAGACAGCACTATCCTTTCGCCGCATCATATGCAAAACCAATTTATACGAAAACGTATTCCGTAGAATGTAAACTTATGAATAAATCGATTTTCATAATATCAACTTGAATAAACTGTTTAGTTTCAGTAGTTACCGTAGTTACCTATCTATGACAGAAATGGCGGCTAACGCTCATATTCTTAGTGAGTTTGTAGTACTCACTAGTCGAGTAGTTAAGTTTCCGTTGAGGGCGTTTGGGTGAGAGACGGAAGTAGGTATTCTGTTCTGTTTAACATAAAAGTGACCGACAGTTATTTACAGAATTAGATTGCAGTATTAGACTAGACTTATTTACACCACTGGTGGACGAAGGCCTCCCCCAGAACACGCCACAAGGCTCGATCTCCCGATTTTGCCATCCAATCACTACCGGCCGCCCTCGGACTTTGACTTGAAGTCATCGGTCCATCTGGCCGGGGGCGTACAACGCTACGCATAACGAGACGCGGTCTCTCTTCGAGAACCCTCTTACACAGCCCATTACAACATTTCGAGATGGGTATCAGAGTATTTTATTTCCAGATCGGCGTGTCCTCTGCCAAAGGATAATAATGTATTTTTCTTATTTATTTTTAATTCACATATGTATATGGCGAATCCCGGTGTACAAGTAACTATTATGCGAACTCCGAGTTGAACTAATGACTGCGTAAACAAAGAGCCAAGTTCAGTAAACAACATAACTCTCACAGACAATAACCAAGTCGCGTTCTAGTGTTGAGATTCTACTAAATTGTATATTAGTAGAATTTATGATGCCGCGCGCGTTTCTGTGTGGCTTTGTTATTATACCAATTTGGTAGTTCGAAGAATAAGTGATTATGTAAACTGAGTGAATACCTAAATTAAATAACATATGGTGAAAATGTGTTGGAAATTTACTGTTACACAGTGCAATCGGAGATTATATTCCTGATTACCTGAAGTAACTAAAATGTTAGGTTAATATTAATTATATTAGTTTGTGTAATAATTTTTTTGTCTAATTTTTTGTCAAATACTTAGACCCGATTTTTCCCATGCTTAGATAGCTTATCTAGAGGATAAATTTGATGCTGTCATTCTCTAAATCTGTAGCAAGATGGCATTAACTTGATACTTCAGATAGGCATCTATCTGTACATTGAAAAATTTAACCTTTTACAAGACTTCTACAGGGTGTAACAAAAGGGCTATGTTAAGCGAAAAGCTACATAAATAGCCCATTAAAAGGAACCTACCCACAAAATTTCAGACCCGAAATCACATATTTATTTTTCCAAATAGTATGAAGAATTCCTAAACAACTCAGCAATGTTCATACAATCTTGAAAAATAAACATGTGATTGCGAGTCTCAAATTTTGGAAATAAGTTCTCTATAGTGGGCTATTTACATAGCTTTTCGCTTAACATACCCTTTATGTTACACCCTGTATATGCTTACATCTGCCGATAAGTTTGTTAAAACAAAACAAATCTAGAACGTCACAGTTTCTAAATTTATGGCAAAGAACACAAAAAACAGCCTCGATTCAGCCATTTATCTAGTTTGGATTGTAGTTCGGTATTTGAAAATGTTTGGGCCCGTGGAACAGACCGTGCAATATTAAAGGCTAGACTAGAACTGCGCTATTTGCGACGGTTCGTGGCGAAAACGGGTCAGCTTTCAACTGTCAATAATTTTCTAGGGTTGGCAACGAAACGTTTTAAAGCATGGAATTTATTTATTAAATAAATATCGCAATAGAAATATTTTAGTATTTTCGTAAATTTATTCGAAAACACAGTTAAAATGATTTTTAAAATTGATATCAGGGAAAGCTAGGTAGTAGTTTAACTTCAAATTCTATAATAATAGTTTCTTATAATATATCAGGTCCCAGGTGCATTAATATTATTTCTTATATCGCTGAAATAATAGTGATATTACGCTTCAGTCATTTTAAATAAATAAAAAAAATATATATTTCAGACCGAAGATCCATATTGGGGTTAGTGAAAGTACAATCACGTTGGTGTTAGTAATAATAAAAATAAAATGTAATTAAATAGGAAAATAATAATAATATGGCACAACTACAACATAGGAAGACTATTGCGGACAGGCACAATACGCCCCGACAGGTCTCCCGTCCAAGAGGAGAACAATAGTCGCAGACTAGCTGATCACCCCTCGCACGAAACACCGCCACATTGGCGAGTCATACCTATCCGTAACAGTCTCCAGGATGCTGTTTGGACTGGCCCGAACTCTGCGTATCAGGGAGGCTGTTTTTTGCGTATGATTGCACGGAATCCATTAATTTGATACTCAGCAAACATCCCTGACGCACTACAGAAACGAGGCAGCCCCAACATCATCCTAAATATATTATTATATTGTATGCGAAGGGTCTCCAGCGGCTTTTTGGTGTAGTTGACCCATAGATTTCCCGTGTAGAAGCACTGGCAATAAGCTTTGAAGAGCGAGAGTTTGGCCTCCTCACTACAACGGGAAAATCTACGAATCAACATGTTACCTCTGACCGCTAGAGCCCTACGCTCCCTTTCAATATCTTGATTGTCTTTAAGGTCGTCAGTAATGATGTGCCCAAGATATTTAAATGTATAAACTCGATTGATTTTAATTTCATTAAGTGTCATCTCGGGCACGTACCCCACATGTTTACCTGCGGCCTTAAAGACAATGAATTCACATTTTTTAATGTTATAAGTAAGGCCGTGTGAAGCAGCATAGCCAGCACATACTTTTAACATTTTCTGAATAGATTCCGCAGTCGGGCCCAGCAGCACCATTTTGTACCAAACTGCATTTTTACATTATTACCAAGGTAGCAAATCTATGTATTTATACATACCTATATACATATGTATAACAAACGGCTGTATTCCCAAGATACTACAGCTACTTTTAGCATAGAGTGACCAGATGTAACAGAGCAGTGACAAATTGCTGAGAGGTCGCCCCTGAGATCCTTAGGCTAGTAGACAGACGAACTGTATTTCAACTGTAATCCAACCGTAAATTGCAGTTCAAGTGCAGTTTGAATGCAGTTGACACGACTGCAATAGAACTGTAAACCAAACGCGCAATCCGACACTTACAGTTCACACGACTGCACGCCGACTGCAATTGAACTGAACGGTTGGTTTGCAGTACTATTGCAGAGGTGTCAACTGAATTGAACTGAAAACCAACCATACAGTTCGATTGCAGTCGGTGTGCAGTTCACACGACTGCAATTGAACTGAAATCGGACTGCTCTTCTATTGCAGTCGTGTCAACTGCATTCAAACTGCAATATGCGGTTGGATTGCAGTTGAAATGCGGTGCGTCTCTCTAGAGCCTTAGTCCAATCTTACGACATGCGCGGAAGGACATACAGCTGACGTATTCTAATGAAGCCCCGCATCAGCACAGATAATGAGAGCCAATATTACTGACCTATCACATCAGTGACGGCGAAACAAGGGACACTTTTCTAAAATACTGCATCAAGATTGCTAATAGAGTAAAAAATCGGAACAGAACGCAATGTTATACCGCTTTATATCATCATCATCATCAGCCTATTGCAGTCCACTGCTGGACGTAGGCCTCCCCCAGGGCATGCCCCAAGACTGCCATGGGGTATTTGCCCATAGTCACCACGCTGGGCATGCGGGTTGGTGACCGCAGTTTGTATTTTGGACTATGTTGTCAATACGGGAGGCGCTTTAGTGTCTAGCGACAAAATAAATAACGCATGACAGTGAGCGCCAGCTAGGAATAGGTAATAAAAGGAAAGGTTTGTAAAGTAGTAGAAATGTACCGGGCACTGACTCCGACAAAATGTATGTAATGTAAATTTAAGAGAAGAAAAGAAGAAAGAAACCATATATATTATAGCAGATTAAGATAGGACATAATGTAATAGTATTAAGAAAGAAATAATAGCATTAAGTAAGGTGAAGTAGTATTAAGTAACATCAAATATAATAACTAGGCACACAAAATCCCTGCACGTATTTGGCAAGGATGTAAGCAGCTATTTAAAAATAATATATAATTCTGACCTCTCCTTTAACTTTGAACTTTATTTTTGTTACTGGGTTATTTTTAGCAATATTATTTTTAGCTATATTTAAATACGTTTTTTAAAATGGACGTGATAATGATGAAATTCAATAAAATTGTGATACCTAAATGATGTCATTAGAAACAAGTTTTTGCTTAACACTTGTCTGTGAGGACAAAAAATCCGGCCAAGTGCGAGTCGGACTCGTGCACGTTGGATTCTTTATCATTAGGTTACAAAAAGGTAAAAAACCCATTTTTGTATGCGAGCCCCAATTATACATATGAGCTAAGAGTTATTAATATAAATGCCCATACTACATACTATTGAAATTCTTTTATAAGCCTCTGGCAATTTAATTTTGTTAAATTTGTTTTCCCAAATGAATACACAAGCATTCATCGAATAAAATATTTTTCACACGAGAAAACTTTACCGCGTACATACTTTATCATGACATGACATAAAACATTTCCTCCGGGAATCTGAGAATTTGTTACCACCAACGATAAATCTGGCAACCCTGACTAGGGACTGACATTGCATCAATATGACACCTCGGTGGACGTGTACAAATGACACTTTAATTGCGTTTGTATCCCGATCGCTTCTCATGAGACGTTTATTATCTATGGTCGTTCTATTTTCAGATTCAAATATAGAAAAACGACTTTAGTTTTTTTTTTATGAACCTCTTTCGAATTCGGGGCTATATTTAAGTCTTTTAAAAACAATTAAGTGTATTTTTTTAAAATACATTTTACGGAAGGCATAGAAGTTATATTGCACTGGAAAATCTTTGTCAGCCAACATAATGAAACAGATTCTAATTCTACAAATGACTTACTAAATGTCCCCTCACAGTGATCTAGCCTGTGATCGTAGTACTACGCAACAAGCTTTCAGGGTTACCCAACGTTCGAGAAACTAACAGTAATTATCCTGTAACGATGCCAAATGATGCGCTTGCAACGCAATAACGCGATATTTGTCACGTGAATCTAACTTTGTAGTATTCTAATAAATAACTATACATTTTGAATTATTATCTTCTGATTGGCACTAACCGCTAATTAATTAATCTATGAAATTAATTGACCGCAGCATCATAGTTGCAAATCAATTTATAAAGGTGTCATCATGACAATGAATAAAGGAGTCTGCCCACTGACCTTACCATAATACGAGTATTATGATAAGATATCATGATCGTTAGGAACGCCTCAGGTACGTAGCGTTTCATTCATGGAACAAAACATATTGTTTTGTTTGATTTTATATGAAACAACACACACTGACATTTTCTATCATTGGTCATACACGTAACGTATCCGTAAAGCTGCCTGTCCAAAGAAGCGGAGCGATGCTACGGAGCGGAGAAATTGAGAAATATTAACTAATAGGACTGCAGGACAAGAGCTGAGTCTTATTTAAATTGGTAATTTATCCGTTTCTCCGCTCCGGTGGTCAGGCAGTCTAACGTATCATGGACCAACAGCAAATACTCCACGATATTTTTGCCGCAGCTGATACGTTCTGTATATGAAACTCTACGTGCCTGACACGTTCCTATTACGGTCATAGTATGGTAGGTTCAGTGGGCAGACTCCTTAATACATGTGATTATATAGGTATAATAGGCTGCTATAGAGCTGGTAAATTCTATACATACTTAATAGTGATAGAATGAAATAAGTTTGAGAATTTAATAAAATTTTAAATTTACATATATGTGATTGAATTTGTGCCGTTTGATGTTATTTCTAAAAAACAGATAAATGGTTTTTGCTCTCAGTAAATATTCGAAGCTTATTTATATAGAGATGCAGAAAAGCATTACCGATTCACTCCAAGCTATATTTGGCTGCATGTTCTTAGATTTGGCTTGACTGATTATTGATTGTGCTCGACCGGATGGACGATTTGAAATGAAACGCATGCTTGCCAACTGACGCAAATAGCTGCTCATTACCTATAATTATTACATTATATGAATATGCAAATATTGTGAATGGGGACAGAAACAATGATATTGAAATGACTAATATGAACAACAACTTTTAACTTATATCAATGTTATGTCCTATCACGATTCGAACCTAGGAAATTGGGCCTAATATCTCATCCAAAAACAAGATTCAAATGTTAGCTCTTTTTTTCTCCTAATGGATCATCATCAGCCTATTGCAGTCCACTGCTGGAAGTAGGCTTCCCCTAGGGCACGTTCCCCAAGGCTCGATTTCCCGTTTTTGACATCCAGTCACTACCAGCCGCGCTCTTCAATCAAAGGTCTATCTGGCCGGAGGGCGTCCATAGCTTCGCTTGCCGAGGCGCGATCTCCGTTCTCGAAACCGATTACTCTACCGTATGGGTACCTATATAAAATTTTGAAAGATCCTAGGCCACTTACCTGTTCTTTCCCATTATATATTATCTATTACTTCAAGCACTTTTTCCTTAAAAAAAGATACGCACAAAAAATAATAATTAGATAAGTAGATACCTACTTATTATGTTAAAATATGTGAGCTAGCAAAACGGGATGCCCTTTAATACATGTCTACCTACAGTTATTAAAATAATGTGGAATATTAGATATATTATAATCATACTCTATATTATTTCTGGAATCTCTCTGTCACTGTCGGAAAACCACATAGCATAATAACATTATAACGTCTAATTAATTCAAACATCAAAGGCTTCTAAATATATCACGATACGGACAAAGGCATAAATGAACATTGTATGCATTATAATTTGATGCTATGCTGTGGCGTTCACGCATACGTGGAGTCTATACTACGGTATGGCCTCCCATTATGGAGTATAATATAACATAATAGTACAGACAACGAAAAAGTATTTATTGATAAAAAAAATGCATCAGAGCTATATGCGGAATCGCACCTGACGAGTCATGTGAACCATTCTTTAAAGACCTTGGCCTATTACCACTACTGTCATTGTACCTATATATATATATGAAATCTGTATTTTTGTCTTTAAACACAGGAACTTATTTATGAAATCAAGTGAGGTCAATGACAGATTAAAAAGGTATTCAAGTAGATTAGTACTTAGCGTAATTCCCAAGTCAACCAAATATGAGAAAAGTGTCTTACAATGTGTATCTGTTACGGGCAATTTGATAAGTCCGGACACTATTAATAATGGCCGGTCTGTATTCATAATACAATCAATTGGACAATGTGATTAAAACAGCATGATTAATCACTTATGAATAATGCGCACCCTATCTTGAGCAAAGTAATAAAATAGGTAAACTGTAGTGTTTTTGTTTATTAAATGAAATTAAACTTACAAAATTGTCATGAAAGTCCTAAAACCTTTTTTTTTTGTTTAGGGGGGGAAAATGCATTACGCATACCACCCGGGCGTAGGGGGTACCCGAGTGGTTATATGGGACTAAAACCTAACCTAACCTAACCTGTCGCAGTAAGATAGATAAAGCCGTATCTCTAGGGATATAACTATATACCGTAACATAGTTATACGAAAGCGATTCATTACTACCTCACTAGAAATCGCTAGGAAGGCGCTTATCTCTATATTTATTTACACTAAACACGTATATACTATTTTTATGTATTTACCTTTTTCGGCGGATCCGAATCTGGCAATATAGCGGTCGCCGCCGCCGATTTTTCGGTGTTAGGTTGCATGTTTAAGTTTAAGACGATAACTATATTCCGAGTGAGATAGTAATGAATCGGTTTCGTATAACTATGTTACGGTATACAATATCCCTAGGAATATAACTATATTACGGCTTTATCTATCTTACTGCGACATAACTTATTCATACTGACCGGTCCAAGTGATAAATTCAAGCTTACTCAAACACTGACTTATTACATGGACCACGGCCTTATTAATAATGCCCAATTAATCACGTTGCCCGTAACATATCCGCTTCTTTAATCACATACCAATTGACCTAAAAATGCAAAGAGAATCTCAATTCAAAAGAAACTTGTACAAATTTTCGCAATGAGAAGAATTTTTATGACATAAGTAATTTTTGTAATTGTAAATTTTGACATCGATTTCTGAAATTATGAAATTATAAGCTCTATGTGTTGCCTATGAGTTACTACATATATATTATGCTGTGTACAATTTTACAAATGTAAATAATATATATTGCATGCTAAGTCTGACTGGCTAAACATAAGGACAATTATAAATATAACATTTGTAACTACTATGTTTATGAGCAAATAAAGAATTATCTTATCTTCAATTTGTATGAATGTGATGTATTATTTCAAATACTTTCAATGTGAAGTAAAGTTAAGTTTGTATTTGAGCCCGAAAAGCGGCGGTGGGCGATAAGCGCTTACCACGTGTGACTTAGTAGGCTAAATGGTGAAAAGTAGGTGTGTAATTTGCACACATCAGTCTTGTCTTTTACAATTTTTGAAAATTGTGCCGTTATTCTACCGAAGGTGCGATATGTATGTATGTATCATCATCATCATCATCATCATCATTTACAGCCCTGAGAAGTCCACTGTTGGACATAGGCCTCCCCCAACAACCTCCACTCCGACCGGTCGGAAGCAGCCTGCATCCAACCGACGCCCGCAACCTGACCAGGTCATCCGTCCACCTCGCGGGTGGCCTTCCCACGCTGCGCTTGCCGATACGTGGTATCCACTCTAGAACTTTCCGACTCCATCGGCCATCAGTTCTTCGAGCTATGTGCCCTGCCCATTGCCACTTCAGCTTGCTGGACCGTTCAGCTATGTCGGTGATCTTTGTACGTCTGCGGATCTCCTCATTTCTGATTCGATCACGCAGAGAGATCCCAAGCATAGCTCTCTCCATCGCTCGCTGTGCGATCCTGAGCTTTTTTATGAGGCACATAGTTAGAGACCACGTCTCGGCACCGTAGGTCATCACCGGCAGCACGCACTGGTTGAATACCTTCGTCTTTAAGGACTGGGGTATGTATGTATATGTATAGAAATTTGTGAGAATGAATGTCTGTTAGTCTTTTACATAAAAGTCTATGTAGCTTATACATCAGAATAACACAGGCTAGGCAAACTGATATTTTAGTTACAAAGACTACATAGGACTTAAGCCATTTATTTCTTTCGGTGAATTGAGATTTATTTCGTAGTAACTAAGAACACTGACCTATACATTACTCTATGCCTATACCGAGTACCTACAACCTTTTCAGTATTCAGGTTCTTCTTAAATATTTGGGTCACCACCCCTAAGGGTGAAAAGCAGGGGTCGGATTATTAAGTAATTAAGCCTGTAACAGGCCTCTTAATAAATTAACCATCTCTTAGAGGGGGTGACAAAAATGGCGACTGAAATTCTTCTGTAGTGAAAATTTGTTTATTAATAAATTAAAAAGATTTGCATAAAAAGTTGCGAATAAGTAGTTAGTTTTTTAGATAACTGACTTAGAGAGTGACAGACTACCTGATCTAACCATTATCGGTGAAAAATAATTTACTCGAAACAGCAAAGTGAGGTCGATAAAACTACGCCTCGACCATTTAAATACATAGCAATAATGTCATCCGATCAATTTCGGTCATGGCGGCCAATCTCAACGGAGATTAGCGGCGCAAGAGATAAGTGTACAAAGTGCGCAAACACAGGTGCAGGTCTTTTCCTCCACTCTCATAGTCCTATGGAATGGAATACACAGCAAACTACGCGATTTACAAAAGAACTGCATTTTTACTTAATTAGTGTGCATGCATATGCGAACACATAAGTATGTAATGTTCTTATCTACTGGGAAACCACGGGTTTCCAAGATATTGAGGTACTAAGTTACATTAATATTCTTTATTCTTTATTCTTTATTGCACATACACAAAAAGAAATATGGCATACAACATTAAAGAAGAGACGCATGTACAATGGCAAGCTTATCATTATTATCTTAATATTATCATTATTTTTACATAAATCCATCTAAAATAGGTTAGAAAACATTTTTTTTTAAAGATACCATGTCAAAATGTTATAATGTTAGTTTTGTAGGTACATTTGTACTTTGAGCATCAAACGAATACGTTATTACTTGCAATAAAATGAAATTTTAGTTGTCGTTTCCCAGGGTTGGATCCATAGAAGAAAATGATCGTAACCTTACAAAGAATACGAGGTATTAAAAACATCGTTGTCTTTTTACACCCTGTATATAAATATAATAAAATTGTAACAGGTCGATTTCTGTACATGGAAAATATATTGAAAAAATTGTAATGGGCGGCCTTTACGATTATACATGCGAGAGAACCCAAAACAATGTTTTGCCATTTTGTCTGTTTGTCTGTATGTTTGTGCACGCTAATCTAAGAAATGGCAAAACCGATTTCGATGCAGTTTTCAGGAATATATTGTGACAGGTCCCACTTAACATAAAGGCTACTTTTTATTTAGTGAAAATATTTTTATCTCGGATAATTTCGACATTTTGTTTTTTCTGCAGTCCACGCGGATGGAGTCGCGGACGTTGACTAGTCTATAATATTTTTTAAATATGCGTACATATCTGGCCTTGCCTTGTATGCCTTGCCTATGCAGTAAGCTATTGGATGTGTGTTTGGATATTTTTATTTTAAGGCATCATTAACCCGTCCAATGTGCTAGTTTTAATAAAAGTCTGTGCTTTTATAAAATACCTTTTGACTATTTACTACTACAAAAATAAGTCAAACTGCAAAAATGAGTCCAAGAAACGCTAGGTTACTTTATTATTCTATTTTTGGAATACATATAGGCACGAAAAACCATAAATTGTATGCTACAGACAAATGGATTCGCTGCTTTGCATAGACTTGTACCGGTAGTCTGTAAAAAAGGCTTTATTTTCGGCAAGGTACAGTATGTACAGTTAACAGGAAATAAATTATAATGATGATATTAGTGGTTTTGACTTCGCTCATATCACACTCACTCTAAGATCTTTGGTCACAGTCACACCATCACACCTCATACCTTGGATAATATATACCCATAAAATATTCCCAGTAGGTGCAGTGGCGAGACAGTTGCTACTTGCGTAAAAATTAAATTAGGTGCTCTGTTGTAGCTACTAAACATCAAAATACAATTAACCTGGAAACAAACATCCACTATTTTTCATAATAATATTTGATTACCGATTCGAACCTACATGACCTTTGCCTCAAAAGACAGAGTTACTTTTAACAACGCTACCGTCAATCACTCAATTTAGTTATACTCGTATATTTTATATTTACTTTTCTACTTCATCAAATAAAAAACTTGTAGGTATAAATCCAGAGTTGCATTAGATGCATTCAACATTACACGGTAGAGAGTACGTGCACCATAAATCGTAAAAGTATGCCAACCGTGCCGGATAACCCATTGTCTTGCTACACCTACACAGAAAACCGGGCCATTATGTGCACAGATATAGTATAACTTTGCGGTTTTTTTTTCAGGACAATATTCCATGCAGACCCGAGTTTGATTCCCGGAATGAGCAAATATTCTTGTATCATTATAGGTGCAAGTATTTGATTCTATCTTATGGCTTATTATAAACATAGATATTAAATAACAGTGGAATTAACATGCTTTGTTCATCTTAAATGTTGTCCTATACTGATTCCGGGCTTCACTAGAATATAGTACAGCAGTTGTATCTCTTTACGTGCATATAGTAAGAGTCAAGTAAGGAAAAGGTCTAAATAAATATTATAAGCGATAGAGCCTTGTCTTTCACATAGTAGGGTAGGTGAGATTAACTTTGGCTTCTCAAAGTATTTATCAAATTCACTAATAGATTTTTATTCAGTATATAATTATGCAAGCTTTGGTGATCCCAGTCCTGAAATCGTCAACTCTACGTCCTCGAAACACTTTCATATTTCTCCGTCACTTATAGTATCTTGTATCAAGAAAGTAGTTATTTTAACATTTCCCAGATATTTTACACCTTGCCTGTAAATAGAGAAGACATTTGCCGAACCTTGGATAACAGTTTTGTGTTACACTTTTTTGATGTGAAGGGAACTATTAATTGATTCCTTTTTTAATTTGACAAATACCGTTTGGGTACCAAATTTTGAAGGCTGACTGCCTACTTCATTTGTTTTGTATATCTTCGTCGTTTATTTTCTGTAATTAATTTAAAGTATATACCTCCTTGCAAAATGCTGGAGAGGTTTTAAAGTACACTTGCTAGCTAGATTTATACTAGATATATACAATATACATATATTATATGCCTATGTTTAGTATACTTAACATAGGCATATAATATACAATATACATATATTATATGCCTATGTTTAGTATACTTAACATAGGCATAAAATGCTTTTTCCTGAATCTGACGGATCAACACACCGCCTAAACCGCTGCTGATCTGAAACTCAGAGGATGTGTTCTTTGTATAACGTAGGCATCTAATAAGGAAGGATTTTCTGAAATTTCTATGGGATAGCCGTTGGCTCGACGTTGACTCAAACTTCTGTCATATTCAATCGTTATAAAATAACATTTATGTATAAAAAAAAGTATTACCATCCCTTACCCGAGGGCCCGCAAGGAAAAAATACCACTTAGAATGTGAGCGTTCAATTTTAATACGATAGATTGCCCAGGGATTTACCGGCTATCTCAATGAGTAAAGATATGGATAATAACATTATATTATTATCAAATTCATATATTATTAATTGATTACTCACCAGTAGCCACCTGTTACTTTGTCTGCCTAAACTTAAAAAAACCCGTTTTTTTTTCATTTACATTAGGTATTATGTTAAAAGTAATGCTTGAATATGGTGTAAACCTAAGTCTATACCCAAGTATGCTAAGTATTACTTACCTAAGCTGTTATAAAAATAGCCTACTATAAGAAACTTATTCACAAAATTTGAGACTAGAAATCACATGCTCATTTTTCAAGATAGTATGAAGAGTTCATAAACAACTAAGGAATGTTCATACAGCACTGAAAAATAAACATGTGATTTCAAGTCTCAAATTTTGGTGACAGGTTCTCTAAATGGTCTATTTCTTATAGCATGTTGCTTATATTTCTTGTTACACTTCGTATAGGAATACCTATAAAGACCTGTAACTAGATATATGGACACAAATGAATAAATTACATCACTCCAAGCTTGAGTAGTCGTCTCGAATACCTAACTAATAGATTATAACTCGATTAACAACTTACATGGAGCCGCTGTCGATTGACAGACACTTCAATTATGTGCCCAATTGTGTTGATATCACCCATGTCATGTCCTTTAATTATATGTCGTTAAATATTGATCGGTTTTTATTGAGCTGTCCGCGTTTCTATGCCGATAGGAGCAGCATGTGCATATTTATTTATTCAATTATGTTATTACTAGCAGCCTCACGAATGAGAGAGCATTACACCAGTGTGAAGCCGGGGCGGGTCCTTAGTTATGTATATAAATAACCCTTCCCCTTGAATTGCTCTATCTATTTAGAAAAAAAAACACATCAAAATCCATTGCGTAGTTCTAAAGATCTAAGCATACATAGGGACAGACAAACAGACAGGGGGAAGCGACTTTGTTTTATATTTATACAGGATGTTTTTTTGTGGCCACCTTTAACGAAGGGTGCGTACTCTATACATAAAATAAAGTAAGTTTATGCCAAAAAAAATGCTGGGAATTTTTTTTTTTTTTTTTTTTTTTATTACTTGATCTGGCGAAATTTATAGTGTCTAGTGTTTATGCTAGTTTATTTATAGACAGATATTAATTATTTCTCGTGAAAAAATCTTGCTACGTGCGTCTATGTGCATTTATGCAGAAAAACGCAGTCTATTTACTCAACTTTGGACCCTAATATTTTGGAAACCACACACTTCCCAGGTATGCTTCCATGGAGAAAAATGATCGTGATGATGAGGAGATTCCGTAGTTTTCGGGAACGTTGACGACCAAAAATCAACCTGTATATTATGTAGTAAAAAACGGGTTCTCGAATAGAGACCGCGCCTCGGCAAGCGTAGCGTGGGGCGCTCTCCGGCCAGATGGACCGATGACTTAAAGAGGACGGCTGGTAGTGACTGGATGGCAAAAACGCGAGATTGAGCCATGTGGCGTACACTGGGGGAGGCCTACGTCCAGCAGTGGACTGCAATAGGCTGACGACGACGATGTCCACTCCACGCCTGCATATCGTAAGAGGTAATTTAAGATTTCCGGGAGGTGGGTAGCAGCGCTTTGCGTGTTGATAACATAGTCGGAAAATCACACTACGGTCTCCAACCCAGCGTGGTGTCTATGAGCAAAGATCCCCCTATGGCCGTAGGTTTGTGGCGTGCTCTACGTCCAGCAGTGGACGACCACAGGTCTACGTATCTCCTCTTAGTCCTTCCTTGATGCGATATTCCCAGCGGTGGGACATATCGTAACCGATTTTTCATCCCAACCATTACAAACAAACGTACCCGGGCTAATAGGCGCGCCACCTGCTATCTATCGTATAAAACTTTCTATTAAAAGGCTGTGTAATAAAAAGTTTTCCCTCTTTCCCACCTGTTTGGAAACTGGAATGGCCGCATTCACGGCCATTAAAAGTTTCACACTAAGAGCTACTGGAACTATACGAAGGTGGACATACATATGGCTATAAAATAGGTAAGTCCATTTAATGAAAGGTAAATAAATATTATTAGATATAGCGGAATATAATAAAAATTCCCATAGTGTAGGTGCCGAGAAATACGAAAATTCAATAATTAACCTTTACGTTTATTTTAGGGTCGAGTTTTCCAAACGTCTATCAGAAGAATAAAGTTGAAACTGTCTTTCTCTAAAACTTGATCATGATAGAGACAGAATCAAGTTTATTCTTCAGATAGGCTATCTGACGTTTGGAAAAATCGGCACTAAGTAAGATACGATAAATTGAAGAAAAAGATACCTTTTAACTTACATGTTAGACCACTTGTTGTTTGTTACATGTTCGTTCATACCTGCTTATCAATTTTCAAAATGACGCGAAGACCCAAAACAAAACACAAATGATCCGCCTCCTTATCACCTAACTAGTAAAAGCAAAGCGATAGCGAAAATTTTACAAAAATCGCTGATTGCTTGTCAAATTCGTATTACATAAAATGAATTTCAAAGGAACTTTTCAATTTCAAAAGGAACATATTAAGGCGAATATTGTAGAATTTTCGCTATCGCTTTGCTTCGGTTTTGCTATTTCTTTTACGTAATCAGCCCCCTGGTACATAAAAAATGTAGATAAACAGGTATTTCCTTCGAGATAATTTGATCGTGTTTCCAAACCTTAATGTTCTAACCTATTTTGGTAACATCCACTAAACAATCAATATAAGATGTCTGTGTTAAAAAGGGCGTAGAGAGCAATAGTGTTCTCATGTCGGGCCATTACTGTGTTAAGGTACGTTTACAACTACCGACATTAGTGTCGAACCGCACATCTTTGGAACAAGTACAGTGTTTTGTTTATGCACGTTAGTTCAGTAAGCTAAGAGTAACTACAAATATTGCACAAACGTAAAAACGTGTTCAATACGTATGTATATAAAATTATTCGGTTACATGCCGCTAAGGCATTGAATGACAGGTAGCGAGCAGCCAAAATTACTCAGCGTGGGAAGATGAAATTTTCCATGTGTTTTCCTTGGAAAATGTAGGAGAGCACTAAATTTCTCGAATTTTCTTTTGGGTACGAAAGATGCAGATCAAGTTTAATAGACATATAAAAATACGAGACGGGGAATAATCTGAGGGACTAAAGATCTTTAGGTAGTACGATTATGGTATGTATCGGACTATATATGTATAGTTAGATGTGAATAGACCTTAGGACCGACCGCCTGTCAGACCATCGCTGGAGGCTTGATATTGGACGCCATTACTTCCCCTGACAGAGGGTAGAAGGGTGGAAGGGTAAGGCGAGCTAGATTGATGTTTAGATTGTTTTTTTTATATATTTACGGGCTTGATAGTTAGACCGCATCCTTATCTGTGGTAATGTTATATTTACTTCTGATTGTAGTGGCAGTAAACTCACATCTTATCACGTAGGACTCAGTAGGCTACTAGTCTAAAGGAGGAAAATTCTACCATTACCTCAATATGTACCTGAAAAGCGTAGGAAGGCTCTTCTCATTAAAGTAACTAGTCAAAAGTGTGTGTGTTATTTGCACTTTTCTTCCTAAACTTTTTGGAGGTGACTTGCGTCACAATATGTTCTACCTCCTACATGTATTTTGCCATAAGTTAAATTGTATCGTAGGTATTTCTTGTAATTTATACCTACTTTGTTAAAGCTTTGCAGAAACTTGAACACTAGGCTAGATGTCTTGTGTAGTATAATGTTGCTGAAACTGCAGCTGCTGTTACCTTGTTATTGTTTCACCAACTTGTTTGTTTATTAGTCTATTTGCTTTTATGTTTTATTAAAAAGCTAGTACTTACTTAGTTTACTAGAAATAAACTAGTCAATTCATTTACAAACTGTGTTGATGCAGGGCTTCACTTTACTAGAATACATTAGCTGCATCTCGTTCCATGTCCATATGGTAAGAGTCGATTATGGAATTCAGGGACGTTTTCTCATGCGACAAGCTAGCAACTTTTTTGGCTGTGTTTGAATTACTAATAAATAAAGTATTCTGCAATTACTAATGAATTATAACGTTTTCTGTTGCAGGTAAGCTTCTACCAGTGCAAGAATGAAATTAATTGAAAATGGTAAGATAAAGAGAAACGTAGAATATTGTCATGTTTCAACCTATGTTTTATTGATGACACTAAATTAATTCCGTGTTAATCTAAATAATTTAAACATTTATTCAGCTAAATATGCCCTAAATTTGGCAGACATGCCATTTTGCTGTCAAATGTCATATTTAAATAAAGTCTAACTTTAGGCGCTCTTTTGTAATAACACCGATTATGTTTACTTCAAAATTAGCGCAAGGTCTTATATATAGTATGCCATATATGAAGGTCCTAAAGCCCTTAATAAAGACCTTAATTTTTTTTAGACTACATTTGACTACGGTCAACCATGTCTTACTAACTGTACCTCTACCATAAAATAAAATATATTTATACATAGTTAAAACTTATATCTATAGGACATATTATTTCCGGAAAATCACAACAGCGAGTGGATATACAAAGGAAAAAAATATCAAATACTCTCTACAGGCGCAACGTTTGACATTCCATCTGATTATGTTTGTTATATTGGCAGCTTACGAAATAAATACCATTGTCAAAATAGAAAGTTTATTATAATATTATATAATTATAATAAAATAGTTTATTTATATGTAGGTCTAGGTATTTTATATTTAAGTAAATATGTATATACATGTGTGTACAATAAAGAATAAGAATGCTAAACATAACTACATAACTTTATTGAAAATAAAGTAGAAAAGAAGGAAAACTATTATTTTTTAATTGTTTATTAACGTGACGTGATTAATTCGTAAATTAAGTGTGTATAAATAATGAAATCGATAAATTCAACAATCTTTTTAAAAAACCAAAATAGTTCCTAAGAGTCAAGCTGTTAAAATTACAAAATATTTAACAAAGAACAACAAAATCACGACGTCATACTTTTGGAAAAACCTAGTCCTTGTTCGTTTGCCTGAAAACTCGAAAAATTTGAGTGAATCATCACGTTGAGCATATTCTAAAGAGTCATCTTGAGATAGGAGTTAATTTTAAGTCGGAAATTACTAATTTCAATTCAAACAATTTGAAAAAAAAAAACCATTTAAGTCCAGGAAAAGTGATTACGAGTATACGCATACGAGTACATACATATATACCGGCTGTGTTCTCGAAATGGGATAGTTGGAACTGTAGCATCATAAAAGAGATCCTACGGTTACGTTTAGCATATCTAGACTCAGATGTTGTCGCCTGAGATAATGCCTCAGTGCCTTAGTCGACGTTTACGACATGCACGGAAGATGTAGCTGACGTGAAGCCCCGCATTGGTACATGAACGAGTATACTTACTTATATGGTGTTTTATAATAAAATAACATACTACCCGGGCATACTGTCCAAGTCAGTAGAGGGACAAGAGGGTCTTGGTGTTTTGTAGGCGATGGGCTGACCACCTGTCACTACTAACCAACTTGTACATCTCAACTTTACCCTCAAAATTAGTCAGAAGTGGCACCATGTGGTCCTATCGGCCCTTGGTGCTCTGCCTACCCCGTAAGGGATAAAGGCATGATTATATGTATGTATGTATAACAAACTATTCAAAAAACCAGAGAGTTATGTACTATAAATATAATGAATATTTTTTTCAAAATATTTAATATAAATAGCGGAGCGATTTCTTGGCTAACTTTGAGACGAGCCTGTCGATGTTCAAACTAGGTTGATCGACCGAACGTAGTAAGTTCACTAAGTTCCTGCCCTGAGGTAACGTCAAACTTAGGCAATTCCCCAAAAAATTTGAGCCGAAATGCAAGTCCTAAGAAACCGTTAACGGAACGCAGTGCAGAGCAATAATTACTTTACGGTGACGTTATTAGATACCATTTTAGGAGGATATTTGTTTTTATTCTGTCAGCTTGCAACCGCTGCGTGCTAAAATAAACCTTATTTAACACCTTCGCACCGCAAAATGTTAACGGTTCGTTAGTGGCTCAAATTTTTTTCGGAATTTCCCCCTGAGGTAACGCGAAACTGCTCGAACTAAGTAGGTACGATGTTGAGGACGTTATGTCCAAGTTTGTGTTTCAATTATAATTTCGCTTGTAGGCGTTGTCTTAATTGGCTAAACTAACTATGATATAAGGAAGGCTACTATGTTAGTAGTTAGTATTCTGCATCGCTTTGATATCTTACATACGGTATGCGAGTATTAAATAGGTACTCAAGTTTATTTTCTTTCACACATATCACATTATCTTTTAGGTTGTTATTGATGGACTGATGTAATAAGTGACAAGAAAAAAGTTTGATAAATTATACACCACTAAAATAAACTTATTTGAGAACATAATAAAAATTATATAGGCCTGAACTGGAAGCACAGTCACCTACTAGTAAACCTCTTGTTTAAGCTGGGAAAATAAGATACATTATAATAGACTATACACCAACTTGACCTTATTTTGTGCAAATAAACTATTTTAAAGGAGGATGGGTAGAAAGTCCCCACCGACCAATAACGACCAGACGTATATCGTTGGAAAGCTCTTTTGTTGCTCTTTTTTCACACAACGATTTGAGAATCACGCCATAGTAACAATTGATAGTCACAAAAAGACTTTTACAATGATATACGTCTGATCGTCATTGGTCGATGGGGACCCAATCCCATACAGTTTGGTCCATCATCCTTTGAAATGAAAGTATTGTCGGTACTAAAAAGCGGGTGGGGCTGTGTCGGGGCACACGGCCGTTGGTTTTAACGTGAAACGTCTATGTTAGCGAATCGCTTTTAAAGTAAAAGATTGAAATGAAAACAAGATGGACGCTGTTTTAAGTATTTTAATAAAAAAAGAACAGGTACGTAATAGAAACATAAAATACATAGCAAATGTTTATATATTTATTGTCACTTTCTGGTTATTTTAAATAGCAGCCGCCCACGACTTCGTCCGCGTGAGGGGGCGTTGTACCCGTGCGAAACCGGGCAGGTTGTTGTATAGACTGTAGCCTTCCTTGGTAAATGGGCTATCTAACACTGAAAGAATTTTTCAAATCAGACCAGTAGTTCCTGAGATTAGCGCGTTCAAACAAACAAACAAACAAACTCTTCAGCTTTATAATATTAGTATAGATATAAATACTGTCCAAATTACACTTATTTTTGTATAAATCAATCGGTTCAAATAAACTTGACAAACACACGAAAGAATCACCACGCTATAAAGTCGGAGTCACGAGTTACACTGAATAGAAACAAGCGTGAGCGCCGGTTTCGCACAGTTATCGCAGTATCCCTCCCCCGCCCCCCCGCTTGACCCCGACACGAACTCAATGTCATAACAGCGAGCTGACTATATAAGTGAAATATTTACACCACATTTTTGTTTCTAAGACCAATAGTTTTTTAATTATTAAGGTACGATGATATAGACCTTTTCGTTACGGTCCAGTTTTTAAACCTGGTACCCGTATGTGTCGGCGCGATTTTAAAGACGTTTCACGTCAAAAAAATTACTAGTCACACTAAAATTCAGTGTACCGATAGCTAATATAGGCCAAGCCTAAAATGTGACGAACACGAGGCGAGAGGTAGGGCAGAACTGTCACATTAACAGGAGGGCTTTCCTCTTGACTAGTCTTGACCCATTTGTGCCACTAAATAGCTCCGCTTAACGTTGCTAGGGTAGCTGCTAGATCTTGAGATCCTTTTTTATTGGTACAATTCTACAACTATTATTCGCACATTAGAGCCTATAAGCCTAGTTCCACACTAAAATCCTACCTATTGTGTTACGAGTAGGGACTTTTAAATAAGTAGTAGTTGGTTTTGGTAAAAAGAAATAGAAACTTCAGATACATACGTATATAATCACGCCTTTATCCCTTACAGGGTAGGCAGAGCACCAAGGGCCGATAGAACCACATGGTACCACTTCTAACCAATTTTGAGGGTATAGTTGAGATACTTCAGATACTGCTATACAAAAAGCTTTAGCGTAATTAGATCGATTTTAATAGCATTTACCGGAGTTTGAATCTGAATAATTTGTATAGTATAATCTTGTATTGATTATCATAATCTTATTATGGTATGATAACTGTAACGGTATGATAGCTGAAGTGGCAATGGGCAGGGCAGCTCGAAGAACTGGTGGCCGATGGAGTCGGAAAGTTCTAGAGTGGATACCACGTATCGGCAAACGCAGCGTGGGAAGGCCACCCGCGAGGTGGACGGACGACCTGGCCAAGGTCGCGGGCGTCGGTTAGATGCAGGCTGCTTCCGACCGGTCGGAGTGGAGGGCTGTAAATGATGAATGAATGATGATGATAACTGTATTTTGCCATTAAAAATATCGTAAATAAGTATAGTATCGTATAAAAAGCATTCTATAATACGAAAATATAAAGGCAAGCCAAGTGCCGCCTGGCCTTATTGGACACAATTAATTACCTCCTCTACTACTTTTATTTAACTACGCTTTGTTGGATGAAATTGTTAAGAGCAGTTGTCGGCCGGTTTTTAATTGGTTGGATTATTAAAGTTTTTATATTCAACTTTACAATAGACCTATGTACAGCTGTGAATTATATTTATAATGCATTGCACCTCTTTACTAGAACAACGTGACATCTCACAAATTAGTGGTTTATAAAATAGGCAGAGGCAATTTGTTTCTTTATTTACCTACTTAGATATTTCATGAAAGAATTTATTATACTCGTATATTACTGACAGCTTATCCAAAATATTATTTCATACTATATGGACTTTTCAAACCATACATACAAAATAAAGCCTGGTTTCTTTTTGACAACTAATTAGGAGATGTAAGGATTTCTAATATATATACAGGGTGATTTTTGGTCGTCAACGTTCCCGAAAACTACGGAATCTCCTCATCATCACGATAATTTTTCTCCATGGAAGCATACCTGGGAAGTGTCTGGTTTCCAAAATATTTGGGTCCAAAGTTGAGTAAATAGACTGCGTTTTTTTTGCATAAATGCACATAGACGCGCGTAGCAGGATTTTTTCACGAAAAATAATTAATATCTGTCGATAAAAAAAACTAACATAAACACTAGACACTATAAATTTCGCACGATCAAGGAATTTAATTTTTTTTTTCAAAAAAATATATATAGATAGCCGCGTGGTACCGGCAGAGTAGAGTTTGTACCACCCCAGCCTGCCCGTAGGTATCGTACGAGGCGATTAAGGGTTTCCGGGAGGTGGGCAGCAGCGCCTCTCGTACTGACAACATAGTCCGAAAATCACACTGCGGTCACCAACCCGCCTGCTCAGGGTGGTGACTATGGGCAAAATCCCCCTTGTGGCGTGCCCTGGGGGAGGCCTACGTCCAGCAGTGGACTGCAATAGGCTGAAGAAGAAGAATATATATAGATAGATAAGTATATGATTTCATTTCGACAATCGCACATAATGAATTGGATAAGGAAAAAAACGCAATAAGTCTAAAAGCATTCAGATCCGTTGACCTGATAATTCGCGCTATAGAGATGTCCCCTTAATGGCGAAATTTATTCGTCTTAACGTAGGATAAAGCCAATTCTGGGAGAGGAAAGGAAAATTTATTGTACCTACCTACTTACATTATTGTATTCTCAAGTTCAAATGATGGATTCTTTAGTAAATGGTGCTTACTTTTTTAATGGACTTAAATTTGGGCTAAATGGAGGTAACCATAAAAATCTGTTGATCAGAACGACAATGGGATATTGAGAATGAAATAAACTAGAAATGATGCTAATATCTAAACAACTTATGATAAAAAATGTTGTATTAAAGATAATATCTTCTAAAAGTTCATAATATAATATCTTTTTCTGCTTCATTAATGAGGGGTATGCTTTCAAAAGTACGCAATTTCTGGTCAATACCAAAACCTGGCTACTCGCCTTAATCTTCATGTGTTTTATTTTATTACGTCTTACGTCTAAAGTTAGTCACTGTTTAATACATTTGTCAGCAAAAAGTATCGAATATCTGTCAAATTTAGGCAATGGGCCTAAATAATATTCACGGCAATAGTTTTCATGTAAAATTTCCAATTTGGTATAAAAAATTCTCAGAATTATTTCGATCTCTAGTACTCGTATTGCAGCCATAACTACTGATCAGATAAACCTATTATAAATCCAAAAACAAGGTTGGCAAAGCTCCTGAGATGCTCCCCGTTAATCCACAAAGGATACCAACTGTTGTTTAACTTTGACCCTGCTCGGTTTGCGGTTATACGGCCTCCAAAGGAAACTCCCAAATTGTGCCTAATTTAGACTAAAATGTAATTTATAAACTTTCTAATTAAAATAATAAGGAATACTCCGAGGTTCTTAGTTGACGCCTATGACAACAAGAGGAAATATAAAAAGTGTGGTGTCAAAAAGGAAAAAAAAACTTTTTTTTGTGTATCCGAAATAAGGTAGTCAGTAAGTAATTTTTTTTATAGAATAGTATTAAATAGGTTTTTATTTGAAGTTAGATACAATTGCAACAATAAAACAAGAGAAACAAACATTAGGTAAAAGCGAATGTAATAAAAAGCATATGCTGGCCTTTTATTGAAATTCGTGTCGATTTTCGTTCCAAAAAGCATTTTTAAATCGCATTTCACTAAAATACGTTTTATAACTTATTTACTAAAGTTAGATTTTTATTCAGGAAATAAATACCAAGTTCGTTACAGAGCATTCGAGGGTAGGCAAGTCTCCGCGTATTAGCAATTGAAATGTGAAGTTCAAGCTGAATGTTTAAATCAGTTGTTGTTACACCGAACCGAATATTTGCTGTAGTGAAATTAAATATATTTTTTAATTTATATAGAAATTCGAGCATTAAATATTATATAAAATAAACACATAGGATCGGATAGAAGATACAGGAAATTTCGTATCCAAAGAAACAATGAAATCAACGCTTATTTTGGATTAATGTTGATTTTTTATTTATCAGAAGTACTTAAAATAATATACTAAAGTTAATGGTAAGTTTGTATAGAATTTATGAAATAAATAACACCGAACTGAATTTGTATTATGTAAGTTACGTAAAACAACCAATTAAATTTAATATCTCATATAGGAGACTTCCGATGCAGGTTAAACATACATAATGTGACTTTCTATGTCCTGTCCACATAGAAGAAAATTGCATCAAATATATCTTTTTATCGTGGAATATATCTTCGTTCTTTCAAATCGGTGTAACAAACAGTAAATTTTTATCTGACTTCAAAGAATGGAAGCAATCCCCTTTTCAATATGAAGATTATTTTCACTTCGAATAACACCCATAGCTCTTCTATTGACAGACAAAGAGAAAAAGGCGAACGGATTCCTCTAAAGATATTTCTTCATACAAGTTTCATTGAAAGAGTTGAAAAGCTTAGAATTCGTAAAGGATCACTTACATATATATGAAGTGCATGTAAAACTTTTGCAGGGTTTATTGGTATTTTTTTGTAGAAAAGATCGAACGAGTTTGAAAGTTGTCAACCGAATTCGTGAAATTGGCAGTGATTGCCAGTACAGTTGAAAGTCCAACTCAGGCAGCACGAGAGTACTTCAACGTTACTTCAACGTTAACGTTGAAGTACTCTCGTGCTGCCTGAGTTGGACTTTCAACTGTACTGGCAATCACTGCCAATTTCACGAATTCGGTTGACAACTTTCAAACTCGTTCGATCTTTTCTACAAAAAAATACCAATAAACCCTGCAAAAGTTTTACATGCACTTCATATATATGTAAGCGATCCTTTACGAATTCTAAGCTTTTCAACTCTTTCAATGAAACTTGTATGAAGAAATATCTTTAGAGGAATCCGTTCGCCTTTTTCTCTTTGTCTGTCAATAGAAGAGCTATGGGTGTTATTCGAAGTGAAAATAATCTTCATATTGAAAAGGGGATTGCTTCCATTCTTTGAAGTCAGATAAAAATTTACTGTTTGTTACACCGATTTGAAAGAACGAAGATATATTCCACGATAAAAAGATATATTTGATGCAATTTTCTTCTATGTGGACAGGACATAGAAAGTCACATTATGTAAGTTTAACCTGCATCGGAAGTCTCCTAAATGAGATATTAAATTTAATTGGTTGTTTTACGTAACTTACATAATACAAATTCAGTTCGGTGTTATTTATTTCATAAATTCTATACAAACTTACCATTAACTTTAGTATATTATTTTAAGTACTTCTGATAAATAAAAAATCAACATTAATCCAAAATAAGCGTTGATTTCATTGTTTCTTTGGATACGAAATTTCCTGTATCTTCTATCCGATCCTATGTGTTTATTTTATATAATATTTAATGCTCGAATTTCTATATAAATTAAAAAATATATTTAATTTCACTACAGCAAATATTCGGTTCGGTGTAACAACAACTGATTTAAACATTCAGCTTGAACTTCACATTTCAATTGCTAATACGCGGAGACTTGCCTTCCCTCGAATGCTCTGTAACGAACTTGGTATTTATTTCCTGAATAAAAATCTAACTTTAGTAAATAAGTTATAAAACGTATTTTAGTGAAATGCGATTTAAAAATGCTTTTTGGAACGAAAATCGACACGAATTTCAATAAAAGGCCAGCATATGCTTTTTATTACATTCGCTTTTACCTAATGTTTGTTTCTCTTGTTTTATTGTTGCAATTGTATCTAACTTCAAATAAAAACCTATTTAATACTATTCTATAAAAAAAATTACTTACTGACTACCTTATTTCGGATACACAAAAAAAAGTTTTTTTTTTCCTTTTGACACCACACTTTTTATATTTCCTCTTGTTGTCATAGGCGTCAACTAAGAACCTCGGAGTATTCCTTATTATTTTAATTAGAAAGTTTATAAATTACATTTTAGTCTAAATTAGGCACAATTTGGGAGTTTCCTTTGGAGGCCGTATAACCGCAAACCGAGCAGGGTCAAAGTTAAACAACAGTTGGTATCCTTTGTGGATTAATTTAAAATAATAATTTCAATAAAAAAATAATATTATATTTTCAACAAAAAACTCCTGAAGAAAAAGTGAAATTTTAACCCAAGTACCTTAATATTGCTATTCAAATTTGTTTAGGCGTTAAACTTTAGGGCCGCCTAAAGTTTTCAATATTTTATACACTTGACAAATACACTTGAATTTAATACAGTTATTTTAGCTACTTACAACTAAACACACAGTTTTACAAATAGCACATCAAGTTTTATCGTATGACCCTACATTTTTTAATAATGACTGGAGCGGCGGGTAAGTTGAAAACAAATATCTAACAAATACTTAGTTGCATTGTATCAGTAACAGGAAGTGTGTGCAATGTATTTTTTTATCTTTATCTAGTGTCGTGGTAGTGTTTAATAGCATTTTATATATTATAGTAACATTCTTAATCTACGTTTGTTACAAAATAATGAAAAGAGGAAGAAAACCCGCGGTTCCTATAGATCAACAGAAAATAGTTTTCTAAAGTACAAGGATGTATTTAAAAATCGTCAATATCCTTCTAGCAGTGACCAAGTTTTTAGCCAGATGAGTGAAGAATTAAATTATCGTATGACGCCGAAAAGTTTGTATATATCACTTAGAACAAATTATGACTATTTTTACAAGGGTGATTCTGTGACATCTGAAGATATTGAAGAGATCGCTGCCAGGAGCGAGAGAAACAGTTCTTCCACGTCTTCGTTAAAATCTAACCATGAGTATATTACTTTTCATATGGATATTTACGCTTGGCAAAAATTCAGCCTATTGTTACATATGTAAAAAGAAACGACCCTAAAAAACTATCGAGCAAGTATCGTAAAAAATGGTGTTTACCGAAGCATGCATGGGCTGAATTATTACGGGAAGAATTGTGGAAGGTAACAAGGAAACCGTGCACTTGGCGCTTTAAGACAGTCGCCATAAAACCTAATGAATCCATAAAGTGCTGTGGCAGTTGTAGAGAATGTAATGCCAATATAGAAATACGTATACTTTTCCCAACAGACAAAATTGTTACCTGTAGATGCACAATAACCCAATATACTGCTCTTACAATTTGCTTAGGCGTTTATTCGACAGTTTTACTTGGGAAGGGTTATTCTAAATTGCATTTGTTTTAAAATTAAAATGCCAAAAAAATTAAGTGATTTGAATGCAAAACCAAAATGTTATAAAATTAAATAATTTCTTTTAATATTGTAAGGTTATGCAAAGTTACAAAGTGAGTTTGTATATTTATTTGTTACGCTTTCAAGCTTAAAGTACTGAATAGATCTTCTTGAAATTTTGCATACACATAGTCAGAGGTATTGAAAAGGACAACCTTTCTTTGAAAAAAGAATTGTTAGCGGGATCCATCACGATGCCATAGATACAAAAGAGTATTTTTATATAATGGAGAAGATGCATAATTTTTTTCGTTGTGCTTTGGAAAGATTTAGAAAAGTAATTATATTTTTTTAAGAAAATCCTGTGTTAATAATATTATTTTATAAACTTTTTTTACTTCTAAAATTGAATTTTTTCATTAAGTAAAAAGCAAAGTCAATGAATCGTTAAAAATATAATTGTGCTTGTGTTTTAAATAAATGCTTACAAAAATAGAGACTTATCAAATTCATTATGCATCTTCTCTATTATGTCATGTTATGTTTTCTGTGTGGTAATAAATAAATTTAACGCAGTACTTAATTAATAAGTAATAGAAAGTTGATCTAATAAAAGGATATTACGAGAATTATACAATAAACATAGTAATAAAAGTATGTTTTATTAATTAAAGTGTCAAAAATGTCACAATCAACAAAATAGAATAACAAAATCAAATTCTCAAAAATCAAAAGAACATTCGTTATTACGAATCAAATCATTTTTCTGCGTACATTAGGCAGTGTGGAATTATAAAAGTTTGGCTTTTAGTGATTCGACTTTTTAAGTCATCATAGCATTCCCACTTTCCTGGAAATCTGATACAGTTAGATTTATAATGTCCCATGCCTTGTTCTGAAATTGGTGGTATGAATTCAATTGCTGATACTAAATGATAATATTTATTACTTAACTTTAGCGTTCTTGGTATTTCGTTTAGATTTATTTGTTTATTATCACATAATTCAAAAAATAGTACATTCGATAAGGTGTAGGAAGTAGTTTTAACACTATTACATTGCTTGCAAGTTGTTATATCATCATCTATCATTATCTCAGCTGATTCGTTGAGAGCATGTATACCTTTTTTTTGTATAATATTTAAGTCAAGGGGCAGAAATCCATATTTTCTTTTGGTGTCATTGTAAATACAATTTTCAGAACAAGACTTTTTAACTTCCGCGCTGTGTATAATATCCGACAAAACATTTTCAACAATATAAGCAATATTGCAATCACAGCTTAATAGTATATTTGAATCAGTAGTTTCTGGTTTAAAATGTTTTATTAAAATTTCGTTTCGTAATTTGTAATATGGTTCTTTAATATTATTATCTTTGTTATCACTTACAAGTGCTTTTATGAATCTAAAATAAATGTTATCAGAGTCATTGACTATGTTTTTAACTTTATAATTATCTGCGTATGCAATAGCCAAAGCCTGAAATAAAGAGTCAAATGTACATGTGTTTGTTGAATATATATTATCATTTGAGTTTACAATGGACCCATTAGATAGAATTGGAACTTTCACCTTTCGAATCTTTGGATATATGTAACAATATATCCAAATATGTAACAATAGGCTGAATTTTTTGCCAAGCGTAAATATCCATATGAAAAGTAATATACTCATGGTTAGATTTTAACGAAGACGTGGAAGAACTGTTTCTCTCGCTCCTGGCAGCGATCTCTTCAATATCTTCAGATGTCACAGAATCACCCTTGTAAAAATAGTCATAATTTGTTCTAAGTGATATATACAAACTTTTCGGCGTCATACGATAATTTAATTCTTCACTCATCTGGCTAAAAACTTGGTCACTGCTAGAAGGATATTGACGATTTTTAAATACATCCTTGTACTTTAGAAAAACTATTTTCTGTTGATCTATAGGAACCGCGGGTTTTCTTCCTCTTTTCATTATTTTGTAACAAACGTAGATTAAGAATGTTACTATAATATATAAAATGCTATTAAACACTACCACGACACTAGATAAAGATAAAAAAATACATTGCACACACTTCCTGTTACTGATACAATGCAACTAAGTATTTGTTAGATATTTGTTTTCAACTTACCCGCCGCTCCAGTCATTATTAAAAAATGTAGGGTCATACGATAAAACTTGATGTGCTATTTGTAAAACTGTGTGTTTAGTTGTAAGTAGCTAAAATAACTGTATTAAATTCAAGTGTATTTGTCAAGTGTATAAAATATTGAAAACTTTAGGCGGCCCTAAAGTTTAACGCCTAAACAAATTTGAATAGCAATATTAAGGTACTTGGGTTAAAATTTCACTTTTTCTTCAGGAGTTTTTTGTTGAAAATATAATATTATTTTTTTATTGAAATTATTATTTTAAATTAACAACAACAATTGGAACTTTGTCGTACTATATCGTATTATAATTTGGTGAGTTCGGTTTACGATCACGCCATTTGTTTTTTAATAAATGAGTAGTGGTCCCGCCATTCTGATATCAAAATAGCGGGACCACTTTCTTTTTTGAATATTTTGAAATCATATGAGTGTAGGAATTTCTCTCGTGTCAGAAATGAATGCATTCTACTTTTTTATTCTAAAACTAGTGGATGCTCGCGACTCTGTCCGCGTGGACTACAGAAAAATTCTTCTAGTTGACCCAATTGTAAATCAAAACCATTCTCAAACCCACTTGAACATACACAAAAAAAATTCATAAAAATCGGTCTAGACGTTTAGAAGGAGTTCAATTACAAATACACGAACAGAAGATTTATTTTATGTAAATAAAGATAGGAGTATTTTAATATATGCAGTATGATATAACAAAATAAATAAATATGTATAAACCGAATAAATATATACTATATAAAAAACTCATCACCCATCACGAGAATTTTCCTGCATTAAATTCAAATAAAGTAATAATTAATGTTTTCTTTTAGCTTACCTAATTAATTGAGTTTGCCCTATCAGTATATTTTTTATTAAAATGTGATTCGATCTAATTGGATTATACAAGAGAGGTTTAAATGTATTTTACATAAAATAATATTTACATTTTATTTTCAACATTGATTTAATTTTAATTTACTCTCTTTGACATGACAAAGTTTGTGCTACTTCTACATATAGGTACATACATACATATAATCATGCCTTTATCCCTTACGGGGTAGGCGGAGCACTAAGGGCCGATAGTACCACATGGTGCCACTTCTGACCAATTTTTAGGGTATAGTTGAGATGTACAAGTTCGGTTAGTAGTGACAGGTGGTACTAGTGGATGCCCGTGACTCCGTCCGCGTGGACTACAGAAAAAACAAAATGTCAAAAAAACGAAATTATCCGGAATAAAAACATTGTCCCAGGATAAAAAGTAGCCTATATGTTAAGTGGAACCTGTCATAATATATTCCTGAAAACTGCATCGAAATTGGTTCAGCCGTTTCTGAGATTAGCGTGCACAAACGCACAGACAAACAGAGAAACCGACAAAAATTCCAAATATCATTCTTTTGGGTACTATTGCGTTAATAATGGTCTCCTATAATATTTTTTCTAATATATCTTCCATGTACAGACAGCGATCCTTTACATTTTTATTATATGTATAGAATCGAAGATAGATAGATAGAAGAAGATAGAATAGATAACTAGTAGACTCCCACGACTCTGTCCGCGTGGAGTCTGAAATGATTCGCCAACAGTCGATTGTCCTATGAACGTTTGTCTAACAGAATTATTGGACCTAACCGTGGCATATAAAAAAAATCAAAATGTTGATATTACCCGGGATAAAAAGTACCTATCCTATGTTCGTCTCCTGGTTTTAAGCTAGCTCCTCATTTATTTTCCGCCAAATCTGTATAGCTGTTCTTGAGTTATTATAAAATAAATTATTATAAAATAAAATCGTTCCGCTGTCTGTTTGTCCGTATGTCTAGACCTTTAGTCCACATAAATAAAGTCGCGGGTAACACCTAGTATAATAATAATAATACTCGTAATTTTTTGATCAAAACACTTAACTTACAAATGCATTAGAGTTTACAATAAATTTTGAGGGTGCACATCAGCTAAGCAAGATACACAATTCTTGAGCAACTGGCATCTGATATGATGGCATATGATATCCATGATGCGTAGTCATACTAAACGGGCAGAACTAGTATATTATAATGAAGGAGATAAGGTAAATCTTCCGTGGATCAGCGGTCCGTAATCCACAATATTGATTGATTGGGAGTCTTGTGTTGTTTAATAATCTAGCCACGGTCCGAGATGGATTGATTACTTCTGAAGCGGATTATGTTTGTACATAATTGTATTTTTCCCAATTATAATATACAGTGTATAACTAATGGAATTTAATAAAAATAACCGTAAATTTCGGAAAGTTGTATGAACATTCCTGAGTTGTTGTTCGGGGAATCTTCACACTACATATTTAGAAAAATAAACATATGATTTCGAGTCTCATATTTTGTAGATAGGTTTTCTATTCTCTATTGAGGGATCGCCCACCACCGGGCCCTATACCCTCCGCTGACCCTCGGATCTGCCTTCTTATGATCACGAACACAAGACACTACAGTCGCAACGAGAAGCCAGATCCAAGCACCTAGCATGCAACCATAAATACATAGCTGCTAATCCGAAAACCAATTAAAATTTTAATCGACATATGTTTCGCCAACACCCGTGGCATCATCAGGATTAGTTTTCCATGTTAGTTCTATCTACCGAACCAACTAACTAACAACTAAAACCAATGTATTGCAAATCATTTTTATACCCTCAATCAACATAAAAAAATAAATGTTAATACCTACATATTAGTTTAGAAATGTAAAATTATTATAGATAAATAATTATTAAAAATATACATTAATTATTAATTGTTAAATTATTAGAAGAAAAATAAATTTATAATAATATTAAATATATATAAAAAAAGACCATATCAAGGCTGTACGAGTCTTGTATTGTTTGCAGCCAAAACTGGGCTATACAAAATCTAGCCACGGTTTGGATTGATTACAAATTAATACCTGAAGCGGATTTATGCTTGTACATAATTTGTATTTTTCCCAATTAATAATAGACAGACGGATGCCTTTATCTGCAACTAATGTAGAATTTAACTATTAAAATCTGCCAAGTGGCCCGCCTGGAGTAAATTTCGGCAAAGTTGGATTTATTAGGATTACATTCTAAAAGCTGATATAGTTCCTTGTTCGGGGAATCTTTACACTACATATTTAGAAAAATAAACATATGATTTCGAGTCTCATATTTTGTAGATAGGTTTTCTATTAGTTGAATATATTTATAGCTTTTCGCTTTAGCTTGCCGTTTCTATTACATCGCTGTACCTATACATACATACATATACCAGATAGTATAGGTAAAAATAGAGAAACTGAGAAAACGGGGTTTGCAAAGTATACGCGGGCGAAGCCATATTATGTAGATCATAGAAGTTACATTATTAAGTACATAAAAATTTCCATATTTCATTAAATAAAAACGCTCCAGCAATGAAAAGAACAACTCAACCAATTAAAATCTCAAAACTCAAAAAAGGCTCGTTTTATTCATGTTTATTCGGCACACAGAAAAAAGCCAAAATCTGTAAAATAAGCAAACGCACAACGCGTGGGTACAGTCGATATTTATTCAGACAAAATTGTGTACACATGGATTGATCCCACAATTTCCACGGCCGTCATTTCAATAGCCTACTTAAACCCATTTCCTTTATGCCTGTCTAAACATTAAAAAAAAAATCAAAAATGGCCAAAATTCGTTGTTGTTTTAATCTTGTGCAAATTAATTATTCATTCCGCCGAATCTAGTATAAAATGTTATTTCATATACTTCGTATTCACCCATGGAGTCAGATACTAGAAAGAGGTGTTAATACTAGAGTATCTACTTCGTCAATATGTATAATACGTCAGCCTATTGCAGTCTGCTGCTGGACGCTTCCCTCAGGGCACAAGGAGATCATGTCTCCAGTTTTCGCCATCCAGTCACTAGCAACCACCCTCTTCAAGTCATCGGTCCATCTAGCTGGACGGCATCCAACACTACACTTGCCAAGGCAGGGTTTCCATTCGAGAACTGTCTTTCGACACGATAATGATGTATATTTTATTTTCGTTATATAAGTTAGATCACGACTCGTAGTATGCCTACATTCGTCATCTTGACATATGATTACAATAGCGCTTACCTACACTGTATCCTCTCAGTTAACGAACGCACTAAATGAATAGTTCCTAAAATGAAATGTCACGATGTCGAACCTATCGAATCGATCGAGTAGCGATGCTACTTTATCTAAGCCTCGAAGAGTTTTGTACTAATATTATGGACGCATTAGTTAAGTGATTCTATTATATTTTATTCATATAAAATAGAATAGGCGCGCCGCCGCCGCCGTTGAAATGACGATGGTTAAACCGTGTTGACTACATTGGCAGTCACATTTCTGTATAGGGGTAGGCAGAGACTACAGATCCCCATTTAGTATGTTCCAAACATACCTCTCTTGCCTCGTCCACATAGGCGTGAGGTTATTTATGTATATACATTGCTGTATGTATTGTTTATAATTTAGATACATACAGCTCCTCTCTATATTTACTTCATGATTTATACTAACCTTTGGTCCGTGCGTCACACGCCTGTAATGGAGCATATGCAAAGTAAGATGGACGCTGTCGTTTTTTGTAGGAATTATTTTACATTTCTGGCGCTAACAGTTGTAGGTGCCCCAGGTTGAAAGCGGCGGTAGGCTCACCCCTTAACGCGTGTTACTTTATAGACTAACTGGTAAATGTGGGTGTGTTGTCTAATTTTCACAGTTTTGCCGTTGGGCTTGCTCTTTGGAGGTTGCTCTTTGGTGATATTATGGTCTATTCGGACTGCGAACAGCGAAAATTATACTTATATGGTTGAGACAGAAAGGGACTGGTAGAATCCGCCACAGTAGGCATGATTATCGTTATTTATGATTGATATCATGACATTATATTTTTTTGACATAGCTATTAAACTAAACAATAGAGTGAGTTAAATATACAGGGTGGAAGTGACAACCAGGCAAATATTGATATGGTGATTTCAGACCATAATTCTGAGGCGAAAACAACTGAAAATTATCGCAGGAAATCTAAAATTTTCCGTTTTTTTTTTTGGTGCTCTGCCTAACCCGTAAAGGATAGAGGCGTGATTATATGTATGTAAGTAAAAAAAAGTTGGGGTAGTAACCCCAATGGAGAGTGAAATCTGGCATTTCTTGCGAGTAATAACATTATCGTGTAACTCAAAATAATGGCACTTATTCAGTATTTGCCTGGATGTCACAGACACCCTGTATAGGCTTAGGAAATACGTTCATACATATGCAGTGGCATGCTTATTCCAGCAAACTAAAAAAAGTGTTTTAAAAATATGACACAAAAAGTAGATGGTTAAATAAATTGAATAAATCTCGTAAAATTCGATTTACATAACGCCCGCATTCATAATTCGGGGATTATCTTTCATTTTAATGGGTCTCACAGCCGTTTTAATTACGAAGTCCCGCGGATAACAAATGAACTAAAGAAAATGAACAGTATCGGAGTTGCATAGACACTAACGCTCTTTTCGGAGGACTTCATATCCTGATACGAAGAGTGGAATGTTTTACAGAAATATTTGCCAGTGGTTTTTATTTTTCACTTAGCTAAAAGAGATTTAGTTTTACCGGCACAGATTCGGAGTATTAGAGTTCTGCTAAATATCTGTTATAATTATTTATATCAAATGCGATTTTAAAAGTGAGCCAGTCATGAAGATTCATAGTTTGGAAAAGCCAAAGATATTACTAAGGCGAAAGTTTGTGAGTAAAAAACTACTAAATGGATTTTGATGAAACTTCACAATAATATAGCTTACATATCAGAATAACACATAAGCTACTTTTTTATCCCGGGAAAATATTTTTATCCCGGATAATTTAGACATTTTGTTTTTTCTGCAGTCCACGCGGACGGAGTCGCGGAAGTCCATTAGTTTTCAAATAAATTCCGTATTTTTTGGATAAAAATCTTCTAATATTAAAAATAAACTATACCGGTGTTATTACAAAAAATATATTATCAAAAAATCTCTATTACAACAACGTTTTTAGCCGCCAGCTAAAGTTATATGTACCCTATTCAAAGATATACAGACGTAAGCCTGTATAACTTTAACGGTGTTATTACAAAAAATTAGAACACTACCTATATTGAGCGCTCGTTTTAAAAACTAACCTATCCTAACACACGAAATAATGAAAGAGGCGCTATCACATTATACGTCCTTTCTATTCATGTACACATCGTCACCCAGTGGTGGGTGGGAATGATAAGCTAATCTGCCATTCTATAAGCGATAAATCAGGTAGCCACGTTTTAATTAAATTTGGGACATTCATAAACGAATATGATGATAATGATAGACGGTTGTATCCTTGTGGAATAATATGTGATTGAATATTGAGAACGGTGGATAGACGAGAATAGTAAAAGCTATATTTGGCAGGTTTTTTGTAAATAAAAATAATTCTGTGCTGATAACGGGCTTTACTCAAATACATCATCTGCATCTCCTGCCGTGCATGTCATAAGAGTCAACTAAGGAACTCCAGGGCGTTTTCTTCGATATTGTTTTTACCATCGAGATAAAATGTAACAATTAGGTTATTACCTAATTACTTACTTATGCCAGAAAAGTGATGGTAGTGACTTTATTGTTAGCTAGACTTAAAAACTAACATAGATATAAAATGGCGAGCACATAGTTAACCATTCAACGTTTACCGAGCCAATCTCGCTGGTGTTGAATAATGAACAGGTTGCGCAGTCTTTTTATCCGTCCAGTATAGTCTGTGTCATATACCAAGATACACTTCTGAGTATGTGATTTGCTTTTCAGTAAAAAATATGCTGGCTCTTAAGAATTTGACCATAGGTTAAATAAGCAGGTTGTAACATAACCCATCTTTCAAACAAAAGTATCGAAATAGGTTCATCCGTTTGGGAGCTACGAATTACGATGCCACAGACTGATAAACACACACACACACACACACACACACACACATACACATACACACAGTTGTTTAGGAATTCTCCGTACTATCGGGAAAAATAAATGTATTACGAGTCTCTTAGCTAATTTCATTGAATTTCTTTAATAAAAACTTTTCATTCTGTTATACTAAACTTAACACTAATTATTAAGTTAATTAATAATGAATTATTAATAATATGACCTACATAGTACTCATACTAAATGGAGTTATGTAGTCTTTGCCTACATGGTAATAAAAATCTACCTTAAGTAGGGTAGATAGGGTAAGGTACCTTGCCTTACAAAACTCGTACACGTATAAAATTACTAAATATACTTTTACCATTCCACTTAATATTGCAGATCATCTCGTTTTGACTTTGTACAGTCACACAATAAGATTATACACTTTTCTTTCTACCACCTTAGCTGCAGATTGTTAAGGGTAATTGGAATAAATGGTCTGCTGTACATTGTATGTCACGTACGAGCTTTTAAGCCTTCAATTTGGAGTTTGTACAGAAATGCTTAATCTCCTCTGGCCCTTACGCTGTTTATTAAAACATCTCCCTTTGAATATGATATTTTTAGCATGGGTTTTAAAATTGAGGTAGGAAAAGGTAGGGGAGACCGAGGAGGGTTGTGACAACGTCAATTTTTAAGAACCTATGACAGTTAGCAAGTAGGCAAAAATGCACGATTGTTTCTTTAGAGATACGCCATTTGATAAAGTAGGCGCCAAGGGTGTAGGGCAAGTGGTTGTGTGAGTATGGCATCTGCATGAAAAAAAATCTGTAAAGTAAATTTTTAGTCAAAAATTTGAATCTTTTTGTATGGTGACTTATTACATTCATGTGGTTATTCCATTTGTTTTCATAATATGTGGCTATTGAAGTTTCAAAGCGTGGCATTATCTTGCTGTGTTTGCGGATTGTCTCGAAATTACGAATTATTACACGTTGTCACAACTCTCCTATTTTCTCCTATTTTAGCTTATTTTCTTGGTAACATATTTAAAATGCCTTTTAAAATGAGTTTTTTTAATATCTATATGTATGTTCATCTGTTTTAGACAATTTTTAAACAACCTAATTTGAAACATAGATTAAACGAGATTAAAAGTTTTTTTTATTACATTTTTATCATGATATTTTTATTATGAATACTCACAGAGTCACCCCACATCTAAATAACCTACGAACTAAAATTATTTGCAATAATAAATCATGATATTATATGGCCCTGGGGTTTGATATTGCATCTATGAAGAATTGCTATTTTTTGTTTCAGAATGCCTTATAAATTATACAGGATGTTTTTTCGTTGCCACCCTTAACGAAAGGTACATACTCTATACATCAAATAAAGTAAGTTTATGCCAAAAAATGTTAAGAAACTGTGTAATTATAAAAAAAAATACTTGATCGGGCGAAATTTATGGTGTCCAGTGTTTATGCTAGTTTTTTCATACACAGATATTAATTATTTCTCGTGAAAAAATCTTGCTACACGCGTCAATGTGCATTTATGCAGAAAAACGTAGTCTATTTATTCAACTTTGGACCCTAGTTTTGGATACCAGACACTTCCCAGGTATGCTTCCATGGAGAAAAATTATCGTGATGATGAGGAGATTCCGTAGTTTTTTGGAACGTTGACGACCAAAAATCATCCTGTATATTTACGACTGACTGAAAACGTATGTTTTGTTTTTACATAGGTACATACAAAAGTACGTTATATCTATTAAATTTAATCTAACTGTCACAAGCTTACCTCGGTTCATAGGAGAGTTTTGACAAGGGGAGTATTTTCAGTTTTCGAGATACCTATCAGAAACCTTCACAACTTTCATGAGCTTTGATGACTGATTTTAAAAAAAAGGATTGACCTACATTTAGACATAGAGTTCACAATCGTGGCGTCTTTCTTTATTGAGATATGTTAGTTTAAGTAAAAATTGTCACAACTCTCCTCGGTCTCCCTTAGTCATTGTTGTTATGTTCTGTGTTTTTTTATGTAATTTTTAATATATATTTATAATAAGGTTTTATAAATTTCTCGTCGCTCATCCAACTAACATTTGTATAACTTTAGCACACGTCACCCAAAACGGTCAGTAGGACGGTCACTATCCAAATTAAGTTTGGTGCACAATAAAAATAAAGGACAATACACACTCATCCATTCAAGTCAGCCTGATGTGGGTCTCGACGGAAGTGTACTCGAGAAATCATAAATAATACCCTTCAGTTACATGCGGGGTTTTAAACAGGGAATAATTGTGAATTACGGATATATTGTCTTTTGAATTTCTGAGGCCGTAGTTGTAGTAGTTGAAGATATTTTTATCTTTTAGAAAAGTGTTAGTTAAAATGAAAATGAGAACTGTTTTAATATTTCTCTTCACCTCCTTTATTTCGCTTTGATATTCTTTTAAACAACCGATTTTCCATGTTCTTTGAGCTAAAAATATAGGTGGCAATACTAGAAGTAAAAAATATTTTTTTCCCTATAGGAAACGATTTTTCCAATGATTATATAGCCTATCTGAAGGATAAGTTTGATCCTGTCTTTCTCTAAAACTTGATCAAAATAGAGAACCAACTTTACCTTTCAGATAGGCATTTTAAAAACGGTGTTACATATTTGTTCACCACCCTCCACTGACCCTCGGATCTGATAACTCATAACTGCGAAAACAAGCACTTACACTACCCACAATCGCTACGAGAAACCAGACCCGAGCACCTAGCATGCAAGATAATACATCGCACTATTTCCGAAATCAAAAACTAGATATATTTCGCCAACAACCGTGCAACCCTCAGGATTATAGAAATTTGTAAATATTTGTGTAAATATTTTATCTTGCCTTATAAAAGACAAATGACGTCAAAGTACATTTTGAGTCACTTGTTACAGACAGTTATCATGCAGGTTTATCTGTTTTCCTCCTAATATGTATTTTATAGATACTTTGTTTAATTGCAACGCAAGACCAAATATGATAGAGGCCATTAAAAAAGAGATTAACATTCTATTATTACATTTTTTACTCATGATAATTTTCGGATATGGATGACATGCGTCAGACACATTCGTTTCATGCACAATCATATTATTATTTTGATACGGCATCCAAGTGATATCCGAATTAAAACAAACAACTAAACCTAATAATGGATCAACTATAGTCACATAACATATTATGTAGTTATATTATAGTACTAGTGGACGCCCGCGACTTCGTCTGCGTGGACTACAGAAAAAAAAACAAAATATCGAAATTATCCGGGATAAAAGCATTATCCCGGGATAAAAAGTAGCCTATATGTTAAGTGGGACCTGTCACAATATATTCCTGAAAACTGCATCGAAATCGGTTCAGCCGTTTCTGAGATTAGCGTGCACAAACGCACAGACAAACAGACAAAAAATCCAAAAATCATTGTTTTGGGTACTATTGCGTTGATAAAGGTATTCTATAATATTTTTTCTTATATATCTTCCATGTACAGACAGCGATCCGTTACATTTTTATTATATGTATAGATTTATCATCATCATCAGCCTATTGCAGTCCACTGCTGGACGTCGGCCTCCACTAGGGCACGCCACTGTGCAGCGTTCTGATGATAATTGGCTTGCTAGTTACATAAAGGCACGGTGATAGGAATTAAAATGCAGGAGCTTTTTGGAGGAACTTTTTTAGCTTTTACACAAAGAATAACATTTAAAAAATGTATAAACACTTCTATGTATTCACTTTTCTAAAGAACACAAGTTTACACTTTACAATCTCCTTAATAGTTCCCGCCTAGGAACTAGAGCACGTTTCCATTAAAAAATAATATATCGGAGCGTCGACTGTGCCATTATGTTAGAAAGGATTCTCATTGAGTCTACTCTTGTTTCCTAATGGACGCCAGTTCAGAAAAACTTGGAACTAAAACTATAAGTACAATACAAAGCTTAAAGAACTGTGAGGTTAAGTAAGCTAGAAAAATAGATTTAAAGTATGTCTTGTAAGAAATATGAGCAATAAGATTCTCTCTCTTTAAGAGTATGCCTGTACTGGTTTTCACTAGAATTCATCAGCTGCATCTCCTTCCGTGCATGCCGTAAGACTCGAGTACGAGTACCTAAGCAATTTAGGGACGTTCTTAGGCGATGAGCTAGCAACTTGTCACTCACTGATCTTTTTCATCTGATCCCGACATGCTAAACGTGTCTATGGGATTCTTTTTGTTATCTTGCAGTTCTGTAAAAATATCCACGCGAAGTCCATTTGTCTTTGCAAAAACGAAAGCAAATCATCTCGATCGATGAGCGGAACAACGGCGTGTCAATAGTATAAAATATATAAAATTCAATCATCGTAGTTTGGTCGACGCCTTTTGGGAGTCGAAAAAAATATTATTTTATTTCACCTGTACCCACAATCAAGAACCTATTTACCAAAGTTATACGAAATAGGAAAGAAAATGTTAAAGGTTACAATATTAATAGTATAATTTAATATCTGAAACAATAAAGACAAGAAACAACAATTAGCAAAGCGAACAGACGAACTTTGCTAAACATAAATTAGCATTTCTCTAAGACACTCAGAATAAAATATGTATATTGTTAATAAGTGTTATTTTATCTTAGTGGCTAATTTGAATAAAAAATAAATTAACTACCAAATTATTACAATTGATTGTATATACAGGATGTTTTTTTGTGGCAACCTTTAACGAAGGGTACATATTCTATACATGAAATAAAGTAAGTTTATGCCAAAAAAAATGCTGGGATTTTTTTATTTATAAATTCCTTGATCGTGCGAAATTTATAGTGTCTAGTGTTTATGTTAGTTTTTTTATAGACAGATATTAATTATTTTTCGTGAAAAAATCCTGCTACGCGCGTCTATGTGCATTTATGCAGAAAAATGCAGTCTATTTACTCAACTTTGGACCCTAATATTTTGGAAACCAGACACTTCCCAGGTATGCTTCCATGGAGAAAAATGATCGTGATGATGAGGAGATTCCGTAGTTTTCGGGAACGTTGACGACCAAAAATCACCCTGTATTATGTAGTTATATTTTATGTAGTCTTTACAACATTTGAAAAAATAAAGCCGCATTTATAAAAGAAAACTGTAATTACTCCGTTGAAAGTGCATTCATTTTTAAAACACTGTTTCTTTTCTTTTCAGATCGGAAATTTCTCCACCAATCGCCGGCACTAATGAAGCAATCCACAGACGGGATATTGAAGTAGCTGCCACTCGAACCACCTTCTCTCCAAACAACATCTATAACAAACTAGCTGCACTCCAAAATCAACCCTATAACGAAAGCAACAAGAACAAACCCTACTTAACCCAATGGCTGTGCTTGGAACAAAGTTCAACCAAGCGATATGTCAGTTAAATACCCTTCTAAATTCTAATCAGAAACGGCATTTGAAAAATAGAAAGCTTCATGACGAAGTGGTGTACCAGACTTGAGTTTTATTTGCGAACTAGTACGCGGTATATCAATCTAACCCAATGTATGGTAACGAGAACAGATACCGAGTAAACGTCACCCAAGTCAGGGACGCGTATGGCGACTCATAACTACAGCAGTTCACTGCCTAGCTTTGTTGCTTTATCTTCGTGTCTTCTCATATTAGTGTCTTTAGTACTACAGTCCGAGGCCTCGTCCGACTCAAGCGACTTCGAGTTCAACATCACAAGTCCGAATTCAACCTTCAATTGGACCCTGTTCGAAGATAATTCAACTTCAAAACCCGTACATATCAAGCATTCAAAATATTCCACACCTGTTGCAATACTACTGGTCATAATTTTCCTGATAGTAATTTTTGCGACAATAGTCGGCAACATCCTTGTTTGTGTGGCAGTCTGCCTCGTGAGAAAGTTAAGAAGACCAAGCAATTACTTGATAGTGTCATTGGCAGTGAGCGACCTTTGCGTAGCAATTATGGTCATGCCTGTAGCTATGGTGTACGATGTAATAGGCACCTGGCCTTTCGGACCAATAGTTTGCGACTTCTGGGTATCAAGCGACGTGCTATCCTGCGCCGCCAGCATTCTCAACCTTTGCATGATTTCCGTTGATAGATACTATGCAATAACAAAGCCTTTAGAATACGGCGTGAAAAGAACGCCGAAACGGATGCTTTTCTGCGTATTCATAGTTTGGATGGGTGCTGCTTTTATTACGTTGCCTCCGTTACTTATATTGGGTAATGAGAAGACTGAGACATCATGTTCCGTTTCACAGAATCAGGCATACCAGGTCTACGCAACATTTGGTTCATTTTATTTGCCATTGACTGTGATGGTGGTAGTATACTATAAGATATTTAGTGCAGCTAGGAAAATTGTGAAGGATGAGAGGCGTGCGCAGTCACATTTGGAGACGCATTGCTATCTCGAGATTAATGTAAAAAATGGTGGCGCAGCTGAAGCTAGACTGTTGGGCAACCAAGGAGCCCAACCGCCGACTAGAGGGTCTACTGCCAGTACCAACACAACTGTGAGTATTTTATGAGACATAGGTAGGAACATTCTTATTCTTAGTAATTTAAATAATAAACCTAACGCTACCAAAATAGCTGCAAACCTGACATCATCTAGTCAGAAAAATTGCGTTAGTAAATAAGTATTTCCAGTTATATTTTCAGATGAACAAATAAACAAATATGAAAAAAATCACCGAAATAAACGGCGTAGATAACAATTTCTGTATACTTAGTGAGATTTCTTTCTACAAACATGTAATAATTCTTCCTGATAAGACAGATAAAAAGGTAAACCTGAATTAATCTTTATAAAGTTCTTTCTTTGTTACAGTGTAGCGTAGAGAAAACCGACAGCACCATCGGCAGATGTTTCAGCGGACAACGAAAGTCCAACGAATCGCAATGCCCGATGCTGCAGCAACCGAGAACACCAAGCAAACCCATCAACTCCATCAATCGATCCATTTCGCAACAAGGTCATACGCCAGACTTCAAAGTGAAGGAGAGGCGAAGACAGTCTTCAGAAAGCAGCCATAAATTAGCAACGAACAGAATCAGATCGTCTCTTTCTAACTTCGCGCATAAAAGTCACATCGCAAAAGACCTGCTGCACACCCACTCACCGCATCAAAAGAAACTGCGGTTTCAATTGGCCAAAGAACGGAAGGCGTCCACGACCCTCGGAATTATCATGTCAGCGTTTGTTGTTTGTTGGCTGCCATTCTTCGTGCTGGCTTTAGTGAGACCTTTTGTCGCTGAAGACACGATTCCTGATGCCGTTAGTGCAGTATTCTTATGGCTAGGTTACGTGAACAGTCTTCTTAATCCGATAATATACGCAACATTGAACAAAGACTTTAGAAAGCCGTTCCAAGAAATTCTCTTCTTCCGATGTTCAAATTTGAATCATATGATGCGAGAGGAATTCTACCATAGCCAGTATGGAGATCCCGATCAACATTATTGTGTAAATCACTCGACAAAAGTACAGAACTATGACGAAGGTGTGGAGATAGTTTCTACCGTTGATAGGGAAGAGACAAGAGCGTCGGAGAGTTTCCTATGATTTTCAATGCCTACGGTCGACACTAGAGACCTAGATTCTGTGATCTAATTAAGACTTTTTAATATAAACCAAGGTCTAACAGTGTTGATTTAAAAAAAATACAATAGATTATTAAATAATCAAAACTTTCGTATAATAATAATAATAAAATTTTTAATTGAACGTTTTGTGAAATTTGTAGTTAATGTTCGTGTCTGAGTTTCGTTAAAAAGTATTTGAAATGATCAATGAGAAAATTAAACTTCTTCCTTTTCTGGAATGACCAAAGATGAAGTGTTTATAAGATTATAAATAATAGTAATATGTTGTGAATTTAATAAAAATTAGTATTACAAAGGTACTAATGTAATAAACTGTTAATATTGTAATTAAGTAACGTAGGATATACTAAAAGTATTTTAATTAATGTGATAGTAGATATAGCATTAAAATTATTTCTTGTTGATTTCTGTTCTTTTTAATGTTATTATTTCGCTGTATTATGTTTATTCAACCTGTGCAATTAAATTGTAAATTAGTATGTGCATTTTAAATGATATAATAAATATAGTTTATCCGAGATAATTGAGGTTCACTATTGGCACTGCCGAATAATAATAATAATAATGTAAACATAAAATTTACTTTAAATTAAATTATATTTGTTTAACCAAACAGCTAGAGTTGTAAGTCAAATTAACGATTCTAGATGTTTATTATTATTTCATGTCTAGTAAGTGTTAGGCTTATCTGTTAAATATTTTATCTTTTGTTTATTTATTTTTTTACAATTTTAACTATAAAACCTTATTGAACCTACTCCTTTTATATATAGCTATAAGTAACTAAATTATTTGTGAAAATAACTAAGGATAGGTAAGTAAATACCTAAAATTTGCTAAGCATACTTTAATACAAAGGAGAATGTTAGTGCTGTAAATATTGTTGATAATAATGTAATAGTTGAAAGAGTATTAATTAAAATAGGTATACATAGGATTTGGTAAATTTTTATTTGCAATAATTTTAATATAACGATACAATGACATTAAATTAATGCTGCTATTATAAAATCAGTATCTCTTGCTAATTCAACGATGAGTTTAGTTACGATGCGATGCGATGGCATTAGTATTCTTTATAATATTTATTTAGAGTGATAAAATAAGATTAAATAAAATAAACATTTAATATTTTTATTTATTATTATGTTCAAGAGATACAATACAAATAACAAAATAAGTGTAAATAGTATTAAGTGATGCAAACACCAGCAATGTGTCTACAAATAAAATTTATTGGCATTGCGTATTTCCAAAAATACTTGTAAATTTGAATAACTTATATTGAAGTAATGTTATTAAAATTGTTGCCACTAAAAAGATACCAAAATATAGGTAAGGTATATAAAATAAATAGGTGAATATATCGCAGACACCGTGTGGGGAAACTACGCTTGGAAAAATAATAATTTGACAGTTGAAATTGATGTTTTACTGATATCTAAATACTAAATTTTCTTTGATGTAGTTTCTTTCCATAGATATTTGTGGTGAGGTTTGATATAGATTGTATCGGGACGTGATTTAAATTTGAACATGATTTTATCTATTCTAATATAAAATCAATAATTTTCCTGTAATTTTTTGGAGGTCTTATGTATTATTCGCAGTACAAAATTATCTGGAAAATTCTTGTGGAAGTTATAATATTTAGATTCATGTCCAAATTTTATCTCATTCCGGATATCACTCTAGAACATCAAGTAGGCATTGAAACCACAGATAACCTATCTTTTAGATTTAGTGAAATTGTATAGGAAAATGTAATCAGTGTGTATTTTTGCCATAATTTGCCATTTTTTGAGAGGGTAGGTAAGTGTGAACTGTTCTTAAAGTTTTATATCTTTTTTATAAGATCAAGTAAGTTAAGATTAAAGCATTTATTAACAAAAATTGGTATAGAAAATAATAGTAGTCAAAAACCCCTATAAGTGGCTCAAAGATTTACAGTTGATACTTCACAAATTCTAATTAAAAATTTACTTAAATAATTTTCAGTTCAATATTTTTATTCATTTTATTCATTTTATGGTAGTATATTACCTATATTTATGATAACTTTCTGTTGACGTAATGTTTACTAAAAATAAACTATAATTACACAAAGGCTTATTTAAATGTGGTCATAATATCCCATTGTGCTGCTAGAAAAATAATCTTTTGACCGTATTTCGAGTCACGCGATAAACTGTTTACACATTATTCGGTATGATATATTCGCTTTCTTGGAAAAAAAAAAAAATCTCAAGTTTTATAGGAAAATTTATTATTAATATTACTTATTCTAAATCGTCAATCATCACATAAAGTCTGAAATGTTTAAATTCTATAGGTTCATCCATTAATAGGAATTTTGTAAATCCACAATACGAACATAATTTGATATAGGTAATAGGGATGTTTACGGTTTTTTTATTTGCATTTATATCGAAAGATCATAAAATAAAAGAAACATTTGCGAAAAAAAACTTCGCTAGTGTGAAAACTTTCCGGGATATAACGATTTCAAAATCACACTTTTAGACTTGCCAAAAAACGCTCCATACAAACGGCTACCACAATTATGACGTCACTCTTTCGTAACTTGTACGCGCGTAAAAGAACTTTTGTTCTGCAGCTATTTTAAATATTGCGTTTATAAATATGATCACAAAGCAAAAGTTGCTGTAAATGATGCAGGTGGATATGTGATGTTGTAATTTTCAATTACTTTTACGTTTGAAAAATGGATTTGCTCACTTAACTTTGAAGGCTTATTACTACCTCATATGGATACTTGATCAAATTGTAATTTTACAGATAGGTATGATTTTGATGATTTATTCTGATAAGTATAAAATGTCATTAAAATTCAACCATAGTAAACATCCCTTTTATTTGACGAATTATTCTATAAATATGATATTTATTAAAGTTTAATAAAATAATTTAATTTTTGTTGAACTAAATAATAGCTACTATTCAAAGCTGTATGTAATTTAACTATATTAAATATATTTCTAAAACTTATCTATCTTACATAACATATGAGTATGCTTATGATATCAATATTAGCTATCTATTCAATGTTTTTAATATTATTTTATTACATTTTAGCATTTGTGATACTGTACAAAAAAAAACTTAACAGTAAAATTTATATTGTGCAATACTTAGATGTAGGGAGATAAATAATAATCAAATATGTATATTATTGTTATTGTAAAAAGTGTTATTACAGTTATAAATATTACGGAAATAATCTATACATATAATAAAATGAAACGGATCGCTGTCTGTACATGGAAGATATATGAGAAAAAATATTATAGGAGACCTTTATCAACGCAATAGGACCCAAAACGATCATTTTTGGAATTTTCGTCTGTTTGTCGGTTTGTCTGTGCGTTTGTGCACGCTAATCTCAGAAACGCCTGTACCGATTTCGATGCAGTTTTCAGTAATATATTGTGACAGGTCCCACTTAACGTATAGGCTACTTTTTATCCCGGGAAAATATTTTTATCCCGGATAAATTCGACATTTTGTTTTTTTTTCTGTAGTCCACGCGGACGGAGTCGCGGGCGTCCACTAGTATTACATAAGTGTATACAAAAACATTACGTGTAATATACCTACCTATGTATGTGTAAAACTACGGTTCACACTTAGCGATTCTTCTCGATGTTTATTTTATTAAAATTTATTTTAGTTTAATAAACATAATAATATGAGCTCTTATTGTACAAAAATGTGTTGAGAACAATTTTAATTTATTATATAATAATGCCACAAACTTACCAATTTTCTCTTAAAAACTTAGCTTTTCACTTCTACTATTTTATTTACCTGACTTCGTATCGACGCGTGGACTCATGGGACACCATCCAAAATACAAACTGCGGTCATCAACCTCCCTGCCCAGCGTGGTGACTATGGACAAATACCCCTCATGACAGTCTTGTGGCGTGCCCTGGGGGAGGCCTACGTCCAGCAGTGGACTGCAATAGGCTGATGATGATGATGATGAACCTAACAGTAGTCAGTTAAAAAGCAATTACGAAATATGAACCTGACGAATTCGTTACGATTAGCGATTCCTCTGATGCTACAATCGCCATTGTTGGGAGTTTCGCGACAGCGAACGTCGAAGCCAAACGATGTTACATTGTCTTAGCGCCCTGATTAAAATAAATAGGTAGTAGAATTAAGTAGGACCTGTGGGGCAAGTACGAACTTTTTTGATGGATAGTAACGTAGATAATTATTATACACTGTCCAATCTCATAAATTTTGCTTGCGTGACGATAGCTCCGCAAACTGTGAAATAGTTCGTACTTGACCGACTGTAAAAGCAACTGTTTAGTGAAAATGGAATAAGTAGTGGTATTGACCTATACAAATAAGTTTGTGGCATTATAGCTTGTATTAACTTTAGTGTATAAAAATAAAAACTGTATTTTCAATCTGTATGTATTGTAAATTATAATTAGGGTAGAACACAACAACCTCTTGTTCTCTGGTATTAATGTATTTTTCTTAAATAGGATTCTTAAAACGGCGAAAATAAAATTAGATTTGGAGGATCGAATTGTTTCATTACTTTCCCACTTATATAATATCTACCCTTACATAGATAAATATATATACACACTAAATATATATACTATATATAGGACAAATGTAGCTTACTCACTTAATATCGTTTAATAGTAGACCTTAATAATTTTCATTTACAAAAAAGTTATGTTAAGATCGGCCCTGAAACTGCAATAAGATACCCAGAACCCTGCAAAACCACACGGAAGTAATATAATGACTTTTTAACACGATTTTGGGTGAACAAGATTCCCAAAACAAATAAACAAAGAGGTTACGATGATCAATGTAGACCCATTTAATAGAGACTGAAATAAATATGAACTAACAAACTGTTGGTCTTAGAGATAACATTATTCTCCAAATGAATATTGAAATTTTAATAAAAACTAATTTATTTATCAATGTGAATACTGTTAAATTAAGTAAGGGTGATCAAAACTAAACGGGGCTTCAATTAAAACTTTTTTGCTTATGATACTGTGATGGATGGACTTTTAATATAGATACAGATTATCGACTACCGTGTAGTTATTCGCTAAATAGTACTTACATTATTAGTCAAGATGCAAAACTTTTACGGTGTTATTACAAAAGAGCGCTTAAAGTTAGATTCGATTTAAATATGACATTTGACAGCAAAATGTATGGCATATATGCCAAATTTAGAGCATGTTTTAAATTCTTTTGTAATAACACGGTTAATGTCATATTTAATACTAGTGGACGCCCGCGGCTCCTTCCGCGTGGACTACAGAAAAAACTAAATATCGTAATTATCCGGGATAAAACATTTTCCCGGGATAAAAAAAAACTGAAAACTGCATCGAAATCGGTTCAGTCATTTCTGAGATTTGCGTGCACAAACACACAGACAAACCAACAAACAGACAAAAATTTCAAAAATCATTATTTTAGGTACTATTGCGTTGATAAAGGTCTCCTATAATATTTTTTCTCATATATCTTCCATGTGCAGACAGCGATCCGTTACATTTTTATTATTTGTATAGACTTAAGTACCACATTAAAATTGAAATTTTTAGTTTTGCCAACAAAAATCTTTGCCAAAAAGCTCTAATCATATATTCCGCTATATCTGTCACTGTAGTCGCACCCTAACCAACTTGAATCACAGCCAAAACTCGCGTGCTCACTAATGACCCGGCTTTCATCGGTGTACTGTCAACGGCAATGACCTTTGCTTGTCATTTAAAAATAGTCATTCCCATGGTCGTCACCAAACATGGATGTTAAAATAGTTTAGACATGCCCGTGGGATCACATAGCGCCAAGCTCAAGTAGAGCGTGAGGTACCAGGTACGAGATACCTTTCTGGAATGGCAGAAGACGAAAGATTGCTAGGTGTGGTCGAAGAGTGGGGAAGATTTTGACCAGTAGCAGTGCAAACAGTACAAGCCAATAAAACAATAGGTTTATTTTAGAAAACGCTTAAAGGTATAAACACAGACAAGTAATATCACAGCTAATATAATATTCAGAAATTAGTCAAGAAGTTTTTGTGGCCACCTTTAACGAAGGGTACGTATTCTATACATGAAATAAAGTAAGTTTATGCCAAAAAAAATGCTGGGAAAAAAATTAAAAAAAAAAAAAAAAAAAAATTAATTTCCTTGATCGTGCGAAATTTATAGTGTCTAGTGTTTATGTTAGTTTTTTTATAGACAGATATTAATTGTTTTTCGTGAAAAAGTCCTGCTACGCGCGTCTATGTGCATTTATGCAGAAAAACGCAGTCTATTTACTCAACTTTGGACCCTAATATTTTGGAAACCAGACACTTCCCAGGTATGCTTCCATGGAGAAAAATGATCGTGATGACGAGGAGATTCCGTAGTTTTCGGGAACGTTGACGACCAAAAATCACCCTGTATAAAGAATTTTTGAATACATTATTATGAAGTACCAAAGTGAATGAAGTCGAAGTTATTACAAAACACTCATCTAAAAATATACGCATGTTTGTTAAACATAATTTTCTACACGTGTTTTCTTTTTTGCTACACTGGTAAAGGTTAGGCCAAAGAAACACATAATTATTATGAAAAACAATGCCACGTTTTGGTTCAGCCCCGTTTCATAGAATAATTTCCGTTAATGAATTTGGTACCACCATATGTCTTACGCAGTTAGAGATAATCAGAAGCGTAGCGTGCCTTGGCGGGGCCCCTTCTAAAAATTGGTTTGGGGGCCCTTAGGAAGGATAAAAATTTAAAGAAAAAGATTGCATAAAATTGAAATAAATATTTATTTATTGCGGGTAATTATGATCTATCTGTTACTTTCCAAAATTTTTACAAATAATTCAAATTAAATATATACTCTCTTTACCTTTTTTTCGGTGAACTGATTTATTAAATCATTCATAGCTAGGGCTGCCAACTCTTAGAGCAAGAAAACGGGACATACACAGATCTGAAAAATTCCTCACCCGGGACGGCGGGGTTAAATATGCGGGACTAGAGCAAGAAAAACGGGACATACCTACAAATTGCCAAGATATTATATATTATAAAATTATTAAATTTTTTTTTCTTTTTTTATAGAGAAATAAATATTTTGTGATATTCTATTGGAAACGAAGGCCTTATTTTACTGTAACCAGTGGCGCTTCTGATATATATTTATAGTATACATACTTTGTTAGGTACTTACTCATAGTCTTTTAGAATAAACATTAAAACGCGAACCGAGCGAGCGCGAAATTTTTGCACTTTTTTTAACAACAAAATTTTGTTTTTTTTTAGAATAACACCTAAAATTCTAATTATAAAATAAATATCTTCTTCATATAATATTGTCCGCTTTGTGGTAGAAGCATAATAACGCGAGCGGAGCGAGCGCGAAATTTTTTCACTTTATTCTATATATTCTTTATTATATATATTACTTTATTCCAATAACAACACAAGTCTGACAGGCGTTCCTGTCCCATAGAGGCTCTTAATTTTGAAAAAACGTCTTTCAGCAGTTGCGGTTGTAACTGGAAGGGTCAAGAATAATTTGAATTTTGAATTATGTACATCGACTTTTGTGGCATTCATCCGTTGCAGTAAATTACTTAAACAGGGAAATTCTGCATCCCGCGATAACAGATTTACGGTGTTGCCAATTTTTTTAACGCATGCTTTAAAAAAGAAATCGCTTTTTTGTCTTTTATTATTTGTCAAATAAAAAAAAATCGAAGGAGTTTATTAATTTTTTCATAGGCACTTTGGGGGCCCCGTATAATTGATACGGCAGATACGGCGGTAGCTACGCACCTGGAGATAATGTCTTGCAATCAACTAGCGCCACTTTTTAAAGGAACTATTTGGCGAAATGCACGTAATATCCTTATCTTTTAATATCAATGTAAACTTAACGTGACATTATGTAGATATCGCGTGTTTTGGATGAATTTAAAGTAGAAATAACGAGTGAATGTTTCTATTAATTTGGATAAAAATGGATTGTTGTAAGCTCATAAATTATGAAGAGGAATTGTCTTGTGGTTTTTTATTGGGTGCTAAAAATTTGGTTGATTTCGCGTTTTAGGAATTAAATAAGTATTTGTTTACCCTTATATCTACCTATATACATATAATTAGGTAATAAAAATACAGATAGAATAACTTTACTTCGAGGTTAAAGCGACAGTTTTAGTTTAAGGTCAGAATAGGCATACTAGGAATTAGTAGGTTAGGATTTTTTTAAATAGTATTCAATCTCTGATAATTACGAGTATTAAACATTAAAGTTGTTGAGGATGAAGAAGTTTAGGCATTATAGATTTATTTAATACTCATCGCAAAAACCACGGTTTATATCTGAAGATATAGCTAAAAAGTACATTAAAGTCACATTTACCAATCACAAAATGTTAATTAACTGGTTAGCTGGAAGAAATCTCTGTCAGAGATAAGCTCGCCTTTGTACACTATCTTTGTCAATATCATTACCTTTTATGTTTTCTGTGTGTACAATAAAGAATAAGGTTTTAAATTACGTCAAGCTATAGTTTAGGTTCATGCGAATGAGTGACGCTCAGCCAGTCTTAAATAAACTACTGTATATTGTCAACTTATTTAAAACTTTTATTTCATTCATTATTCACTAAGTTTATTTGTTTACCCCAAATATTAATGCCATAATTTAAAACAGTTGGTTACACCTGCTACTATATTTTAAAGAAGTCCATTTCTTTTACGCGCATTAAAACCATCAAAACAACATCGTCGTCGTCGTCGTCGTCAGCCTATTGCAGTCCACTGCTGGACGTAGGCCTCCCCCAGTATACGCCACATGGCTCAATCTCTCGTTTTTGCCATCCCGTCACTACCAGTCGTCCTCTTTAAGTCATCGGTCCATCTGGCCGGAGGGCGCCCAACGCTACGCTTGCCGAGGCGCGGTCTCCATTCGAGAACCCGTTTACTCCACCGTCCATCGGTTATACGACAGATGTGGCCGGCCCACTGCCACTTCAGTCTGCTACATTTCGAGACTATGTCTGTCACTTTGGTCTTCTGCCGGATAATCTCATTTCGGACTTTGTCCATTCGCGAGATTCCGAGCATTGACCTTTCCATAGCTCTCTGAGTGACATGTAATCGGTGAGCCAGCCCCACCGTCAGGTTCCACGTCTCGGCTCCGTAAGTCATGGCTGGTAGAACGCATTGATCGAACACCTTGGTCTTGAGGCATTGTGGCAAGGATGATTCAAAGATATGACGCAACTTCCCAAACGCTGCCCACCCAAGCTGCACTCTTCTGGTGATTTCTCCCTCGAAGTTGTCTTTACCCAACTGCAATATTTGCCCAAGGTATACATACTTCTGAACAACTTCTAGGGCTACACCTTCGACGGATATCGGCTCAGGGATGATGTGTCGATTGAACATTACCTTGGTCTTGTCCAGGTTCATCCCGAGTCCCACATGCCTCGAGGCAGCATTGAGACTAGACAGCAATTTTTGTATACATACATATCACCAGTCGATTTGGCATCGCTGCAAGGATTCCAAAACGGCCCAGGTTTCGATGGAGTCGAAGGCTTTCTCGTAGTCCACAAAAGCCATACACAGCGGTTGGTTATACTCCTCCGACTTCTGTATAACCTGCCATACAGTATGGATGTGGTCCACGGTGCTGTAGCCTTTGCGAAACCCGGCCTGTTCCGGTGGCTGGAAGGCGTCAAATCTCAATGCCAGGCGATTCGTGACGAGAACAGCTTATAGACGTGGCTCAGAAGTGTGATCGGCCTATAGTTTTTAAGGAGCGTTTTGTCTTCCTTCTTGAAAAACAATGCCACCACACCCCTGTTCCACGCCTTCGGAGTAGTCCCATTGGCCAATACGGAGTTAAATAACCTTTTCAGCTCCTCAAGGACTGGTTTTCCCCCAGCCTTAAGGAGCTCACAGGCCACTCCGTCCTCCCCGGGAGCCTTCCCATTCTTAAGCTGTCTGAGAGCCGCCCCGATTTCGTCTATATCTACGTCTGGGAGATCGTCCGTAAAGTGGCGGACAATCAAAACAACATATCAACTTACAAAATTGTGTATAGCTTTATTAATAATGCAACTATTAACAAGTAGCTCTTTAATAATTGCTATATTTATAGCCCCGCTAGCAACTTTGGCCGTGTGGTTTATTGGTGAGACAAATTTTCACTTAATTAAGAATCTGTATACTCAAGCTTTGAAGTGCAATTTGCGCTCTATGCTTATTAAATAATGTTATTATGTTTGCATAAAACAATCACTTAACATTTGCGTATCTTCTTTTTATACATAAATCTTCTGGTCGTGTGTTTGTAATCGTACCAAAGTCTAAACGGCTGGACCGATTTTCATGAATTTTTTTGTGTGTGTTCAAGTGGGTTCGAGAATGGTTAAGATTAACAATTCGGTCAACTAGAACAAGTGTTTATATCAACGCGGACGGAATCGCGGCCTAAATAACTAAATAACAAATATAATTCAGTCACTAACATGCCAAGCTTCATATAAAACAAAGCTCTTTGATATGGATGTTCCTAGAGTGTAAGAGTGGAGTTTCTGAAGTTTACGAGAAAGCGCCTCCGTTATTATTCATTCATACGGCTGCTTTCCTGAAATGGGGTAGCTGGAACTGCAGGAACATAAAGGAGATATCACAGCCACGTTTAGCATATCAGTGATAAGTTGCTATCTTATCACATCTGGAAATGCCCGAGTTCCTTATTCGACTCTTACGACATGAATAAAAAGAGGTGCATCAACGTATTCCAGTAAAACCCCGCCCGCAACAGCCTAGGACATTTAGTATTATCATTCTCATACGTATTACAAAAACACAAATTTATAGTTGCAAATCGATAATTGCACAATCGCTAACACATTGCTATTGCATTACTACTAATAACTCCGGACCCCTGATTACCTAATTTGCAATAGCAAAGGCGAAGCAGCGCGATCGCGATAATTGAGAGCGCGCAACGAGCGCCCGGCGTCCTCCCGCGCCCCGCACCTCGCCCCGCGCACACACATTCTCAATTTTCGCTATCGCATTCCTTCGGCTCTGCTATTACTGGTCACGTAATCAGGGGGTGGATGTTACCACAACAGAACACGTAATATAGGTATTGGTACGTGTTTCTATATTACGTGTTCTGTGGTTACAACAAACAAAACGCAAACGCTCGCAGGTGGCCGCTAGCGAATAGTATCTATAAAAACATCCAAAATATTGCTGTATAAACTTTTAATATAAACTCTGTTATTCAAGGTTTAGTGTAGTCAGTAGAAGGTCACTGGCAGGCGAAGGGCGTAAATCCCCTTAAGCTTGGGATATTGAATCCCGCAGACATCATATATTTCATGCAAATTCTCTTAGAATCAGTTATTATTAAATTAGTCTACCTATACAGAATTTTGGAGTTTACATCTATACAGAACTGAGCTTTAAGTCATGTGGCTTTGAATTTAATTAGCAGACTTTTTGGTGAAAGCTTTTAGTGTTCAAATAGGTGGTAGAGACTATTTAACATATCTTTTTCGAATTAAAATCCATTTATTCGAAATGAAAGCATTTACAACTTATTTGGTGATCATCAAGTTTTTTTTTTATTTGTAACAGACTGGTGTAATAGAATCTATTTAGTTTTTGTCGCCTTAAAACGAAATTGTTAGAACAAACTAGGAGAAAATGTAAAAGTCAGTTCTCCTTTATGTTAAAACAAACAAAAGTTTTCTGAGAGTCTATACATGGTGTTTTTTTGTGGCCACCTTTAACGAAGGGTACGTATTCTATACATGGAATAAAGTAAGTTTATGCCATTCCTTGATCGTGCGAAATTTATAGTGTCTAGTGTTTATGTTAGCTTTTTTATAGACAGATATTAATTATTTTTCGTGAAAAAATCCTGCTACGCGCGTCTAACTAATATAATTATCTTTTATACAATTAACAATATCGTAAACTATTAATTGAGCATACTGTATCGCAGCCGCACACTAGCAAGCAACTTACGAAATTGTTGACAATCTATTTGCCTAACGCGATGGGTGGCCCGGTATGTGGACCGGTTTACAGTAAGCACTGCTCATTACGAATCATGTGTGCGAATATGAGTCCTGTTGAATACAGATTGTTACAACTAACTGCTAATATATGTACCTACCTATATAAATATAATCGGCACGGCGCACAGAAAAACCAGTCATGGTTTTTGTCGCGCTAGATGTGAATATCAATTGTATAGTTTTTCGAAATAATTGCATTTGTATCTCTTTTGAAATTCTCGGGACTACAGAGTCCCGGTCCTTTGAGAGGCGTGCATCGGGCCGTAGCCAAGATGTAGAGGCCCTTTTAAGAGAACTTTAATATGGTGTTGGATACACATTACCATCGCCGAACGCACAATATGATACACCCGGCGATCCGCCATGTGCAAGACTATTGGAGTGCAGAGCTCTGTCATGCGATGGGAAACAAGGTCATGGGCTATGAGGCTGAATTTTGGGTGGGGTTGGAAAATCGGGCTATTGAAGGAGACTAACGGACGCCTGCCATTACAACCAAGTCTCATAATTGTTAGGTGGCAGGCGGTGACTCGCCAACTCATTGCATCTGAAACGGCCGCACGCACGGAGCGACAAAGGGGGCAACATTTGGTGAGCGGCTAGGGTGGAGGGATGCCCCTGGACTTTAAACCGAAGCCAACTCGCCACTTACTGACGGGCACGTCCACCCTCGAGCTGTCATAGCTCTCGCGACTCCACTCTGCCCGGCCGGCGAAGGCAAGACAGAGGTGGGGGAACTGTTCCTCGTCAGACTTCACTCCGGCGCCGGAGATGAGGAACAGGTCTTCCCCCGGGAGTACTTCAAACGCTACCTCCCAACAGCTCGCCACAAGCTGCCCTGCGGGCTTATTATTATTATTATTATTATGTGCATTTATGCAGAAAAACGCAGTCTATTTACTCAACTTTGGACTCTAATATTTTGGAAACCAGACACTTCCCAGGTATGCTTCCATGGAGAAAAATGATCGTGATGATGAGGAGATTCCGTAGTTTTCGGGAACGTTGACGACCAAAAATTACCCTATATGATAGTTACTAATATTTGCGAAATGGGGAGTGGTGTAACCATCGTACATACCTATAAATAAAAGATCGTACATAGGTACACATCGGGCATTATTGATGTAAAATTCTTCTTCTTCAGCCCATTGCAGTCCACTGCTGGACGTAGGCCTCCCCCAGGGCACGCCACAAGGCTACTGCCACAGGGGGGTTTTGCCCATAGTCACCATGCTGGGCAGGCGGGTTGTTGACCGCAGTGTGATTTTCGGACTATGTTGTCAGTACGGGAGGCGCTGCTGCCCACGTCCCGGAATCCCTTAATCGCCTCGTACGATACCCACGGGCAGGCAGGGGTAGTACAAACTGTACTCTGCCAACACCACGCGGCGAGGTGATGCGAGGTGATGTAAAATAAATGTATATTATTTCCATGCCAATGCAAATGCAAGAAAACAACTACCAAGTACCAATTAACATTTGACAACAAATTGTTAATGTTTCTTTCTATTTTATTTATTGGCCTCTATTGTGTCGGGCACAGTGATTCCGCCAATGTGATGTGGAGACAAAATATCGACAAGATATCTACAGACAAAATATGTTACCGCACGGGCTTGGATCCATTGTGTCGCCGAAACTGTAGTAATCTTTCTCTGCAAATCAGACTGATGTAAGGGCGGAAAATCTCTAACTTACTTTTTACTAAAGGCCTCTTCAAGCTGAGAGCATTAGCGTTTTACGATGTAAGGCGCGTATTTTCAGTATAACAACATTGAAAAATACAGTGCAATTCAACGGGATACAATAACGCTGCGTGAAAGCGGAGCGTATACGCTTTGTGTGACCGGCCCCCTCATTACCAAACTAGCAAAGGCAAAGCTATAATAAAAATTGTACAAAAATCGCTTATACTTATCAAATTTGTATAACGTAAAACGAATTTTAAAGGAACTTTGACATTTCAAGGCGAATATTGTACAATTTTCGCTATCGCTTTGCTTCGGCTTTGCTATTGCAAATTAGATAATCAGGGGGCGGTATAGCTAATTCAGTACAACACAACGCAATGTTATGATGAGGCGATAGCGTTAAAACGTCTTACCACGCTAAATACGCTCTCTTTTTGAATATGGCTTAAAGCATATAAAGTTATTGTTATTATTTATAACCTATACATAAAAGGTATAAATTACAAAGGCGAACGAGATTAAATTAGTTTATTACCTATATGATGCTATTCCATAAGATACATTTCTGGACTTTAAATCCTTTTTCTTCTATCTAAAGGAGATAGATGACGACGTTTCCCTAGTGGTGAATAAATGTTCTTTTATAATAAATTTTCTTACATTCGCGTCTGAATCTAATTTATGAGCTTTAGAGTCTATATTTAAGGTTCAGAGGATTTGTTCGTTCGCCTAGGACTGATCCTATCATCCCTTTGGAAACCCCGATAAAATGTAGGAAGAATCTATGCAGAATTTTCTCGTTATGTATTTTTTATTCTAACTTGCGAGAAAATAATTAAAATCTGCTATTAATAAAGTCATTTTAATAGTGCATATTAAACCTACCTGCTAAGATTGAAAGGAGTAACTGGATATATGCTATGTAAAGGTTTATAGCCTAGAGAACATAATATATCTACAAAATTTAAGAATCGTAATCACATGTTCATTTTTCAAGATCGTATGAATATTCCTGAGTTATTCAGCAATTCCATACTATCAGAATATATTAAAAACAAACATCTGTCTTAAATGTTTATACAGGGTGTAACAAAAAGGGTGTGTTAAGTGAAAAGCTATGTAAATAGCCCACCATAGAGAACCTATTTCCAAAATTTCAGACACAAATTCACATTTTTATTTTTCCAGATAGTATGAAGAATTCCGAAACAACTCAGAAATGTCCATACAATCTTGAAAAATAAAAATGTGATTTAGAGTCTCAAATTTTGGAAATAGGATCTCTATAGTGAGCTATTTACATAGCTTTTCGCTTAATACCCTTTCTGTTATACCCTGTATATATTCATAGCGTAATGCTTAACATACTTGTACCCCTTTAATTACATTCTCAATCAGTCAGCCAATTATAGATATTCGTAGGAATAGAATTTGCAATAATAAACTTATCAATAGATTTAGTACACAAAATTTTGCAATTGCAATACGAGTAGCAGGTTCCACGAAATCTATATAAATTTTCGCCCAAAATCGTACTAGTTTTAGAACTAAATTCCCTTCCGAAAGGTTATCTAGTATTGCCGACATTTGATATCGAAATTGGTTGTCCCAAGAATTTCGGTGTAACATTTTTAAAGCTAAGCAGTAAGTTTTTCAGCGACGAAGGAGACTTAATGTCTTCAGTATGTTGACGAAGTGAAATTTCGTACCAAAATATGATATACGATATTGATGTGATATTCGATATCAAAGTGTGGGTATGCGTTGTAAATATTGGAATAAATACATTTTTGATAGAGTTATAAAGTGAGCGGTGGGTAGTGTGAGTTTAGGTAAACACGATTTGTTTTAAGAATAACAATATCACAATCAACTGTATCAATCGGTAAATACTATTTACTAACGTAAATGTGAAAGTTATATTATTTGTTATGTACCTACCTATTATTTTAAATTAAAACAAAAAAAATGATTTGGATCACTTGTGGCAATACATAAGAACAACACATAGAGACACGCGCATAAACTAGCAAAGCTGCCTTTCCATCAGAGATATGTTACGTGAAGTATGCGATATCAACCAATCGAGTCACAGATGTGTGATGTCAATGCATTTGATTAGTGGATATGAACAACATATAACAATTATAACAACATAGCATAGTGAAAAGGCGGCCTGTATTTAAATATTATTTCAAAAATGTACCTTGATGGTAAGTGAAGATTAAAAATAATCACGTCTATCACATACGAATATCACATATTATTATGCAGTGCTTAAGATCAAACAGCTATAACTATAGGTATATAGCTGTTTGATCTTAAGCACTACCATTATCGAGTTTAAAAAGCTTTATAATATTTGCTTTAATAGGTATTAATGTTCTAAAACACATGATTTTATCTTCAACTATATTAAGACCCACTAAAATCAACAAATTACGATATCAGACAATATGCAAATTTGGACATAAAATTTAAAGTATAGGCCCATGAAAGCGAACAGATAGAAATGGAAACACAAAGGGTAAAAAACAGTCCTCTTTTATCACAGATTTTGTTAACAGACTCTCAAAAAGCATCGTTTTATTTAATGAGGTTTTGTAAAACATCGACGCACACACGCCTGGAAATTTTCATAATCAGGAGTAAAGATGTAGCTATAGTAACAAATTTAATGTTGATGAGGAGTTTTGAACCTACTTTGAAGTGGTATCGTTACTCATAATAATAATAAACTATGCATTAGCTTAGCCTTTTGTAGTCTACTGCTGGACGTAGGCCTCCTCCAGGGCACGCTACTGCAATAGAAAGATTTTTGCCCATTGTCACCATGCTGTGCAGGCTAGGCGGGTTGGTGACATAGTCATATAGACGACTGTGTTACCGTAATGAAATAGACAGAATCATAGGATCTTCAACAACTTTCTAGCTACTAGCTAGCTTATCGCTCGAGATAATGCCCGAAACCCTTACGATATGCACCGAAGGAGATGCAGCTTATTTGTTCTAGTGAAGCTGTCTTTCTCTTTCTTTTCGGTCAAGATATAGGCGGCATCATCTTTATCCTTCAACTAAACCTGACCATTGGAATATAAGGCCCTAAATAAATAAAAGGTGCCTAATAAGCATAGTCATAAACACGCGACCCGAGCGCGCTAAAAATAGATCCACACTACGCAACTGTAACGGCGTCCTAACTTAAGACAATTCAAATTTGAATTTCAAATTATTTCTGTGCCGTCATTAATTCAATTACGTTTACGACTTTATGTTCATTGTTTTAATTAAATCGCTAAACAGTCTGTTCTTTATCAATTAAAATTAATGAGCAAAAGAAGAAAGATTAGGCACTTATTTATTTATTATTTATCTATTTGTATTGTTTCTTGATAATCGAATCGACGAATTCACAATTGACAATACGATTAAGCGAAACATTGGCACGTTTTTGAAATAAACTATTTTCCTTCATCTGCAGAAACATTGTAAAAATGTATATAATTTACATCTATTCTACATGTTGGACTTAAACACTGTATCAACTTACGAACGACAGCGAAGTTCGCAAAGTTATCGAAACATTTCCACCAATTGCGTTTAGACTCCATCGCGTCATCTAACGAGCATGCTATTAAATGATTCCTACCTAATCACAACATTCGTATTAACACAGATTACAAATAAATACACAAATATAATATACTTAATAAATTCAAAAATACACTACATATATTAATGTTTTATATTATAATACTATTATAATACTAAACATATAATAAAAAATCACATCTAACACAAAATTACGTCTATTTATAATGTTATCTTCTTGCTCCTTTTGCCTGTATTTCTAAGCCTTGCCTTATCGAGAATAAGGTTTTAAAGCAAAAAACGGGGTGTACCTATGTTTACTTCAGAATTAAAGTGTGAAGTGTAATCTATCGTAGCTCCCAAATGATATATTTGTATAACAGCTATGGGGAAATCGGTTGAGGACTTCTTAATGTGTGCAGTTTCTAGCAACATATGTTAGGACCATATACTAATTTGAAACACTAATGTCTTCTGGAACCACTGAGCTGGCGGTTAGGGCTCCGTAAGCCTGGACTTTTAGTAAACCCATCGAGTTTGGGCTCGTTGAATTTGTCTTGACTGGTTCTCTTCATGTTTTAATGACGAGGACCTGATGCTGAAAATGGGATGTGGCGGATGAAACCCTGGAATGCCGGAATGAAACAGATAAACCGATTTATATTTTTGCTGAAAATCTAGAATGACCAAAGTTTAATCTTTATTGTTTCTTAATCTCTGCAATTCTCTCAGAGCCAGTTTATCATGAGGATTGTTAAACAGCTTCCTTTGGTAGAGATCGCACATAGCGACCCCATCTAAACTTTTTACGCGGCGAAAAATAAAAGAAATTAAATGAAAGAATGAAAAATTACGGAGCTCCTTCAAAAAGCATGAAATAAAAAATTAAATAAAAAATTTTAAAAAACCCACGACCCAAAAAAAGTACGCAATTATTATGACAAAAGGTTTAAAATGCTAAACCCTATAAAAAGCAAAAAATAACACTACGTAAGTACCAACTGAAGCATGTCAGACTATCTACTCGGGACTTTGTGCCACCTTTATGTCGGAGGCATAACTGCTAATTTTGAACTGCAAATGGTTATCTTGGTCTGCTGTTGACCGTACGTATGAAATTTCTGATTAAATTATTTTTTGCTTTTTATAGGGTTTAGCATTTTAAACCTTTTGTCATAATAATTGCGTACTTTTTTTGGGTCGGGGTTTTTTTAATTTTTAATTTAATAGTTGATGTATAGAGTAGGTACGTACCCTTCGTAAAAGGTGACAACGAAAAACATCCTGTATATAATATGTAGTTTGTATGAATAGCTACTCGTACAAATACCTATGAAAGTCTTCTTTAATAAACACTTATAACAACTAACTTCCTCAAAAACAAAATAATTACCTATTTTCTCCTCCTAATAATAACTCCTACTCCCAAACTTTTATGTTACCTGTTTAGCTAAATTGCTTCTAACACCTACGTATTTATAACATCCAATTATCTCTTACGACGCCAAACAGGATATTATGTAGTTAATATTAATTAAATTATACCATTTACCACTTTGTTCTTCGTTCATTCATTCATTTACACATATGATAATGGTAAATATGTCGGTAATAGCATATGGAATAATTTAGGAAAATTGTTGATATTATCTTGGAAATTATTCAGGCTTAGGGTGGTGTAATGTGAATGAAGGATAAATGAATGAAAAAATACGCAAAATAAAGGACAAACTGAATAACTAAGAATTAACGCAAAGCCTAAACAGCCAATCTTAGAGATCTAAAAATTTGAGGACGTGTTAATAGTTCACAAAGGCGTTCGTAATGAAACATTTTTTAAAAATTCCTATTTGAACGATACCCGAACGGAAATTCTAACGTTTAGGTAGAAAAAGTCATGGGCGTCTGCTAGTCAATAATACTTTTATTAAGAAATGAATAAATTTTTACCCGAGTGAGACTTGAACTCACGACCTCTCGCATACCGTGCTGTGCTCTAACCAACTGAGCTACCGGGTCATTTAACTCGGATGACGAATTTGACTATCTCTTTCTTCATTTTTATTTTTACATATTGGCAACGTTATTTTTCATCCCGATAGCCATAGGTACACTAGACAAATATTTTTTTGTAAGTTACGTGTAATCCGTGGCCGAAGTTATTGTCTGTTTTTGAGGGCAGTGTAATCCATATATATGGTCTATTTTTACTCCATGCGTGATATTTCCTATTGTTATACCTACGCAAACTCTCACACATTTGCTTGTAAAACATATTACATACTACCCACTACAACGTTCAAAGGTTTAGATTCAAAACAACTCCCACTCGATCCCTCGTCTCAATTTCTCTGAATCTGAAATAACCTAAAGCTAGGCTTAGAGATAGCGCATAGGCTACTTTTTTGCATTTAATTGTATCAGGTGTCACTATTCGGAAGTTCAAATTTCCATAAAATGTGGACGAATCCTCTGGCGGTGATGGAATTTTTTTTCTAGTCTACGCAGATGTAGTCGCGAGCGTACACTAGTGATCTATAAATTGCAATCGTCACGAGATTTGACAACGAATCGTCCAGAAGTTCCTGCTTGCTCTACTAAACAGATTGTGCCCCAAACGTCTACACGTGTACAAGTTGAACTCGTTAAATTAAGCGCGGCACATACCTCTATTCTCATCCACCCCCTGTAGGCAGATTATTGATTAATGATTAACCCTTTCGCGCCATTACCCACAATCAATCATCGCAGAGCAGCGCGCAACGTGGCAAAACACAGACACCTTCTGTTTTGGCTGTACCTGAACATTTTAATTTACCTCTTAACTAAGTTTCGCTAAATTATTAATGAGTTTATGTAATATTGAAGAGATAAAAACATAATTAGGTACAGTATTTTCTTTTGTGAAAAGATAATTTACATCTATCCTTACTATACTAAACGTGGATTTGTATTCTTTATCTTGCTGTTCTGATTACTCCATTTTGTTCTGGTTACACAGGCGCTAGCCGTTTGTATACTCATATTACTGTATGTAAAACAGTATCGTTGACTATTTCCAATAAAGTGGGGCAGAAGTGTGCAAATTACATACACACTTTTCACAAGTCTATTAAATTCTACTTGATATGAGGTAAGCCTACCGACTTTCAGACTCAAAATCACATGTTTATTTTTCCAGATAGTATGGAGAATTCCTAAACAACTCGGAAATGTTCATACAATCTTAAAAAATAAACATGTGAATTCGAGTCTCAAATTTTGGAAATAGATTCGCTATAGTGGGCTATTTACATAGTTTTTTGCTTAACATACCCTTTCTGTTACACCCTGTATAGGTATTAGGTAGAAAATACATTATTTTTATTTTTTGGGATAAATTGTATGTACATAAAATTTCATAGTTTTACCGAATACTACGATAAGTTCAGTCATTGGGAAAAATCTGTTTCGTCCCTACATTTATATCCATTACTTACATCCACCGATTGCAGGCAGCGTTTCAGAGATACTGCGTTTAATGACCGGCATAGTCATAGACTATGTCACTTTTACATGGTTCACGGAGTGTTACACGGTGAAACATGGTTCGTTCTCTCATTCATGCACATAGGCTCCTGTACTTTGATATTTAACAAATTTAATAGACATTCCTTGAATTCCTCTTACGGTCAATTTTAATACTGTAATTTTAAAATAATTTTAATAGGGACCAAGATGGATCTCAGTTTCTTTTATTACAAATATGAAATTTTATATTTATTAAAAAAAAACAATTGACCATTTAAACTGAGATACTTACTCGCAAGCTGGTATCCATCTATTTTGACTGATTCATTTAATTGATTCAAGCGAGTGAATGGTATTAGGTATCGTTTAAAATAAAAACAAAAAATAGTAGGAAATGTAGTATTAAAAATCGGCGTCTGAATTAAAATAGTTCCATTTCAGCAAGTAAATTTGTTTCATTCTTTAAATATTCCTACTTACTGTCCTTTCTATGCACAAACTTATCTATGCCATAATTCACAAACGATTCACAGTAAGTAGAACTTAATGCACTCTTCTAAGCTTGAATGCGCTTTACAGTGATAAATGCGGGCGGTATGGTACGAATACAGAGGCGACACCTTGTTTGAACGTAAACGTATTACTGATGTAGGTAGAAGATTTTTTTTTCTTTTCCTGCATTTGGCGATCAGTCCTGGGACTATGAGCAAATTTGTTGAGTGGCTATGGCGATTTTCGAGTGTGTCCTTCAGCAAAAACATCTCCTCTTGGCAAGTGATCATTTCCGACCATGTAGATCCAGTATGTGATGTCTTTTCAGGCGTTTAGGGTACGTTTGGCATGTTAGTTGGGAGGCCAGCCTATTTGGATGGTTTGCTAACCGCTGTTGGTACTTTATGGCAGCCAATCTGATCTCATCTTTAACAGTGGTCATTTGCAGATGCTCATGTATTTCGTTGTTGGTGATGAACCACGGTACATTTGCAATTGATCACAGGATCATGTTCTGTGCTCTCTGTAGAATAGAGATGTTGGAATTACTAGCATTCCCCCAAAGCTCTACCTCATATGTCCATATTGTAGGTAGAAGTGGGGGCCAATTCTTGAAAAGTCTCGAGTTGGAACGAATCTGAAATGGAACCGTTGCAGACGCTCAGAACAAAGCAATAATTACTTTACGGTGACGTAATTAGACACATTTTAGCACGAGATATGTACGGTGCAAGCAACGTACATTCTGCCGCGTTAGCATTTCCGTAACTTAGTATAATTTTAATATATTACTTTAGTATACAATTTTATATAGTATTTCAAATAAAAATCTATTCTATTCTATTCTATACAATTCGACTACAGTCGCGCCACTAGCGTACGTGTACCCATTTATTATTATCATTTTGTGACTATCATTTCTATCATTAAAGTTGTATGGTTAGACCGTTGTGTACTATTTGCCATATAAATACCTCCATTAATGGGGTATTCCATTAATAACTCCATTAATAGTACTAAGACTATGTGTACGGTGTACCTCGAACGTTTGAATGTCACTTCCAAGAACTGATAAAGCGCCATCGTGTATGCGAAATATTCGATGAAGTGCATTCTAGGCAAAATGTTTAAGGTTGTAGTAGTTATCATGATGTTTATATGGTGAAATGTTTTTTACTTATAGATAGGTATATAGAAAAACTTATAGAAGTTTATATTATACCTATGTGAAAGATATATAGGTAATTATGTGTTAAATGATGTTTGATATAAATAAATAAAAAAATCAGTGTTTGTGTTACAACATACAATACAGTCCTACATATCAGACCATCAGGAACCGTACAAGATAGATATTTCATTTTATTCTGTCATACTCGCGATCACTGCATACTCAAATATACCCTAATACTCCAGCGGTAAGTAAATATTGCTTTGCACCGCGTTTCGTTAACGGTTCGTTAGTGGTTGCGTTTTGGCTCAAAATTTTTGGGGAATTGCCCCCCTGTTCATCTATTTATGATTATTCTGATATTGTTCTTAGACCAGAATATACTCGTAGGTACTTGTATTATATGTAGAAGGCATCTTATAAAAAAAGTCGCTTCCCGCTGTCTCTATGTATGCTTAGATCTTTTAAACTACGCAACGAATTTTGATGCGTTTTTTTAAATAGATAGAGTAATGCAAAAGGAATGTTTATATGTATAGTATCAACATTGCACCTATGCAAAGCCTGGGAAGGTCACTAGTATCGTATAATGCGTATTCTAGTGAGGCCACGCATAACACAGAAAATAATATTATTTACCAGAGTTAAAATTACTTCATATTCAGTCATAGTCATGATCGTCTAGAGCAAGCCACAGAAATATATGTACAAACATACACTCGAAAAACATAACCCTCCTTCTGCTGCAGTTGGGTAAAACATAATAATATCGGTTGTTATCAATATACCCATCTTCAATTATTTATCCGCAATCGCTATTGCAATATGATACGTTCATGAGAAGAAATTGCTTCATTAAATATATTATTATTATATTATTATATATATATATATTAATCGGAGTTCTAGGTAGTAGAGTAAAAATATATCCAAAAAATCTAACTAGATAAGCTTATCTTTCTGGAAACCAATTGCAGCGCCATTCAATTAGATCCAAACAGATTTAAACCTTCTAAACATACGGCTGCGTTCCCGAAATGGGGTTGCCAGAAGTGCAAAATGACAAAGAAAATCCCAAAGCCAAAGATAAAATTCTTTATTACAGCAAAAAAACACATGTACAAGGGCGAGCTTAATGCCTTGCAAGGCATTCTCTACCAGCTAACCTGGCTGCTTATGAATATCATTTATTGGTAGCACTATCAGAGATGTGGATAAGAAAAACAATACATTCATCTAAAATTACATATCATTCAAATATTATAATATAATAGTAATCAAATAATATAATAATAAGAATAACGTTGTCAATATGTAATTTAGAAAAGAGATGGTGAAATTCGTCATGAATTCGGGTGAAGATTTTTTTCCATTTTCTTTATTAATAATAATATAAATATAATAGTAAAAAAGTATTAATTTATTGATAAAATTATACTAATAATAAAATAACATTAATTTAATTGATAAAATTATAATAAATACTTAAGCATACGGAATGAGATGCAGCTGATTCTAGTGAAGCTTCGCATTAGCACAGCCTTAAAAAAATAAGAGAGCTATCTTAGAGCTTCAGCGAGACGAATGGGGAACATTCATTTTTATATATAAAATTGAGAATTTTATTTGAATAGCAATAAAATCATATAATATTCACCCTCCCCTTTGAACAGAAATATAATCTTTCTAGAACAAGATTATCTAGACTCAGACAAGAGCTAAGCCTGCACCGTCGCGCTGAATTAAACATTTGGATTTACACGACATTCGTCGAGTGTGCTTTGAGATAAGCGGTGTTATGTGGAGAAATAACAAGATATGTTTCTGCTATTTTATTTCTCTCACTCGACTGTCCATGTGGCGCTTGGAAACTAATCCAAAATCTACGACCAACTGTTTCATCCACGCAACTTTATTATACACAGTGATTTTTGGTCATCAACGTTCCCGAAAACTACGGAATCTTCTCATCATCACTATAATGTTTCTCCGTAGAAGCATACATGGGAAGTCTTAGATATTGACCCATTGTGGGATTGGTGTTAAAATCCCAGAGGACTTGTTTAGTTTTCCGGTATTTTTTTTATTTTGATGTTTTTTCGAAAACATATAAAGGTAGAAACCAGAGTGTTAGCAAGACACAACGGATGTCATGACTCAGGCCAGTTTACCAGAAGACTTGCTTGCGTAGACACAGCCCACTTGTTTTGATTTTGACTCCAGTTCGGGAATCGCGGGGTTCCACTATCGGCCAATTTCAATACTAAAGATCATAAAGAATCTTAGATATTGACCCATTGTGGGATTGGTATATAGTGTGAATGGGCGGTATCCCAGAGGACTTGTTTAGTTTTCCGGTTTTTTTTTTTTTGATGTTTTTTCGAAAACATATAAAGGTAGAAACCAGTATTTGAGTAGAGGGTGACGCTACGGCAATAAAACGCAGAGAAGACACAAATCTGCGTCGGATGTCATGACTCAGGCCAGTTTACCAGAAGACTTGCTGCTGATCGCATGTCGCGATCTGCACGAACAGCTGCGTCTTGTATTCGTTCAAATAACTCTTCACGGGTGTTTACTTCATTGAAATAAACTTTTTGCTTTTGACCCCAAAGGAAAAAGTCTAGTGGTGTCATGTCGGGTGAGCGTGGCGGCCAAGCAACACGGCCGCCGCGCCCAATCTATCGCGGATACGAGCGGGAAAGCTCTTACGTCACGAGCAAAGTGAGCAGGGGCTCCGTCCATTTGTAGCCACATATTTTGGCGATAATTTAAAGGAAGCTCCCTCAATAATTCGGCAAATTGCGTCTGCAGAAATACCAAAAACCTCGGGCCATTCAGTGTTTCTGGTAGTTCGATAGGTCCAATCAAAACATCAATCTCATGAAAACAATGGAACATTTATTCTAAAATATGCAAAAAATCTCTCGGGATCGGTTATTGAATTGCACTTTGTACATTATATTTTTTTAATGTTATTATATTTTATGATTTCTGTATATATTGTGTATATATATTGATGTTGGCTGTATAAGGCTCGTGTCAACAAAGTCACGGGCGACCGCTAGTGTTCACTACAATATCCAATTTGCAATACACTGCAAAATGCAATCGTAAATGGTTGCAAGCATAATCTTATGTAAGCTGCGCCCCTGCATTGGGCAGTCATCAATGCAATCCAATTATCACAACACGAAACAATTAAGTAGAACATGACAGGACACAACGATAGGCCGATGGGAATTAACGGAGCTTACATTACACACAGGGTGTAAATGATAATTAAGAAAATACTGTAAAAATATAAAATATATATTTTCAAATACATATAGAAGGCAAAGGATTAGCAAAACACAATTAGTTCAGCAAGATCAGTGACAAGTAGCTAGCTCATCGGCTGATCATCGCGCCCCTGAGTTCCTTAGGCGACCTCGTATGCATTAAAATCGAAAGACGATACGCTACGAATCCGATGGGAAATATTAACAAGTCAATTAAATGTTTATACATATAATAAATGTAGCAGACTGAAGTGGCAGTGGGCAGGCCACATCTGTCGTAGAACCGATGGACGGTGGAGTAAACGGGTTCTCGAATGGGGACCGCGCCTCGGCAAACGTAGCGTTGGTCGCCCTCCGGACAGATGGACCGATGACTTAAAGAGGACGGCTGGTAGTGACTGTATGGCAAAAACGGGAGATCGAGCCATGTGGCGTACACTGGGGGAGGCCTACGTCCAGCAGTGGACTGCAATAGGCTGACGACGACGACATATATAATGGTATTTCAAGCTGTTAGTGCCAGAGAGTTTATTAATCCTGTATTTCTAGCCGATTTCATATCCCGATTTGGGAAAAAACAGCAATTCTATATTTGAACAGCTTGGCGTGGAAAGATGAAACATAGCTTGTATCCTTAGGGATCTAAACAAGTGCTATTAAAGAATTTCCCCAAATTCCCACTGGAAAAGAAAACACGGGGATTTCAAAGTTTACACGGGATCGAATGACGTTAAAAGTTAAAAAAAAAACAACTATTCTACTGTTCAAGGACAAACAAACAAAACTGAAAAGGAAATTGTAAACAAAATATACAATTAGTGCCATAAAAATTAGTATTCACCTGTACGAGTAGACTCACCGGCTGTAAAGTATGTCATACATATTTATGACCAGGTCCCCGATTCTCATGTCTTTCGACATAATTTTCGATATACAGTACCGTAGTTTCTTTTAATGGCCTCACTTAAAGAAGGCTAAGTGCGGAAAATGCCCGGTAAAACTATTCAACTAAATAATACTCGATATACAATTTTTATAATATGAATAAAAAAAAACAAAATGGACGATGTTTTAACAGCTGAAATCAGCAGCATTTTTCCGCATCAACTGCCAGCGCAGGGACAGTGATAGTGATCGGGAGCATATCAGAGATGAATGTAGAGTGCTGGTAGTGCCTACCTACTATGGAAAATATCAGCTGATGAAATATCCGCCATTTTATTTTTAAAATGGACCATGAAGTCGAGTTAGGATGTCATCATATCATTTCATGTAACGGATGGTTAGGTCAGGTTAGTATCATGAAACGATTAATTATTTTTCAAATCAAAATAGCTAAAAACGTGATTATTACAAAAGTCCTTATCAATATTTAAAATAAAAATAATATTCTCTATTGAGGGATCGCCCGCCACCGGACCCTATACCCTCCGCTGAGTTAGCTTTAGTTGTTAGTTAGTTGGTTCGGTAGATAGAACTAACATGGAAAACTAATCCTGATGATGCCACGGGTGTTGGCGAAACATATGTCGATTAAAATTTTAATTGGTTTTCGGATTAGCAGCTATGTACTCGTATTTATGGTTGCATGCTAGGTGCTTGGATCTGGCTTCTCGTTGCGACTGTAGTGTCTTGTGTTCGTGATCATGAGTAGGCAGATCCGAGGGTCAGCGGAGGGTATAGGGCCCGGTGGCGGGCGTTCCCTCAATAGAGATTTGAACTTCCGAATAGTGACGCCTGATACAATTCAATAAAAATAATATTGTTAAATGGACCCATTGAGCCATATGCAGGCTAAGTAGCCTGCGCTGATTTCTGTTGACACCAATATCATGATGTGGTCAATAGCGTTTTAAAATCACTTCAACGATATGTCCGTATACTAAAAGATGCACCATGTGGCTAGATAAAAAAAGTGCATCATTCTCAAACGGTTAACAATTTAGTAGTTTAACTCAATTACAAGAACAAGCACTAATAAGTAGAATTATCCACCATTACTAAGTTCTCTATATCCCGTAACAAAGCTAAGAATTTGTGTGGAAGTTATATGAACGCGGGTACATTGACAAATGGGCTGACCAAAGACAATGAGGCAAGTTACAGATGTGGTGGCCATAGACATAGAGATAATGGCCCCGTATTATGTTACTTACAATTCTGAGTACTTAACTTAACATATTATAAAGCGGTGATAGCCCAGTGGTTAAGACGTGCACCTTCCAAGCGGGAGGCGTAAGTTCGATCCCAGTCACGGGCCTGTACCAATGAATTTATTTCATGTACAGATTTTAATTAAGTAAAATTGTCACTTAGCTCGTGCCTCGGAAAACACGTAAAACCGTTAGTCCTGCGCCTGATCTCTCTCCGGTCGTGTCAGCTTTCGGTCCCATCGGACTATGAGAGTGAGGGAATAGAGAGTGCATTTGTGTTTGCGCACACACTAATGCACTACAATATGTCCTGCGCACCTGACCAATCTCCGTAGAGATTGGTCGCCTTGGCCGAAATACGGTCGGAAATCATCATCATCACTTATAAGTGTCTATAAGATCTCTCTGTAACTCATCATCTTCCTGCCTTTATCCAATTAGTTATAGAGTTTACAAATAGATCACAGAATGTGTCGACATAAACCTTTATGGTTTCTATTAAAACTCATATTGCCAAGGATTTGGCGTTTTATTTTTACGATGTCTCTGTAACTGTCGAAATATAGGTAATTATTTAAGAAGATATACTCGTACATCATAAAAGAAGCCCATCATGTAAAAATAATTTTTGTTCTAAGGGCCCACAATAAATATTTATTTTATGAGCAACTAAGTGATAACGCAATAGCATACACGGTATTATGTCTTGTAATTAATATCAAACAAAGTATACAATGATAGAGTAACCATGGTTTAAAAAAAATATCTTTTTGTAATAATTTGTTTTTGTTAGAGTATTGTAGGGACATGTAGGTGCTGACATAGCACTAGCGCGAGGCTAGTGGAGGTAGCCCCCACCTAGGCAGTCGTTAGGGAATAGGGCAACGGTTAACGGTTAATGATTTAATTAATTAATTAACACGCATTGTAATTTGTGATTACTAAATACAAGTTGAAACGAAGTAACGTATTTTATTATTGACGAACAACCCCTAAATGTTTTTAGTATGCTTTGTTATGGTGAGAATAGAAATATATCATCTATTAATATTTTAACTGTCTAGCTATCACGGTTCATGAGATACAACCCTATGACAGGCGGTCATACAGACGGACAGCAGAGTCTTAGTGATAGGCTACCGTGATTACTATTTGGTTCATCATCATCATCATCATCAGCCTATTGCAGTCCACTGCTGGACGTAGGCCTCCCCCAGAGCACGCCACAAGACTGCCATGGGGGTATTTGCCCTTAGTTACCACGTTGGGCAGGCGGGTTGGTAATCACAGTTTGTATTTTTGGACTATGTTGTCAACACGGGAGGCGCTGCTGCCCACCTCCCGGAAACCCTTAATCGCCTAGTACGATACCCACGGGCAGACATGGGGTGGTACGAATTCTACTCTGCCGGTACCATGCGGCAGACTATTTGGTTAAGGAACCCTAAATATAACCTAGGTATTACGTAATTAACGATTGTAAATCGAGTTCAAGTGAAATTTAGTAATCTCACGGAGGAAGTTGCGGGCATGAGCTAGTAAAGATAGTCACAGTGATAGCGCACTACCCGTAGCACAGCTACGGACTACGAGCGGCGAGCTTACTACGAGGACGTAGTAGAAATTAACAGAATAATGTATTATGGGCGATTCTGAGCATCACACATAAACGTAAACCTAATCTTAGTCAGGTCTATCCCTCTCCGTTCTTAACATAAATGGCTGAGAGAGAAAGGGACAGGCAGGACTAATTTTACATTTAGGTTTAAGTGCGACGATTAGAATCGACCATATTGAATTTTACAAATAAAAATGTTATTTTGTTCTACATAACTCTTGTAGCGTAGTGGTGTGATAATCGCAGACAAATAGAAAGCGAAAAAAAAAAATTTATATGACGTTGGTGTACCTAATCATAATAATAATATTGTAATAATATATCTTCATTACATATACACATGGCGGTGTTTTCAAAATGGGGTAGTATCATAAAGGAGATCCAACAGTCACGTCGTAATTGACATATAGTATAGCAGGGACCGATTTAATGATCATGTTATCTTTATTCATCTCGTAAATTTCCTAGTTTTCCTCATACAACTCTAGTTCTATGGCTTCAAATTATCTGTAGCTGTGTTTCCTCGATGACCATTTCCTCTGGGTTTAATATATGGAGTGTATGTATATGGAGTGTATGTATATATAGTATGTTACTGGTATCTTATATTATATATGTATCTTAAAGCTTGTACAATCCAAAAGTGATGGTTTATTTTGTTTGATTTACAGTCGATTTCTATAACTGATCTTGAGAGCTTTTTTGCATATCTCAGATTTGATTTTTCATACAAAATTTCAAATTAGGAATTGAAAAATCCTAGATTCTTTTTGATCTCTCGTATTGAAATTGGCCGATAATGGTTGTTTTTGTAGTTTACTTCGTAGGTAGGTACTAAAAGTTTTTTTCAATATAATGTCAAATATGACATCGGGTGATACTCGTGTGAAACACACAAATTTCACGAATATCTCTATACACACACTTATAAAATCTTTTCCTTTTGAGATTCAATATAAAATAAATATAATGAACAGTTACATCGAATAGGACACGAGGACACTGTTAGCATTTGTACATTTAGAAAATAATTTATTTATTCAAGTATGTATGATGAATGAATGAATATCGATGTTTGTTTCCGAGTCATGGATGTTTCTATACTTATATATGTATTTATATACCGTTGCTTAGTACCCACGACACAAGACCTTAGGGATCTTAATGTGGGACTAGGTTAATGTGTTGTGTAGTATGTGAATATAAAAAAAAGTATCCATCTAAAAGTAATTACCTAACAGTAAGATAATATAATAAAAATGTAACGGATCGCTGTCTGTACATGGAAGATATATGAGAAAAAATATTATAGCAGACCTTTATCAACGCAATAGTATCCAAAAAAATAGTTTTGAAATTTTTGTGTGTTTGTCGGTTTGTCTGTTTGTCTGTGCGTTTGTGCACGCTAATCTCAGAAACGGCTGAAAATTTTGTATTTTTTCTGTAGTCCACGCGGACGGAGTCGCGGGCTTTTCATTTTAAATAATGATGTTAAAACAGCTAAATAATTTCACTTTAAAAAAATAAGAGTTCACAAAGGGACAATAAATATAAAGAGAATAATTTATTATAATTATTTTCTTAATTTTGAGTCGAAAAATATTTACACATGGCAACGACAAAATTTATTAAGTAATATTGGTTTTAATACAAGAATAAATATTTAAAATTAAACAAACGTTTGATATAATATACATATCGACGATCTACCGATAGCTTTGTAGTAATATGTTTCCTATTTTATTTTCTACAGTTTTAATTAGTTCAGCTACATAGTTTAGTTTATTATCTAACATTAATTTAACATACTTTGTAGGGAAGAATCGAAAAACATTTCTTATGTTTTTTCTAGAATAAATAAAACTGGCTACCATAGAAGATGAAGTAATTGAAAATGTCCTCTTTTCTAAATTAGCTTCTAAATTAGCTTGTGCTTAATTAGCTTTCGCCCTTATCCATTCCGATTAAGATAATTTTATTTAAAAATTAAAATGTTCTAAAACCGAAAAATGTTAGTATTTGCTACTCTTCCAATGCGATTTGTATTAATTTGTGTACAATAAAGAATGATAATAAGCAGAGTTAAAGAACTACATTCCAAACGTAACGTTACGTACATTCGTAACGTTATTCGGGATATTATTATTTTTTCACATATGAAAAAGTACCCAGCAGATAGGAAAAGTTGGGAATTTCCTAGGGGAGACCTTCGCCAAAAAGCAATTTAAACAAGTAATCTGTACATAAATATGTTAATAACTACCTACATGTGTTTATATTATTCACAAATATTTACTATAAATTATTAACAGTCTATCTTTCACTACAATTTTTGTTTGTTAAAAATATTAACGGTGTTTTTAAATTTAATGCCGTCTCTCGCTAAAACTCGATCAAGATAGAGACAGCATCAACTTTATCGATCAAAAAGATCTAACTGAGTATCGGTAAAAATCGGCCTTTATAAAATAAACTGCTATGAACCAAATTAAACCTTAATCAGGAAAAACATCAATCTGGGGGCCCATTTCTCGAAAAGTCTCGAGTTGGAACGAAGCCGAAACGGAACCGTTGTAGATGCTCAGAACAAATAAATAATTACTTTATGGTGACGTAATTAGACACATTTTAGCACGAGACAGATATTTCTTTTTATTCTGTCTTACTCGCGACCGATGCTTGCTAAAATATACCTTATTACTCAAGGGGGAAGTATATATTGCTTCGCACCGCGTTTCGTTAACGGTTCGTTAGTTGTTGCGTTTCGGCTCAAAAATTTTCAAGAATTGCCCCCAGTTTCATCAATTATTCTAAACAAACGACATAGTAAAGCGAATGTGGCGTACACACGACGGTGACAGTTACCAGTGGCGCCACTGTCTACGTCAAAGGGCTTCCTTTTTCACGTATCCCTTTAGTGTAACCATCGAACGTATGTGCAGTGTTGCCGCTGCATAAAACTTGGCTGTTGTCATGGCCTCTGTTGTTTCCTAGCGTTCATTAGTCAATGCCATTGAGAGCCTTGAAAGGGGCATCTAGTGGGTACTTCAAGGTCGCTCGGAGGTTACATTTCAGTATACAAAAGGATAGCCGGAAATACTAAAGTGCTGAATATGTAATTCCTACATACTAAATAATTTTAGTATTATTTAATCAGAATTCATAGTTTTTTCTTGTCGAAATTTAATTGTAAAAATCACCCTCAATGTATATCGTTGGCCATGTGAGTCGGCTTATTTTTGCTTAGATGTTACTGTAACTGTTATCGTATATTGCTGTTTTATGTTCTAGCCATGTTGTGATTGTTCTAAGGGTATATGAAGTGCTTAGATAATTATAGAAATAAATAAATATAATGTGGGCAATATAGACTTATTACGGTGCACATTTTCGATCGTTGAATTTTTACACGGAACTTTGGAATTTTAAACTAACAAGGTCCGACCATACGGTGGTCAGATAATATCCAAAAAGCTGCTTGAAACCAATGGAAAACTTTTTAAATAATAATAACAAAGTTTATCTGCTAGATTTTGGGTGTAAAATAAGATGGCAGGTTACAATTTCATCTCTTACAAAATCTATTTAAATTTAAGCGTGCAAATTTCATGCAGTACAAACCACAAATAGTTTACATAAAATTATTCGTCACAATAATCTTTATCAATATAATTCATTAAATATATAGTCAGTTACGAGTACACATTATCATAGAGTGTCATGAATGATCCGAAAGTCACATTTAGTTCGCTAATGTAGTAAAAACATTTCGCGAGTAGCCAGTCATGTAAACTTTTTTAAAGGTCTTCTAGACAGTGATCGTAGATCATCTGGTAGGGCGTTATATATTCTGGAAGCCATATTGTAAACATTTTTTTTTTGCTACAATTAATTTACATGGCGCTATTTGTACTTTTTTGCCGGTCTTTACAACAAGTAAAGACAGAGGACAGTGTCGTAGTAAAGAGGCAGTTTACTCAGCAGTGGGTTCAGGAAGCTGTATAGATAGAAATATAAATGATACGGTGGGTACTTAATAACGTTTGCCACGAGCTCCATCAGTGATCTGATGGAAATTTGAATTGGAACTAGACAAACAATGTGTCGGACTAAACGACGGAAATTGCATTCGCATTGCATTAACTTTGGTCATTCGTCCAGTGGAGTTGAACTCGTCATTTTGCGATGGTGTTGGCGAACGTGCCGCGGCATATCTAGGTACTAGGTGGCCTATCTGCATATATGTCCCCTTAAACTTAGATTATACAATGCAACTAGTCAACTATGAACTGGCTATGTCATAATCATAAATAATAGAAACATTAACGTGTTTACTGTTTATCGATATTAAGATAAGATTTACAAAAATATGAGTCTGTAAATTTAAATTTTATTCAAAAGATTAATTTTATATTTAAATATTTGTTATGGAAGATGCAGTTGTAGAATGTAGAATACTGTATTAAAATAAAAGAGCACAGTGACAAGGATTTACAAATAAAAGACGGCTTGTAAATCCTCCACCAATGCATGTCATCGTGCTATAAGCAGAACATCGCGGCTCACACATTAACCAAAATAGGCATCAGCCCTCCCATGAGATCTCTTGTAAATTCTTTCAGTCAAAAGGTAGTTTGACAAAAAGTGCATTTGAAAAAGTTTGAAAGTTTGAAGATGCTACATAATTATTATCGAATAAGTAATCCATCAGGTTCAATAAGCAAAACGTGGTTCTTCCTCCATACAATTCCACTGAAAATTCCCGAAAAATATCAACATTCATGCGTGTAACGACCGTCAAAAATGGAGGTAATATGTTAGCTGTGCGTTTACATTTCGTATTTACTTGTGATGGATGACCTCCCATTCTTTTGATCGCCATTGCTTAGGGCTATGTCATGTATTTTAATGTGATATTTTGCTTTTGGACAGTGAAATATAATAGATGCAAAATATGACAGATAGCGGTATTTTTCTGAGGTATCTGTACGTATATATTATGAAAGTAACTTTTTTGGTATATAATGTGAGCGATTTCAGCATGATGATTATGAGCAAAAATCCCCCTCTGGCAGTAGCCTTGTGGCGTACCCTGGGGGAGGCATATGTCCAGCTGTATGCTACTGTGTGTACTAAAATATGAACATTTTTGCTTATACATGTTCATGGAAACCCCATAGAGGTAATTAAGTTTAAATCAGACAATGCATTTACAGTTGCTAATACTGAACTTTAAAGTCTCATTCGTGCAATCTCTTTAAGACTAGTGATGGTAGCCTTGGCCTTTCCATCTTCACCGATCACTAAAGGAGGTGGTTCCACTTGTTTTTAAAAATGAAGCTACAGTTGTCATATACGATGTCGTCATAGGCCACAAGAACATCTCGGTGTTGATGGCATAAGCTTTTGGAAAGTATAATCATTTTGTCGAGAATTACGTAAAACAAAGTATAATTTTTACACGTAATCTGTACTATAATATTTTACAAGAACAATCTTATATTCTTAGTATGCTTATTCTATATAACAAAGACCCTTTACAATAACATAAAGGACAGACATTCATAACACTTCACAATAATCGAAAATGTGCGCCAACAGGCCGCAAATCCCTTTTCGGAATAACCTACGTGCCAATTGCCTCTCTAATACACTCAAATGTGAATAAAATTGGGGACCGACGAAAAAATACAATAACTACGTGAATCGACTAACAATAGACGGAATTTTCGTATGACATTTCGGCTATATTTGATTCTCATATTCGGGTTGGAAGAACGTGCGGGTTTTACGTATATTTTATATCTCTTTGGAAGTTAGCATAACAGATTTTAACTATTGCTGTGAAAATAAAAATCAAGATACATACACATACATAAACACACACATCCAAAATGGGGTATCCAAAACTATAAGATCATCAGACATACGGACAGACATAAATGATTAGCAGAGGTCGGAATTAGGTAGAGTCATTTATGTACTTGCATCCATATTAATGGGGTATCCAAAACTATAAGATCATCAGACATACGGACAGACATTAATGATTAGTGACCAGTTACTCGTACTAGCGTATCGCATGGGAGAATTCCCGAGATACTTACTTGTGCTATCTTATGCTTGTGATATCCCGCATCAGCACAGGAAAATCAAGATATATTTTCTTTTACTTTCTCTAATAATAACCATAAAATTATTTTATCCCTTACTGGCAAAGTATAATAAATATAATAAAATATACAATTAAACCAACTACAAGTCGAAGTAAACGAGCGTTGAACTTATAACAAACAAGTGACAATCTCAGACCGATGATTTTACCCAAAGAATTTTCCACAATAACTATTTCAATTAAAACCTAACAAGGTATTGAGCACAAATTGTAATAACGAAACATCAAAGTACTGATCATGTCGATTGTAACAGTCAGTTATTTTAAAAATGTTTAAAATATTTCAATGAAAACATTCAGTTTTATTTCTTGATTCTTCTACTTTTCATTTATGTTTTAGTACGCACTGATTTTTAGGGCTCCGTTGTACTTACTTCAAATAATAATAATACGTAGCTGTTCTCAAAATTGAGAATCCAGAACTGCAGGATCATGTAGGAGATCACATAGCCACGTTAAACATAGCAAGCCGCGGGAAAGACTAAGTAATAAAAGATACAAAAGATACGTTTATAAAGTGTACTCGTATCACATAGATCACAACATTAATGAAGCAAGCAATGGAATATAATAATAACATAGTTGACATTTAATAGGAAATCCATTATCTTATTCAGAATACGTTGTCAAATGTTAATGAATAACAAGCTATTGCAAAGCTCTTTTCATATATTGTTTGGGACCAGCAAAAAAAACTCTCTTGCTTACTTCCCGTCATATGTGTCATACTCACAAAGGCAACTCTGGTCCCGATTGTCGCGTCACCTGACATAGACCTAGTGTTACCGAACTATCGATAGTTGACCTCGAAAATCATCTATAATATCGATAGTACATACGATATTGAGCTTCGATAGTATCGATAGTATCGCTGTGTGTCAATACTATTGTTTTCACCCAACTAACGATAGTCTATCGATAGTGGACTATCGAGCGGCAACACTACATAGACCTTACCTTGTGTGGATTCGGCGGGAAAAGCTGGAAGGGAGCGGGTGTAATTTTCTTGTGAAAATCAAAAATTATTTGTAAATGGCTTGCATGTGTCCGTAAAGTGATGTTTTCTGGTAGATAAGTTATATTTTGATTACTTGTGATGTGAATCTAGTACGTGTGCATGGTTTTATATGCAGGTAAGCTGAATAAAACTTTAGCCGGAATACGATCTCTTCATGGGCCCATGTAAGTTTTTTCTACAATTATTTTTTATTTTTACTAACTTTAAACTCGTTCTTGAGAATTTTTCCGACGTTTCCATTCATCATCATTATCATCCATCATAAATTCAGAATTCATTTTACTAGACAATGATTAGACTGTATGGGCTTAGTTCCCCTTGCCTTTCCTTCGGGATAAACTTAAAAAAAAAAAAACTTACCTTGTGTTGTTTACACATATACTAGACACAGTTGTGTTCCCGAAATGGGGTAGCCAGCACTGCGGGATCAGAAAGGAAATCACACAGCCACGTTTAACACGTCGGGGGCAGATGTAAATGATCAGTGATATGTTGCTAGCTTATATAAAAGATAATGCCCGAGGTCCTTAGTCGAATTTTACAACTCTAAAAAAATGACACGAACTTATAAAATCAACAGTGAAAAAGAATTATCGAGCGAATCATGTTTTTGGCTTGACACAATGTAATCTAGAAATACAGACAGATACACGGTAGCGAGTCAAGCCAAGTTAACGTTAAACATTTTCTCTATTACCAAACAATACATTGAAACTTTATATTTAACCAGCACAATATAAGGTCTACATTAGTAAATAGAAGCCATGTTCGTGCAATACATCGAAACTCTAAAAGTTGAAACCCGTCAAAAACAAATAACAACTGCAAAATTTGTTTCCAGAATATTTTTGCTTTTACTACTTTAGATGGGCGTTGACGTCAGATATTACCTTACCTGCTGCATTATAATATATACCTTTATAGTTCATGTATAGCCGTGGGTATTGTAAAAGGCAATAAAGCGGTTCCGGGAGGTTATCTTTATCTAGATAATACCTTATCTTATAAGTGCTAGGCCGCACTAAGATTTTTTCCAGCAAGCGGTTAACCGGGTAACCGCAAAACCGTTACTCATGCTTTTCGCTTATAAAGGAGACACACATCCTATGGCATTTGTAGTGATCGTAGGTACCTACACATCTACGTAAAAACCGCGAATATAAGTTCTATGACGCATACTCGCATTTTATACTTACTTTGACATCGATAATAAATTGACGGTATGTCCGCATATAGCATAGCGGATCTTTTCTATCATCTTCCGCCCTTATTCCATTATTTATGGGGTCAAAATATGTAACAAAACGGGCGCTAAATGTTTTAAAATCTGTCGCTGGGTCGAACTCAACTGAAACCGTCTTAGTGCGGCTTCCTTATGCAATACAATTACAATTTAACCGTGAAATACATGGTTTCCATTAGTTACAAAGTCCGTCATTTGTGAGAATCGTCAGTTCTAACCTTAATGAATCTCATCTCTCAAGTTATACGATCACCGATATTTTCAATTTAGTTTTGCTATCACATTATTGTTTCAAGATATTAAATAAATATATACCCGCTATGCTACGCTAGTAAAATCACATCCCAACTGCTTGCATTCTGTCCCGTGTTGCGGTAATGCGAATCGCAATTTGGCGGCGAATGCGGCGGCGACTTTGCAGCCCGCGGTCAAAATGTCCGATAGATTATGAATTTCAGGTTATTCATTTTCAGGAAGTTTCGTCATATTCATTTCTACTGAAAGATAAACCTAATTATCTTCTATTTAGGTTTTTCTTTCAATAGAAATTGATAGACTATAATATAACTATTTTGTAGTTACTCTTTGTCACAAAAACTACTTAGGGAGGACTTTTCCAATGGTCAGATAGTTTATCTAAAGGTTAAATTTGATGCTGTCTTTCTCTAAAACTTTATCAAGTTAGAGTCAGTATCAACTTCATACTGAGATTCATACCATTTAAAAAATTTGCCCTTGACAAATTTAAATAAAACTTGTATATTAAAATACATCTTCTTCAGCCTATTGCAGTCCACTGCTGGACGTAGGCCTCCCCCACGGCACACCACAAAGCTACTGCCACAGGGAGGTTTTGCCTATAGTCACCACGCTGGGCAGGCGGGTTGGTGACCGCAGCGTGATTTTCGGACTATATCGCCAGTATGGGAGGCGCTGCTGCCCACCTTAATCGCCTTAATTAGAATACATAATCATGCTATAATTATTGTTACTTCCAAAGAATTTGCGCCAGCGAGTATTACAATAAAGTTCTTATTAGGTACCTGTTAGTATCCTGCCGAAAATTAATAAAACTTATCCAACCAACCAAATGCTACCATGTTTGTTGTGGGTTTGGTTCCGCACAATCGAAATGGAAAAAGTTGACTTTCCATTCATGTTTTTACTGTAGGGGTTTATCGGAACAACTTGTAATGTTTTTTTGTGTCTAACTCAAGGAATAGGGCCCTTTCAGGGTACTATAGTGAAAAGGGAATCTATAAGATATAGTTACCGTTTGTTTATTCGCAGCTTACTTGGATAGTCTCTTAGTATTATAATAATGTTGATTTCTTAAAAAAAAAAAAACTCTTTACAACTAAAATTGTCACCAATACCAAAGTTTGTGAGAATGTTTGCTTGTTACTCTATAATGCGAAAGTATCAAACGGGTTTTGATGAAACTTGGCTCTTTTACAACTTATCAGAATAGCACGTAGTTTATGTGTAGAAGTTGAAGCTAGTATCTGTAGGTAGATAGCAGATAAGTAAGTGTAAATAGTGTTTTTTATGCCGAGCTCTGATTCTCGCTTCCCTCGATATAAAATAATCTTACTCGATTAATTTGTCTACATAATAAATATCTCAAAACAAAATGACGGAGACAATTAACATAATTATGAGCTCAATATTGAAAAATACTGTTAACAAGTCGACGCCGTAAAGTCGTTTTATCCCAAATCGAATAACGAACTAAACGATAAACAGATTACTGAATTAATTACTTATTTAACTCTTGTAATTTATATGCAAATTGGCACTTTGAGACAAGCAATGAAAAACATAAATTCTTGAACAATATTGATTTTGTTGTTCACTACATATTTTCAGGGTCAAGAGAAAAACTCCTTTCGAATGGTGTAGCCTCGGAAAGAGGTTCCATTAAGTATTTGCATTATTGAAATTAAACAAATACAGTATCTATTTAAGATGCCTTTGAGTATTCTCAAGCAAGGTGAGCGTTAAAAAGATAATATATGCTAATTACTGGAAGAATGTGCTTGTATGTTATAATTAGGTACAATAATATTGTATATCTTTATAGACGGATTACTAACAGTTTTTTGCCAACTATTTCTATACTAATAAACGCCCGCAAACCTATAAAATAACTATTGAAAAAAATTCTTCACCCGAGTGGGAATCGAACCCACGACCACTGCAAACCGTGCCAGCCGCTATAACCACTAAGCCACCGGGTCAATATAACTGTAAAATTTTATCAAAATCAATAGGGTCGTTTACAGTTTTTTTATTTGTATTTATATCGAAAGATCTTAGAATAAAAGAAACATGTGCGAAAGAAAACCTTCGCTAGCGTGAAAACTTTCCGGGATATAACGATTTCAAATTCACAATTTTAGACTTGCCAAAAAACGCTCCATACATACGGCTACCACGACGTGACGTCACTCTTTAAGCAACTTGTATGCGCGTAAAAGAACTTTTGTTCTACAGCTATAGTAAATATTGCGTTTATAAATATGGTCACAAAACAAAAGTTGCTGAAAATGATGCAGGTGGACATGTGATATTGTAATTTTCAATTAATTTCACATTTGAATAATGGACTTGCCCACTTAACTTTGAAGGCTTATTACCTTAAACCTTACATGGACACATAATCAAATTGTAATTTTACAGATACGTATGATTTTGATTATTTATTCTGATAAGAATAAGATGTTATTAAGATTCAATAGGAAACTACCCCATTTGGCACATAAGGAAGAATGTCAATAATATACCTACAGTGTGTTTTTTGGTCGTCAACGTTCCCGAATACTACGGAATCTCCTCATCATCACGATCATTTTTCTCCATTGAAGCATACCTCGGAAGCATCTGGTTCCCAAGATATTAGGGTCCGAAGTTGAGTAAATAGCCTTTTTGCTGCATAAATGCACAAAGACGCGAGTAGCAAGATTTTTTCACGAGAAATAATTAATATCTATCTATAAAAGAAAACTAACATAAACATTAGACACTATAAATTTCGTCCGATCAAGTAATTTTTTTTTTTCAAAAATATACATCGTTTCCCAGCATTCTTTTTTGGCATAAACTTACTGTATTTGATGTATAGAGTACGTATCCTTTGTTAAGGGTGGCCACGAAAAAACATACACCTGTATACTTACAACAGTAAAGTGTGAATTTTGTATAGAGGGAACATCTCAAAGTATTTTTATGTTATAAGTAAGATAAAATAGGATTCCGTTGTTTATTTTTTTAATGAGTTATGCAGTTGGGTAAATACAGAATAAAAACTTAAATCTAAAACATATTTACGAATATTTATTTATTTTATTTGATTTGGTCATACATTAAACTGGAATATCCATAAAGTAATTTGTAAAGTAAATGGTCCGTTCTAACGTCACACCCACATCTATTACTGTAAACAATAGGACAATATAATTATGACCCTTTTAGGCCAGAAATGTGTATATCTAACATGTTTTGTGGTCATTTTCTCCGTAAAAGGTTGGGTTTATCTCTGCAAATTATGGCTCCGTAAAAGGGGAAGACTTTTATGTCATATTGTGTAATGTTTGCGTAACGTTTGAATTGTGTTTAATTTTTTACACGCAAAATGGCGGCGGTTAATTTAAATTATTTTTATAATTACTTAAGTTTATTACTTATTTCAATTTTGAATTGTATCAGGCGTCACTATTCGGAAGTTCAAATCTCTACTAAGTTAATAATAAGTTAGTTGGTTCGGTAGATAGAACTTACATGGAAAACTAATCCTGATGATGCCACGGGTGTTGGCGAAACATATGTCGATAAAAATTTTAAATAGTTTTCGGATTAGCAGCTATGTATTTATGGTTGCATGCTAGGTGCTTGGATCTGGCTTCTCGTTGCGACTGTAGTGTCTTGTGTTCGTGATCATGAGTCGGCAGATCCGAGGGTCAGCGGAGGGTATAGGGCCCGGTGGTGGGCGACCCCTTAATAGTTATTTCAATTTAATTATATTGCCGGGTAGATAGAATATGTAATTATTCACTTTCTGGATACGTATATTAAGAATAAATCTAGTCTGTCTACCGTAACCTAATCATCATCATCATCATACGACCACGGCTTTTTTAGAAGCGATAATGTATCAGATGAATGACTCGTTTTTCTACCAGACGACACGACCACGACACGGTCCCCATACTCGATGACGAGATATCGTAGTCGTGTCATTGTGGTATCGTATAGTAGAAAAACGCCCATTAATATAAAAATACATCAATATATTATTATTAGGTTAATAAGTCAATATATTAATAAGGTGAAATTGTAAGAAGATAAATATTAAATTATAAAATTATTAATAAACAAAATGGAAAAAATTCTTCACCCGAGTGGGAATCGGACCCAATATACATATAATAGAATATAAAATATCGATATGTACCGAAAAATCTAAAGACAAACGTATCAATTATCTTCAGAATACTGCTTAGCTGGAAGAGAATCCGATGTAGCATTAAGTTCTCCTTTGTATAAAATCGTATTAATGCAATAAATAATTTTCCTATGAAAATAAGAGAAATCCATTGGTGCGGTTTAATACTTGGGAAAACAGATAATACCTATTCAAATACTGTGCATACCTACTTGTGCACCTAAATAGGGATTAAATTATGTGGATAGTACTAATGTCAAAATAATATGGAGAGCCTAATACTCGTAATATACTATTTTAGTACTAAATTACATTTTGGGCAATTAGAATTTTAATGTAGGTAACAAACAAATTTTTAATTTCACCAAACATTGTTACGAGTTTTAAAATTAATAGATAAGTATTAAAATTCACATTGTACCTAGTTTATGTAAAACGATATGTCGATGTTCCGAGTCATTGATATTTCTAAACTTATATTAGTACTAAACCCACTGTTGATCTCACGGGATTTCCACACCACGAAACAAGACCTTAGGTATCTTATTGTGGGACTAGGTTAGTGTGTTGTGTAGTGTGCTATTATGAGGTAATTATTAATGCTTGTAATTATAATCAAAGCCAAAACTAAAGAAATAACTATGAAAGACGAAAACCATCTCTCCCTTCTCGTCTCTTCACGTACGTGCCCAATAAACTCTAATAACTGTAATCCATCTAATTCACCAAATTTCTTCAAAAGGACTAGAACGTATGTTCATTATATTACGCTTGATTCAGCTCAATAGCGGTTGATTTGGCTAAACATCGACTTAACGTCATTGAGCGTCACTTCTTGAACACACTTCGTTACACTTGCGGCATTTTACTCGTCAAGGAGGGTATAACTTTGCTAGCAGATATCCTGGTTAAGTGGAACATGGAAGTTCGTCTTTGTTTAAAATATTTTATAGTAGGTGTAACTAGCTAAATTTCGGAAAATCCCCTCATGCGTCTACGAGTATGTCATATTAATAGATGTATTTTTTTTTACTCCCAGAGCAGCATAGAAGATTGCGTGATACGATTAAGTCTTTAAAAATTTAAATAAAAACATTAGGTATACGTTACGTTACAAAGCTGTCTCAAAGTTTAATGCGCTTTAGTTCAGGTTATATTGACTAAGCAAAAGATATGGAAACCTAATCAAAATCAAATATTATTAAAATGTGCGCCATATAAAACCACCTTAAAAGTGCCAGTTCATATAATAAAATCCATTGGTTTTTGCAATGAAATCCGAAAATTTATTACATGAACCGGTTGTAAGTGGATTTTGGTGGCAGCGAATGCGCAGACGGACTACTTGGTGGCAAAAAATATATATGGTAAAAAAATTTCTTTGGATATGCTCACACAGATTTTATGCCATGTGATATATTGTAGCACAATCGTAATAATTGGCAAAATACATTAGATGTACTTAAGGAACTTGACAAAGAAGTAAAATTTATTAACATACCTATACTATAATTGAAGAGATACATGTATTATTAGTTTATATAGATCAGTGGTTCCTAATTAGTTTTTTCTACGTACCACTCTAAAAAGATCTCAAACTCACGTACCCCTTATTGCAGGAACGATAAATAAATAAGAGATGATATCAGATATATTTTGAATGTATTACTATCAAAATGCAATACAAGATGACAGAGAACACCAGTTTTATTAATGTGATAAATGGGCACGTGTTTTCTTTGCACAACTCTAAAAAATCTGGTTGTACAAATATTTTTTTAGTAATTTTAGTAATTTTGTTTTTTATTTATACGCGCCGCGTACCCCTTGATGCAACCTTGCGTACCCCTGGGAGTACGTGTACCACTAATTGGGAACCACTGATATAGATAACATGCACAAGCAATACAAATTCCTGTAGTAAAAATCCTAATCTTACTTTGAATAAAAAAATGCTTCAAATTGTATTATTTTTATAACTTTAACGACGTGTTAGCAAATAACCAATTATACGCAATGGAGGTCATTGTGAGAGGCATATACTCAGCAGTTGACTGCTTATGACTAAATGATGATTAACAAATAAATGTATCAGGGGCACGAAATATCATTAGGTATATGATATGGCATGGTACTCGTATATAGGTAATTAGGTATTTATCCGCTAGTATAATTTACCCCAAAGTTAGCCAGTCACGCGAGAAATAATCGAAAGTGCCTTGTCTTGTCCGTGCCCTCCCAAAATCATATTTTATTCTACAAAAGGAAAACGATAAATGACGGATGTTGTATTTTCAAATGGAGGTTAAAAAAGTTCTCATCCCTAAGGTCAATTGAATTATTTTTCCTATAACTATTGCACGATTCAAAAATTTTACTTTTACAAAGAAACACCTAAAAATACAACCATTTTTAGGTGTTTCTTTGTAAAAGTAAAATTTTTTAAATTCTCAGAACAGCGTACGTAAATAAAGAAATCTAAATACAGATACATAAAAAGGTGGCTCATATGTCTTGTATTATCGTAGGCAAGAAGTATAATATCATGCCACTTATAGTATGTATCTAAATGGATATCATTCGAGATAATATCTAGTGCTAGCAGTTGATACGAGTACATACATGCTGTCTGTTATCTGTTCAAATATCCGCCATTTTCTTTTTCAAGATATTTGTATGAATCTATGGATAAGCGGTCCTTCACCAGAATATATAAGCCGCATCCCTTTCGTACATGTCGTAAGGCTTGACACTGATCTTTACGCGGCTTTGCAAAACCTGTAGAAGAGGTAGAAGCTTCTCCTTCGTGATACAGCAGTTCTAGCTACTCTAATTTTGGGAACTACCTATATATATCCTATTAATATTATAAACGGGAAAGTTTGTGAGGATGTACCTAAGTAAGTATCTGAGGATGTTTGTTGCTCTTTTACGCTAAAACTACTGAATGGATATTGATAAAACTTTACACTTATATAGCTTACATACTAGAATAACATATACCTAGGCTACAATTTATCCCGGGAAAATATTTTTATCCCGGATAATTTCGACATTTTTTTTTGTTACAGGTATACTACATGATCATATACGTGTGAACATTAAATGTTCACCTACATACCTGATACAATGTATGTATCTAGTTTAGGGATACCGAGGGACACGTGAGCCCACAGACGTTATGTTTACCTATATTTAGAACGGACTCCACTTTATCCCGGATTACTGAACATGCATAATTGGTTTGTACACGGTTGAATTGCGTAGCGGACGGGATCAGCGAACAACATTTATGTTAGCATAACATCGAGCGGGTTGGTTTGCTCAAATTGTGACATTATATTCGATATTTAAAACCAATTTTTCTAATAGCTTATTATGCTATTTATTTGAAATGAACACGAACTTTTTTTAAAATATTGGATTTGTTACCTAGCTAGCCGCTAGATTGTTGTATTTTATGCCCGAAAAGCGGCGGTAGCCCTTACCACGTAGGACCTAATTGGCTATCTGGTGAAAAGTGGGTGTGAAATTTACACACTTCTGGTGAAGAGTGGGTGTGATATTTACACACTTCTGGTGAAGAGTGGGTGTGATATTTACACACTTCTGACCAACCTCTTAAGGGGATAATGGGCGTGTTAATATTAAATTATGTAATGTTTGCTTATGGTCAGATAAGTCTAATTGAAGTATCCAATTTATTAATTAGAACGATCCTTCTATTATCGTCGTAGATTCTTACCATAAACATAAACTTTAAATTAATTATGTTTGTCCCTCTGTATTCTTATAGTCAATAGCTAAAGCAGAAAAATACATGTAGAACTAATATTCAATTAATATCTAAGATAAGAATCGACCACTTTATATGCAGAATATAAGCAAATAAACATTAAATATTAAGCCCCACTGGGACCAACTCCTATATTTTCGGATTAATTTTAAAATGATGGCCTTTTCATTTTATATAAAAAAAAGCATCTCGAATTTACATCCGAAAAAATTGCAAGGCAAGATAAAATATTCAATTTCGCATGGGCTTAGCTAACCGCGCATAATACATTCCATCTCTTTTACTTTACGTCATGTGTGCTTAAAGGTGGGTTCCCACGGTGCGTGATTTCGCGGACGGACGCGGAAGCACCGACGGCTGCGGACGGACGCGAACCACGGACGCATCTATATTACCATGGACGCTCCGATTCCCACGATCCGTAGTGCGGGCTGGTGCGCGTCCGTCCGTAATACCACTCACCGTGGGAACCCACTGTAACAGGGATTAAGTATGAGTATAATTAGTTTTCTGTATAATGTGTGGGTCCCAAACCTTTTTAATACTTAAAGCGAAAACTTTATAGATTTTTAGACCGTCTTTTATTTGTAAATAGTGTAGTTTTTTTCTTCCATGGAAAGATCACATAAAAGTAGATACATTGTTAAGTTAAAGCCAATGTGAAGACGAAGTGTATAAAACATTTTTTTTTTAAATAAAAAGCATGAAAAATACTTAAGGTATAAATATTTATTAACTTAAGGTGCTTCAAGGTGCTATGTGATTTTTTTTAAAGTACCTAGGTGTTACAAATCAGAGTATCTACGCTACAGCTATAGAGCTATACAGGATGTAACAAAAAGGGTATGTTAAGCCAAAAGCTATGTTAATAGCCCACTAAAAGAAATCTATCCACAAAATTTCAGACTCAAAATCACATGTTTATTTCTCCAGATAGTATGGAGAATTTCTAAACAACTTAGGAATGTTCATACAATCTTGAAAAATAAACATGTGATTTCGAGCCTAAAATTTTGGAAATAGGTTCTCTATAGCGAGCTGTTTACATAGATTTTCATTTAACATACCCTTTCTGTTACACCCTGTATATAGATGATGGATTTTTATTAATAAAACTGTATTCTAGAATAAAGAAAATAACTTAAGTATACGAGACTCAAGTATAAAGTTTACTGTATATAATATAATAAACAGCGCCATATTTCCAAGCAATAAAGAAAATACATTTTCATAATCATAAAATTATATGAAGAAAAATAAATCGAAAGGCATGCCATTATTATTTTATTTGAGTAATTTCAGCGAAATGTGAAGACTTCAGACATAAGAATAAGGAAGAGAGATGCCCTCCAAATAAAGATTATTGAGTAAATGCCACTTAGGTATATTTGGATTTCATGGATCTTTTAAGGCTCGAGCACACCGGATGCGTGTGCGTGCACGTAAGCGTAGACGTATACGTACCTCTGAGTTGTAATGTATGGAACTGTATAGGCACGGGCAGACCGTATGCATATGCGTAGACGTAAGCATAGACGTCAAGCGGTGACAGTTCTATACATTAAACTCAGAGGTACGTGTACGTCTACGCTTACGTATCACGCACACGCATCCGGTGTGCTCAAGCCTTTTATGTTTTGGGCGTGATACCAGCCAAGTTTTGTACATAAATAGGTACCTACTTTTATACGTGTAAAGTATTTTAATTGTGGTTGTGTTATTGTCATGGCTCGAGCTTAGTGAAATATGTAAGCAGATACTATTTCTGTAGATATCTATTACATATAAGTAAATACCACCATGATAAATTGAGGCCACCAGAACCAGAGTGGCCCAAATACAAAATACGAATATGTGGATATATGCCAAAATACTATGCTCTATTAATATTTTAATAAGAATCAAGATGCCACAACATATTTTTTTTATGTCATCTATGATTGTTTACTGAAATTACCTTTGAGCCACTCTGGCTTTGTGCTTGGGGGTTTGAAAGGGGCATTGTCGTGCTTAACTAATATTTTCACAAATTGTGGTTTGGGCCACTCTGGTTCTGGTGGCCTCAATTATTTTAAGTAATAATTACGTCAGAAATTTTTTTACTATAACTTTTTTGATTATCTAATTACATAAGGTCATATGTTCTAAACATCTTGATAACCTCTCGAAATACAATATAACTGTTATTCCTATCATATCAACAGGTTTCATATAACAGCTCTATCAACTTCCAATTAGCACTACCATGGCTTAATATACTAAGATATTATTATATTCTCAGCCTTGCCTCTTCCCAAGTTCGCACTTGGCGCTGTTCACATAATCGCATGTGTTCACAGATTATATACATAGGAATCAGCTTAACTCCGTAAGCGATGATCGCGAGCGCTGGCTGTGTGTAAATTTGGCCGTTTAAATGCATTACGTTAGCGAAGTTACAAGTGGCAGCGAATGGTATCAACTTTTGCTAGCGTGTGTGAGAACTTGGCTCTGAAGTTTCTTTGCATAAAATTATGGTTGATTTTATTAAAGGCGATCTATATCTTTCACATTGTCGTTATTATTCTGTCTCATACCATGGTTAAAGGTACGCGTCTCCAAAATTTATTAGTCTTGATACTTCATATTTAAAATTATTAATGAAGAAATGGAAAAAAATCCTCACCCGGGTGGGAATCAAATCCACGACCTCTGCATTTCGTGCGAGCGCTCTTACCACTGAGCCACCGGGTCAATTATTTAACTTCATATTTAATTCCACGACATCTTAAAGAAGGCTTGTCTCCACCGTGAAAGTGTGATTATGCTCTAAATTGACTAGGCGTCTCCCTTGCACAAAAGAAACATTGCGTTCATCTCAGGATAAATTGTGATTACGAGTATACGATCGTTTCAATCAGAAAAACTCGGAAAAATTAGGTTTGTAACGTTTATTTGAAAGAATGTCAGAATATTTAGATACCAATTTCGTCGTTTAAGTTTTAATATTACATGTGTCAAAAAGTTTTAATTTTTCTTAAAGATATAAAATACTGGATAAGCCTACGTTAATTTAATCAAAATACCAATTGTTTACTATTACTGTACAAAATATAAATCTTTATTATACTCGTAGTTCACTGAGGTATGGAATTGATAATTTGATTAAATTTAGGTAAAATTTCAATGTAATGTTAGAACTTAAGCGATGACAGAATTGTTCAGGGTCACATAGATTTCCCTTATCTTCTTTCTCGTCTCAGGATCAGCAAGATACCCCCGTGGTCTTATTGCCCCCTTTGCTGCGCCGCTACGTAGAACCGTATTAGGTTGAAACTCTCCTATACCGCGAATGACGAGATTGTTCAATGAAATAAGCCAATGCACAGATATATTTGCTACAGGTGAATCGAAGTATAGGTTGCAGGTCCATAAGGCTCTGGGTAGATATTAGCTCAGAGTGTACATTTTCGCCTCAATGATTTACTATGTTTTAGGTCCATCTTTATATGTATTTTATACTTAATTTGTCTTATTCCGTTTATTAACTCCATCATCATCATCATCATCAACATTTACAGCCCTGAGAAGTCCTCTGTAGGACATTAACTCCATATTATTAAGGTTTTACTTGTTTATTTGTCGTCTCGGTGTGATACAAACCTGAGTGATAATGCGTTTTTGTAGATTTATTTTGAAATGTTTTGACTAGTATTAGTACATGCTGTGTTTGCCCGTAATTAATTGTGCACTACCAGGAATTGTAGGATTTAGTTTATATTCAATCATGTAAAAGTAATTGTTACACTTTTACATGATTGAGTGGGTGTTCCTAAATAAATAAATAATAATGATATGCATTATGCATGTAGCTATTCCTCTAGGATTAAGGTATACATTTCATATCAATACTCGATACAACAGTCTCAATGTGGGTCCGACTCTGCAAAAAATAGGAATCTCGCTAAAGCAAAATCCAATTTACAAAAACTTTTAACAATTTCTTTCAGCATTATAATTACAAAGTTAGCAAAAAGTTTTAGGTTCTAAGAAATTATTTTTAGTGTGCTTTTAGTAACCTTCTGAAGTACTTACTCGTAAGTACGTAACTTAGATAAAATATTAACTAATTTACCTTCTTTCATTTTGTTAACTGAATAACCTTGTCCATAGGCTAATTGGGAAGAGGAACAATGTTGTAAAGAATTCTATATACTATCAAGACCTGGCGGATGTTCACGATTTTGATGCAGACTAGCATAAATTTTAGACTAAATTAATCTACATAAATCATTATACTACGATGATGATGATGATCTCCGACCGTATTTCGGCCAAGGCGACCAGGATTGGCCAGGTACGCAAACACAGATGCACTCTCTATTCCCTAACTCTCATAGTCCGATGGGACGGAAAGCCGATACGACCGGAGAGATCAGGCGCAGGACCAACGGTTTTACGTGCTTTCCGAGGTACGAGCTAAGTGACAATTTTGCAACATTAAAATCTGTACATGAAATAAATTCATTGGTACAGGCCCGTGACTGGGATCGAACTTACGCCTCCCGCTTGGAAGATGCACGTCTTAACCACTGGGCTATCACCGCTCATATCATAGTATTATACTATACTACATATGAGTAGGTACTACGAAAATAATGCTTTTCTAACAGATTTCAAGCAATAGTTGCAATTAAGTTAATTTTACTTTAGATAGTTTATTAAACCTGTCCACTGTCGAGAAAGTAAAAATGTTGCCACCGTAAATTCAGCATTGAGTGTGTGAAAAAAAATTCAATCGTAAATTCGTGAAAAGCATTTCCATGCCTTAAAAGATTCGTCACACGATGATTGTGGTCCGCTTAAAATAAACGTACCTAGGAGATGCGGGCTGCGTTTTGCTTTGACCGGGTCGAAAGCCACGTCAAGTATGATGATCGACGGTCCTTTAGGTATAGGTTAAAAGAGAAAAGTCGTTTTATTTTTACCTTACTGGGCCAGAAGGAGTCAGGTGTTGTCGAGTGTATGTTCTGGAGCCTAACCGGTTTGTCGCATTTGAGCTTAAGTGGTGTTTTAGTAGTGAGAGTGATACCGGTTCAAAAATTTTACGCAGTAGGGTTTTTCTTTAAATAAATGAGGTTATTTCTAGTAGGTTTACTTTTGAAAGTCATTAATCGTTTTGTATATCAATGTTTTGGAGCTATTCTAATAGATTTACGATCACATACAAAATTTAATACCTAGTAAATTTTCTCTTAAGGACACTCGGTCAAGAGGTGGTAGTACATTGTGCTTTTTGACACAAAATATATTTTGGAACGATTAAAGTTTAAGTTACTTAAGTAGCTTAAGTAATATGTCAAGTTTTCTTTTAAAACAATTTTGAAAAGAGGAAGAAATTCGCCAATTTGTCAGATTCATCTCCAGACATAATCCCAAGCGATATCTGTAAAGTTTGGACGACGACACCATTATTCCGAGGCATTTAACCTGAGTCTGTACATTTAATTTTCTACTTCATATAATTTAAGTGCTAAAAGGAAGTGATTCGAATAAGGTGTTATTAGACAAGTTAGATATAATCTGTTTCCGGCTTTGCAAGGCCTGGCTTTGCTTCTAAAAAGACAATGGGTTTGCCAGAACTGCGTAGGTAGATCCTACAGCCACGTTAGGCAAAGCGGGGCCAAATATAGAAAATCTCAAAAAAGTTACTAACTTATCGCCCATGAGTCGCCCCTGAGTTTCTTAGTCGTCGCTTACAGCATGAACGAAGTAGGTGGAAATGTATAATTTAGTGAAGGTCCGCATAAGCACAGGACTAAAAAGATATTTCGGGTTCAATTTAATTAAATATTGACTACAAAATAAAACTACGACACCCATAATAATTTTATCCAATTATCACATTTATTATGACCTACCATAATTTGTTCTGTGCTTTTTCAATCGAATAAATCATAACTTTACATCTTGTAAAGGTTTCTTTACTTCTTTTTAGTTGCTTCTTGTACTTACCTATAAATTAGCAGTCATTAAAATCACATAAATTATGCCCTTATCAAATAATACTTTATTATCAAAAATATAATTCAAGTTTTTATAAGTCCGTGTTAAAATATTAGAACAAGCTTTACTTTGAAGATATAAAATTAAAAAATCAAAGATCTGTTCAGTTGATTACTATCCTCGTTTCGTTACATTAAAGCAGGTATTTAAATACATCTTTTCAACTCTAATTTCATAATCAGCAATCTTCTGTAATATTTCAGGAGCTTTCATAAATGTCATCTTACAGTATTAATTGACTTGTAACTTCTCTCTTTCAGAAACGAAAATGAAAGGAAAGTTAATTATTAAATATAATTATTTCCGACATCACTAACTTTTTCAATTAAAATTAGGCTTGAAAATTAAAATTAGGTGTAAAATTTTGTTTTATATTGGCATTGAGATGTTATCAAGAAAACTTTAAAGTACTGTAGCCGAGAATGAACTTGGCCATAAAAGTCGGAATTGACCTTGGCCTTTTCTAAAGCTCGAAATAGTTTTTTATACAATATATATTTACAAATGTCATGTAGTGTCTAAGAAGCATAGAATTATGTTATTAATTACAAATAAATATTTCCAAGCATTATAGTAGCTTAAAAGCAATAGCGAATTCAAGCCAAAAACATGATAAGGTAGATGAAAAAAAAATATGCTATGCTATTTTAACAACCTTTAATAAAATATTATGTTATATTAGAATTGATAGTTCAAAATAATTAGTATTGGATTTTTTTTAATTCCGCCAAAAATGAGTAGGCTTTAAAGGTACCTACGCAATTTCTGATAGGTATTGAAGGGGCGACATATCTTAAACAGCAAAAGACCCATTTTAGACCTACTACATATAGATCTTACACACAAGTAAGTTATAAATGAATAAGTCCGAACTTTCTTAGATTTATATAAGCCCAGTTTCAGTAAAAACTTATTACAACATTTATAATAATTAAATGTGTGCGTAAGTATATCTTAATTTGCGTCTATTTTCCTTGTTTATCCGTAGAAACATAATGTGATAAAATTATTTAGGGGCCCATAGATTAAATATTTAACTGACATTATCTTCTTTATAGGTAGGTACTTATAAAATGCTTTGTCTTATATGACCGGATCAAGGCACAGCCGAAACCGCTGATTTTAGTGGCCTAAAACTTGAAGGGTACGTTCCTCGTATAACACAGGTATCCGCTTTGATTATACAGAGTGTTTTTTCGTTGCCACCCTTAACGAAGGGTACGTACTCTATATATCAAATAAAGTAAGTTTATGCCAAAAAAAATGCTGGGAAACGATTTTTTTTTAATAACTTGATCGGACGAAATGTATTTATGCTAGTTTTTTCATAGACAAATATTAATTATTTCTCGTGAAAAAATCTAGCTACACGTGTCAATATGCATTTATGCAGAAAAACGCAATCTATTTACTCAACTTTGGACCCTAATATTTTGGAAACCAGACACTTCCCAGGTATGCTTGCATGGAGAAAAATGATCGTGATGGTGAGGAGATTCCGTAGTTTACGGGAACGTTGACGACCAAAAATCACTTGTATAAATGCTCAGATTGAGGCTTACGTCAACCAATACATCCCTAAACGGGTCAGAGAACTACACTCACACATCGGAACACATCGGAAATGTGTTTGGGAACTGCAAGGAACTTCAAATATCGATTTTGGAAGCAATCCGGCTCTTAACTAAAAAATTCAAAATGGCGGCCACTTTTATTATTTTTGACATCGGAATTATATTTGGGAACTGCAAGGAACCTCAGATATGATTTAAAGGCAATACGGCTCCACCTACATATTTTAAAATTCCATGAGTAAATTACAGTTACCTATTGTTCAAAAGAAATAAACTGGTCTTTGTGCTAAATAACAAAATAAAATATGTAGGTATTATAATTTATTTTCATGAACAGATATTTCTATGTTTTTCCTAATATACTAGGTAATATGACAATAGCTGGCATCCCTTTGCACCGATACAATGACAACTTGTTTGATGTCACGCTTGTATTCTACTTTTGAAATCAAAAAAGTTGGACCATTTTTCTTGCAGCGTTTGCAGGGGCTCACTCGGTCTAGTGATTACTTAGTCTAAGGGAATCCGATAGAAAGGATTTCCCGAAATGCCCACAGGAACGGGAAAAAGTAAAGTTTACGTGGACAAAATTGCGGGCATCCGGTAGTCCCATGCCAGTTAGGTATAACGTGATAGTTGCAGCTCTAGGCTATTTCCTTATTGAAGTAGTTCTGAATTAATATTATAAACGTAGAATTTTCTATTTCAAATGAGTTATAAAGTTCTTAATTATTTAAAGTAGAAGTTATTTGTTTAGCCTTAAGTAAAATTCTTTATCAAAGAAAATAGAAAACTGCGAGTTTTGAATGATTTGATAATGGGCGTAATTACAACGGAACCTTTGAAAAGTATAACTAGCTTGCCCTTTGACATAAAATGTCTTTGAGTAACTTTCTAAATAATGTGACTAATTTTCACTTAGAGCGCCTTGGCGATACCGTTTCTCTCTTATCAAATTAATAGAAACATTGAAAAAACTAGTAATGTTACAAAAAATACAAGATACCTACCTATTCAAAAAGAAAATTTAATTATAAATCTTTACACCTGCACCTTTAGATATACAAGGTGTAACAAAAAGGGTGTGTTAAGCGAAAAGCTATAAAAATAGCCCACTATACAAAATCTATTTCCAAAATTTGAGAGCAGAAATCAAATGTTTATTTTTCTAGTTAATATAGAGAATTCCTAAACAACTCAGGAATGTTTATACAATCTTGAAAAATAAACATGTGATTTTGAGTCTCAAATTTTGTGAATAGGTTCTTTATAATGGGCTATATTCATAGCTTTTCGCTTAACATACCCTTTTTGTAACACCCTGTATACAAGCAATACTTGCATAATATGCAGAACATTTATTTTATTATCCCTTACCTACAAAATGGAACATATAAATTACAAGAAATATTTCCAAGTAAAATATAACGTAATAACAGATTCCCAAATTAAACTCGAAATATACATGTCGGATAACTGAAATTTCGCAGAAACATTAATTTCATAGACAATTGAGAATTTTAATGGAATCTTCATTAGGGACCATAGACAAAGGAACCTTAATTACTACACGCACTCATGTAATGGCGAAATTGTCACCCTTTTATGTTATTACCGTGATTTTCATGCTATTTCAGGGATAAGTACCCTTGAATGCCTACACCTGAAATATACGATTGTGAATTAGAAAAAATATTAACTAACTAGTGGACGCCCGCGATTGTTATAAGTACCTGCATATATATATGTTGATTGCTAGATCACGAGGATCAGTGACAAGTAGCTAGCTCATCGCCTGACAGTACACCTCTGAGTTCCTTACTTCACTCTTACGACATGCACGGAAAGAGATACAGGTGATGTATACCCACTAGTGAAGCTCCTTCAGCACGGGAATCTATATGTATTTATACGATTAATATCAAACCGAAGACTTATTTACATCTGTTATTGTCACTTTATGTTACCGCGGCGTACATCAGTTATAAATAAATAAATAAAAATAAATATTCACACACTTCACAACACATTAACCTAGTCCCATATTAAGATCCCTAAGGTCTTGTGTCGTGGGTACTAAGCAACGGTATATAAATACATAGATAAGTATAGAAACATCCATGACTCTGAAACAAACATCGATATTCATCATATCAATGTTTGCACCTACCAGGATTCGAACCTATGGCGTCGCAGGCAGGGTCACTACCTACTAGACCAATCAACCGTCAAATCAGTTCAGCTCATTAAACAATGTACGATGTGAACTGCGTAGCACTATCACACAAACCTCGTTGGTTTGCAAAGTGCTGTTATAATTAGTTTTTTTGTAAAACCATTTAAAAGATAAATAAATGAAAAAGAAACATTCGCTGCATCTCCTTCCGTGCATCTTGACTAAGGAACTTGGGCATTTTCTCTCAGGCGATGGGCTAGCAGCTTGTCACTAATGTAATCTGTTCCTGACATGCAAAACGTGACTGTGGGTTTTCTTTTTGATCTTGCAGTTAGTTCCGGCTGCCCAATTTTGGGAACCCTGTCTATGTATATGTAAATAAACTTGAAACAAATGTATCTCAAATGGACCACATAGGGCAACGTCTTTGTAAAGTGCAAATAGTCTAGTAGTATTGTATAGACATCAAAATTGTACAAAATCCTGAAGTATTTATCAAGTGCATACATCTTTGTATGACGAACCATCTCTACACTGTATAAGAATAATTCGAGTTTCGCGAATATATCTTAATAGAAAGATGATTATAAAAATTTCCTTGACATGCATGCAAGCGTTATTCTCATAATGTGGAGAAAGTAAACAAATATTTAGTTCTATGTTTTTCTATATCTCTTACGCTTAACATCATGTATATCTTGAAAAAAAAAACGATGATAAGATGGAGAGGAAAGCACGTAAAACTGTTGGTCCTGCGCCTGATCTCTCTCCGGTCGTGTCGGCTTTCCGTCCCATCGGATCGGAAATCATCATCTTGTAAATATCGATATTGACCTATTCACTACTACTATTTACTTACTATTTTACTAATATATTATCTAATATTTGTTGCTATCGATTGGAACTCAGAACCATCGGCTTTGTAGTCACTATTAACTGCACAAATCCGATCATCTGTGGAGAGTGTACAGAGGTATTTGCCATACTTTGTAATACATATTTGAAATGCTTCGTAGATAGTCTGTAGACTTTGTGCAACTTCAATATAAGTAGTGTTTGCCCTTGCAAAGTGAATTGGGACGGACTTAGAAGGACCGTGTGCTCCATGTTATTTGAAAGCCTTAAATCTATTTACATATCATGTGTTTACAATTTATATACAGGGTATGAGTGACAGAGTCAGAGGTACGTGTACGTCTACGCTTACGTGCACGCATACGCATCCGGTGTGCTCGAGCCTTTGTGGTAGGATTCTCAAACTTTAATTTGCTGACAGTAATTAAGTTCCTTGTACTAAGCAACTTTATATAAATACATCAATAGTTTTAATTATAAAAACATTCGTGACTTAATCAAACATTAATATTCGTCATATCAATATTTGCATCTTGCGATATTCGAAGTAATTCGAACTCAAGACATACGGTGCGGCAGACAGCGACACTATACATTAGCGTCTATACAGGATGTAACAAAAGGCGTATGTTAAACGAAAACCTATGTAAATAAATAAAATTGAGCCTTGAAATCACATGTTTATTTTTCCAGATAGGTAGTGTGCAGACTTTCTAAACAATTCAGGGTGGTTAATACAATCTTGAAAAATAAAACTGTCTCAATTTTGGTAATGGGTTCTCTACATATAGTCGGCTGTTTACATAGTTTTTCGCTTAAAATACCCTTTCTGTTACACGCTGTATAAAATCTAGAAAAATATTTAACGTTATATTGCTAATTTAATCAATAGAGCCTATATATTTCTTTTATTATTTTCGAATTAGCCTTAGAGTATAAGCTTAAGTTTACCTAAATTTCTAAGTGTATATTTGGCCAATAAGCTCGACAGTATTAAGTTTAGCCGACTTTCGCTATTTAATCCATAATATCACAAACTCATATTTTACAGAAATATATAAATAGATATTGTAAATTGTTGAGTTTAGTATACTCTAGAGATTTCACGGATGCAATATCGCAAATTCCTTGTAGAATTACAGTGAAACAGTATAAAGGTATTTTATTGCAGTCCCGAGTAAAACAGAGCAAACTAGGACTAACGACACTCAGAAGTCGACTGCGGCATTCAGTAACCCATATGAATCATAGACTCAAACGTAAATCACACTCAATATTGATAAATTAACTCTTATCATTACTACATATTATCAAACAAAATCGCTTCCCACTGTCTGTCCCTATGCATGCTTAGATATTTAAACCTACGCAATGGAATAAGAATATATTATTATAAATATGTTTTAAGAAATGAAAAAATTCTTCAATCCAGTGGGACTCGAACCCACGACCTCTCTCATTCCGTGCAGAACTATCACCAACTGAGCTACCGGGTCAATTACTCGGATGACGAATTTGACCATCTCTTTTAAACTTTTTATTCTTACATTACGTGTATATGTATATATTATATGTAATCTAAGAATATAGGCGTAAATCATAGTGATTTTTAAGTAAGTCTTTTAGAGCAGGTTCTCTTGAATTTTCATGGCTATTTTATAAGAAAATTTCTAATATATGTTTCATGGGAACGTGATATACTAAAGTAAAGTCTGTTACTTAAGTGCTTATGAAGTTAAACTTTGTAAGTATTGTAGGTAGGATATTAAGTGGCGGAGAATATTCTTGGCCATACAAATCGAGATAGACCCTGGCCTTTTTAACGTTCGAAATTAATACTTTCTATTATATTTTTGAATATTTTATTATTATTTACACATGCGTTGTAGGCTCTGAAAAACATCGAATGCTCTATAACATGTAAATATTAGCAAGGGCCTTTGTAACTTAGGAACATAGCGAATTCAAGCCAAAAAACACCATTCATAAAGAAAAATATACATACATATAATCACGCCTTTATCCCTTACAGGGTAGGCAGAGCACCAAGGGCCGATAGAACCACATGGTGCCACTTCTGACCAATTTTGAGGCTATAGTTGAGATCTACAAGTTCGGTTAGTAATGACAGGTGGTTAGCCCATCGCCTACAAAGCACCAAGACCCTCTTGTCCCTCTACGGACTTGTACAGTATGCCCGGAAAGAGAAGCAGCTGAAGTATTAGGTGTACGTTTATTTTTCACTCCCAGAGCAACATAGAAGATAGAAGAAAAATATGATGAAACTATAATGATATCTAATGTTGTATTAGAGTTGATAGTTCATAATATACATTTATTAGCTCAAACATAAATGAGAAGTAGGCTTTACAAAGTACACAATTTCTCACATTGACTAGGCTACGCGCCATAACATCTAAAATTAAAAACCCTTGAAATTCACAACAAAAATGGTTAACATAGACACTAGTAGGTACCTATTATTTTACATCCGAGCGTGCACCAGACGCATTCATATTTTTCACAAAAAATAAAAACTATATCGAATCAAACTGTAAATTGGATTTATTTTCTGTCGTAAAAAAACATGAAAAAAATTTACGCGTCCGATTTTAACTATCGAATATAAAACTTTGTCGTAAAAATTTAAAAGTTTACTCCAATATGGACCATTTTCTGCTTTATTAACTTCGCAAATATTTAGGTTAATACCAAAATGGATCATTTTATATACCCGTTGGTATGTAAAAGTAAAATTCCTAGAACACAGAATATATTTATCTAGTCTAACAGATACTTATGTAGATTCTAGCCATGGTAACTAACGCTCATAATAAATATCCAATAGGGCAAAGAAAGGTTAAGAAAGAGGTCATTTTTATTCATATGAAATTCATATTTTCAGTTTCACATGAACTTCCGTATAAAATAAATGTCATATACATAGAACGGAATTCGTAAGTTCGTAATCATAATGAAGAATTTGAAGTATTCATATCGGTTAAAGACGTTCCGATACAGCGGTTATGTAAAGTAAAACTATTATGTAGCACGACGACAATTTATAACATGTAACATTTTATAACAGAAAGTTTGAAAATATAATAAACCTTTACTGGTTCAACTCTGATTAGACAAAAATACAAGAAAAATGTTTATGTGTATTTAAAATTTCCCTAGAAATAAATTAAAATTAAGGTCAAACCTGGGAAACGAATAAAAAAGTTAACACCAAAACTAAATTACTCAATAAACGTAAAAACACCGTAACATATTCCTGCAGCATGGGCCTCGTCATAAAGTCTTAATTACACCGAATTCATGCCGAATTTACGCCGAAGTATTCTTGTTTATGACGCTGACAGACAAACATTGTTATAATAATTTTATAGAGAGGTGAGATAAAGTTTTGAGCATCTACTTTGTTCTACGGCTGTTTTTGTTTATATTCTCGTCAAATTGCATATCATGTTCTGCGTGATTTTTTTAATAAAAAGAAATAAAAAGAAAAAAAATTAATGGGCGCCAAAAAATTATACGTGGTAGGTACATAAAGATTAAAATTAAATAATAATACTCATTTTTAATTATTTGACTGAGGACATCGTGTCACATTATCGTTCCTTTTATTGACATCAAGCTTTATAAGTACCATTTTCTTGACTGTTGCATTGCATCCAATTTTATCGTATTCTTTGTAAGGTTCAGATCATTTTCTTCTATGGAACCAACACTGGGAAACGACAAAAAAATATGAAAAAATACTGTCATTTTATTGCAAGCAATGTGTTCATTTGATGCGCAAAGTACAAATGTACCTATAAAACTAACATTATAACATTTTGACATAGTATCTTTGAAAAAAAATGTTGTTAACCGATTTCAGATGAATTTATGTAAAAAAAATGATAATTTTATGGTACAGGCATCTATTTGTCTATTTTATGTGGGAAACTATGTGTTTTTTTCAAACAAATCAACATAATGTCTATAACTATCTATATATTAGGATATCTACTAGAATAGGCATTCCTATTATACCTATCGTATATCATATGATAGAAGATCTTTGACGGCCGACTGGTCTAGTAGGTAGTGACCCTGCCTGCGACGCCATAGGTCCTGGGTTCGAATCCCGGTAGGTATTAATAATAAAAGTTAGATCATTTATGGCCACCCATTTATGGTAATCAACCGGAAGGGGCTGTACCGGAAGTGAAGCTGTTATTGAAGTAAAAGGGAGTGCCGAAGGCTTAAATCCGAAATTACCTCATTAAATGAGGATCGAAACGGGTTTTACGAATCTACCTTGGTATATATAAAGACAGCTGGGTTCTGTTTGTTAAATAAACTCGAGATATTAAAAATATTTTTTTATGAATGCAAAAGTAAATGTAAAATATTTGTTAACCTCTGATCTACCAAACAAAATAAGAATAATTAGAACGTATTTTTTGCAATCGTTAGATAGTTCACTATGGGTGCGCCCACCGCCGGGCCTTACACTCCACTGAATAGTGAATAGCACCCATAGTGAATGTTTGAACTTCCGAATACAATAATACAATTTCATTTATAAAATCTTTAGATAGGTCAATTTGATGGATAAAGTTGAGTCTGTCTCTATCTTGATCAAGTTTCAGTTTGAATCACATTCGCATCAAAATCCGTTGCGTAGTTATAAAGATCTAAGCATACATAGGGACAGACAAACAGCGGTAAGCGACTTTGTTTTATAATATGCAGTAATAAGTTATATTGAAGCTCTTAAGCCTCGAGCACACCGGATGCGTATGTATACACGTAAGCGTAGACGTACACGTACATCTGAGTTGTAATGTATGGAACTGTATAGGCATGAGCAGACCGGATACGTATGCGTAGACGTAAGCATAGACGTCAAGCGGTGAGAGTTCCATACATTAAAGACTCGAGCACACCGGATGCGTATGCGTGCACGTAAGCGTAGACGTACACGTACCTCTGAGTTTAATGTATAGAACTGTCACCGCTTGACGTCTATGCTTACGTCTACGCATACGCATCCGGTCTGCCCGTGCCTATACAGTTCCATACTTTACAACTCAGAGGTACGTATACGTCTACGCTTACGTGCACGCACACGCATCCGGTGTGCTCGAGCCTTAAACTCAGAGGTACGTGTGCGTCTACGCTTACGTGCACGCATACACATCCGGTGTGCTCGAGGCTTTCCTCCAAAATGGGAGTTATATACCGTACATTTCAGCGCTCCAAAACAACATAATATACTGACATATTCGAAGGATAACTTCATTTAAATTCGTCTTGCCTCAATCTTAGCCGTCAAGGGATCTCGCATGACAGAGGTTACCCTGTTACCATAATGGGTACCTTTTATCCCGGCAGTCTCTGAGGATTGGAATTAAAATAAATTGGCTACCATTTGATTTGGTAACGAGTTGGCCCTATAATATATCTATACATTTTTGTTATCTACGAGAGTTGCGGCTTATTATGATCATTTGTAGTTTTTTTTATTATAGTGTAGCCTAGATTATGTTACGCAAATTCTATGAAAGTAGCTATCCACATTGAGACTATTGTTTATTTTTGTGATCATAACTGAATTGTATAGCATTTTCGGGTCTAAAGTTTTGAGGATAGGTTCTCTGTAGTAGCCAATTTTCATTAATATTTTGCTTAACATACACCCTGCACCTACTGATAATTACATACATATATATAATCACGCCTTTATCCCTTACGGGGTAGGCAGAGCACCAAGGGCCGATAAAACCACATGGTGCCATTTCTGACCAATTTTGAGGGTATAGTTGAGATGTACAAGTTCGGTTAGTAGTGACAGGTGGTCAGCCCATCGCCTGACATCAACTGACTTGTATGCCCGGGAAGAGAAGCAGCTGTAGAATTATACGTTTTTTTTCACTCCCAGAGTAGCATAGAAGAATAATAATTAGTTTGGTAAAAAAGCGCTAGAAAAAGAGAATAAATGATCAATCAGTTGTTAGATGATTTTCTGTCGGGGTTTTTCATCGAGTAGTAAGCACAAAAAATACGAGTGTTTAAAATTGTTCTACATTTTACTTTATTTATAAATGCAGCTAGTTAAAATAGGGAATTTCATTATATTGCCTCGATATACATAGTAGGTACTGTATTATTTATTATTGTAGCCCTAATCGAGGTAAAGCACACTCGAGCCGGCCCCGGCGCTACTCGAGTCAAGCCTGCATTCGCTGGCATCCACGCCGGTCGTCTACATACAAACAGTATATTTTTACTGATTTTATTGATTACTTGCTTAATTTTTTCTATGCGAACAAATAACAAAACTAAAAAGTGTATCTTTTTGACTTGGGGCCAATTTTTTCAATGGTTTCTCTGAATATTTTTTTTTGAGAATGACAGCATCAACCTTAACTTTCTGATAAGATATCTGACCATTTGGAACAAAAATTAAATATGTCATGTCGATTATCATTTTTTACGGGGTAGTGCAAGCAAAGTGCATTTTATATTGGCATTCTAAAAATTCAAAGGTTTTTTTATAATTATGACAATATATCGTCCTTTTAGTAGCCTACAACTGTTTTATTGCTAGGCATAGTCTTTCCTGAGCATACACTTGTCTAGGTCCAAATCGTCTTTCCATCTATTCTTTCTTTTATCTGTCGATCTTAGCGACCGTATGTCCATCGAAGAGGAAACATTCGCAAGTACCGGACTAAAATGATAGTCTAGATATGGTTCGATTCGAGTCCTATTGTCATGAGCGACATTGTCTAGTCTCGGCTAAATGCGGGTAGGTTACTGTGACCGTAAAGGAAGGACTTATGGAGGTCTAAGCACAGTATTGCTAGTAAGTATCCATGATAGAATGCAAGTCAAACGTACAGTTGGTTATGAAAAGATTACGATAATTCTCGCCGAAAAGACAGAGAATCCACTGATCTTTTTCATCTGGCTGGCACCACTATGTTGTGGAAGAGGATTAGTGATCCTGCAGTTGCGTCTACCTCATTATGGGAAGACAGCCATGCATTTATAATCAGTTAAAAAGTATAGAATGAAGTGCGAAGGTAACATATAATTATCATATCAGCATCATATAAATAATACTACATGTTCTTCCGAAATGATATTTCGAAAATTATTCGGATATAAATGAAGTGCGAAACGACATTATAATAACGCGTACACTAGTGGAGTCAAAATTAGGTAAGGTTAACTTTATGCTGCATTGCTCAATCTATGTACATTATCTCTAAATTGATTATCGTATCTCCCATTAGTCACTACTTCGCCAGAGAGTGACCAGATACAAGTACTCGTGTTTCAATTTGCTACAAGAGTCGATCTCGTCAAATTGTTGGATCATGTTCCGGCGAAGCTGTGACGAAAGCCTGTAGCTGGTGAAGGCAATTGAGGAGATCAAATAGGTATGCAATTTGCTCGTTGTTGTCGTATCATACTACACGAAGCCCTATATATATATAACTATAAACAAAACCAGTATTCTAGTGAAGCCCCGCGTCAGCACAGAATAAAGCTTTTTTTTTAACTATGCATACATATTGTAGTACCCACAGTTATTTCTAATAGATAAAGTAGAATTTGAAAGACAACAGGAAGTCTTACAGTAATAGCTTCATACATTTTTCAGGCACTTTAAATTTCCGCATCTGACTAACAAAAGCATTAACTTTAACTTATTTCCGGAGAAATGAATTATTTCCGCCAGTTTTTACGAGTTTGGCGATCACAAATCACTTTGGCGTGATTAGAAAATTCTATTAGTTCCTAGTCGGAAACTCGATAAAGCGTATCGCCTTGATCGATAGAACACTGTTGGTAAACAAGATACGTACTTAAATAATGTAATTAGAGTTTCTTGTACTTAATTACTTTTTGAGAACTGATCCTCAAGGGGGCTCGGGTGTCTCTAAAACTCGACTATTTATTTACTGCTAGTGGCCATATTTTTATAGTCAACCCAGTAGATATACAGAGTGATTTTTGGTCGTCAACGTTCCCGAAAACTACGGAATCTCCTCATCATCACAATCATTTTTCTCCATGGAAGCATACCCAATATTACCTGGGAAGTGTCTGGTTTCCAAAATATTAGGGTCCAAAGTTGAAAAAATTGACTGCGTTTTTCTGCATAAATGCACTTTGACGCGTGTAACAAGATTCTTTCACGAGAAATAATTAATATCTCTCTATGAAAAGCATAGACACTGCACTATAAATTTCGCCCGATCAAGTAATTTAAAAAAAAATCAAAAAAATTTACATCGTTTCCCAGCATTTTTTTGGCATAAACTTACTTTATTTGATGTATAGAGTACTCGTACGTACCCTTCGTTAAGGGTGGCAACGAAAAAACATCCTGTATATTTGTATCGTAAATGTTTGTAATAATAAGGTTTTATTCAATAAACAGATGAGCGTCGTACATTCGCAGTGGGATCTTAGGCTATGTTAGTGTATAGGTAAAATATGTATGTATAGGTATATTAGATAAAGTTTCCGTTTCAAAACACCGACCGTTACACTTATTTTTTTCTCTCTGTCCCAATTCAGAGATACAGACATAACTAATTTGAAGTTTATGGTTGAGGGTGAAGAACCTACCACATTTTGTCAATTTAGGTACTATTTACATACAATATTTTTCATGTTGTGCCTGTCAATGAATTTCATGGACACCTAAATTGCTGCAACACAATAAAACAAATTACACCACCTTCAGTAAAATAACCGATAACTCTACAAATACTACTTAAGCTACATTGTAATCAGGAACATTAAAGTAGTAATAAAATTACAACACTGTAGCAACCTACCCCGTTTTGTCATGGAAGCAAAATCGAAAGCAATAAAATGAAAACCTAGATCTATGGGCATATAAAGGCGCTTTTTAAAAAGTTTTCTAATAGTTTAAAAACATAATACACCACATTAATAAGTCGCTATTGTCGTCTTCTTCTTCTTCTTCAGCCTATTGCAGTCCACTGCTGGACGTAGGCCTCATCCAGGGCACGCCACAAGGTTACTGCCACAGGGTGGTTTTGCCCATAGTCACCACGCTGGGCAAGCGGGTTGGTGACCGCAGTGTGATTTTCGGACTATGTTGTCAGTACGGGAGGCGCTGCGGCCCACATCCCGGAAACCCTTAATCGCCTCGTACGATACCCACGGGCAGGCAGGGGTGGTACAAACTCTACTCTGCCGGCACCACGCGGCATTGTCGTCTATGTTTTAGAGCTAACTTTTTTTAAATATCCATATGTAGTTCATTTGTATCTGAACCTCAACAGTCTCTTTTCCATTATGTGAACATGTTTCATATTCATGTGTGACCGCAGAATGAATCGTACAGTGCAGATTGACAGAATACGACATTTTAGGCCTTCAGCACTACGTTTCGATACTATCTGGAATTTAAGCGATTACTTTGTCAAAATAGTAGATCTTCTTTGTAAAAATATTGTGGCTTTAAGATGGTAAACGTATCGCAGGTCTTCTTCCTGCTCTTTGTTAAATTGTAAACTTGGGGGTCTGAATATTAGTTTATTTTTCGTAACATACTCGTATGTATAGAGTAACAATAGGTAGGCCCATTGGTGAGGGCCTACATTTGAAGTCGATGTATATACATATACATTACATGTAATTCTTAAAAAATAATGTAAAATCCCCATATAATAACCTCACAAATACTCCAATGAATCAGCTTGGAAAACCGTCAAACGCGATATCAAAGTTACTCTAACGAATGGAATATTAAAGAGCCAAAAAAGGACACGTGGGCTTTTGAGCCCAGAAGCATTTTTAACAGCCCCACAGTTGTGATCCTGACCTTATCAAATTATAGTAGCTGAGATTACCTATATACGAGTAGTAACTCCAAAGCTCCGAAATAATCGAACTAAAATTCGAAACCATCGCATTTCGATCAACTCCTGACAAACCAGTCATCTAAACCTTTACCAAACAACTTCCCCTGCCTTAGAGGAAACTAAAGAACAATCGTTCACTATCCTATTGTGCGAGTTCCTCTTTAGTTTTACACCAGTGCCATCCGTTTGCAAACTTTCACGTCGCATACAATGAGATGGAAACCTTAGACAACTTGGATTTATTTTTAAATCTCACGACAAGCACAAGAGTGTGATGATATACGTATACCGAAATCACAGTTCAAAGATGATAACTTTTAGTTATAAAGCTAATAACAAAGACACTATTTTTATACAAAAATAATAGTCAGAATAGTGACGGTGAAGTATGCAATTTGATTACAAACTTAGTAGTTTTATCTCTATGACCGAAGCGAAGAAAGAAAACTTTGAATATCCGAGCCGGCGATGTGCATTGTGCATACAGATATTATAAAATATCTTTTAGTTTGTTTTAAACATATTCATTTATACGTTATACGAGTAGGAGAAACTTATATAATTGAAGAAAATGTTTCTTAAGCTCCTACAACTTTTATATCGCTGATATATGGAAACGCCGGTTCAATCTTGTAACCTTTTATGGCATAAAAACTAATAAAACATGTTTAGGGCCGCTTTTTCCACTGAAGGATAAAGTTGATACAGTCTTTCCTTAAAACTTGATTAATATAGAGACAACATCAACCGTTAGACAGGCAACCTGACCATTAGAAAAATCGGCCCCCTGATTACCTAATTTGCAATAGCAAAGCCGAAGCAGCGCGATCGCGATAATTGAGAGTGTTTGCGTGCGCGCAACGAGCACTCGTCGTCCTCCCGCGCCCCGCACCTCGCCCCACGCACACACACCGACTCAATTTTCGCTATCGCATTGCTTCGGCTCTGCTACTGCAAGTTACGTAATCAGGGGGCGGGACTTAAAAGTATAACCTGTTTCAAAATTGATGAAATTGCTAACCAAGGAGTCTTTTGACCTTTGAACTATGGAGCCGAAAGCCATCAGTTATTTGTCCTTCTAAACTCGAAACTGAGGTGCGTAAACATTTGACTTTGGGTAATGTTCGATCATGAATAGACTAGGAGCTGAACACGGTTTCGGTCTATTAATTATGGTCAATTAATCTACTCTCCTTACAGACTTGGAAGGTAAAACAACTTACGCAAATATAAAATTTTGCATACTTAAATAATTATAAATACGTTCAAATTAAGGTGGTATGCATAATTAAAAGTTGAAAAATATGAAGAAGATTATGGGTATCTATTCAAATTCAAGCTAACGCTTTTGGTGTAGACAAAATTGAAGCAAATACCTAAAAATTAGTTAATCAAAAGCTTCGCCTTTCAATATAAATATAAAGACACCGAAACAATAGTAGCTAGCTATAGCTTCTAGAATAGGAATGTCGACCCTTGCCATTGCTGGCAGGCCAACCCCGATACCTACGTTAGTGATGACGAAAATACAAGATCAAATTGAAAAGTAAGCACGGCTATGATTCTCATCAAAAATTTCTTTAGAAAAATTGACACGTTGATGCATAAAGGTTCCTACCCTATTCTAGAATATTACTAGATGTTTATTAAATTATGCAAACTAACCTGATTTGCTCCATATCGTTCACTGCACTATTCACTATATTGTTTGTTCACTAATAAATATATAGTTCAAAAACACAATTGCACTAACACCTCATACGGTATGCGGACCGGAGGTTAGAAAACTATGTCCTACCTCGTCAGCTGGCTAAGACAGAATTGTGTATGTTAGTCGTGTTCATTATGTGTAGGTAGATGAGAAAAAAGTATCTTTTTTATATAGCCCGTGACATGAAGATAAGGCAAAGGAAACTATTATAACATTATCTATGCAGCCAGAATTTAGTAAAAATGATGACTGAATGGAAACGTCAACAGGTTTTAAATTTACTACTGCCCTAAAACAACTTACTTTCATAAAATGAAAAATAAGGTAGAACTATAAGTATATAACTACCTGTGTATGATCTAGCGCAACACGTTATGATAAACCGATTTATCGACATTTAGCCCGTCAAAATACGATAAATATAGCCGCCATGTTGAATTTTGTATAGAGATGAAACGATATCGTACGTAAACACTTCGCAGAAATACCCTAGTAAACCGACCCAGCCATGCCTAGGGGCATGACCACGCAACGTGGATATCGTAGGTCATGCCCCTAGCATGGCTAGGTCGGTTTACTGTGGTATTTCTGCGAAATGTTTAAACCAAGACTAAGCCGTGAATAACAAACAGAGCTACAATTCTGCAGTCAAGCTCCGTACCTAATAATGGAGTTTGTTAACGTCGGACAGCTTCGGACTTTGGGACGCTGCTGTTATCGTCACCGTCCAGGCTTAAGAGAATTGGACGGCAATCGAGCTAATATTGAACGTATTACCAAATTGAAACCACAACCAAAAACGTTATCCTTTGCGAATTTTGTAATGTGCTAAATTTTGGTAAATTTTAAAACCAAATTTTAGTTCAAAATGTTTGAAACTCTGTCAATTAAAAAAAAAGTGCGGAAACGAAGCTGAAATGAAACCCTTGTTGAAGCACGGTACGAAGCAATAATTACTTTATATTAAGGTTATCAGGTAGACACATTTCAGCACTACAAAGATATTTATTTTTATTCTGCCATGCTCGCGACCGCTGCGTTGTAAAAAATCACCTTATTACTTAATTAAATATTGATTAGTACCGCGATTAGTTGACGGTCCGTTAGTGGCAGCGTTCCGGCAGAAAAGAAATGCGAAATCGGGCCCTAGTTTGATTTTGGTAGCCATTTGTCTGCTAGTTGGTAACTTTTCCAAATAGTGTTAAGAGCCAGCAGTCAAATAAAAGTCCCACGGTTGCTCCGCCCACATACCCCGCCACCCGCAATGCAAGGATACGCGTTAAGATCTGCGTAGTGTTAAAATTCGAAATTCGCGCGCTTTCGAGCAGGCGGGTCAACGCTAGGTCAAACGCAGAGAACATAAAAACCCATAGAGTCGTTATTATAATTGATTTCAATGTTATGTTTATTTTATTTTTGTTTGCAAAATACAATTAAATTAAATTAATTAATTTATTAATAAGTAATATAGGTATGTTAAAAAATCATTCATACAATAGAACACATTACCTGCATCATAGTTATATTTATGTATGAAATTCATCCAATGCAACAAGTATTGAATAAAACGAATTAATGGTAGATATCAAAGATTTATTTTATATATCACAAAAAATAGTATCCGATACATATGTGAAATGTGACCAATTTACTCATGTAGATCGCTTTAAAAAGGCTTTTAGGTGAGTCAATATGTTAAAATGTTACAAGTAGTAACTTAACAAATTTTAATATTAAGATGATTATGTAAAAAAATGCCGTTTCATTTAGGTAAATTGCTGTATGTTAAATATAAATAGTAGGTGTTTTTTAAAAATAAAGGGTTAACAGGTATGTATAATGTGCATTCACAATATTAGCTGTGCATAAATAAAAAAACTTTATTTAAAGATAAATAGCGGTATGCGTATGCCACAAATATAAATTGCAGTTTGATTAGCAATATTCTCATTTGAGGATTTTGCTGTGCAGTCAGTAATTTTGATACGAATTCCAATTATTTGTGACTATAAAAAATCATTTTATTTGATGTGCGTTTAAATACTATACAATTAAATTAAATGATTTTTCTTACTAATCCTCTACACTCCCCAAGAAATATATATGTACTATTTACCTTATACAGTAAAATACCTTCTGTTCTATGCTCCACCTCATCTGTTACCATCAAACTGTCAATCGGAGAGCTAAAATATGAAATGAGTTTAAAAATATCAAAAAAGTTTTAGTAGCCAAAAGTGAAAACAAGTGAGCAAAAACAACAAAATTGTAGCAGGTAGGTAGGTTCTCACTCACTTTTCTTCAAACATTACAGGTGGTATTAGTTCGGTATAAACTTTGACGGGCGACTCCAGGACTTTTTGTTCGGCACAATTTGTTTGAATTCTATAAACAAAATATTGTAGAAGGAACTGCTGCCGAAGATGCTACGTAGTAAGTAAAGATGGGTCGGATTAGGTAAAAATCGTACCTGTTCGACCTAATACATACTAATATTTATGCAATATGGCCGTTCCATTACTGTGATCCATTACGTATTAGATAAATACGTAGAATCTTTATTCGATGAATATTTAGTATCGGTTTTCGGTGAATGATCAATTATCTAATAAATACCTACGTAGAAAGAATAGTTGTGGAAATAGAAAATATCGTGATAATAGCGAAATGCATTTTTTATATTAGGTTAAATTTTTAATATTTAGTTAAATTGTTTTTAGTTTGTGTCACATATTTTGTTTAAATAAAGGATTTTAATTTTGTAAAAAAAAATGAGAAAAAAGTCTTGTCTGTACCCGGATACGAACCAGGAATATCTGATTTTCGACTCCGCCGATGTAACCGCTGGGCTATTATAAACTTGATAGAGACGGTGAAAATGATCTTCATATTCTAATGATATTGTAGTATTTTTGCTAAATAATAAAATTGAAACTTATAGTCTATGCCTTACGGTTGATTTCTCATAATAAGATGATATTTTATGCGATACCTAATACCTAATGTCGTCTTGTATCTGAATGCTGGGCCGTAAAGAAGAAGGATAAAAATCAATTCCATGTAAGCAAGATGAGAATGTTGAGATGGATGTGTGGAGTTACAAGAATGGATAAAATAAGAAATGTGTATATAAGAGGAAGTTTGAAAGTTGCGCCGATCACAGACAAGTTACGAAGTAACCGTCTGTCTTGGTACGGGCATGTAAAGCTATATTATGAGTCTATGATGTAAAGCGACGGGATGAAAGGCATATTTTACAGAGAGCTTTGTGCATGAGTGTGGATGGATATAAAGAAGAGGTAGACCAAAGAAATGTTGGATGGACTGTGTGAGGGAGGATATGCGTGTACTGGGAGTGAGCCATGAGATGACGGATAATAGGGATGAATGGAAGAAAAGTACATATTGTGCCGACCCCAAATAAATGGGAACAGGGCAGGAAGATGATGATGACCTAATCACGTTGTATTAGGTACCAACTAGTATTGAAAAATACCTAATCCACATACCTATTCCAATATTTATGCCTCACCTGTAGTAGTAAGTAAGTTCCTTAGGTGGGTGAAAGATATTGTACCTACATATACTCGTAAATGTATATAAAATTTGTGTATGTGCTTCATGTGTAAAGCAGTGCGCTTATAGAATACTTCTCATGCTGTGTGTGTGATTTCGGAAGTAATTTCTTTTGTAGACTTTTACATAGATAAACAAAGCAACTAGCGCCATCGTTCAAAGGAATTCTACCAATTTATAAAGGTGAAAGTTTGTATGTGTGTGAGTGTGTATGTTTGTTACTTCATCACGCAAAATCCTGAAATGTATGGAACAGCTGATTTTTTTCACTATATCGGAGTTGGCCCCATAGTGAAAGTTGTTTCTTTTTACTTTCCTGGTTTCGTGTCAAAGGCAAATCACTAATTTCGGAAAGACCTTATATTAGCTTAGGTACGTATCAGAATAACACATTATACTTTTTATCCCGGGTAAATATTTTATCCCGTAATTTCGACATTTTGTTTTTTCTGCTGTCAATTATAAAATGCATTCTCAGCACTAAACTTTACATACTTACTAATTATGATTATAGCTACTTACACCTTTGATTCTCTCCCCTTTTTAGAAAATTCTCTCCAACGTTGAGCCATCTTCCTTTTGGAAACATATTTTTTAGTTTTATCTCCCATTAGTCCGAACTCAATCGAGTAATACCTACACCACAAGATAATAAAAAATGCCACTGCCGTGGGCGAAAGCGACATAGACCCTACGTCGTCGGCGCACAGCGCGGTACTGATCGTCAGCGGGCACGAAGTTACTATTTAACGCTTTTCAGTAAGCATTAGAGTAGAATATCGCTTGCACGCTAAACAACTGATTGAGCTCAGAAGTAAAGGGCGTAAGTCTCAAAAAGATTTTTATTAATTGTGTGTTCAATTATGATTGTTTTTTAATTTTGGCTTTACAAAAGTTTACTATCATTATTATCTTGATATCCGAATTTATTTTAAACGCCTACCTCATGTAATAGCCGAAATAAAAGTAAAAATGACTAAAAAACATGTCGATTTCAAAAAACAAAACTATCGAGCGAAAATCATTAAATCATGTTTTTGGCTTTACATGACATAGTTAAGGGTACTAAGAATATAGTGTAATAGTCTCACATTAAACAAACATGCACCCGTTTCAGCATATTTCATCAAAAAGATGCTAAATAAGGTCTGCCTCCTCTTAACCCTTGTTAGCACAATGCAGGTGTTAAGTGCAGGTGCTATGTACGCTGTTAAGTTAAAAGATATACGTTGATTTTAATTTACACCTGCAACAGCACTTTACAGGGTGTAAACGAGGCTCTACACCAAAGTATTGAACCTCAGTTTCATACCCCATTATTATTTAGAGTTAATATTGGTACAAGTTACGACTGCCCGTAATGATAAAAAGTACTAAAAATAATAATTCTAAAAAATAAGAGTGGTTATTTTAGCATTCCTAAGGTATGTAAATGATCATAGTCTAAGATTTTTAGGAAATTACATTTCTAACTCAGAAAATTACATAGGTACATACTCCATGCAATTTATTACGCAGATATAAGAATTAATGTTATTTATGAAATTCTTTTGATTCGGTGCTCAAGTATTTATCAAGCGCTTAGTAAAATAATTATAACTAAAGAAACAACCCTTGGCAAAGGTATCCTAAGTCAACATGCTTCTGTTGATCTTTAATCTGCCGTACGGCAGCTACGGTCCGTCGATTGCGCGCCAGTCCCAATAGCATCCTGAAGGTATTTTCAGACAGAGTAGACTGCGCACTAATGAAACATTGGACATCTCTGCATATGCCCACACCTTTTGGGATATCAGTCTTATGACATGCACGACCGCCCATTGCTCAGATTGTCGGCTCTTCTTGAATTATTACTGTGTATCCTATTTAGTTGATGTTGTTTTTTTTATTTGTACTATATACTAACATAAAATTTAAGTTTCTGTAATACTAACACTATGGGCACAAGCCTGAAATAAAAAGATTTTATTTTTATTTATTTATTTAATTTTCAAATAAAACATTGCAGGATTAAGCATGCTGCAAAATTATGCTCTTGTAATCATCTATAGGTACATTTATATTTACATATATAAATTTTGCTAGTGTATTTTTAAGATCGTATGAACAATCTTGAGTTGTTAAGGAATCCTCCATACTAACTAGAAAAATAAATATGTGATTATCGAGTCTCTAATGCTGTGGAAAGGTTCTCTAAAGTAGGCAATTTTCATAGTATTTCGATTAACATACACCTTCTGTTAAACCCTGTATAAACACCGCTCAACTCTACCTAGCAAATATAACTTAACCTTAACTATAGCAAAGCTAATTCAGCAAAGCTTTAACAACCATAAGAGCCGAACATTTTAGCCACCTAGTGGTAGACGGAATCGCTTCCTTGCCCATTTACAACCACACAATCCCAAAGGATACCCTGTGGTCTCGTATGCAGGGATTCCATGAAGTATTTACTATAAGGAGCTATGATAATAAATCTCCTGTGCTGATACGGAGCTTTGCTAGAATACATCAGCTGCATCTCCTTCCGTGCATGTCATAAAAGTCAAGGAATTTGGGCATTATCTTAGGCGATAGGCTAGTAACTTGTTAGTGATCATTTACATCTGTGAGATCTCCTTTAGATCTCTCGGGATCACAGCCGTGTCTATATACATGTAAAAATAAATGTACGCTTATGATCACCGTTCCCCAGTTTGTGACATACTTCGCTACGTAGATGTAGCTCAAGCAGCGGAAGTAACAAACCTTGATGATTATATTTCTCCCACCATTAGTCCTTTTTTATCGTTTACAGTCTGTTACCTGCGCGTCGGCTACAGTCAAAGTGAAGCGGGGTCCTTACTTATAACATTTTAATATATCTTTGGCGTATTAAGGCATCGACGTTTATAATTTTCGCTTATGCAAATAAAATTATATGCGATCATTTTACACGCTTTATCTAGCGGTAAACATACTATATCAATGCCATAACTCGAGATCTGACACAGTCAAATGATACAAGATGAAATGTACTTATATATGTGGGAACCTGGAACACATCTGTCTTGTAAACGCTTCATGAGTGCTACTAAATCTGCAGGAAACCGCTTACTCGGACAAAGGCACGGAATAGACAAATTGGTTCAATCTACAGAAGATCCAGATGCGAAACTATTTCAATAATGTGCTTAGATGATGTCTTTAGGACAATTTGGTCAAGTTAATGTTATTTCCTAGTGATATTGTTCCCTTTAACTGAATTCTACACCTAATACTATCTATCTTAATAATAATACTAGCTACCCGCCCCGGCTTCGCACGGGTGCCAAACCTCTTGAATCACTCTATCCATTTAGAAAAACCGCATCAAAATACGTTACGTAATTTAAAAGATCAGTCAGATATGAACCGACTTTTACCGATCACGAGACTGAACCGACTGTGGGCAGGAGACGACGGTAGGTGGACGCAGTGTGGAAGCAGTAACTAAGTGGCTAGCCGGTTCCTCTAGAATTTTTTAAATGTTGTAATACTCTTTATATTACCTACTTTTCACTGTCTTCATTTCTACTTGTTTCATTGTTGTTATTGTATCTGTGTGTGTGTGTGTGTGTGACCACCAGCTACATTGACGGACGACATTAGCACTATCGCCGGTAGACAGTGGATGAGTTAGGTACGGAACCATAGTGGATGGTGTAGTAGTGAAAAAGCCCAGCAATGGGTGAGTGTGGGCGGACTGATAATGATAATGTACCAACTTATCGGCCAACTCAAAGGGTAGGCTGGGGTTATTTCTATCTAAGTACATTACCTACCTTCATACCTAATTAAATTAATTTGTATACACACAGCCTTAAGTATATAATCATAAAGGAGACCCTACTGCCATATTTAGCATAGCAAGACCGGATGTAAAGATCCGTGATATGTTCTAATGTTATTGTTCCAAAACACCCTTTAACCGACTTCTGGCGAACTAAAACGGGTTAGATTAGGGCATATACATATACTGTGTTGGGTAGGATTATTTTAATTTATATCATGTTGTTTGCAATATACTTTTCAAGGTCTAAAAGGTTCAGAAAAAACATTAGAAAACTTAAGAAAACCATTAAGAAAACTGAGATAAAAAATATATTTATTTCAAAGTGTGTAAGTACAATAAATTTTACGACACATACGTTATAATGATGATGATGATCTCCGACTGTATTTCGGCCAAGGCGACCAATCTCTACGCTATAATAACACGCGTACGAAGCCACAGGCCTCCGCTAGGTTTTCACAAAATCCATGTAAACTAATTTAATTCACAGGCTAAAAGGTATGCCTAACATGTAAATGTTATACAGCAAAATTATATTACACATAAAACGGATTTTAAAACCTTTCACAAAATTAACAGTGTAATAGTTTTAAACGAGAGCGATATTTTGTATATGATAATAACATAATAACGAAAATCCTTTGATATGCAAATTGTAATGCATATTCAATAACCGATCTATCTATCTAGTATAATACATTATAATACGTTCAGTAATTATGTAACGTACATAGAAGACCTAATATAATGGTATTTCATTAGAATTAAGGCAAGCACACAAGCGTATTGTATTGATATTATAATAATATCGGCTTCCTACGACTAGAATTCAGAGCCGATTTTACCAAATGTCAGATAGCTTGTCAGAAGAATAAAGTTGATGCTGTCTTAATTCTAATTGTCTTTCTCTATACCTCGTATTTTTTTTGTAGATAGAAATCTTATTTTCGAAGAAGCATTGTTTGTAAACATTAGAACACTCATACTTGTAAGACACTTGTAAGATATGAGTGAAGATTGACGTTTTTCCATATTGATGTATCCTACTAAAAAGTTCAGTTTTGTGATTGCGTAATCGGCTTCTTTAGGATTTTTATAGTGCAAACTTTATATGATTAAGTACTATTGAATTGAGTAGAAAACTCTTTAGGAACTACTGATTATAATAATATACAAAACTGTGCCTAATAAAGAACCTGATTTCATTCTTTCGGATTCTTTCTATTTCTAAATAAAATGAGGTATAAACATAAATAAAACATCTATTTTATTCTGCAGATAGACTGACGTTTGGAAAAATCAGTCTTTAATTTAATTTTTAAAATTTCACAACACATTAACCTCGACTTAAGGTCCTGTGTCCCATAAAAGGGGCAGAAAGCTTCCACAGTGCGTCGCCATTCCTCTAGATTTTGAGCTTCGCGCTATAATTTTGCTCCAGGCATTCCCTTAGCTCGTCGCCTCTGATGATCGTTCGCCGTTTTGTAACTTATCGCCTGAAAGGATGCCCGAGTTCCTTAGTCAACTCTTACGACATGCAGGAAGGAGATGCAGCTGAGCTATCCTAGTGAAACCCCAAATCAGCACAGGAAAAACAAAATAATGGTTTATAAAAACTCTTAAATATTTTACAAAGCAGGCGGCTCAAAAATTGAGGCACTCTTTATATTTTAATCTGTGGACAGGATCAAATTATTAACGCGAAGATTTTAACAAGTCTTCCAAAAATATCTTTAGATTTGAATGAAATTATAATATTTTGGAAATAAATTTGCGACTCCTGATGGGTGGGTAGGTGTTAGATTTAATTTAGATGTATTGTGACCTTTAAGATCAAATTAAAAATCTGTTCTAAGGTATTTTAGTTCACGCCTTAGTTTCCTTATTTCAGCTAAGATTAGTTAATAATATTTAACTAAGATGTGACTTATATTATGCGTATATATTTTTTAATAACTTTAACATTTTTTTGTTTCGTCTCCAGCCTATTGCAGTCTACTGCTGCTGGACGTAGGCGTCCCCCAGAGCACACCACAAGCCATAGGTGGGTTTTTGCCCATAGTAAAGGAAATAGCCATGCGTATATGTATGTATGTAAACCTGTAGAAATGACAGAACGTGAAGTATGAATTCATTCAACGCTAAATGTCATAATCCTTTACAATATCTGCCTTTCTCTACGGGTTCTATAGGTACCTATACAGCGGTACACTTTAAAATTAGCAATGCTAATGCGGTACAAGAACGAAACACCCGAGTTGTTTGCAGCGGTTAGGCTCAGGTAGACACCGTTATATAGAATAACTTCCGTGGCAGATTTCGGAACTAACATTTATTGTATGCGGCTACATGAATAATGAAGTTATATATAAAGCCACTAGCGCCATCGTGCATAGAAACTATTAGATGAAACGCACCCTACAACGTCCGTGGTCGCACGGATTAAGCCAGAGCCGTTTGATATTCAACTTTATTTGAACTAGCTGAGGTACTAATTAGCATAAAGTTTGATTAAGTATTAATCTTTTGAAGAGAGAGTTCTACGTATTGTGTAACTTAGGCACTAGTATGGTAGCGGTCACGTTCATTTTAGGCTTTACAAATATTAAAACAACATAGGTATTTAGAATAATTACGATGCCAGTCATAGATGTTTCTTTAATTATTTATGTATTTATATAACGTCGCTTGGTGCCCACATACAACACAAAACCTTTTAGTGGAGATGTGTAATAAATTGTTGAAAACAAGTTTTTAAAATGCGGTAGCACAATCTAATATCTTAGCTTATCTAATTGGCAACTGCACATATTTCTTTCTGGTTCTCAAATAGGCAAAGAGGGTCCAAGACCACAGGTTCACTTACGATAAGGTATAATTTTGTATGTAAATATGCAGCGTCTAGAATCTATTACCAAGTTAAGGCCTCCTCTTTACTACGCCATTGTCCTCTGTGGAATTCAATATCGTCCACTAATACCCAGAAATTTTCCTGATAGCATCTGACTATCTCTCTATCTCTAGGATATCATTTCTTTACCACGGAAAGTTAGCCCCCCTGGAAAAATGTCCCATCCACCTCCACTTCAGTCTCACGATGCGCTTACCTACGTCTACGACGTTACGTAAGGTAGGTACGGTAAACGATCGAGAAGTGAGATTGCTGCCTGCTTATCATCAACCTTCCTCGGGTAAAGATAAATGAAATATTAAAATCCGTACAATAATTAAAGTGGTACAGGATTTATACGAATCAATTTCTCAACAATTTAATTAAGTAAAGTCGGCATTAGTGTTTTTGAGACCATTTATGTACCTACTAACTAGGGTCCGTATCTCAAAGGCCGGGTTTCTTTGTGGCCTTAACAAGCAAGGTCTTTGTCTAGCGAATTAACCTGCGCTTAGTCTTTGAGATTAAAACTCATTATGTGCTGAATGTTTTAATTATGTCCTTTAAAAATATGTTTTTGAACGTAGATTTGGATGTCTTTTTATTTCGGGATTAATTCACTATGGGTGCGCCCACCACCGGGCCCTACACCCTCCACTGACCCTCGGATCTGATAACTCATAATTGCGACAACAGGCACTTGCACTAACTACAATCGCCATGAGAAACCAGACCCGAGCACCTAGCATGCAAGACGATACATTGCACCATTCCGAAATCAAAAACTAGATAAATAATCTACATATGTTTCGCCAACAACCGTGGCATCCTCAGGATTATAGAAATTAATAAATTAGTAAACCACTAATTATTATAAACCTCTAAAACCCAACACATTACTTACACAGAATTAACTACCCTCTACTAAGTATTAAAAAATATGTAGGAGGGATAGTCGGCAGGTCCTCTTGGGTGGCCGTGCCTCCTAGCAGGTTGGGTGGTGAAATAAGAAGTCCCAACAAAATGTAGAAATATATATAGGTATATTGTAAAGAAGGAGAGAATTTGTGAATTATGTACAGGAAGGTAAAAATACAAGATAGCTTAGGCAAAAATGCATGTGCACTCTACGGGTGACAAAATCTGACTGGCTCAGATTGAACCGTAGCGCGCTTGCGTGCGCCGCCTGTGGTCGTGTGAGGTACAGTGAGTGATGAAAAATGTTGAATGAAAATGTACAGTCGGACACACAGACGGCGTAGCAATCACGCGGGTTTGCTTGTCTAAAATATGTATGATAAATGAAAAGATGATGAAGATGAATGTAGCGCGATGATGTGAGTCCGCTACATCACGCATGGTTTGACGCATCGTCGAGCGTTACTGCCAAACTTCTTGTGGAACCAGCACGTGGGAAATCGTCGGTAGCTTGAGTGCGATCTTGTTGACGAAGAGCGGTTGCGGCTGCTATGTCTGTTCCGAGCCTTAGATCGAGAGTCGCGGTTTACGATGTTGGTCAGCGACTGTACTTGCCGAGTTAGTTCGGCGATCTGCATAGTCATGTCGTTGACTGTACTACCAGGAACTGCGGCGGCTGGAACTGATGTCGACGCAATTTGAGCACTCAGTGGGACGACGTCGTGAATGCGGTCTGCCAGGTCTGCAACGGCTTGGAGGCTGGTACCATCCTGCGCTGCGATGATAGACTGCGTGCTGGGCGGTAGGCGGCTGCTCCATATCGTCCTCAAGAAGTCATCTGGTATCCCGGGTCCGGCAAGGTTCTGTAGATGCCTCAGGAACTGTGATGGTTTCCTGTCACCGAGTTCCTCGTGGCCAAGAAGTTGAAGAACTTGCTTCTGGCGGGATGCTGAGAGACGTTTGATGAGTTCGCTCTTCAGCTTGCCATACTTGTCGGTCGCTGGTGGGTTAACGATAATGTCTTCTACTTCGGCGGCATATCGTGCGTCGATGCTGGAGAGGACATGGTAGTACTTGGTATCGTCCGTACTTATACCCGACAGAATGAATTGGCCTTCTATTTGGGCGAACCAAATCGCTGGCTTGTCTGGCCAAAACGGTGGCAATTTCATACCAACACGGCAAATGTCAGTTGATGTTGTTGTTGTGGACGTCATTTCTATTATTATGGCGCGGCACGTCAGTTGAACAGTTGTGGCAAGAAATGTCAATGTTGATATTTGGCACCTTGGTAACGCCTAGCAACTGGATTGTTTTGTCACAGTCAATGTCACATGAAAAAATTGCAATATTTTTACAAATTTTTGTTTTGATTTTCACCAAACACTATAGTTTTCACTGAATTTATGCACTTAGTTCACAGAATTTAGAATGTTCGATGGGGTCACCAGTGTAGGAGGGATAGTCGGCAGGTCCTCTTGGGTGGCCGTGCCTCCTAGCAGGTTGGGTGGTGAAATAAGAAGTCCCAACAAAATGTAGAAATATATATAGGTATATTGTAAAGAAGGAGAGAATTTGTGAATTATGTACAGGAAGGTAAAAATACAAGATAGCTTAGGCAAAAATGCATGTGCACTCTACGGGTGACAAAATCTGACTGGCTCAGATTGAACCGTAGCGCGCTTGCGTGCGCCGCCTGTGGTCGTGTGAGGTACAGTGAGTGATGAAAAATGTTGAATGAAAATGTACAGTCGGACACACAGACGGCGTAGCAATCACGCGGGTTTGCTTGTCTAAAATATGTATGATAAATGAAAAGATGATGAAGATGAATGTAGCGCGATGATGTGAGTCCGCTACAAATATATAAATAATTACCCACCATTATTTATATGTCAAATAAATATATACTATTTGTGCACACAAACCAAATAGTATTGGGTGAATTAATTAAATTTAAATGAAAAAATTCAAAAATTCACCAAAATATTGATAAATTAGTAAAGAAAAACAAGGATGTATGCAACAACATATTCCATTGCCTACAAAAACAAAAATTGTTATTGACATTGACAAGCCACTACATTCTAAGGTTACTGTTTATTTATTTATTCTAGCCAATGAGTTTAATAGCGGAGACGAAAATTCAACCTGTTCATTTAAAAGGTTTACACCAGAATATTTGGCTTTCAAAATCTCCAACTGTTCCAAAATAGATAGACGAATGCCCTTTTCACACGTATACAGACTAACAAAACTGTGGTCATCTGGAATTTTATGATTTGAAACTAACAAGTGTTTGGCAAAATGTGATTTTTCAGGGAAATTGTTCCTATAAGCTGCCAAATGTTCTTGGTATCTAATCTTGAAGTTACGACCCGTTTGACCTATATAAACAGAATTACAGTCAGGACAGTGCAAGCTATAAACTCCTGATTTTTTATCAATTGGTAATATTTGTTTTGTGTTAATTAATCTATTTAAAGAATTAAAAGTCTTAAAAGCCACCAAGATGTTTTGTTTTTTCAATGATTTTGCAATCATTTCTGAGATATAGCCAAAATATGGTAAACTACCAGTATAAATATTTGTAATCTCCTCTATTTTTGGGTACAACATTTGTTTAACTAAAATGTTTTTCTTTTTATCAATGAGGTTATAAATTAGTTGTGCACTATATCCATTTGATCTGGCTATTTGTATAATAGTATCTATTTCTTTAACATAATTAAAGTTATTAAGCGGTAATGTTACTAACCTGTGTATCATTGATTTGTATGCTGCTAGCTTATGTTGCCATGGATGGAAAGAATCAATTGGAATAGTTACATCCGTATGTGTTGGTTTCCGGTAAACTGAAAAATCATGATAATCTCCCAATCTAGTAATAGTTACATCTAAAAAATTTATACTATTGTTTATTTCTTGTTCTATTTTAAATTTAATCTTAGGATGTTTTGTGTTAAGGACGTTAACAAAAAGATGAAACTGCCTAACTGTGCCTGTCCAACATAAGATGATATCATCAACATATCTAAAATAATATTTTATATGATTATTACTATTAACAATATATTCATTTTCAAACCAATCCATAAATATATAAATCCATAAATCCATAAATGTATCGTCTTGCATGCTAGGTGCTCGGGTCTGGTTTCTCATGGCGATTGTAGTTAGTGCAAGTGCCTGTTGTCGCAATTATGAGTTATCAGATCCGAGGGTCAGTGGAGGGTGTAGGGCCCGGTGGTGGGCGCACCCATAGTGAATGTTTGAACTTCCGAATTGTAACGCCTAATACAATTTCATTTTTTTCGGGATTAATTACAATCTTTGTATTGTTGGGTAATCTAACTATATTAATTTCGATGGGAAATAAGAAAAACAGTGAATTTATACTAATTTCGAACACACGAAGGTAGGTAGTATAATATTTCACTTATGTAAGTTAAGTAATATTTACCGAAATACAAAACACATAAACCTTGTAGAATAAACATTAATTCTCCTGTTTTCCAAAGCTGCAGATAAAGTATCGGGATTATTTTTAGGCTGGACTATTTATAAGGCTTTTCCGGATTTTCAAGATTACGCCATATTGACTTGAAAGTAAAATGGACCGGCGGAGGCGAGATTTTTTCACGCCTAAAATTTTATGGTTTAAAAAGATTATGAGAGGATTTCTTGGTAATAAATGAGAAGCTTAGCTTTTTTATACTTTTGTTTTTCTTTTTATTTGATTAAATACTGCTTTTTTCTTCAAATGAAAATGATGTATAAGTATACTGACGTTCGAATAGTTCAAAATATGAATCCTCACAAACTTATTATTTATACAGGGTGTTTTTTTGTGGCCACCTTTAACGAAGGGTGCGTACTCTATACATAAAATAAAGTAAGTTTATGCCAAAAAAAATGCTGGGAATTTTTTTTAAAAATTTTTTTATTACTTGATCTGGCGAAATTTATAGTGTCTAGTGTTTATGCTAGTTTATTTTTAGACAGATATTAATTATTTCTCGTGAAAAAATCTTGCTACGTGCGTCTATGTGCATTTATGCAGAAAAACGCAGTCTATTTACTAAAATTTGGACCTTAATATTTTGGAAACCACACACTTCCCAGGTATGCTTCCATGGAGAAAAATGATCGTGATGATGAGGAGATTCCGTAGTTTTCGGGAACATTGACGACCAAAAATCACCCTGAATTTATAATATGTACTTATTAGGAGGATGAATCTTCCTAAAACAATTTAGATGTCAACCACCGCAAAGTGATCTCATATTAGAACATAGCAGGTACGTAATTGTTTTATTATTTTTTAATAAAATTAATTGAAAAGCTCTAATTAGCAAACTAAAAATACGTCGTAAAATATTTCCTCAATTTAATGAAAATCCATACCAATTATAAACACAATATTCTTATTGAGGGATCGCCCGCCACCGGGCCCTATACTCTCCGCTGACCCTCGGATCTGCCTACTCATGATCACGAACATAAGAACTAACATGGAAAACTAATCCTGATGATGCCACGGGTGTTGGCGAAACATATGTCGATTAAAATTTTAATTGGTTTTCGGATTAGCAGCTATGTATTTATGGTTGCATGCTAGGTGCTTGGATCTGGCTTCTCGTTGCGACTGTAGTGTCTTGTGTTCGTGATCATGAGTAGGCAGATCCGAGGGTCAGCGGAGGGTATAGGGCCCGGTGGCGGGCGATCCCTCAATAGAGATTTGAACTTCCGAATAGTGACGCCTGATACAATTCAATATTTAACAATATTCTTATTTTTTAGTCACTTTACTAAAGTTTAGTATGTTATTTATTTATAATATATATAAATATGTCGTGTAGTTAGTATGAGGCTGTTGGAGGCTAAGGTGTACCATTTATAATTAGTTTTAAGTTATTATAACATTATAAAATTATTAATAAAGAAATGGAAAAAAATCCTCACCCGAGTGGAAATCGAACCCGCTATAATATTTTAATATGTTATTTTACATAGTATGTTGTACTGTTTGTTTTCTGTAAATAAGGTACCGAATATGTCACATCACTAGATAATAATGATCGCACAGACAAAATCGTAGACGTCTACTAGTATCATCTCATTTATATTATAAAGTTGGGATCTTAAGAAAGTTTTACGCCATCTTTGGGGAAATGATCGGTACTGAAACTAGCATCCTGAGTTTATATCAGGACCTTATAGCTCTAAACTCTATCAGTATATCATCGTATATCGAGTCACCTACTTATTTGATGCTTACGAGACTGCTGTTACGTAATACGAATGTTATAAAAGATCGGCGAATGTATACAATTTTTGCTGTCGCGTTGCATTTGCTAGATACGTAATACGGAGCCTGTGGGTAGGGCCGCGTACACTCGTGTACCATATTTTATGTTAGCTAATGCTTATGTTACGGGTAAAGTGAAAAGCGTGTACGTAAAATATTGTCATAAATATTGACCATGCATAATTTTTTTTAGATATCATAGTCATTATCTATAATGCCTTTGAAATACAAATGTCTGTTTATGTAAAAATTTTGTAAAAAATTTAAATGTGTATGTATTTTGGAGGAATGAAGGATGTTATTGGAGAAGATAATTCAATTACACTGTGTCTATCGCTAATAAAACATGCATATTTCATGACTAGTTTATATGTCATACTTCCTTGTTATCAGATATTCACTACAACGTAGATAGCATCGGGAAGGCGAAGCGCGCAGGCATTTCTTAATCAAGCGACTCCGGGCGACTCTTCTTTGATGGTCTAGTTGGACTAGACTATTCGGTATACGAATAAACGGTAAATCTATTATTATCTTTATAATAATATTAAATGTGTCTAAAAATATAATATAATTTTAAGTAGGTAATATTGAATGATTTTATTTAGTTATATAATGCTTTGATGATAGATAAAGATTCGCTTCAAGCTAATTGTTGAACAATCATAAAGCTAGTGACATACATGCATACATGTATAATGTACACACACGTCTATGTTCCCAAAATGAGATAAACAATAAAAAATAAATGACGTTGCTAGCTTACCATATCTATAGCATTAACACTTATGGAAGAAACCGTATTACGCCAATAAACTGATAAGTGTCTTAAGTAATGTCCCTAGTAAGAAAGGGAATAATTATTTTAAAAAACTTTGACATAGTTTTTACAAATGAAGCCACTTTTCTATAAAAAATACGTATCTGTTGCCTCTTCCTAAATCCTAATACAGGCTAACAACAGAATTTTCTGCATGACAAGTTGACTTGACGAGGGTCGATGGACGTCTAACCTTGGAATCAACCCTTAAGGTGAAGACACACTTGTTGCAAATACGCTAATAAGAGCAGCGTATGGCGCCTAGCGTTTTAGCAAAATAGGTCAGAAATTTATTGGAAAAGTGACTATCTGTGTTTCAAGTACCTACTACATAGAGTCAGAGGATAATAATAATTCTTAAAGCAGAAATGTTTTTATAGTTTATGATACAGTAACCAAAATGGATTCAATCTTGCTTTACCAGTTCATAATTATGAGTTTTAGAAATGAACTCAAATTCTGTACACGCAACATGTTTGGCCTATCTTACAAAACCTATACAAACATTTTGTAATACTGTTATTATATGTATATAAGTTAATATAAATGTGTATAAATTTTTGAGTTTCTAATTAAAATATTTTCTATTTACATTATTTCTGATGAATGAAATATCTTTACATTTTTCCGAATACATATATCGAGTTTTCTTTCAGACTAACAACATGCCATAGCAAATGTTTATGATTGCATATTAGTAAGCACCTATAACACGCTTCGTTTGTCTATCCTATGTGTCTTTGCTCTTATAATATTTTTTCTCTTTGTAGTTCGTTGTTCTAAGATTCAAGTAGTCTGTCTTGATTTAGGCAGAAAATGTTACCTGAGACATATGAATCTATGACAGTTAGAAAATTGCTAATATTTTCTGGTTGGGCTTCAACGAAATGGACTAACAAGATTCTAGCTAGACTAAGGTCTGCTGAATTTATTAAAGAAGAATACTTTATACCTACTCACTCATACGAGTACATACGTATAACACTCACGACTGTATTCTAAAAAATTGTACCTCAATTTGCAGTAGTCATGCTCAAAAGGCGGCGGTATGCTCACCTCACTCCATGGGACTTCATAGGCTCACTGGCGAAAAGTAGATGTTTATTATCAACATTTCTGCTCAACCTTTTTGCACGAGTATAATAATGCATGCGTTTCTAGCAAAAAAATTGTTTACTGCACCATGTCACCAACTAAGAACGAAGTTCCTTTAATTTGTACCTGATAGTTTAATGGGGTCACTAGTTTATGGAGGCAACAAGAACCATCTTAAATAATTCATAACATAAACAATATGAATCAACATAAAACATGGGCGAATTTTGCATATATTGCCAAAAAGTTCCGGATTAATAATTTATAACCGGGTTTTGAAGGATGCTACATCCGGTTATCCGTTCCGTTAACATTTTACCGTTTTATTTAAGCCTCTGTTGGATGCTTGAGCGGATCGACTTTTGAATTGAAAATCAATATGTCTGTTAACAATATCAGTTGGTCATCAGAAACATGAGTATTCATGTAGTAAATTTTATCGGTGATGTATAAAGTAAAGGTGTAGTCAAGGACACCTTGAACCTACAAGCTTGTATGAAGCACTTAATGAGCGTGGAAGAAGTGAGAGATGTATGTTTGGAATGTACTAAACGGAGATCTGTAGTCTCTGCCTACTCTTATGGTAGGTATATGCCACGCATTATGTGTACTCGATTAAAAAACAACTTTTCAAGATCATTTAAAACAAAAGAAAGCTACTCGTACACCTGTAGATACAAAGATAAGTTAAATCAGTAAATATATAAATACCTATCTATCCCCGGTAGTTCTGAGGTGAAATAAGTTAAAAACTTATAATGAGTTCTGGGCACTGTTTATCCTGAGATAAAAAAGATAAAAAAGACTCTTTACGGTTCACTTTACTCATTTTATCCGAGTTTAAGGAAGTTTTCGGTACAAGAGGAGTTTCGAAGCTTACTGTTGATTTCCTAATTTGCCTAATTGGAGATCAGCAGTTTCGATGGGAGTTTCATTTGAGTTTGAATTGAAGAATTTATTTGAATACTAATTGCTTTTAAATGCCTGTGCTGGTGCGGGGCTTCACTAGAATACATCAGCTGCATCTCCAGTGGATATCGTTAGTGTAGGTATATATGTACTTACTTAATAGACTACAATAGTAATTTCTACGTTATAACACACTCGTAGCAGCGACATTCACAGGTGCCCCGCTTCCGTGGACGACGGATATTAAAATGTCGTTCTACCCACAAGTTCTATTCTATAGTTTGAGCGATTATGCATATTTGTAACTCAATATTTATTTTATCAAGGGCTGACTTTTCCAATGGTCATAGCCTATCTGTAGGACAAGATTAATTCTGTCCTTATCTTGAACAAGTTTTAGAGAAGACTTCATCAACTTTATCGGTCAGATAAACTATCTGACCATTGAAAAAAATTGGGACTAAATGAGTTTTTTAGACAGAAATGGCTTAATAATTGACAAAGATATCTACGAGTAGCTGATATTAGGCTAAGAATATAGACAGAGCTAGCTAGCCGAAAGTCACGATCCTACTTATATTATAAACGCGAAAGTTTGTAAATATGGATGGATGGATGGATGTTTGTTACTCTTTCATGTAAAAACGGCTGGAGCGAATTTATCAAAGTCTGCAGTCCACGCGGACGAAGTTGCAGGCGTCCACTAGTATTAAATAAATTAATCTTCATTAGTTGTAAGTAATCGAATCGTACTTACAATTGGGCGTTCAAGTTGGAATCGAAAACTTATCAGTAGGGTAGGTAAGCATGGACAATATTACGCGAGTTAACGCTATCGACTCGCAAGCAAAATCTATAAAATTTTCGACATGAGAGAAGTTTTACGATAGCGTTACGGACTATCGAGAGGTTCGTGTTTTTCTTATCGTCCATCATTATTTTACAACAACCAACCAAACCCATACCTACGTCGCCACTTGTAAAACCGAAATTTCACCTTTCCATTTCACGCAGCGCAATAAAATCTCCAGTCCCGATTACTCAGATCGGTATCAAAAGAGCGTAATGATATGCTAAAGCGAGGTAAATAAGGGCGTTCGGTTTATGGCAAGCAAATTACTGGCAGTCGATGGTGCATGGGAAACGGTAATCAAACTGAACGCTCGCTGTGTGTGCTTGGTGCAAGTCATGAGCGATTGATTTGTTTCGAATGTGTCATGACTCATGTTCTTTTTCATAGCCAAATGGCAAAAAATGGGATTTTTGTATATTTGTCATGTCTGTCTATGTTTGGATGTCCGTCCGTATGTCACAGCCACTTTATTTTATAATTTTCCGGATAAATAATATTCCTAATTCGTTACGCACCAGATATGTCCAGGGTTTGTTTTATTTATTACAGTGATGAGTATTCTTGACATTATTTGTGATAATACGACTATTTTCAAAATTGTACGTTACAGCTGTGAATTATTTATTCAGAAACATTATAAGTTGTAGTTGTTAATACTCGTATAGCAGACGTTACAGTTAAAATAACTCATTGTATTATAACGGTTGTTTATTGTACTATATTGAGAACTAACCCGTTATAACTTGTTTAAAATAAGCTTCACGTGATTAAAAGTAAGAATACTGTTACTTTTTAGCCGCAAATACAATAATCTATCATCCCGTAACCGATTCAATGGATCAATAAAATAATCAAATGTGATTCTCAACCACCAACACACATTGGTCCTCCAACTTGGACCATGCCTAAATCTAACTCATATATAGCGTTGTCTGCATTGCGGGAAGTAAGGCCCTCGGCCATACCCCGGCTATTACCTTCCGTACCGTAATACCTACATTACTGGACTACAATGTGTTCTAATGGCTCGTATCACGATGTATTGGATTTTGGCGCAGCATGTTAGTGATATATTGTAACAAACACTTTGAGGGGTAAATCAACTTTGTACCTAATATACATATATAGGATACATGATTTTGAGCTGATATAGCTTATTGAGGTTGATCGTGGTCTCCATTCGAGAACGACGAGATTCGACGGTTCTATAACATATACGTAGAACCGTTGTAGAACCGATGGAGGTCGGAGGAAGCGGGTTTTCGAATGGAGACGCGCCTCGGCAAGCGTAGCGTTAGACGCCCTCCGGCCCTCCGGACGATGATTTAAAGAGGGCGGCTGGTAGTGACTGGATGGCAAAACCGGGAGATCGAGCCTTGTGGCGTGCTTTGTGGGAGGCTTACGATCAGCACGAAAACTAAATACGGTACATAATTTTACTATAGGTATACACACGGCTGCGTTTCCAAAATGAGGTATCTAGAACTGCAGCATCATGAAGGACACATTACAGCCACATAATAGCTAAGTTAGCTCAGGGTTAGGAGTAAAAGATCAGTGACAACTTGCTAGCTCATCGCCTGAGAGAACGCTACTTAGTTCCTTAGTCGATTCTTACGACATGCACGGAAGGAGATGCAGCCGATGTATTCTAGCACAGACCGGCAGCATAGGAGCTGATATTAAGTATCAATAATTGCATTAAACTAATTTAAGATTTTTTTTATTGTATCAGGCGTCACCATTTGGAAGATCAAATTTCCATCGAGGGCTCACCCACCACCGGGCCCTATACCCTCCGCTGACCCTCGGATCAGCGAACTCTCGATGGTAATTTAAGTTTCTATAAGATGTGTCATATTGCAAATCATAGGAAGAAGGAGTTCGGTTAATGCGCGGGCGCCACTCGTAGCACGTGCTACGAACTACGAACTTACTACGGTCTACGATAAATGTCTGAACCAAATACCTTAGCGCCTATATGAATTGAATTGACTGTTTTCTATGCCAGTACTGTAATATTCGTCATCTGTATGTGCCTTATTATTATTTATTTATTTATTTATTCAGTTAAATACAACGTCCGACAAAACTACATTCGCCGATTGTGAGTACTATAATCTAATCAATGACTGTTATATTCATGTCACACTTATTATTGGCATAATAACTTATAGGTAGCTTAGTATGTTTTTGTAATAACTTTGTCAGTCAGCGCTTAATTTAATATTAAGTGTACCTATCATCATACTTCACATTCTGTTTTGTCTATTAGTTTTAATACTTTAAGTTAGGACCCCCGTGATTTTCTATGCTTTGATTGCATTTTTCTGATCGCCTCCGTTAATCCTGGCTTACAGGAGTCGCAGAAGCTGGAATGAGTGGTGAGCCAATCCCAAACTGTTATATTCTGTTCACTGATCATTTACATCTGCCGTCGCTATGCTAAACGTAGCTATGATATCTCCTTTATGATGATGTAGTTCTGACCACCCCATTTCGGGAATAGTACAGCCGTGTATATGTACAGGATGTAATGAAAGTGTGTGCAATATTACTACGAAACGGCTACAATACTCTAATAATACCTAATCGGTTAAAATCATCAGGGCCTTTAGCCAAACCGGACATGTTATCTCGTTCTCATATTACGGAATACACATTGACTTGAATGAGATAGAGGTATGTGGTTAGACCTTCTGTTTATGTTCATTGATAACAAAATACTATTATAGATATGTTTAAATTTATTGTTTAAGAATCGATTTCTATTTTTACTACTAATTAACATTGTATTTTATAAGCCCATCGTCTACTTTCTATACATAATTATGATATTTTATTTAAGAGGCATTATTTCCTCAAGCTGTCGAGATAAGGATTTTTTACAAAACTACTACAATTTTTTTTTAAACTACTACTTATGTTCTTTGGAGAATAATCAGTAATACTATTTTTCTAATGTATTTATGAATTTATATCTATCCAAACTATAAGGAATAGTTTTTGATGATTTTTCGCCAGCCCTCTCCGCACCTTCTGCTACGTATACATACATACTTATAGTCACGCTCATTATCCCCCAAAGAGGTCGGGCAGCAGTGTGCAAATTACACACCCACTTTTCATCAGCTTGGGACCACGTGGTGAGTCTGCTATGTATCATATCTAAATATGTCTATATCGATGGCATTATCCACTGTACAGAAATCTGTGGGTATAGGTATCTGTCCCTTAGCCATTATCCCTTCTGCTTTTACCAACACCCTTTGATAAATTGTTTTAATTAGTGTACAATTTTCTGGTAACATTGTTATGCGGTTACAAAAAGTAACTTACAATGGCTTTAAAATACAATTTGTAGAATTAAATTATCATCCGAATTGGTGCGCATGTCTAATTTATATTCGTAACCATTGTTTTATTTTAACTGATTTACAAACAGAAATTAAATTAATTGAAGCCAATAAAACCCTTCGAGTCTGTATGGAAATAAATGAAATATCTATACCATATGCCTATATCATATAGCTATCTTTACAGTCATGTAACCAAATACTGGTAAGTGGTAAAAGCCTTGCAAAAAATTTGTTCAACACTGCAAATTAGCCGACACCACACGGTCAGATATGGACCTTCAAAGTAAATCATAAGAAATTAACTATTCATATCGTAACTTAGTAAATGCAATTTTTTATAATAGCTTAATAGCAGTAGATAATTAGCATTCACATCTAATCTTCGCTCGAACTCGGTGTATCTAAATAGCATATTAAAAAAAAACACAATATTACGCAATATACGACAAAATCCCGTATTCTTTTTTTCATCAGTCCATAAATAAATTCCGTTGAATTTTTCACAATTTTCCCGTTCCGTTAACTGACTAATGACCAATTTCCCTGGTTTTGCTGACAAAAACCCTTCTCATGCCTACTTGATTTGTGGTCGCGATTAGAAATAATTCGACTGCAAAGTAATTTTAGATACTTAAATGTTGATATTTTGTGACAGTATGATACCTGTGCGCCAATTTCTATTAAAATTGACCACTATAAAGATCTTATCCATAAAATATGATTATATAAATATTCCTGAGTTTATTAGGAATTATTCATACTATCTGGGAAAAATAAACATGTGATTTCGATTTTCAAATTTCATGGATAGTTTCTCCATGTTTACTCTTTATTTACATCCTGTATACGGCAGTCACACTTCTGTATATATTATGTATTCTAGTTACAGGTCAGATTTGCACATTCTCCCCGTTATTTATATTCAAACAGTTATAATCCAAATGTTAAAGGAAACCAACAAAGGGCATTCCACTCCGCTAAATATGATGGAAATTTCAGTAACATTTGAAGTGTTCGTTGATTCTAATCCCTTTAAGAACCTAATAATCTCACTATGCTTAGCGTGGTTATACGATCTTGTTCGCGATCCTATATATTTGGATACCTCACTTTTTGGGAGCACAACGATGTGTATATGTATGGATGTATCTAATTTGCCTATGCATTTGCCTTTGATCTGGAGGCACGGCAATGCTCCAGAAAAGTCTCGAGCATAATACTTACCTACAGATTATAAATCTATTTGTATATAGAATTTCTTTTTTTTTAAATAAATTTCTATGCACTTGCGGATAATGTTCTAGCAAATAATATTAGTGGGTAAATCTTGGCAATAAGCACATGGTAGGTACTATGTTTTTGGCTAAAAAATAATCATTTCATTACATACAAAACAGAACAATATCGCAAACTTTTGCAATGATATTTATACTTTTAATCGTATTTTCGCTTTCCTCGTCCATCTTCCCCAAAAGCCCTGTTTTCATTATTCCTTATAAATACAGAAATGTACACAAATTTAACACAAGTCATAAACTTCTCAATCTAACTTCTGTCATTGGGAGTTAAGAAACCTTTTTTGGTCTTTTGTTGACCAAAATTACCTTTTCATCCTCACAATCTCGTTTACTGGATATAAACAGAAGTTTAGCTAATAAGAGGAGTTTTGACCGCGATGTAAAATTCAGTGGCTCCTACTTTGCTTTTGTTCGCGGCTTAACTGCTCAGTTTGAAAAAGTTTTTCGAGATGAAAAAATATTTGTGATCACTTAATTTGTATTCCATCTGCTGTAAGAGATATTTTTTTATGTTTAAATTTCTTAAAATAACATAAAAATAGTAAGAATGAATGCCATTTTCCTGAATCAAGTATTAATTTTATTGTCGTCAATCATTAGTGAAATTATTGTTTTTAGGCATTTATTGTTATGTAGGCCCATAATAAATATTTATAATATTTTACATTCTCAATTTATTAAGTTTAATTTACATCGTTCCCCGATATTCTAAGTGGCTGTGGGAACTCTTTTACGTGCCAGCAGTTGTAATATATAAAATATGTTGAACTTATTTGATTTGATTACAGTGGACTTTATTTAATAAGTAAATAAATAATAATTTCATTAATAATAAATAAAGGAGTAATGTACGAGTATATAGTTATTCAATTAACCCTAGACCCTTGCATGAAGATTACCTACTTTGCGTCAAAATAAATAAATTATTCTTATTTTCCAGTCGTCTTTTTGATATGATAATCTTTCCTTCTATATTATTATTCAGAGAATTCATCTAAATTTTTATTGGGTATGTCAATAACAGAATCCCAATTTGGCCGCCTAAATGGCAAGTATACATTGGTTTCTGAAATCAAATAATATCTCATGAAAATTTGGCACAAGTCAATATGAGATTAAATTCATAAATTTTGTTTGTAGAGTCTGATTTGAAATGTAATTTTAGAAGAATCTGTAATAAGATATTTTGTAACAAGCACCAGTGTTTGCCGCTACCTGGATTCGAAGCAAGGACCTGCGGGTCAATATAAGTATCAAATACTTATTGTAACATTCATTTTAATGTTCAATGTTTCTATGTAGAAGCAAATATTAATAAATTCCACGTTTGTAAACTTCGCGTTTATTTTTTTTTTTCAAAGTATTAAAAATGTTTATAAAGTTGTAGTATATTCGAATGGACGGTTTTCTAGAAACTTTGTCAGGCTCTTACTACATAAGGACTCACTAGCCAGCAGTTACGTTGCGAGACACTTAATACTTATTGTTTTTGTACAATACAGACTAGGTAAATTAGTAACAGAACTGTAAATAGAACAATATGCACAAAAACGGGCATATTTCTAAAAAAAAACATTTCTTTGAAACCATTAGTGAGTAAAAAATACTTCAGCTTAGGTTCTGGTGAAAAATGCTTATGTTTTAGCTTTGATTTGGTGATACGCGATGAATCTTCCGGCAAATGACTTAACGGCATTTTATGTTCACATGCATTATAGCCACGGTAATGATAAATTCCTTTAGTTCAAAATATAATACTACCCGCGTACCTGCAGTATTCGTAACCGTTTGTTATTTTCGGCTGAAGTTGCATAACGTGTCTCACTGCGTGTCTCAGTACTTACGAGTACATTCAGGTGTGCGCGGGTGAAGAAGGAAAGGGACTACGCATGATACTGTTAGAGTTCGTTTCACCGTATAATTCTTTTGGGTGATGGTGCTAGTTACTATGTGTATCACCACATTTTATGTGTCACTGCATATAAAAAATGTTATTTGCGAAATCAGGTTAAAACCATTAAACGGACTCTAATTTCACAGCCACAAAGATCCTCCGCGATCACACAAACTAATGTGTCCTCGCGTTAATACTAAAAGAGGGTCGAGAAAGGCTTACTTAGTTGCTTTAATATGTTATTTTAGTGGCTCATTCCGAGAGCAGACATTTTCGTTTACTTTTACGAGTTGCCATTAGAAAATTGGGGTGTATACCATAGTATATGGATATAAACAATTACAAGAGTTATTAGTCGTTTTTAGTGAAGACAAAGTAGTGGTTAAAAGGATAGATTGCGGGATCTTTTGATTCTCTCGCGGTTTTGCAACTAAACATTTTAAACGAGGTTTAAGGCTGGCTTAAGCTTAACTTTTTTTCTTTGACAGATATTGTAAATATAGATTTTGCAGTCGTGTTTAACCAGTGTTACTTTGGACTCGGTTTTGTGGGTTCTGAGTTTGGGAGGAGATTCCCACCCACCTATACATAAAACACAGTACCTACAGGGCGATATACGTATTACCTTAATATTAATCAGGGAAGTGCATCAACATTCAAGCTATCCGGTATGTGGTCTCCACTCTAGAAGTTTCTGGCCATATAAAAAGCTCTGTAAAAGTATCTGTCACATACTTTTGTAGGATTCATAAACATCCCATAATGATGAGAATAATTTTATCTGTGGTATAACAGATATTTTGGCCGCGTGGTGCCGGCAGAGTAGAATTCGTACCACCCCATGTCTACCCGTGGGTATCGTACGAGGCGATTTAGGGTTTCCGAGAGGTGGGCAGCAGCGCCTCACGTGTTGACAAAATAGTCCAAAATACAAACTGCGGTCACCAACCCGCCTGCCTAGCGTGGTGACTATAGGCAAAATACCCCTCATGGCAGTCTTGTGGCGTGCCCTGGGGGAGGCCTACGTCCAGCAGTAGGCTGCAATAGGCTGATGATGATGATGATGATGATAACAGATATTTAATGGTGTCTATTGAGGGATCGCCCACCACCGGGCCCTATACCCTCCGCTGACCCTCGGATCTGCCTACTCATGATCACGAACACAAGACACTACAGTCGCAACGAGAAGCCAGATCCAAGCACCTAGCATGCAACCATAAATACATAGCTGCTAATCCGAAAACCAATTAAAATTTTAATCGACATATGTTTCGCCAACACCCGTGGCATCATCAGGATTAGTTTTCCATGTTAGTTCTATCTACCGAACCAACTAACGAGTTAGTTGTCGATGTCGATTAAAATTTTAATTGGTTTTCGGATTAGCAGCTATGTATTTATGGTTGCATGCTAGGTGCTTGGATCTGGCTTCTCGTTGCGACTGTAGTGTCTTGTGTTCGTGATCATGAGTAGGCAGATCCGAGGGTCAGCGGAGGGTATAGGGCCCGGTGGTGGGCGATCCCTCAATAGAGATTTGAACTTCCGAATAGTGACGCCTGATACAATTCAACATTTAATGGTGTATTCTATACCTATGCGTAAAGTTATAGCATTTATGAAAACAGTGGTGAAACTCGAGCCTCATTTAAAATCAAAAAAGTTGCAAGTAGGCCTTCGGGGGTGATTTGGTTACATCGATTTGAAATTCGAATACTGTCTTGGGGTTGAGTTTTCGGGGTGGAAAAATGTAAATGATTTTTTTTTTATCTTAGATCTATTACGCATAAAGAATTGTATGATCATTTTTATTATGATGGCATTAGTTATTATGTTTAAAACTACACCATCGATGATACTATGAATACAAAAAATCAGGAATAGGCCTTGAATTAAATATGCCAATACGACGGCCAGTTCGACCTCTCCCCAATTTTGTTGTCATTCTAAACTTGTTCCTAGGTAAGCATAGATACCATACAAGACTTTGGAGAAATGCGAAAGCTTACAGAATCGAACCCGATATCAATAGAGGTTTCCAGTAACCGAAGTAGGACTAAAGTTCCCAATGCTCCGAGTACCGCGTCCCCACGGGAATGCTTTTGTTCCGGGAGACGGATTTCCATGCGAAGTTCTGTTAGTACTTGAGATGCAGACTGAACTAACTGCTATTCTAAGGGTATTGGGTACGGCTGTAAAACCAGCGAGTTTCCATGTTATTACAATATATAGGTAGATAGAAATAGTTCGCTGATCATAAAACAAACCTTACATTGTTATCTAATCAAACTTTTAATTTGCAATCAAATACTTTGTCAAGCGTACCCTAAAGCGACGAGCGTGCATGAAGAATATCATTAAAATAGATGAAGCGAAAGAGGTGTGTCAGGATCGTAGCAAATGGAGATCCGTGATCTCGGCCTACCCCTCCGGGACAGAGGCGTGTTTATGTATGTATGTATGTACTTTGTGGATTTTAGCTGTGATTTATTACCTAACTCTTACAATACAATAAATTTTATTTGCACAAAATATGTGTTACTTTGAAGACAAAAATTTAAAAATTGATCCGACATATAGAAATGAAAAATAAGCTTCAGTTTAAAAAACCTTTTTTTAAATAAGCTTTTATTATTTGTAAAAAAAATGAACTGATCAAACAAACGAGCCCAAACTCGATAGGGTTGCGTCGTTTAATTACGGAGTTCCTATGGCCACCTTCCAGCTCCATCATCAGATCAGCTCTATGTCATAATAATATTGCATTGTCATCCGATTTATACATGCATGCCAAATCGGAAAACGGGAAGTGGATCAAATTTAACTTGCAAGATTTGGTTGCAGACAACGGGACAGGTGAAACTAAATGAAAAACTTATAATAACAAAATAACATTACATAAAATTCATAGATACCATTTCGAATTGTTTCTGCAAGATCACGAATACCCTGCAGATTTTTGTTGAAATGAGCTGTTTCTAGAAGATCATGAAGGAAATCTTGCAGCCACAAGCATATCAGGTATAGAGGTGAAGATGAGTGGCAAGTTGTTAGCTCATGTATCAAAGCCTCGCATTAGCACAACTTATTTTCAAACACCTTAAATATAGTATTTTTTTATTACTTAGTTTACAAAACAATCAAGTAGGTGTACAGCCACAAAATTTTGGCTTCTTTTCTATAATTCCAGATTTACACTTATGCGAGAAAATGATTACGCCTACCTTTTTAAATTATATACTCTTATTAACCGCTCGCTTAGTGGCCCAACCTACATTGTTCTTTAACAAAGTTCGCCCACCGCAGGAGTACAAAACTAATCGAAGATCTGTTATACTGTTTATACTTAAGTAATTTAGTTCTGTGTGAATTTCAGCTGTTCTACTTCAGGTGTAAATATAATTTTAGATAATCTCTTACTGTGTTTAATTTTGGATTATCTCTCAATGGTTCAGGTATTTCTAAGTACTTAGTATCACTCTCATATAATATTCGGAGCTATCGCTATCAATAATATCATCCGCCGGGCTTTAGGAACCGCCGCCGTGCTAGAGCCAAATGGCCTAACGCGCGATGACGGGAAAAGGCCCGAGGGCATGATACTCATTCCATGGAAGATGGGACGGCACCTATTGTGGGACGCTACATGCGTTGACACACTGGCACCGTCCCATCTCCCTGAAACGTCGCAAAAAGCAGGCAGCGCCGCTGAAGCTGCGGAATCCCTTAAATGGCGTGAAAATTCCAGGCTCGACAGACGCTACTCATTTGCGCCGTTTGGCGTGAAGATTTTGGACCCTTGGAGACCGGCGGTACTGGGGGTACAAACCCCTCATATAGTAGTAGCCTTGTGGTGTGCCCTGGGAAAGGCCTACGTCCAGCAGTGGACTGTAATAGGTTGAAGTGTACTAAGCTTATCGGACCTCTTTTACAAGTTTATAGTATCATCACTTCTAGTTATACATAGCTAATTAAATGAGAATTATAACGTACTTACGTACTCGTACTAGAGCTAATACTCTAAAACTGAGCGGAGCGTGGGTTACAGTGCAGAGTGCTCGGAACTACGAGTAACGAGCACTCCAGAGTTGAGTACTTAGTACTGGTGGCATGAATCCCCTATATATTCGACGACACGATCACGACAAAGACACTTTGACAGCTTTATGTATGTTTAATAATAATAATCTAGATTAGATATCTTACCTCATGTACCTAATATAAAAATCCGGATTTGCAATGTTGATTTTTATTGTTCTATTTAGAGAAGAAAAAGAAGGTACCTAATATATTATCTTTTAAAGATAGGCATCTCTTAAACATGAGCCGTGTTACAAAAGAATTAAAAATTTTCTGTGTACAAAAGAATTTAAATTTTTTTAAAGCTAAACATACCCTAAATTTTGCAGATATGCCGTACATTTTGCTATAAAATTATTAATAAAGAAAATGGAAAAATATCTTCACCCGAGTGGGAATCGAACCCACGACCACTGCAAATCGTGCCAGCCGCTATAACCACTAAGCCACCGGGTCAATTACTCGGATGACGAATTTTACCATCTCTTTTCTAAATGACATATTGGCAACGTTATTCTTCATTTTGCTGTCAAATGTCATATTTAAACTCAGTATTTAAATCGAGTCTAACTTTGGGCGCTCTTTTGTAATAACACAGGAGATGTCCCTTTGTACATTTTTATATGACATTTTTTCACATACACAAACTTTCTGTGTACAATAATGAATAAGGTAAGAAAAGAAAGTGTTTTTCCTTATTGCAAAATGCAAGAGAACACAGTTTTATTTTAGACCATGTTGACCGAGGGACTTTCATTTTGCATCTATTAAAGCCATTTTTTATATCGATTCGATACATTATGATCTCAGAAAATCGGAAAAGTATAAATACAGTCATGTATTATATACTACACATTCTAAATGAAATAACTACTGACTCGCTTTATACTGAACGTAAATTACATATGACACTTCTGCCTCATCGCATTACGGAGAAAATTAACTGTTTTGCGTATACTATAAAGGCTCGAGCACATAAGCGTAGACGTACACGTACCTCTAAGTTTAATGTATAGAACTGTCACCGCTTGACGTCTATGCTTACGTCTACGCATACGCATCCGGTCTGCCCGTGCCTATACAGTTCCATACATTACAACTCAGAGGTACGTATGCGTCTACGCTTACGTGCACGCACACGCATCCGGTGTGCTCGAGCCTTACGGCTGGCAATACATTGAACCTCAAACAATCGGTATATTTTAATTAAGTTCTTAAGTAACCAGGTTAGCTGGTAGAGAATGCCATGCAAGCTCGCCCTTGTATAGAATGTTTTTTGTAGTACATTAAGCGATTTTATCTATCTATTTATGTTGCATCCATATTGATAGCAGCTTTTGGAAGATTCATGAGGTCTTGAGGCGTGTACTCGTAGCAAGGTCAATACCAGAAAATGCGTACTTTTTAATGCCCTTGTGGGGTTACCTACCAGGAGTTTAAAGAATAAGTCCAAACTCGATTCACAGGTAGTTTTATTGTCCACATACACACACAGAGTACAGTTCACAGAAGTCACAGAATTTAACACTAGCAAGCGATAAGCGAAATTGAAGAAGAAAACAGGAAGAAAGATAGAAAGTAAAATAGGTAGCTATTATAATATTACGACTAGCGGAATGCGCAAGCTCGCGGCAAAGAGATGCGTGGAAACGTCGTGCGTAGCGGGTCTCGACTGGCGGCCGCCGCGCCGGCGCCTGCGCCGCGCTACGAGTGCACTGGTAGGGATAGTTGCGTCACTCGTAGTACGTGTTTGCGTCTGTATCGTCCAGGGCCGTAATTAGTACCTCTGATTATTGTGGTATGTCCCACAGTATTCCCCCACCGAGACCGTTACTACGGGCGATAGTTGTTTTGAAATTTCACCCGACGTCCTGATCTAGTTATAAAAATCGGATCGCGGCTGCATGCTGGTGAGTCATCTGTTAGCAGGTACGCGGGTTTCAAGCGGTCTATGGAGACTGTCACAGTCTTATCTTTAACCATAATTTTATAAGTCTTTGGGGATCTTTGGAGAACTTTGTATGGGCCCATGTATACTGGTTGCAGCGGCTTGCGAATGGTGTCATCTCGCAAGAAAACATGATCGCTGGTGGCTAAATCCTTAAAAATGAAAATGGATTTCTCTGTATGACGTGAAGTTGGCGAAGGTTTCAGTTTTTGTACCCTTGATCGTAGTCGTGTCATATAATCCTACATGTCATTAATTGGAAATGATGCTGGGTTGAAAAATTCGTTTGGTAAGCGAAGTGACTCACCATACAGTAGCTCGGCCGACGATGTTTGGAGGTCTTGCTTCCATGCGCTGCGTATGCCAAGGAGCACGAGTGGAAGAGATTCTGTCCAGTTTTGATCAGCGTGGCATGTTATTGCTGATTTGAGTTGACGATGAAATCTCTCTATGATGCCATTGCATGCCGGGTGATAAGCCGTCGTCTTTTTATGCCGTGAGCCGGTGAGTTTTGCCAGTGATTCGAATAATTTAGCTTCGAACTGTTTGCCTCTGTCGGTGGTTATGCTCTCTGGACATCCATAGCGTGAGATCCAGCCTGCTACGAATGCTTTAGCGGTTGATTCGGCGGTGATGTCAGTAAGCGGTATGACCTCAGGCCAACGCGTAAATCTATCGATGGCGGTGAGGGCGTAACGAAAACCGTTAGAAATTGGCAACGGTCCTATCAGGTCTATATGGACCTGGAGGAATCTTGCTGCAGGCAGTGCGAAGGTACCAAGAGGTGAGGAGACGTGCCGGCTTATTTTTGAGCGTTGGCACGGTATGCATGTTTTACTCCAGGAGCGACAGTCTTTTCTCATATTTGGCCAGACGAATCTCTCAGCGATGAGTTTTAGAGTGGCGTTGGCGCCAGGATGGCTGAGGGAGTGCATCGCGTCGAATACCTTCTGTCTCTCATAGATTTTACCACAAACGGCCTAGGTGGAGAAGTACTTATGTCACAATATAAATCTAAACCTGTGACTGGTAAGTTAACTTTTTGCAGGTTGAGAAGATTCGCCTTGTAGAAGATGAAGTAGCTCAGGGTCCTGTGATTGAGCTTTCGCTAAAGCTTCGTAGTCTATAGCCGTCACGGTTTCAATTCTTGATAGGGTGTCGGCGACCACGTTGTCCCTTCCTGAAATATGTCGAACGTCGGTACAGAATTGAGAGATATAGTCCAGGTATCTAAATTGACGTGGCGAGCAGCTGTCTCTTCGTGTTTGGAAAGCTTGAGTAAGAGGCTTATGGTCGGTGTATACTGTAAATACTCTTGCTTCCAACATATGCCTAAAATACTGTATTGACTTATATATAGCCAGAAGTTCCCGGTCGTATGGACTATATTTAATCTGAGCAGGAGTCAGCTTCCTGGAGAAGAACGACAGTGGCTGCCAAGCACCATTTTTCAGCTGCTGCAATACTCCTCCTATTGCCACGTCAGAGGCGTCGGTAACGACAGAGAGTTTAGCGTCGCTGTCTGGATGTGCAAGCATGGCGGCTGCACAAAGACCATTTTTGCAGTCTTCAAACGCGCGTCGTACATCATCCGAGAAGTGAATTGGCTGAGAATTCTTCACAGTTCCTTTTAGGAGTTCATTTAACGGAGCTTGAAGCTGAGCAGAATGTGGTATGAATCTATGATAAAAGTTTATCATACCGAGAAATCTCCTTAGTTCTTTGACTGTCTTGGGTTTGGGAAATTTTTTTATAGCATCCACTTTTTCTGCTAAAGGTTTAATTCCATTTATTGAAACGTTATAGCCCAGGAAGGTGACTTCCGATGCTCCTAGTACACATTTGGACGGATTAAGGAGTATTCCATATTGATCCAGTCGTATGAATATTTGCTGAAGATGCTGCTGGTGTTCATCTGGGCTGCGTGAATAAACCAGGATATCATCAAGGTACCCATAGCAAAAGTTAAGGCCTCTTGTGACCTCATCTATGAAGCGCTGGAAGGTTTGACCTGCGTTACGCAGGCCAAATGTCATCATAGGAAATTCGTATAGCCCAAACGGTGTGGCTATGGCCGTTTTTGGGATGTCCGCTTTGTAAACAGGGATCTGGTTGTAAGCTTTTACCAAGTCCAATTTTGAAAACACAGTTGATCCTACCAAATTCGAATTAAAATCATGGATGTGTTTGATGGGATATTTATCCGGTATAGTTCTCGCATTTAGAGTGCGATAATCCCCACACGGTCTCCAGCCGTTGTCCTTTTTAGCGGCTAGGTGTAGCGGTGATGACCACGGGCTGTCCGAAGGCCGTGCGGTGCCGTTCTTCAACATCTCTTCGAACTCGCGCTTCGCGATTTCGAGTTTGTCGGGTGGCAGTCGTCGAGGTCGGCAAGATACAGGTGGTCCCGGCGTCGTTTTAATATAGTGCATAGTGTAATGCTGGATATTCTTTGGCAATCCTGAAGGTCTCGTTATATTCGGGTACTTATTCAGGATTGCGTAAAATGGATCATTGTTGCCATAATTGCGAATTTTGATGGATGAGATGATCTCTGCAGACCCTACCGGGGAGGCCAAGGTGACGAGGGAAGTTACTCCGTCGACGAGTCGCTGCTGACGACAGTCTACCAATAAGTTGTAATGGCAGAGAAAGTCGATACCTATTATTGGTTTTGTTACTGCAGCTACTACGAATCTCCAGGAGAAGGCGCGGCGCAACCCTAGGTTTAAGGAAAGGTGGGCGAAGCCGTAAGTCGGGATGATTGTTCCATTGGCCGCATAGAGATTGTATCCTGTTGGGGTGCGTTGGTGTTTCGCCATGCTCTTTGGTACAACGCAAAGGTCGGATCCAGTATCTACTAAAAATTGAATTTTGGTGTTGCGATCTGTCACGAATATGCGGCCGGTGGAGCTGGGGCAGTCGCTGGCCGCTATTGTCGGCTGCCCTGGGTGTTTTCCGCGTTGAAATTGCAGGGCAAGGTGCATTTATCAGCTTTGTTGCCAAATTTACGATGGTACCAGCATCGGTCTTGTTTGTACGGCGACTTTTTCCGTGATGAGCTGCGACTACGATTGCGATGATTAGAGTGTGATCGCCGCCGGTCGTTTGGCCGTCCTCGGGTTGACAGCTGGGCGACACATTTTGTAAGTTCCGCTATCTGTTTTGTGATTTCTAGCATGTACGGTGGCATGCCACTAGTGCTGGCGGCTGCTACCTGAGCTGAAGATGGAGCTAGGTCGTAAATTTTGTCAGCTAGGTCGGCAGTTTTATCCAAGGAAGTGTCTGTCTGCGTTGCGACTATAGTTTGTATGTTATGAGGTAATCTACTCGACCATATTGTGCGTAGAAAATCCTCTGGTACCGACGGTCCAGCTAAGCTTTTCAGGTGGCGCAGAAATTGGGAAGGTTTGCGATCGCCAAGTTCTTCATGGACGAGGAGTTGCTTAACCTTCTTCTCTTGAGAGGCTGACAGACGCTTGATTAGCTCTGCTTTCAATGTGCCGTACATGTTTACTGCTGGCGGTGCCGAGATGACGTCCAAAACTTCAGCAGTATGTTGGTTACCAAGATGAGATATTACGTGGTAGAATTTAGTTGAATCTTCAGTAATTTTCGCTAAAGCAAATTGCGCTTCCAATTGTGCAAACCATACGTCGGGTCTGTCAGCCCAAAACTCTGGTACTTTTACGGACACTCGGTATAATTCTTGCGTTGCTCCGCCTGAGTACGGCCCTGGCTGCGAGCCGTTGGGTGGCGTTATGTAACCGTCTTGTTCACTTTGGGCCATTTTTGTAGGTAGCACTTTAACTTGCAAATATTATGTCCTTGTCGGGGTCACCACTATGTGGGGTTACCTACCAGGAGTTTTAAAGAATAAGTCCAAACTCGATTCACAGGTAGTTTTATTGTCCACATACACACACAGAGTACAGTTCACAGAAGTCACAGAATTTAACACTAGCAAGCGATAAGCGAAATTGAAGAAGAAAACAGGAAGAAAGATAGAAAGTAAAATAGGTAGCTATTATAATATTACGACTAGCGGAATGCGCAAGCTCGCAGCAAAGAGATGCGTGGAAACGTCGTGCGTAGCGGGTCTCGACTGGCGGCCGCCGCGCCGGCGCCTGCGCCGCGCTACGAGTGCACTGGTAGGGATAGTTGCGTCACTCGTAGTACGTGTTTGCGTCTGTATCGTCCAGGGCCGTAATTAGTACCTCTGATTATTGTGGTATGTCCCACACCCTCTTTTACGGCTAAACCAAGAATCCTACTAATATTATAAACGCGAAAGTTTGTAAGTATGGATGGATGGATGTTTGTTTAAAAACGGCTGAAGCGGTTTTAATAAAATTTGGTATGGAGTTAGCTGACACCCTGGATTAACACACAGGCTACTTTTTATCCCGGGAAAATATGTTTATCTCGGATAATGTGGTAATTTTTTTTTCCGCAGTAACATATTATGAACTATCAACTCTCAATATTAGTGATATCGGTATAGGTTTTTTTTTAAATCAATGAACAACATTGCATGCATACTAACATTACACTCATCTAGATATAGCTGTTTTACTAAAAATGGGGTAACTAGAAAAGCAAGATCAAGAACGAGACATGTTAGGCATAACTAGAAATGTTGCTAACTCAAGTTAGCTAGCGTATCCGCTGAGTTCCTTAGTCGACTCTAACGACATGTACGGAAGGATATGCAGCTGATGTATTCTAGTGAAGCCCCGCAAAGATCAGTAACAACTTGCTAGCTTATCACCAAGTTCCTTAGTCGATACTAACGACATGCACGAAAGGAAACTGATGCATCTCATTTATTCTAGTGAAGCTCCGCATCAACGCCACATTAACGACATAGAAATAGGTTAGCTTAGAACTGCTTTAACGATTTGGATCTCAGTCCATTTTGAGGTGTGCCGCACCCGAAGCCCGCATTTGCTTCACTTATTTCCAATGTACATTACGAACGGAGTGTGTTCAGCTCAACGAAGTGTGTGGAGCTCCTTAAATTTTCCCGTATTAATTCGTAAAAGGGTTTGGTTTTGTCAGAGGTATTGGCAACTATTGAGCTATTTAAAATTTTATTTCACTAGTTTCACGGCTTCTCTACATGGAAACACGACAGGCTAATGAAATACATTAGATTGATCAGATGTCCACTTTTGTTTTAAATATAACGTCACTATAAGTACTCTAAAGTAGTTACATAACTAATTCAATGGGGGGCTGTCGTTTTTGCGCTCGCTAGTTAGCACCAACACGAATTTTTAAACATAACTATATTTAAACACACAACATAACTTAAAAGAAATAATACTTACTATCCGTATATGATGATCTCCGACCGTATTTCGGCCAAGGCGACTAATCTCTACGGAGATTGGCCAGGTACGCAGGAAATATTATAGTGCACAAATGTGTGCGCAAATACAGATGCACTCTCTATTTCGTATATACTTAGTTTATTGGCACAGCAGCAACTTTATTATTGTAATAAATATTATAATTATTAGCTAAAGGCCTTCCAGTGCATTAGCTCGCTTCAGTTGGTAGCAATTCAGCCGGTTAACGAGAGCCATGAAAGTTTTTAATTGTACCTAGACGCTAACGAATACTCCCTGAAAACTACCTGTAAATAAAAATATTAAAGCTTTTTTGTTACCTGCATAATTTTATAACAATCTGGTGCGCGTCTACTGAATATTAATTTCACTTTTAGCTTACGTAAACGGCTTATAGTTTAAGCTGGCGATTTACGATACTAGAGATTGGAATATACCTATAGATTAAGTAGATAAAAGATAAAGATCAAAACCGGTTGTTAGATTAGGCTAGTTTAAAAAAAATATAACTGAAAACTTCGAAGATTTGACATAAAATATATAAGTTTATTTAATAGCCCTAAGTATTGTCTTTATAAGGAAATATAATTATCATTGTTCAGTGATTGCTATACGGCACGGCGGATCTTTATTGCTTCATTTATTTCCATTACATACATACATATAGAAACGGTTGTTCAGAACTACATGATCACTAACAAGATTCTATAGTCACGTTAAGCATTGCGAGGCTAGATGGTAAAGATCAGTGACAAGTTTACTAGGTCATCGCTTAAGGGCCGCTTAAGGGTCTCTGAGTTTCTCAGTCTACTCTTACGACGACGCAGAAGGAGATGCTGTTAATCCATTCTAGTAAAACTTATGATGTTTTTAGAATGAATAAAACTAAACAGAAAACACAATCGTAGAAGCAATTTTCTTTTATTGTATTACATCTCCTATCTACAAAATATTATTTTGCAAAATGAATTCAAGGTTTATCAAATCAACACACACTCGTATATCTTAAAAAATTTGTTAAATATATTCACTTTACCAAGTTATTTACATCTAAACCCACTTATTTAAATCTAAATATTATTTGTGTGGAATTTCGTGTAGGCACTGAGCTCTTTGCGAAATGAGATAATCTTTGAGGCGAGGATTAAACAAATACCTCCTTTAAGGAGTCAGTTGAGCGGGGAAAATGTGCTCCGAATGATGGAATACGTTTATTGCTTCAGAGCTACCGATTTTGTTATAACTGCAGAATATAATGGATTAGGTGAGAGAAACATTACATAATATACACATAAGAATATCGCAGTCCACTGCTAGACGCAGGTGTCCAAGGGTACGCCAGAAGGCTACGGCCATAGTCACCACGCTGGCCAGGCAGGTTGGTGACCGCTGACTATGTTGTCAGTATGGCGCTGCTGCCAATCTTTCGAAATCCTATAAATGACTCTTACGGTACCCACGGGTAGACATTGGCTGGTACTATGTTCTCTGTGGCCGCGTGGTGCCGGCAGAGTAGAAATCGTACCACCCCATGTCTGCCCCTGGGTATCGTACGAGGCGATTAAGGGTTCCCGGGAGGTGGGCAGCAGCGACTCCCATGTTGACAACATAGTCCAAAATACAAACTGCGGTCACCAACCCGTCTGCCCAGCGTGGTGACTATGGGCAAATACCCCTCATGGCAATCTTGTGGCGTGCCCTGGGGGAGGCCAACGTCCAGCAGTGGACTGCAATAGGCTGATAATGATGATGATGTCCTCTCTGACTCTGCCAACACCGCACGGCAATAAAAACAAGCTCTATCATCAGATCAGTTCTATGTCGTAATAATATTGCATTGTCATCCGATTTATACATGCATGCAAAATTTTGGCCTATTCGGAAACCGGGAAGTGGATCAAATTTAAATTGCAAGATTTAGTTACAGACAACGGGACAGGTGAAACTAAATAAAAGCTTATAAAAACAGTGTGTTTATAGAGTATAATAATTCGTCATCCGAGTAATTGACCCGGTAGCTCAGTGGTTAGAGCGGCTGGCACGGTTTGCAGTGGTCGTGGGTTCGATTCCCACACACAAGAATTTTTTCCATTTTCTTTATTAATAATTTTATAATATATAATAATTTCGACTACATGAAAGGAAAATCGGTCATCTATGGGAAATACATAACATAAAAAATAATAATTAAAATTACGTAAAGAATATCGAAGAGAGAGCGGACTACATTTACTATATAAAGTAGATAGGTAATTTAAATATTTATTTTGCAACTTGTAAACATGGACTTCTAAATTGATTAGGTTGATAGATTGCACTCATACAGAGATTTGTGAATAAGATATTTTTTATTCGCTGTGAAATAAAATAATTTTGATTTAATATCTCAGTTTTTTTGCTCAAATGCAAGTAACATTATTTCAATAAAAAGTTATTGAGATTTTATGCAGATAAAAAGATTTTGTTTGAAGATTTTAATAATATTGAATGATTATTTATATAGTTACTTTAAATATATTTCTTACATTCTTATAACTATAATAAATATTATAAATAAGAACTTAAGAATACATGGTTGTTACTCTTTCATACAGGTGGTTTAGCATCAGGCAGACAGCCGGCCGTAAAAAAATTCTATGCTGCTCTGGGAGTAAAAAAACGTATAATACTACAGCTGCCTTTCTTCCCGGGCATACTGTACAAGTCAATAGAGAGACAAGAGGGTCTTGGTGTTTTGTAGGCGTTGGGGTGACCACCGAACTTGTACATCTCAACTATACCCTCAAAATTGGTCAGAAGTGGCACCATGCGGTTCTATCGGCCCTTGGTGCTCTGCCTACCACGTAAGAGATAAAGGCGTGATTATATGTATGTATGTATGTCTCTGGCAGACATGTGGTGGTGCTATTCTCTGCCGGCACCACACGGCAAACTTATTCCTTTGTAAATAACTATAATTTACAGGAACCTTTACTTGTATTTTTAATAACATGATATTGATATAAACTCAGCACGCAATTCATAATTGCATCAATATTCACTACGTGATTCAATTTCTCGAAAATTCCGTGAAATGTTTTCACTATTTTTATCGTAAAATAAGCGCTACCTTTTAATATTAGTAACTATAACTTTTATCTGAAGTTGTATTTTTGTTATTTATTGAGAAAGTTAAGCTTAAGACCTTTCAACCAGTTATAATAAAAATAGTCTATCACTTATACTAAGAGATAAAAATAATAAAATGTATATAATAAATAATAAATGAATTACATATTGTAGATAAAAATTCTAAATAGCTTTAATTCTCTGATATTAGAAACCGCGTCTTTAGTTAGCCACTCTTTAGGTAGATATCCAGGGTGTTAATAGAAAAGTGTGTCTAAAGATAGACATGCGCTTAAGGTAACAGTTGAGAGAAAAATGTTTGGAATGTCTGTATAAAATTTAGCCAATGTTTAGCATAAGCAATGTTTAATTTTTTTAATAACACGGACACTATTAATGGCGAAATGAGTGCAATATCTTTCAAACTAAGACTACGTTTAGCTTAAACAATGTTTAATCGTCTTTGTACTAACACAAAAATTAATTTGTAATAAAATTTATATTCTAGATTTTGTATCTGAAAAAAATGGCAGTCCCTTACAAAATCTACTTCAATTCAAGCATGCAAATGGCCACATAATTTAAACATCCTTGCTTAAGAATTATGAAACACAAAGGAAAATGAGTGTGTACATTTCAAAGATTTCAGGCATGGCGTCTAAAAAGGAAACTGCTAAAACTGCTGACGCTTGCAATGTGGGTAACTGTGGTTATCCGGAGAGGCGAGATTAGACAACGATATAATATAACAACCAAAACCACTCCTTTGATAGTCGAGTGAGGTTTATACTATACGCCAACTATCGTATAAAAATATTATGTTCTGAAAAACAAATGTTTAATTCAAATAATCGACAATAACACGATGCTTCACTACGGTCTCCCGTAAGGCTCCTAAGTGCGAGCGAACGCGCAACATTGGTTTTATGACTGTGCGTGCCACGAAGGTTGACGAAATAGTATAGTAAAAAAATACTATTTATTACTCAATGTAATGGATACTTATCTAGGACCAAATTTAATTTTCCTCGCCTTACGTTGCGATGAATGGAATTATAACTATGAATTCTTATTTTTTTATGAAATCTAATGTCTTGATATGCTTAAATTTTGAACTTCCAAAAGGAAGGAAGACTAAAAAGTCGCTTTGTCTTTGCATTTAGTGGGGCATTCTCTTAGGCAACAAGCTAGATAACTTGTCCCCTATATTGTAAACGTGGTTGTGTGATCTCCTTTAAAACCCTGCAGTTCTGGCTACCCCATTATGGGAATACAGCCGTTTGTATATGTATTATATAATATGTTCCAGTCGCCAAAGATTTTGAGATATAAAAATTATTTTTAAAGATATCGGTTTAATATCGTGCCGTCATAACAAAGGCAGCATGACGGGCTTTTAGCGGATACGTCATAACGTCATCCCCCTGGACGTTAAAGTAACATACCTAGTCTGCACACGTAAGCCAAGGGATTTTGTACCATATGTCTTCAGCATAAGATTTACGACATATCAAGAATGGAATAACTTTCATAAAGCTGTACGTTCGACACGTTTTAATATAAAACAGATATTTTTCAAAAATATAATGCATTCATATTAGATTAAACTATTAATCTGATATTCAAATCTCCTAAGGAAAAGCGAATTATGCAAAAGTCTTCACACTCTTAAACCAAACCTTACGATTTTTCGTCTTCTTCTGCCTACCTCATCACGTTACCAAACTTAAAAACTAAAAAATTTGGAACAGACATTACGTGGGTATAAACTTTATCCTAAAAAATTCAAGGCGACATTGCCTTTAAAAATACCCCAGTGTTCCGTGGTTTAGCGAAAAAATTTGGCTGTTCTTTAAAAATTTCAAAGGAATTTTCACCGAAAAAGTTTGGAGCAAATAGCTTTAAAAATACCTAGAAACGATACCAAAATACAACACGTTCCAGGATCATTTCAAAATATTGCGGATTGTAGGCAATCTGAAAGGTTCAATCATATTAATAATTATTTAGTTGGCCGATAAACTATTACCTAATTAAAGTCAAATTAGTAAATCATGCATATTGCTTGCGGGAATGTAAATTTTTCAGCCTTCAAAACTATTGACCCCTCAGCAGTTTTAGTTGAGTGAGATCGATTTAAATACACAAAAAAAAAATCATTAAATCGAACAAACCATCTTTGAGTTTTAGCGAGGCAAACGCTACAATTTTTTATACCTTGACATGAAGATAAAAATATCGTCGACTCAAATGTTAAACTATTTAAACGATTATTAAGTAAAGGCCATTCATTTGACCTGCTATATCTATAGGTACTCTAATAAAATCACTAGTGAGACTTTCCAACCATTCATAAAAAGAAAGAAAAACACGAAGATAAACCTTCGCCTATTTACACAACAAATCATTTACTGAGACGTAAATAAATCAGAAGGATGGACAGGGTAACATAAAACATCGTGAATTATATACTCTCTCTCACCGGCGCTACCGCTTTGTGAGGGAGCTTGTCACTATTTAATTCTCATATACGAATTATTTATATTTAGGGCGAGAGAGCATACGTACATGTGATAGGAAAAATATCTACCCACTCAATAATAAAGATAGGGAACTGAAGATGGCAGATTAATGAAACTTAGCAGAGTAATGAGATCAATAGCACTGGCCCCAATTGCATAGATTAGGCAGCAAGAAAAATAAATGTAGAAACTTTAAAAAAAATTAAAAACTAACTTGAAATAAATACATGAAAATAGAAACGACTGTGTTCCCGAAATGGAGCAACCAGAACTGCAGGATCATAAAGGTGATTCCGCAGCCACGTTTAGCAGAACCAGAACCCAGGGACTTGGTACTAATACCTAGCGGGTATCACACTGCGGTCACCAACCCGCCTGCCCAGCGTGGTGACTATGGGCAAATACCCCATGTGGCAGTCTTGTGGCGTGCCCCGGGGGAGGCCTACGTCCAGCAGTGGACTGCAATAGGCTGAAGATGATGATGATGACTCTAAAGCGAGATGTTTGCACTTTAAAAGCGTCATGATGCATTAAACAACGTGTCCGTAACGCCATCGTCCAACTGTCAAATCACATAGATTTTGCTAGCGAGTCGCTACCGTTACGCCGCGTAAAAAAGTTCGTGCTTACCTCACAGAAATTGTCATAAAAAACGTTCCCAAGATTTGTTTTCACTTTGTGTTTACAATGGAGAATGAGTCTAAGATAATCACACTCCTGTGTGGCTTTTATAAACAATCAGCCATATTTTCTTAACCTTTTTGTTTCTGTTTGCGCTTAATATTTCAAAGTCAACAGAATTACGGCTTAGGAGAGGTTTAGGGCCTCGAATCGAAATTATTTATACACCAATTTCACAATAAAGCGTATTTACACAGCAAAGGAAAAGGTCTTTTAAGCTGAGTTTGGGATTTACACTTTCATCTTGTTACATTCTGTTTCAGTATTCAAAGCATCGTCAGTTTAACTATGTATATTACAGTCTATCGTCACTTAAGTTCTATTATAAAACACACTTTTTAGGAAAGTGTAAATTTGACCAAAATTTTTATCAAACTACCATTTGTATTTTGTACAGTAATCATAAAATAGGTATTTTGATTCTATTTACGTAAAATTATGCAGTATTTTAACAAAAAAAAACATTTTTACATTTTATTCATGAATTATTATATCTATTGTAATGTATTTGTGTGTATTAAAAACACCACCATCATCAGCACAGCACGTTTGTGTTATATCTTCGTAATATTATAATATTAGTTTTCCGACGTAATTATAGAATTTTAATCCTACCTAGACTATCAAATCAAACCACCCACTTACGAGTATTTAAAATCCATTTTATATCGAACATTTTTACAATTTTGTTTGTATAATATAATAATATTTTATAATTTTGGTTAAAGCAACTGGCGCAGTATGCAGTGGTCGTGGGTTCGATTCCCACTCGGATGATGATTTTTATTCCATTTTCTTTATTAATTATTTTATTTTGTTTATACTTTTAAGTTATTAAAATTGTTTTTAAAATTCGTTCACCAACTATCAGTAAACTACATCCAAACATTCACAGAAAAGAGAATGAATGAAATCAAAACTAGTAGGTAAAACATTCGTTCTTTTCGCGAAAAAAATACCATTTCATTCGTGCCTATTGTTAGGGTGTCAGTACACTGTATTTGTCCGGGAAACAGGTCACCCGATATGTAGAAGATAGAATATTAATCACTTGTGCACTATTCGAGGTCTTTGGGTATCCGGTGCTGCGTATTTATGAAGTTTGTTTTGGGTACAATAAGTAAAATATATACGTGTTGTATGAGATGGTTTTAAGGTTTTTAAACATTTGCGTATAATAATTTTTATTGTCATTTAAGGTGACAACAATAAATTACATGTAAATTGATAAAATCCTCCTTAAATACTGTTGCACTATTTTACATTAAGTATACCGTTTTATTTTTAACATTTACCGTTTTTTTACATTTAGTATATACAGGTCACATCACATAAAATAGTTACATCAAGATTACAGCCTCAAAATATTTACTAGCTACATCAACCAATATTCATACACAATACTATTGAATCACAGCCTACTATCGACCGCGCAAACATATCAATAGTATCGATTATTATTACAATAGTCATGACCGATACTATCGGTAGTATCGATACTATCGACAGTAATTTCAATATTGACCTTTAATACTATCGATAGTATTGCTGTGTGTCAATAGTATTGCCCCTCACGGGACTATCGATAGTATCGATAGACCTATCGATATTATAGATGATTTTCGAGGTCAACTATCGATAGTCAACTATCGATAGTTCGGCAACACTAGTGACACGCATTCTAGTCATTCGATACACAGCAGAATTTACCGGGTGAATCTATCTATCTATTTTTTTTGGCTAAGATTAGTGATAAGATTATTTGCTCCATATCTTAACAATGATATAACAGTTTTAGTATATACAATTATAGTTTTTAGTGAAAAACATAGTTTTCTTGTAAACTCGGTAAAAATAAAAGTAATGAAGGGGCTCGTAAGGAGGTTTCTTGGAAATTGGTCCTGCTGTTGGAGCTAAACATTTTTTATTTTTTAAAATTGATTTTTATAACTTTGTTATATTATATTTAAACATGTAAAACGTTATTTATTTATTCAACAGAATTTAAATATCTACTTAAACTTAAAACTACTTAGGGCTATGGCGTGCCTACCCATGGGAGGTCAGTTGACCATCCTAATTTTTACAGGATGGTCATCCGATCTACCTTATCAGGTAGCGTGCCCAAAATGCTGGCTGCGTTGCCGCGCTGAATAGCTATGCTAATTCTTTGGCCTAAGTAGCAGCCAACATGTAAAAAAGTAAGAGAATGAACTTATCTTGCTCAAATAGCAATGTAGGTAGAGGACAATAATCATGTACGAGTATTTTAAAACTACGCATCAAGTGTCGTGCGCCGTTCCAATGTGAAGTGACCCGTTTTTTACAGACAAAACCTTGTTTTTCAAACTAGATGAAAAATATCACACATTTGAAGCGACATTAGTTTCTCTTACTACCGTTATAATATTTTGATAATAATATGATATGGTTAGATTGTTTCTCGAAAGTTATCTGTGACTATAAAAGCATTTAGAATGAAAAAATATAGATAGTATTTATTTTGTTCATCATTAATCATATATCGTATCATAGGTACGAGAGATACATATGCATGCACGGTAGGGGACTGACTAAGCGTATCCCATACTTCTTTGTATCGTCTTTATGTATTTGTCATTTGCCTATACCTTATTACTGTTATAATCTCATTGTTGTCTTTTATTATATTTTTTCTATTATTTTCTTGATTTGTGTTGTCTGTATATGTGTACATGCCAAAAGTCAAATAAACGATCTATCTATCTATATAAGTATGCAGTTAATAAGAAATATGCAAATTAAACATAAAATGAATTTACAATCACCATTTCTCAAACCTCAAACTCACTTGGTCTGTAAAACCCTGATAAAAATGTATACATATATTACTGTCTAAAATACGTACCTAGATTAAATTAAAAGTCAGTTATAATCCCAACGAATCCGCTACCAAATTTAAAGAGATTGTCGGCGTCGATGGATTACAATGTTCCCATATAAAACCTGATAATGGTATTAAATTGTACCAATTTGTCATTTTGGAATGACTTTATCAGGGCTTACGAATAGAGTGGGTTTCCAGAGTAAGTTAGGTTCAGTGGGGCAAGCACGAACGTCTCGATAGTCCGCAATGTTATCGTTAAACTGTCATATCTCATAAATTTTGCTTGCGAGTCGATAGCGTTACTATACGCTGCGTTTAGTAACGCTATCCCTACAGTACCTCTAGATCAATTACTGTCCTTTCTTAGGGGGCAGTAATGCCTCCCGTGTTGACATAGTCCGATAATCACACTACGGTCACCAACCCGCCTGCCCAGTGTGGTGACTATAGACTAAAAACCCCTATGGCAGTAGCCTTGTGGCGTGCCCTGGGAGAATGCCTACGTCCAGCACTGCAACTTCATGTGTAATGTGAATGTTAGAAGTTACCGGCAAAAAAGTGTTTTTTTGTAGTTTCCTTCGAAAGGCAATGTGCTAAAGATGACACAGTTGTGTTTTGGCACTTTTAGAGTCGACTGGGGCGTTCTCAGTCGATGAGCTATCATCTTGTCATTGATTATTTACATCTACTTACTCGTATACCCCATTATGGGAATATAGCTTTTACCTATTTATATTTGTTGCTACTACTACTCAATTACTCTACGTTTACGAACACTGACCCGTGTAAAATGCGACCAATTCGGTTGATTATATTAATTTGAATCAGTGCGCAATTTATTATATTGAATATAATACGTATTGTTTTTAGGTTTCTGTATCGAAATGGTAGAATGGAAACCTTGTAAATTGCTCGGCAATTGTTTTATCAGTCTTACGTGTATCCTGAAAAGTTAGCTGTTATCTATCCGATATTTTCTATGTATAACGGTAACGTCTCACCGTCTGAAGTTACGTTGACAACATAGGTACCGATATAGTGTATTGTCCTACATACCTAGTCACAGAGTCTTAAATACCACAATAACAACAACCATTCTGACCTTAAACCATGAAGAAAATCTCCTCTTCCTTTCTCAATGCCTCAAAACTTAAAAATTTCCATACCTAATGTCACTTTAGTTACACAACTCAGATAGGCTAAAAGTCCGATGATTGGAAAAACTGGCCCTAGAGCTACTTCATTAATACTGTTTCTACATAAAGGTAGTTGAAACAAATACAAGGTAAATATAGGTCTAGGACTAGTGAGTACCTACATAGGTATTGTGCTAGATACAAACTCTATAAGGCATAATATTTTTATTTTGTCGCCTGTCGCACTAACGATGACTTATTTTGCATCTGTTTACTTCGTAGGTATCTACTGCTAGACACCGGATGAAGTACGATAGCGTTGGGACTTATCGATATTTTGTTAACGATTTCTTTGTATTAAAAACTGATAATGGTATTATTAAGGTATGGTTTAAGAGTGGGGAGACCTTATTCCAGCTGTGGGAAATAATATAGGCTACTTAAAAATGGTACCTTATACTGTACATCAAGTCATTTAGGCGTTTTGTGACCCGTATAGGTAGGACATAAGCACGAATAAGCAGTGGTACTACATATTCATTTAACAAGAGTAATCGATCAATAATATAAAATTATAAACCACGTCAAAATTACGTATAAATAAAATATTTGTAAGCCTCGGCTAAAAATATACCTAAATTCCTATGCAGTTTCAAAACAATTTCAGTATTTTTTTTAACAAAGTATACAAATCATTGCAAAATATTTCTAATAAGTTATTTTAAAAGTCGTACATACATAAAAAATAGCGAAATATAACATATTTAAAAAATGTATCACTACCCCTCCCTATTCACCGCATTGATAAATTCGCTCAATTCGCGCGTTTCTCGCCTCGCCCATTACCGCCTACCGGTCGGGCGTATTTTTATTAGCTTCACACTGCTTTACAGAGCTTTAACGTATTGTATGATTTATTATTAAGTTGATGAGGTGTCTGAGAAAGAATATTTAAAAATTTGAGCATTCTATGAAAAATACAGGACAGATATGACAATACTCAATAACCCATTATCTCTTAAAAGTTGAACAGACGGGTGTGAAATGCACACTCTTTTTTTAGTTAACCTAGTAAGTTCCACATGAACCTACCGTTGCTTTTTGAACATAAATACAATACTCTACTTCTGCCCCAGAAAAAAATAGCACAACTAATATGCTCTTGATATTTTTAAGGTGAAATAAAAATGGGGCGCGTTACTTTCAAATTGGGCTTTAGACAAAATAAGTTTGCAAACCTCTGATTTAGCCTATTAGGTTTTAACATTTTTTCATACATAAACCATGACTTCAATCAGTAGTAAATCTCATAATTTCTACGCGTTTTGAAAACCTACAAATCCTTAATTAGTAGTTGAAAACTCAACTAATTAGCTAAACTACGTCAATCGACCGACAATTTTATCAATTCGGCGAAGACTTGCAAATTAAGCACGAATGATAAGAAAATAAGCATACAACGAAGACAGTAGCGCCCTCTTAATGTACATTTTGGTACTTTGGTGGTACATTAGTGAAGCTCTTTCTTGTCTGAATCAGCATTGGCAACCTATGTGATATTAAAGTTTTAATGAAGAAAGTGTTTGTAGATACTTGTTTAGTTGTTTCTTAATTATAACGGACTAGAGGCTCGACTTCACTTCGGTTTTATGAAATAGTTTTAACTTTCTAGCTGAATCAATGTTATTGACTAACAAACAAATGGTGAAATGCTTTGAGAAGTGCTTAATTAAATAATGCATTCTAGGTGTAGTAGGTCCTACTATATTACTAATACAAGCGAACGGATTAAAAGGTCAAAAGTAAATAAATTGTTAGGTATTTAGTACCCACTGTGTTGAGGAAGGATCCCAATTCGACTGTAATAAGATATTTTTATAAAATGACTTACTAAGCTTGAATATTGAAAACGGTTTATTTTCTAAAAAAGTAAAGTATTATATACGTATTTAAACATAATTTTAAATACTACCCGTGTAAGTAAATGCTTAAAAAAATACTGCAAATATAATAAATATGAGCCTTTCTATGCATCATCAAGCAGCCCACATTTGCCCTCTGCTGGCTTTAATTAAGCCTATTCTCTTAATATACAATTCGCCTCCATTTCTTTAGCAAAAGAAATTGTGCACAGATTACCTTCCTCTGTCTTACTTATACACTGAAAAGCAAGATATTTCCAGCATTACCAATTTAATGCGCCTCTTAAGCATTTCAATACCTCTCTTCGTCTTTCTGAATTGTTTTAATACTACTCAACTTGTAATCTTTACAAAATAAAATGTATTTTACTCTGCTATGGATTTTTTGTATTTAGATTTAGGTAGGGGTTCGCATGGCAGATATATTTTACATACATACATACATATAATCACGCCTTTATCCCTAACATTAATTTTACAGTGCACAAAAATACAAAGTACCTACCTAACAACGAGTAAAATCTCTAATATAATGTCAGATTTACTTCATATAGTTATTATATATGTATATATATGAAATAAAACAGTTAAGAGACGGTTAGCGTTCGATACTCGTATTATATCATGGTCCTAGATTTTTTTTTCATTTTTTATGAATAATCTGGCCGCGTGGTGCCGGCAGAGTAGAATTCGTACCACCCCATGTCTGTCCGTGGGTATCGTACGAGGCGATTAAGGGTTTCCGGGAGGTGGGCAGCAGCGCCTCCCATGTTGACAACATAGTCCAAAATACAAACTGCGGTCACCAACCCGCCTGCCCAGCGTGGTGACTATGGGTAAATAAATATCCCCCGTGGCAGTCTTGTGGCGTGCCCTGGGAGAGGCCTACGTTCAGCAGTGGACTGCAATAGGGCTGATGATGATGATGATGATGAATAACTTATACTTTGTCCAAATAGTTTTGAAATAATGCTTTAAAAATATTTAAAACAGTCATTTGGTCATATTTATTTAACGATACAGGGTACTTAGAGAATATAACATCTTGCATCGACGTTTATTCTTCATAACGTGATTTGATTAACGCGCTTTCGATGACGAAACTCTATCGATTATGTTTTTAATCGATTAATTAATAGATATTACTTTATCTGAGTCCTAGAAAAGCCCTGCACCGGTATGATGAATTTGGTTAGAGCGAGATGTCTCACTTTTAAACGTCAAATCCACAGAGCTAAGTAATAAATGGACAAGGCAAGTGTTTCTACTTGGTGTGTAAAAAGGGATTGCAAACCACTTCTATCCTGGCTCGAGAACGAGTGTCTATTTTAATTCTTAAGTCAATTTTTTACATGCATCATACTAAGTTCATCCACTTAGTTTATCTAGTTATTAATAGCTCTGTGAATTTCACGTTCAAAAGTGAGACATCTCGCTCTCACCAAATTCATCATACCGGTGCTGGTGGGGTCTCCAAGGTTTTTCTTGTAGACTCAAAAACTATGAAGGTAGGCGAGTAGGTACGCAACACTGAGTGTTTTTTTATTTAATGAAAAACCTTTTCCTTTATCCGACGAAAATTTGTTAAGTAAATTCAAATGAAAATGCAAGTAAATTTTGCTTCGCTTTATACTAAGATTATTTTCAGCTTCATTTAAACGAATTCTTTGTTAATGACCTCTTTGAAATATTTAATGCAATAACTTACCTACGTAAATATTTTTCACACAACGTGAACTATAAGTTATGTAGAAGACAAGTTCATTTAGCAAACTAAGGTTGACATTATTTTTAACTTTATTTTCACCAGCGTATTCTTAATTCGCTCAAAAGAAAAACTCTTTGTTCATTATCCAAAGAGGATTTAACAAAACCTGACCGATTCCAAATTCAATTTCAACGCCGAATCCCCTTAATTTCCGAACGATTTCCAACTTATACGAAATTCAAATAAGTTTGAGAATTCCATTTTCAAATTTCAATATCCACAGCTTGCGTTCCATGCATATTCTAAACGGTATGGGACCTATTTAAGAAATGTAAGCTGCAAGGAGCCTACGGGTTCCTTCTAAAGGGATAGTTCGGTTTAGATATATCTACGCGGTATTCGCTACCCTACCTTATTTCGTGGGTATATTGGGAGATAAATCGTACCCATGGAGTACCCCATTTCAGTTATACAGGGTGTAACAAAAAGGGTATGTTAAGCGAAAAGCTATATAAATAGCTCACTGTAGAAAACCTATCTACAAAATTTGAGACTCGAAATCACATTTTTATTTTACAAAATTGTATGAAAATTCCTGAGATATTTATAAATTCTCCATACTATGGGAAAAATAAACATGTGATTTCGGGTCTCAAATTTTGTGGACAGGTTCTCTACAGTGAGCTGTTCACATAGCTTTTCGCTTAACATACCCTTTTTGTTACACCCTGTATACATGCATAACGCGCCTTCTAAACTCTTACTATATATATTATATTTTATAATGCGAAATTGATTACATTTACGTTTCACGGCCAACCAATCGCGTTATAGCATGATGATGTGATGTAATAAAAGTTAATAGAACAGCAATAATGATTGGTCAATTTAATGTCAACGCAAACGAATTAAAACCTATCAGAAAACTATAATATACACCACAAAATTATAACCCAAAAATAGAGGTTCCCAAACTTATTTCGTTTAACGGCAACTTTGAAAATCAGATATTTCGTAGACCTACTTCTTTTTCACCTTAACAGCTTCAATAACATATTGGTCTCACTATTTTCTGTGCCCTTGAAGCCTAGAGGCATTATCAGTACATATTATAAAACAAAATCGCTTCCAGCTGTCTGTCCCTATATATGCTTAGATCTTTAAAACTACGCAACGGATTTTGATGCGTTTTTTTTTATAATAGATAGAGTGGTTCAAGAGGAAGGTTTATAGGTATAACTAGAGATCGGCCTCGGCATCTCACGGGTGTAATGCCCTTTCACGTGGACGAAGTCGTAGGCAGCCGCTAGTTAACATATAAACCCGTACGACTTTAAAACGTCAGATAACAACAACATTAGCTCGTCATGGTAGGTAGGGACTGCATCAACTGCCGGATGTGTTCGCAGCTCTATGTATAGATACTAGGTTTCATTAGAGAATGACGTAAGACACAGAAGTTTGATCATTCTTTATATTTAGGTAATATACATATAATCACGCCTTTATCCCTTACGGGGTAGGCAGAGCACCAATGGCCGATAGAACCACATGGTGCCACTTCTGACCAATTTTGAGGGTATAGTTGAGATGTACAAGTAATTAAAAATGACAACATCCATACAAGACATCATCTACAACAGTGGTTCCCAAAGTGATCCAGGTGGACACCTAGGGGTCCACAGGAGACTCGATAGGGTCTTGCTTGGCGTGAAAAAATGAGGGTACACAATTAATTTGTATGTGGTGTGGGTAAGGCCTGTAGGGGTCCACCAGAACCAGTTAACTTTTGAAAGGGGTTTATGAGAAAAAAAAGTTTGGGAACCCCTGATCTACAACTTACAGCCACTTTTATACAGGATCATATTTGGTCGTCAACGTTCCCGAAAACTACGGAATCTCCTCATCATCACGATCATTTTTCTCCATGGACGCGTTCCTGGGCAGTGTCTGGTTTCCAAAATATTAGGGTCCAAAGTTAAATAAATAGACTGCGTTTTTCTGCATAAATGCACATTGACGCGTGTAGCAAGATTTTTTCACGAGAATAATTAAATAGCTGTCTATGAAAAAACTAGCATAAACACTGGATACCATAAATTTCGCCCGAACAAGTAATTTTAAAAAAATTATATCGTTTTCCAGCGTTTTTTTTTTGCATAAACTTACTTTATTTGATGTATAGAGTACGTACCCTTCGTTTAGGGCGGTAACGAAAATACAACCTGTGTATCATTCATCATTTTTATCCTCGAGAAGTCCACTGCTGAACATAGGCCTCCTCCAATTTATATTACCTACAAATAAGAATCAAAAAATTTTGAAGCGAGCATCGCTATTTGTTGAGATGTTTGGTTTTATTAATTTTGTTAATTAGCAACTTATCTTAATTAATTAATTAACTTGCTATTTCGGCGACCTTCGTATCGCCTTATTTTTAGGTAATTTTCTAAAATCTGTTCAATAAAAAAACTTTCAATTTCTTTCATAGGTACAAAAGTTGTCCCAGAAATAACAAACACAAAAAATATTATAAAATTATTTATAAAGAAACGGAAAAAAATTCTTTACCCGAGTGGGACTCGAACACACTGCATACTGTGCCAGCCGCTCTAACCACGGAGCTACCGGGTCAATTAACTAACACAAAAAAGAAAGAATCATCCAATTAGGTGTCCTCATAACTGTCATAACTTCTGAGTAGTTCGGAAGTTGTGCGAGTATGTACATACATTTCGGTGATTCATTTTTACTCTAAAGTATAGACGTGGATTACGAACGATTTGTACATTGACCCCTCACATTCATCCTCATTGACGTGTCATTGATTTAGCGTGAGTTGTGACTTCGATCTCGTTTGCGTAACGTAGAGCAGTAAGCTCGTCACTTGGACCATAAAGCTAGCTCTCCATAATTCAGCATAACGCGATTAGGCCCAGCGTTGGGACCAGATGCAAATGAGTCGGCAATGTTTGGACTTAATGAGCCGATTGCCATGCTGGTTCGCAAACAATTGTGACTAGGTCGCCGCTTTAAATTAAACCTGTTTTGACTAATACTGCATTTGTGTAGCAGGAATGTACATTCAGTAATAAACCTATACAGGGTGTTTGTGACAGCAAGGCAAATATTGATCCCATGACTTCAGACCGTGATTCTGAGGCGGAAAATACAGAAAATTTTCGCAGGAAAATTCCAAAATTATCCGAAATATTTTCCATATTTTTAAGAAGAAAATAGTTTAGTTCGTTTAGATACATTTGGCGCGGAGAGCAAAGATTACTGATAATCAAATCAAAAATACATTTCCTGCGAGTAATAACACTGTCGTATAACTCAACACAATGGTACTTGTTCAGCATTTCAGTATTTGCCTGGCTGTTACCTAAACCCTGTATAAGGTGTTTTTAAAATTAGTGATTTGCTTTTGACACGAATCTAGGTACCTAGAAGCTAGAGTCTAGGTAGCTAGAAGCAACTTTCACTATTATACCAACTCCGAAATAGTGAAAAAAATCAGCTGTTCCATACATTTCAGTGCAGTTTATTTATTCGAGATTGTTTGGAACAGATTTTTTTTTTACTATTTCGGAGTTGGTCCAATAGTGAAATTTGTTTCTTTTTACCTACCTAGTTTCGTGTCAAAAGATAATCACTAATTTCGAAAACACCTTATATAACATGCAAAATACTATTGAAAAATCATGCATCTCGCACAAATAATACTGCATAATAATTCAGCTTAAGAATAGGGTAGAACTTCCATTATATCTATGAGGTAGACAGAAATGTAGGATCGCGACATCGTGAAAGACATCCTACAGCTACGATTCTGATATGCTAACATAGCATTTTAACAATTTTATTATGCTGGTGTTATGATTTATGCTTTACTAGTAATCGTCCGCGTGGACTGCAGAAAAACAAAATGTCGAAATTATCCGGGATAAAAATATTTTCCCGGGATAAAAAGTCGTCGTCGTCATCGTCAACCTATTACAGTCCACTGCTGGACGTAGGCCTCCCCCAGTGTACGCCACACATATAATCACGCCTTTATACCTAACATTAATTTTACAGTGCACAAAAATACAAAGTACCTACCTAACAACGAGTAAAATCTCTAATATAATGTCAGATTTACTTCATATAGTTATTATATATGTATATATATGAAATAAAACAGTTAAGAGACGGTTAGCGTTCGATACTAGTATTATATCATGGTCCTAGATTTTTTTTTATCTTTTTTTTTTGAATAACCTGGCCGCGTAGTGCCGGCAGAGTAGAATTCGTACCACCCCATGTCTGTCCGTGGGTACCGTACGAGGCGATTAAGGGTTTCCGGGAGGTGGGCAGCAGCGCCTCCCATGTTGACAACACAGTCCAAAATACAAACTGCGGTCACCAACCCGCCTGCCCAGCGTGGTGACTATGGGTAAATAAATATCCCCCATGGCAGTCTTGTGGCGTGCCCTGGGAGAGGCCTACGTTCAGCAGTGGACTGCAATAGGCTGATGATGATGATGATGATGAATAACTTATACTTTGTCCAAATAGTTTTGTAATAATGCTTTAAAAATATTTAAAACAGTCATTTGGTCACATTTATTTAACGATACAGGGTACTTAGAGAAAATCTTGCATCGACGTTTATTATTCATAACGTGATTTGATGAACGCGCTTTCGATGACGAAACTCTATCGATTATGTTTTTAATCGATTAATTAATAGATATTACTTTATCTGAGTCCTAGAAAATCCCTGCACCGGTATAATGAATTTGGTGAGAGCGAGATGTCTCACTTTTAAACGTCAAATCCACAGAGCTAAGTAATAACTAGACAAGGCAAGTGTTTCTACTTGGTGTGTAAAAAGGGATTGCAAACCACTTCTATCAGCCCTTATTCCTTCAGTCCTGGCTCGAGAACGAGTGTCTATTCTAATTCTTAAGTCTATTTTTTTACATGCATCATACTAAGTTCATCCACTTAGTTTATCTAGTTATTAATAGCTCTGTGAATTTGACGTTCAAAAGTGAGACATCTCGCTCTCACCAAATTCATCATACCGGTGCTGGTGGGGTCTCCAAGGTTTTTCTTGTAGACTCAAAAACTATGAAGGTAGGCGAGTAGGTACGCAACACTGAGTGTTTTTGTTTATTTAATGAAAAACCTTTTCCTTTATCCGACGAAAATTTGTTAAGTAAATTCAAATGAAAATGCAAGTAAATTTTGCTTCGCTTTATACTAAGATTGTTTTCAGCTTTATTTAAACGAATTCCAACTTGCAAGCTGATGCAGCCTCTTTGTTAATGACCTCTTTGAAATATTTAATGCAATAACTTACCTACGTAAATATTTTTCACACAACGTGAACTATAAGTTATGTAGAAGACAAGTTCATTTAGCAAACTAAGGTTGACATTATTTTTAACTTTATTTTCACCAGCGTATTCTTAATTCGCTCAAAAGAAAAACTCTTTGTTCATTATCCAAAGAGGCTTTAACAAAACCTGACCGATTCCAAATTCAATTTCAACGCCGAATCCCCTTAATTTCCGAACGATTTCCAACTTATACGAAATTCAAATAAGTTTGAGAATTCCATTTTCAAATTTCAATATCCACAGCTTGCATTCCATGCATATTCTAAACGGTATGGGACCTATTTAAGAAATGTAAGCTGCAAGGAGCCTACAGGTTCCTTCTAAAGGGATAGTTCGGTTTAGATATATCTACGCGGTATTCGCTACCCTACCTTATTTCGTGGGTATATTGGGAGATAAATCGTACCCATGGAGTACCCCATTTCAGTTATACAGGTGTAACAAAAAGGGTATGTAAAAGCTATATAAATAGCTCACTGTAGAAAACCTATCTACAAAATTTGAGACTCGAAATCACATTTTTATTTTACAATATTGTATGAAAATTCCTGAGATATTTATAAATTCTCCATACTATGGGGAAAAATAAACATGTGATTTCGGTTCTCAAATTTTGTGGATAGGTTCTCTACAGTGAGCTGTTCACATAGCTTTTCGCTTAACATACCCTTTTTGTTACACTCTGTATACATGCATAACGCGCCTTCTAAACTCTTACTATACAGGTTGTTTTTTTGTGGCCACCTTTAACGAAGGGTACGTATTCTATACATAAAATAAAGTAAGTTTATGCCAAAAAAAATGCTGGGAAAAAAAAATTTTTTTTAATTTTTTTTTGAATTTTTTTTTTAATTCCTTGATCGTGCGAAATTTATAGTGTCTAGTGTTTATGTTAGTTTTTTTATAGACAGATAAAAATTATTTTTCGTGAAAAAATCCTGCTACGCGCGTCTATGTGCATTTATGCAGAAAAACGCAGTCTATTTACTCAACTTTGGACCCTAATATTTTGGAAACCAGACACTTCCCAGGTATGCTTCCATGGAGAAAAATGATCGTGATGATGAGGAGATTCCGTAGTTTTCGGGAACGTTGACGACCAAAAATCATCCTGTATATATTATATTTTATAATGCGAAATTGATTACATTTACGTTTCACGGCCAACCAATCGCGTTATAGCATGATGATGTGATGTAATAAAAGTTAATAGAACAGCAATAATGATTGGTCAATTTAATGTCAACGCAAACGAATTAAAACCTATCAGAAAACTATAATATACACCACAAAATTATAACCCAAAAATAGAGGTTCCCAAACTTATTTCGTTTAACGGCAACTTTGAAAATCAGATATTTCGTAGACCTACTTCTTTTTCACCTTAACAGCTTCAATAACATATTGGTCTCACTATTTTCTGTGCCCTTGAAGCCTAGAGGCATTATCAGTACATATTATAAAACAAAATCGCTTCCAGCTGTCTGTCCCTATATATGCTTAGATCTTTAAAACTACGCAACGGATTTTGATGCGTTTTTTTTTATAATAGATAGAGTGGTTCAAGAGGAAGGTTTATAGGTATAACTAGATATCGGCCTCGGCATCTCACGGGTGTAATGCCCTTTCACGTGGACGAAGTCGTAGGCAGCCGCTAGTTAACATATAAACCCGTACGACTTTAAAACGTCAGATAACAACAACATTAGCTCGTCATGGTAGGTAGGGACTGCATCAACTGCCGGATGTGTTCGCAGCTCTATGTATAGATACTAGGTTTCATTAGAGAATGACGTAAGACACAGAAGTTTGATCATTCTTTATATTTAGGTAATATACATATAATCACGCCTTTATCCCTTACGGGGTAGGCAGAGCACCAATGGCCGATAGAACCACATGGTGCCACTTCTGACCAATTTTGAGGGTATAGTTGAGATGTACAAGTAATTAAAAATGACAACATCCATACAAGACATCATCTACAACAGTGGTTCCCAAAGTGATCCAGGTGGACACCTAGGGGTCCACAGGAGACTCGATAGGGTCTTGCTTGGCGTGAAAAAATGAGGGTACACAATTAATTTGTATGTGGTGTGGGTAAGGCCTGTAGGGGTCCACCAGAACCAGTTAACTTTTGAAAGGGGTTTATGAGAAAAAAAAGTTTGGGAACCCCTGATCTACAACTTACAGCCACTTTTATACAGGATCATATTTGGTCGTCAACGTTCCCGAAAACTACGGAATCTCCTCATCATCACGATCATTTTTCTCCATGGACGCGTTCCTGGGCAGTGTCTGGTTTCCAAAATATTAGGGTCCAAAGTTAAATAAATAGACTGCGTTTTTCTGCATAAATGCACATTGACGCGTGTAGCAAGATTTTTTCACGAGAATAATTAAATAGCTGTCTATGAAAAAACTAGCATAAACACTGGATACCATAAATTTCGCCCGAACAAGTAATTTTAAAAAAATTATATCGTTTTCCAGCGTTTTTTTTTTGCATAAACTTACTTTATTTGATGTATAGAGTACGTACCCTTCGTTTAGGGCGGTAACGAAAATACAACCTGTGTATCATTCATCATTTTTATCCTCGAGAAGTCCACTGCTGAACATAGGCCTCCTCCAATTTATATTACCTACAAATAAGAATCAAAAAATTTTGAAGCGAGCATCGCTATTTGTTGAGATGTTTGGTTTTATTAATTTTGTTAATTAGCAACTTATCTTAATTAATTAATTAACTTGCTATTTCGGCGACCTTCGTATCGCCTTATTTTTAGGTAATTTTCTAAAATCTGTTCAATAAAAAAACTTTCAATTTCTTTCATAGGTACAAAAGTTGTCCCAGAAATAACAAACACAAAAAATATTATAAAATTATTTATAAAGAAACGGAAAAAAATTCTTTACCCGAGTGGGACTCGAACACACTGCATACTGTGCCAGCCGCTCTAACCACGGAGCTACCGGGTCAATTAACTAACACAAAAAAGAAAGAATCATCCAATTAGGTGTCCTCATAACTGTCATAACTTCTGAGTAGTTCGGAAGTTGTGCGAGTATGTACATACATTTCGGTGATTCATTTTTACTCTAAAGTATAGACGTGGATTACGAACGATTTGTACATTGACCCCTCACATTCATCCTCATTGACGTGTCATTGATTTAGCGTGAGTTGTGACTTCGATCTCGTTTGCGTAACGTAGAGCAGTAAGCTCGTCACTTGGACCATAAAGCTAGCTCTCCATAATTCAGCATAACGCGATTAGGCCCAGCGTTGGGACCAGATGCAAATGAGTCGGCAATGTTTGGACTTAATGAGCCGATTGCCATGCTGGTTCGCAAACAATTGTGACTAGGTCGCCGCTTTAAATTAAACCTGTTTTGACTAATACTGCATTTGTGTAGCAGGAATGTACATTCAGTAATAAACCTATACAGGGTGTTTGTGACAGCAAGGCAAATATTGATCCCATGACTTCAGACCGTGATTCTGAGGCGGAAAATACAGAAAATTTTCGCAGGAAAATTCCAAAATTATCCGAAATATTTTCCATATTTTTAAGAAGAAAATAGTTTAGTTCGTTTAGATACATTTGGCGCGGAGAGCAAAGATTACTGATAATCAAATCAAAAATACATTTCCTGCGAGTAATAACACTGTCGTATAACTCAACACAATGGTACTTGTTCAGCATTTCAGTATTTGCCTGGCTGTTACCTAAACCCTGTATAAGGTGTTTTTAAAATTAGTGATTTGCTTTTGACACGAATCTAGGTACCTAGAAGCTAGAGTCTAGGTAGCTAGAAGCAACTTTCACTATTATACCAACTCCGAAATAGTGAAAAAAATCAGCTGTTCCATACATTTCAGTGCAGTTTATTTATTCGAGATTGTTTGGAACAGATTTTTTTTTTACTATTTCGGAGTTGGTCCAATAGTGAAATTTGTTTCTTTTTACCTACCTAGTTTCGTGTCAAAAGATAATCACTAATTTCGAAAACACCTTATATAACATGCAAAATACTATTGAAAAATCATGCATCTCGCACAAATAATACTGCATAATAATTCAGCTTAAGAATAGGGTAGAACTTCCATTATATCTATGAGGTAGACAGAAATGTAGGATCGCGACATCGTGAAAGACATCCTACAGCTACGATTCTGATATGCTAACATAGCATTTTAACAATTTTATTATGCTGGTGTTATGATTTATGCTTTACTAGTAATCGTCCGCGTGGACTGCAGAAAAACAAAATGTCGAAATTATCCGGGATAAAAATATTTTCCCGGGATAAAAAGTCGTCGTCGTCATCGTCAACCTATTACAGTCCACTGCTGGACGTAGGCCTCCCCCAGTGTACGCCACACATATAATCACGCCTTTATACCTAACATTAATTTTACAGTGCACAAAAATACAAAGTACCTACCTAACAACGAGTAAAATCTCTAATATAATGTCAGATTTACTTCATATAGTTATTATATATGTATATATATGAAATAAAACAGTTAAGAGACGGTTAGCGTTCGATACTAGTATTATATCATGGTCCTAGATTTTTTTTTATCTTTTTTTTTTGAATAACCTGGCCGCGTAGTGCCGGCAGAGTAGAATTCGTACCACCCCATGTCTGTCCGTGGGTACCGTACGAGGCGATTAAGGGTTTCCGGGAGGTGGGCAGCAGCGCCTCCCATGTTGACAACACAGTCCAAAATACAAACTGCGGTCACCAACCCGCCTGCCCAGCGTGGTGACTATGGGTAAATAAATATCCCCCATGGCAGTCTTGTGGCGTGCCCTGGGAGAGGCCTACGTTCAGCAGTGGTCTGCAATAGGCTGATGATGATGATGATGATGAATAACTTATACTTTGTCCAAATAGTTTTGTAATAATGCTTTAAAAATATTTAAAACAGTCATTTGGTCACATTTATTTAACGATACAGGGTACTTAGAGAAAATCTTGCATCGACGTTTATTATTCATAACGTGATTTGATGAACGCGCTTTCGATGACGAAACTCTATCGATTATGTTTTTAATCGATTAATTAATAGATATTACTTTATCTGAGTCCTAGAAAATCCCTGCACCGGTATAATGAATTTGGTGAGAGCGAGATGTCTCACTTTTAAACGTCAAATCCACAGAGCTAAGTAATAACTAGACAAGGCAAGTGTTTCTACTTGGTGTGTAAAAAGGGATTGCAAACCACTTCTATCAGCCCTTATTCCTTCAGTCCTGGCTCGAGAACGAGTGTCTATTCTAATTCTTAAGTCTATTTTTTTACATGCATCATACTAAGTTCATCCACTTAGTTTATCTAGTTATTAATAGCTCTGTGAATTTGACGTTCAAAAGTGAGACATCTCGCTCTCACCAAATTCATCATACCGGTGCTGGTGGGGTCTCCAAGGTTTTTCTTGTAGACTCAAAAACTATGAAGGTAGGCGAGTAGGTACGCAACACTGAGTGTTTTTGTTTATTTAATGAAAAACCTTTTCCTTTATCCGACGAAAATTTGTTAAGTAAATTCAAATGAAAATGCAAGTAAATTTTGCTTCGCTTTATACTAAGATTGTTTTCAGCTTTATTTAAACGAATTCCAACTTGCAAGCTGATGCAGCCTCTTTGTTAATGACCTCTTTGAAATATTTAATGCAATAACTTACCTACGTAAATATTTTTCACACAACGTGAACTATAAGTTATGTAGAAGACAAGTTCATTTAGCAAACTAAGGTTGACATTATTTTTAACTTTATTTTCACCAGCGTATTCTTAATTCGCTCAAAAGAAAAACTCTTTGTTCATTATCCAAAGAGGCTTTAACAAAACCTGACCGATTCCAAATTCAATTTCAACGCCGAATCCCCTTAATTTCCGAACGATTTCCAACTTATACGAAATTCAAATAAGTTTGAGAATTCCATTTTCAAATTTCAATATCCACAGCTTGCATTCCATGCATATTCTAAACGGTATGGGACCTATTTAAGAAATGTAAGCTGCAAGGAGCCTACAGGTTCCTTCTAAAGGGATAGTTCGGTTTAGATATATCTACGCGGTATTCGCTACCCTACCTTATTTCGTGGGTATATTGGGAGATAAATCGTACCCATGGAGTACCCCATTTCAGTTATACAGGTGTAACAAAAAGGGTATGTAAAAGCTATATAAATAGCTCACTGTAGAAAACCTATCTACAAAATTTGAGACTCGAAATAACATTTTTATTTTACAATATTGTATGAAAATTCCTGAGATATTTATAAATTCTCCATACTATGGGGAAAAATAAACATGTGATTTCGGTTCTCAAATTTTGTGGATAGGTTCTCTACAGTGAGCTGTTCACATAGCTTTTCGCTTAACATACCCTTTTTGTTACACTCTGTATACATGCATAACGCGCCTTCTAAACTCTTACTATACAGGTTGTTTTTTTGTGGCCACCTTTAACGAAGGGTACGTATTCTATACATAAAATAAAGTAAGTTTATGCCAAAAAAAATGCTGGGAAAAAAAATTTTTTTTTAATTTTTTTTTGAATTTTTTTTTTAATTCCTTGATCGTGCGAAATTTATAGTGTCTAGTGTTTATGTTAGTTTTTTTATAGACAGATAAAAATTATTTTTCGTGAAAAAATCCTGCTACGCGCGTCTATGTGCATTTATGCAGAAAAACGCAGTCTATTTACTCAACTTTGGACCCTAATATTTTGGAAACCAGACACTTCCCAGGTATGCTTCCATGGAGAAAAATGATCGTGATGATGAGGAGATTCCGTAGTTTTCGGGAACGTTGACGACCAAAAATCATCCTGTATATATTATATTTTATAATGCGAAATTGATTACATTTACGTTTCACGGCCAACCAATCGCGTTATAGCATGATGATGTGATGTAATAAAAGTTAATAGAACAGCAATAATGATTGGTCAATTTAATGTCAACGCAAACGAATTAAAACCTATCAGAAAACTATAATATACACCACAAAATTATAACCCAAAAATAGAGGTTCCCAAACTTATTTCGTTTAACGGCAACTTTGAAAATCAGATATTTCGTAGACCTACTTCTTTTTCACCTTAACAGCTTCAATAACATATTGGTCTCACTATTTTCTGTGCCCTTGAAGCCTAGAGGCATTATCAGTACATATTATAAAACAAAATCGCTTCCAGCTGTCTGTCCCTATATATGCTTAGATCTTTAAAACTACGCAACGGATTTTGATGCGTTTTTTTTTATAATAGATAGAGTGGTTCAAGAGGAAGGTTTATAGGTATAACTAGATATCGGCCTCGGCATCTCACGGGTGTAATGCCCTTTCACGTGGACGAAGTCGTAGGCAGCCGCTAGTTAACATATAAACCCGTACGACTTTAAAACGTCAGATAACAACAACATTAGCTCGTCATGGTAGGTAGGGACTGCATCAACTGCCGGATGTGTTCGCAGCTCTATGTATAGATACTAGGTTTCATTAGAGAATGACGTAAGACACAGAAGTTTGATCATTCTTTATATTTAGGTAATATACATATAATCACGCCTTTATCCCTTACGGGGTAGGCAGAGCACCAATGGCCGATAGAACCACATGGTGCCACTTCTGACCAATTTTGAGGGTATAGTTGAGATGTACAAGTAATTAAAAATGACAACATCCATACAAGACATCATCTACAACAGTGGTTCCCAAAGTGATCCAGGTGGACACCTAGGGGTCCACAGGAGACTCGATAGGGTCTTGCTTGGCGTGAAAAAATGAGGGTACACAATTAATTTGTATGTGGTGTGGGTAAGGCCTGTAGGGGTCCACCAGAACCAGTTAACTTTTGAAAGGGGTTTATGAGAAAAAAAAGTTTGGGAACCCCTGATCTACAACTTACAGCCACTTTTATACAGGATCATATTTGGTCGTCAACGTTCCCGAAAACTACGGAATCTCCTCATCATCACGATCATTTTTCTCCATGGACGCGTTCCTGGGCAGTGTCTGGTTTCCAAAATATTAGGGTCCAAAGTTAAATAAATAGACTGCGTTTTTCTGCATAAATGCACATTGACGCGTGTAGCAAGATTTTTTCACGAGAATAATTAAATAGCTGTCTATGAAAAAACTAGCATAAACACTGGATACCATAAATTTCGCCCGAACAAGTAATTTTAAAAAATTATATCGTTTTCCAGCGTTTTTTTTTTGCATAAACTTACTTTATTTGATGTATAGAGTACGTACCCTTCGTTTAGGGCGGTAACGAAAATACAACCTGTGTATCATTCATCATTTTTATCCTCGAGAAGTCCACTGCTGAACATAGGCCTCCTCCAATTTATATTACCTACAAATAAGAATCAAAAAATTTTGAAGCGAGCATCGCTATTTGTTGAGATGTTTGGTTTTATTAATTTTGTTAATTAGCAACTTATCTTAATTAATTAATTAACTTGCTATTTCGGCGACCTTCGTATCGCCTTATTTTTAGGTAATTTTCTAAAATCTGTTCAATAAAAAAACTTTCAATTTCTTTCATAGGTACAAAAGTTGTCCCAGAAATAACAAACACAAAAAATATTATAAAATTATTTATAAAGAAACGGAAAAAAATTCTTTACCCGAGTGGGACTCGAACACACTGCATACTGTGCCAGCCGCTCTAACCACGGAGCTACCGGGTCAATTAACTAACACAAAAAAGAAAGAATCATCCAATTAGGTGTCCTCATAACTGTCATAACTTCTGAGTAGTTCGGAAGTTGTGCGAGTATGTACATACATTTCGGTGATTCATTTTTACTCTAAAGTATAGACGTGGATTACGAACGATTTGTACATTGACCCCTCACATTCATCCTCATTGACGTGTCATTGATTTAGCGTGAGTTGTGACTTCGATCTCGTTTGCGTAACGTAGAGCAGTAAGCTCGTCACTTGGACCATAAAGCTAGCTCTCCATAATTCAGCATAACGCGATTAGGCCCAGCGTTGGGACCAGATGCAAATGAGTCGGCAATGTTTGGACTTAATGAGCCGATTGCCATGCTGGTTCGCAAACAATTGTGACTAGGTCGCCGCTTTAAATTAAACCTGTTTTGACTAATACTGCATTTGTGTAGCAGGAATGTACATTCAGTAATAAACCTATACAGGGTGTTTGTGACAGCAAGGCAAATATTGATCCCATGACTTCAGACCGTGATTCTGAGGCGGAAAATACAGAAAATTTTCGCAGGAAAATTCCAAAATTATCCGAAATATTTTCCATATTTTTAAGAAGAAAATAGTTTAGTTCGTTTAGATACATTTGGCGCGGAGAGCAAAGATTACTGATAATCAAATCAAAAATACATTTCCTGCGAGTAATAACACTGTCGTATAACTCAACACAATGGTACTTGTTCAGCATTTCAGTATTTGCCTGGCTGTTACCTAAACCCTGTATAAGGTGTTTTTAAAATTAGTGATTTGCTTTTGACACGAATCTAGGTACCTAGAAGCTAGAGTCTAGGTAGCTAGAAGCAACTTTCACTATTATACCAACTCCGAAATAGTGAAAAAAATCAGCTGTTCCATACATTTCAGTGCAGTTTATTTATTCGAGATTGTTTGGAACAGATTTTTTTTTTACTATTTCGGAGTTGATCCAATAGTGAAATTTGTTTCTTTTTACCTACCTAGTTTCGTGTCAAAAGATAATCACTAATTTCGAAAACACCTTATATAACATGCAAAATACTATTGAAAAATCATGCATCTCGCACAAATAATACTGCATAATAATTCAGCTTAAGAATAGGGTAGAACTTCCATTATATCTATGAGGTAGACAGAAATGTAGGATCGCGACATCGTGAAAGACATCCTACAGCTACGATTCTGATATGCTAACATAGCATTTTAACAATTTTATTATGCTGGTGTTATGATTTATGCTTTACTAGTAATCGTCCGCGTGGACTGCAGAAAAACAAAATGTCGAAATTATCCGGGATAAAAATATTTTCCCGGGATAAAAAGTCGTCGTCGTCATCGTCAACCTATTACAGTCCACTGCTGGACGTAGGCCTCCCCCAGTGTACGCCACACATATAATCACGCCTTTATACCTAACATTAATTTTACAGTGCACAAAAATACAAAGTACCTACCTAACAACGAGTAAAATCTCTAATATAATGTCAGATTTACTTCATATAGTTATTATATATGTATATATATGAAATAAAACAGTTAAGAGACGGTTAGCGTTCGATACTAGTATTATATCATGGTCCTAGATTTTTTTTTATCTTTTTTTTTTGAATAACCTGGCCGCGTAGTGCCGGCAGAGTAGAATTCGTACCACCCCATGTCTGTCCGTGGGTACCGTACGAGGCGATTAAGGGTTTCCGGGAGGTGGGCAGCAGCGCCTCCCATGTTGACAACACAGTCCAAAATACAAACTGCGGTCACCAACCCGCCTGCCCAGCGTGGTGACTATGGGTAAATAAATATCCCCCATGGCAGTCTTGTGGCGTGCCCTGGGAGAGGCCTACGTTCAGCAGTGGACTGCAATAGGCTGATGATGATGATGATGATGAATAACTTATACTTTGTCCAAATAGTTTTGTAATAATGCTTTAAAAATATTTAAAACAGTCATTTGGTCACATTTATTTAACGATACAGGGTACTTAGAGAAAATCTTGCATCGACGTTTATTATTCATAACGTGATTTGATGAACGCGCTTTCGATGACGAAACTCTATCGATTATGTTTTTAATCGATTAATTAATAGATATTACTTTATCTGAGTCCTAGAAAATCCCTGCACCGGTATAATGAATTTGGTGAGAGCGAGATGTCTCACTTTTAAACGTCAAATCCACAGAGCTAAGTAATAACTAGACAAGGCAAGTGTTTCTACTTGGTGTGTAAAAAGGGATTGCAAACCACTTCTATCAGCCCTTATTCCTTCAGTCCTGGCTCGAGAACGAGTGTCTATTCTAATTCTTAAGTCTATTTTTTTACATGCATCATACTAAGTTCATCCACTTAGTTTATCTAGTTATTAATAGCTCTGTGAATTTGACGTTCAAAAGTGAGACATCTCGCTCTCACCAAATTCATCATACCGGTGCTGGTGGGGTCTCCAAGGTTTTTCTTGTAGACTCAAAAACTATGAAGGTAGGCGAGTAGGTACGCAACACTGAGTGTTTTTGTTTATTTAATGAAAAACCTTTTCCTTTATCCGACGAAAATTTGTTAAGTAAATTCAAATGAAAATGCAAGTAAATTTTGCTTCGCTTTATACTAAGATTGTTTTCAGCTTTATTTAAACGAATTCCAACTTGCAAGCTGATGCAGCCTCTTTGTTAATGACCTCTTTGAAATATTTAATGCAATAACTTACCTACGTAAATATTTTTCACACAACGTGAACTATAAGTTATGTAGAAGACAAGTTCATTTAGCAAACTAAGGTTGACATTATTTTTAACTTTATTTTCACCAGCGTATTCTTAATTCGCTCAAAAGAAAAACTCTTTGTTCATTATCCAAAGAGGCTTTAACAAAACCTGACCGATTCCAAATTCAATTTCAACGCCGAATCCCCTTAATTTCCGAACGATTTCCAACTTATACGAAATTCAAATAAGTTTGAGAATTCCATTTTCAAATTTCAATATCCACAGCTTGCATTCCATGCATATTCTAAACGGTATGGGACCTATTTAAGAAATGTAAGCTGCAAGGAGCCTACAGGTTCCTTCTAAAGGGATAGTTCGGTTTAGATATATCTACGCGGTATTCGCTACCCTACCTTATTTCGTGGGTATATTGGGAGATAAATCGTACCCATGGAGTACCCCATTTCAGTTATACAGGTGTAACAAAAAGGGTATGTAAAAGCTATATAAATAGCTCACTGTAGAAAACCTATCTACAAAATTTGAGACTCGAAATCACATTTTTATTTTACAATATTGTATGAAAATTCCTGAGATATTTATAAATTCTCCATACTATGGGGAAAAATAAACATGTGATTTCGGTTCTCAAATTTTGTGGATAGGTTCTCTACAGTGAGCTGTTCACATAGCTTTTCGCTTAACATACCCTTTTTGTTACACTCTGTATACATGCATAACGCGCCTTCTAAACTCTTACTATACAGGTTGTTTTTTTGTGGCCACCTTTAACGAAGGGTACGTATTCTATACATAAAATAAAGTAAGTTTATGCCAAAAAAAATGCTGGGAAAAAAAATTTTTTTTTAATTTTTTTTTGAATTTTTTTTTTAATTCCTTGATCGTGCGAAATTTATAGTGTCTAGTGTTTATGTTAGTTTTTTTATAGACAGATAAAAATTATTTTTCGTGAAAAAATCCTGCTACGCGCGTCTATGTGCATTTATGCAGAAAAACGCAGTCTATTTACTCAACTTTGGACCCTAATATTTTGGAAACCAGACACTTCCCAGGTATGCTTCCATGGAGAAAAATGATCGTGATGATGAGGAGATTCCGTAGTTTTCGGGAACGTTGACGACCAAAAATCATCCTGTATATATTATATTTTATAATGCGAAATTGATTACATTTACGTTTCACGGCCAACCAATCGCGTTATAGCATGATGATGTGATGTAATAAAAGTTAATAGAACAGCAATAATGATTGGTCAATTTAATGTCAACGCAAACGAATTAAAACCTATCAGAAAACTATAATATACACCACAAAATTATAACCCAAAAATAGAGGTTCCCAAACTTATTTCGTTTAACGGCAACTTTGAAAATCAGATATTTCGTAGACCTACTTCTTTTTCACCTTAACAGCTTCAATAACATATTGGTCTCACTATTTTCTGTGCCCTTGAAGCCTAGAGGCATTATCAGTACATATTATAAAACAAAATCGCTTCCAGCTGTCTGTCCCTATATATGCTTAGATCTTTAAAACTACGCAACGGATTTTGATGCGTTTTTTTTTATAATAGATAGAGTGGTTCAAGAGGAAGGTTTATAGGTATAACTAGATATCGGCCTCGGCATCTCACGGGTGTAATGCCCTTTCACGTGGACGAAGTCGTAGGCAGCCGCTAGTTAACATATAAACCCGTACGACTTTAAAACGTCAGATAACAACAACATTAGCTCGTCATGGTAGGTAGGGACTGCATCAACTGCCGGATGTGTTCGCAGCTCTATGTATAGATACTAGGTTTCATTAGAGAATGACGTAAGACACAGAAGTTTGATCATTCTTTATATTTAGGTAATATACATATAATCACGCCTTTATCCCTTACGGGGTAGGCAGAGCACCAATGGCCGATAGAACCACATGGTGCCACTTCTGACCAATTTTGAGGGTATAGTTGAGATGTACAAGTAATTAAAAATGACAACATCCATACAAGACATCATCTACAACAGTGGTTCCCAAAGTGATCCAGGTGGACACCTAGGGGTCCACAGGAGACTCGATAGGGTCTTGCTTGGCGTGAAAAAATGAGGGTACACAATTAATTTGTATGTGGTGTGGGTAAGGCCTGTAGGGGTCCACCAGAACCAGTTAACTTTTGAAAGGGGTTTATGAGAAAAAAAAGTTTGGGAACCCCTGATCTACAACTTACAGCCACTTTTATACAGGATCATATTTGGTCGTCAACGTTCCCGAAAACTACGGAATCTCCTCATCATCACGATCATTTTTCTCCATGGACGCGTTCCTGGGCAGTGTCTGGTTTCCAAAATATTAGGGTCCAAAGTTAAATAAATAGACTGCGTTTTTCTGCATAAATGCACATTGACGCGTGTAGCAAGATTTTTTCACGAGAATAATTAAATAGCTGTCTATGAAAAAACTAGCATAAACACTGGATACCATAAATTTCGCCCGAACAAGTAATTTTAAAAAAATTATATCGTTTTCCAGCGTTTTTTTTTTGCATAAACTTACTTTATTTGATGTATAGAGTACGTACCCTTCGTTTAGGGCGGTAACGAAAATACAACCTGTGTATCATTCATCATTTTTATCCTCGAGAAGTCCACTGCTGAACATAGGCCTCCTCCAATTTATATTACCTACAAATAAGAATCAAAAAATTTTGAAGCGAGCATCGCTATTTGTTGAGATGTTTGGTTTTATTAATTTTGTTAATTAGCAACTTATCTTAATTAATTAATTAACTTGCTATTTCGGCGACCTTCGTATCGCCTTATTTTTAGGTAATTTTCTAAAATCTGTTCAATAAAAAAACTTTCAATTTCTTTCATAGGTACAAAAGTTGTCCCAGAAATAACAAACACAAAAAATATTATAAAATTATTTATAAAGAAACGGAAAAAAATTCTTTACCCGAGTGGGACTCGAACACACTGCATACTGTGCCAGCCGCTCTAACCACGGAGCTACCGGGTCAATTAACTAACACAAAAAAGAAAGAATCATCCAATTAGGTGTCCTCATAACTGTCATAACTTCTGAGTAGTTCGGAAGTTGTGCGAGTATGTACATACATTTCGGTGATTCATTTTTACTCTAAAGTATAGACGTGGATTACGAACGATTTGTACATTGACCCCTCACATTCATCCTCATTGACGTGTCATTGATTTAGCGTGAGTTGTGACTTCGATCTCGTTTGCGTAACGTAGAGCAGTAAGCTCGTCACTTGGACCATAAAGCTAGCTCTCCATAATTCAGCATAACGCGATTAGGCCCAGCGTTGGGACCAGATGCAAATGAGTCGGCAATGTTTGGACTTAATGAGCCGATTGCCATGCTGGTTCGCAAACAATTGTGACTAGGTCGCCGCTTTAAATTAAACCTGTTTTGACTAATACTGCATTTGTGTAGCAGGAATGTACATTCAGTAATAAACCTATACAGGGTGTTTGTGACAGCAAGGCAAATATTGATCCCATGACTTCAGACCGTGATTCTGAGGCGGAAAATACAGAAAATTTTCGCAGGAAAATTCCAAAATTATCCGAAATATTTTCCATATTTTTAAGAAGAAAATAGTTTAGTTCGTTTAGATACATTTGGCGCGGAGAGCAAAGATTACTGATAATCAAATCAAAAATACATTTCCTGCGAGTAATAACACTGTCGTATAACTCAACACAATGGTACTTGTTCAGCATTTCAGTATTTGCCTGGCTGTTACCTAAACCCTGTATAAGGTGTTTTTAAAATTAGTGATTTGCTTTTGACACGAATCTAGGTACCTAGAAGCTAGAGTCTAGGTAGCTAGAAGCAACTTTCACTATTATACCAACTCCGAAATAGTGAAAAAAATCAGCTGTTCCATACATTTCAGTGCAGTTTATTTATTCGAGATTGTTTGGAACAGATTTTTTTTTTACTATTTCGGAGTTGGTCCAATAGTGAAATTTGTTTCTTTTTACCTACCTAGTTTCGTGTCAAAAGATAATCACTAATTTCGAAAACACCTTATATAACATGCAAAATACTATTGAAAAATCATGCATCTCGCACAAATAATACTGCATAATAATTCAGCTTAAGAATAGGGTAGAACTTCCATTATATCTATGAGGTAGACAGAAATGTAGGATCGCGACATCGTGAAAGACATCCTACAGCTACGATTCTGATATGCTAACATAGCATTTTAACAATTTTATTATGCTGGTGTTATGATTTATGCTTTACTAGTAATCGTCCGCGTGGACTGCAGAAAAACAAAATGTCGAAATTATCCGGGATAAAAATATTTTCCCGGGATAAAAAGTCGTCGTCGTCATCGTCAACCTATTACAGTCCACTGCTGGACGTAGGCCTCCCCCAGTGTACGCCACACATATAATCACGCCTTTATACCTAACATTAATTTTACAGTGCACAAAAATACAAAGTACCTACCTAACAACGAGTAAAATCTCTAATATAATGTCAGATTTACTTCATATAGTTATTATATATGTATATATATGAAATAAAACAGTTAAGAGACGGTTAGCGTTCGATACTAGTATTATATCATGGTCCTAGATTTTTTTTTATCTTTTTTTTTTGAATAACCTGGCCGCGTAGTGCCGGCAGAGTAGAATTCGTACCACCCCATGTCTGTCCGTGGGTACCGTACGAGGCGATTAAGGGTTTCCGGGAGGTGGGCAGCAGCGCCTCCCATGTTGACAACACAGTCCAAAATACAAACTGCGGTCACCAACCCGCCTGCCCAGCGTGGTGACTATGGGTAAATAAATATCCCCCATGGCAGTCTTGTGGCGTGCCCTGGGAGAGGCCTACGTTCAGCAGTGGTCTGCAATAGGCTGATGATGATGATGATGATGAATAACTTATACTTTGTCCAAATAGTTTTGTAATAATGCTTTAAAAATATTTAAAACAGTCATTTGGTCACATTTATTTAACGATACAGGGTACTTAGAGAAAATCTTGCATCGACGTTTATTATTCATAACGTGATTTGATGAACGCGCTTTCGATGACGAAACTCTATCGATTATGTTTTTAATCGATTAATTAATAGATATTACTTTATCTGAGTCCTAGAAAATCCCTGCACCGGTATAATGAATTTGGTGAGAGCGAGATGTCTCACTTTTAAACGTCAAATCCACAGAGCTAAGTAATAACTAGACAAGGCAAGTGTTTCTACTTGGTGTGTAAAAAGGGATTGCAAACCACTTCTATCAGCCCTTATTCCTTCAGTCCTGGCTCGAGAACGAGTGTCTATTCTAATTCTTAAGTCTATTTTTTTACATGCATCATACTAAGTTCATCCACTTAGTTTATCTAGTTATTAATAGCTCTGTGAATTTGACGTTCAAAAGTGAGACATCTCGCTCTCACCAAATTCATCATACCGGTGCTGGTGGGGTCTCCAAGGTTTTTCTTGTAGACTCAAAAACTATGAAGGTAGGCGAGTAGGTACGCAACACTGAGTGTTTTTGTTTATTTAATGAAAAACCTTTTCCTTTATCCGACGAAAATTTGTTAAGTAAATTCAAATGAAAATGCAAGTAAATTTTGCTTCGCTTTATACTAAGATTGTTTTCAGCTTTATTTAAACGAATTCCAACTTGCAAGCTGATGCAGCCTCTTTGTTAATGACCTCTTTGAAATATTTAATGCAATAACTTACCTACGTAAATATTTTTCACACAACGTGAACTATAAGTTATGTAGAAGACAAGTTCATTTAGCAAACTAAGGTTGACATTATTTTTAACTTTATTTTCACCAGCGTATTCTTAATTCGCTCAAAAGAAAAACTCTTTGTTCATTATCCAAAGAGGCTTTAACAAAACCTGACCGATTCCAAATTCAATTTCAACGCCGAATCCCCTTAATTTCCGAACGATTTCCAACTTATACGAAATTCAAATAAGTTTGAGAATTCCATTTTCAAATTTCAATATCCACAGCTTGCATTCCATGCATATTCTAAACGGTATGGGACCTATTTAAGAAATGTAAGCTGCAAGGAGCCTACAGGTTCCTTCTAAAGGGATAGTTCGGTTTAGATATATCTACGCGGTATTCGCTACCCTACCTTATTTCGTGGGTATATTGGGAGATAAATCGTACCCATGGAGTACCCCATTTCAGTTATACAGGTGTAACAAAAAGGGTATGTAAAAGCTATATAAATAGCTCACTGTAGAAAACCTATCTACAAAATTTGAGACTCGAAATAACATTTTTATTTTACAATATTGTATGAAAATTCCTGAGATATTTATAAATTCTCCATACTATGGGGAAAAATAAACATGTGATTTCGGTTCTCAAATTTTGTGGATAGGTTCTCTACAGTGAGCTGTTCACATAGCTTTTCGCTTAACATACCCTTTTTGTTACACTCTGTATACATGCATAACGCGCCTTCTAAACTCTTACTATACAGGTTGTTTTTTTGTGGCCACCTTTAACGAAGGGTACGTATTCTATACATAAAATAAAGTAAGTTTATGCCAAAAAAAATGCTGGGAAAAAAAATTTTTTTGAATTTTTTTTTGAATTTTTTTTTTAATTCCTTGATCGTGCGAAATTTATAGTGTCTAGTGTTTATGTTAGTTTTTTTATAGACAGATAAAAATTATTTTTCGTGAAAAAATCCTGCTACGCGCGTCTATGTGCATTTATGCAGAAAAACGCAGTCTATTTACTCAACTTTGGACCCTAATATTTTGGAAACCAGACACTTCCCAGGTATGCTTCCATGGAGAAAAATGATCGTGATGATGAGGAGATTCCGTAGTTTTCGGGAACGTTGACGACCAAAAATCATCCTGTATATATTATATTTTATAATGCGAAATTGATTACATTTACGTTTCACGGCCAACCAATCGCGTTATAGCATGATGATGTGATGTAATAAAAGTTAATAGAACAGCAATAATGATTGGTCAATTTAATGTCAACGCAAACGAATTAAAACCTATCAGAAAACTATAATATACACCACAAAATTATAACCCAAAAATAGAGGTTCCCAAACTTATTTCGTTTAACGGCAACTTTGAAAATCAGATATTTCGTAGACCTACTTCTTTTTCACCTTAACAGCTTCAATAACATATTGGTCTCACTATTTTCTGTGCCCTTGAAGCCTAGAGGCATTATCAGTACATATTATAAAACAAAATCGCTTCCAGCTGTCTGTCCCTATATATGCTTAGATCTTTAAAACTACGCAACGGATTTTGATGCGTTTTTTTTTATAATAGATAGAGTGGTTCAAGAGGAAGGTTTATAGGTATAACTAGATATCGGCCTCGGCATCTCACGGGTGTAATGCCCTTTCACGTGGACGAAGTCGTAGGCAGCCGCTAGTTAACATATAAACCCGTACGACTTTAAAACGTCAGATAACAACAACATTAGCTCGTCATGGTAGGTAGGGACTGCATCAACTGCCGGATGTGTTCGCAGCTCTATGTATAGATACTAGGTTTCATTAGAGAATGACGTAAGACACAGAAGTTTGATCATTCTTTATATTTAGGTAATATACATATAATCACGCCTTTATCCCTTACGGGGTAGGCAGAGCACCAATGGCCGATAGAACCACATGGTGCCACTTCTGACCAATTTTGAGGGTATAGTTGAGATGTACAAGTAATTAAAAATGACAACATCCATACAAGACATCATCTACAACAGTGGTTCCCAAAGTGATCCAGGTGGACACCTAGGGGTCCACAGGAGACTCGATAGGGTCTTGCTTGGCGTGAAAAAATGAGGGTACACAATTAATTTGTATGTGGTGTGGGTAAGGCCTGTAGGGGTCCACCAGAACCAGTTAACTTTTGAAAGGGGTTTATGAGAAAAAAAAGTTTGGGAACCCCTGATCTACAACTTACAGCCACTTTTATACAGGATCATATTTGGTCGTCAACGTTCCCGAAAACTACGGAATCTCCTCATCATCACGATCATTTTTCTCCATGGACGCGTTCCTGGGCAGTGTCTGGTTTCCAAAATATTAGGGTCCAAAGTTAAATAAATAGACTGCGTTTTTCTGCATAAATGCACATTGACGCGTGTAGCAAGATTTTTTCACGAGAATAATTAAATAGCTGTCTATGAAAAAACTAGCATAAACACTGGATACCATAAATTTCGCCCGAACAAGTAATTTTAAAAAAATTATATCGTTTTCCAGCGTTTTTTTTTTGCATAAACTTACTTTATTTGATGTATAGAGTACGTACCCTTCGTTTAGGGCGGTAACGAAAATACAACCTGTGTATCATTCATCATTTTTATCCTCGAGAAGTCCACTGCTGAACATAGGCCTCCTCCAATTTATATTACCTACAAATAAGAATCAAAAAATTTTGAAGCGAGCATCGCTATTTGTTGAGATGTTTGGTTTTATTAATTTTGTTAATTAGCAACTTATCTTAATTAATTAATTAACTTGCTATTTCGGCGACCTTCGTATCGCCTTATTTTTAGGTAATTTTCTAAAATCTGTTCAATAAAAAAACTTTCAATTTCTTTCATAGGTACAAAAGTTGTCCCAGAAATAACAAACACAAAAAATATTATAAAATTATTTATAAAGAAACGGAAAAAAATTCTTTACCCGAGTGGGACTCGAACACACTGCATACTGTGCCAGCCGCTCTAACCACGGAGCTACCGGGTCAATTAACTAACACAAAAAAGAAAGAATCATCCAATTAGGTGTCCTCATAACTGTCATAACTTCTGAGTAGTTCGGAAGTTGTGCGAGTATGTACATACATTTCGGTGATTCATTTTTACTCTAAAGTATAGACGTGGATTACGAACGATTTGTACATTGACCCCTCACATTCATCCTCATTGACGTGTCATTGATTTAGCGTGAGTTGTGACTTCGATCTCGTTTGCGTAACGTAGAGCAGTAAGCTCGTCACTTGGACCATAAAGCTAGCTCTCCATAATTCAGCATAACGCGATTAGGCCCAGCGTTGGGACCAGATGCAAATGAGTCGGCAATGTTTGGACTTAATGAGCCGATTGCCATGCTGGTTCGCAAACAATTGTGACTAGGTCGCCGCTTTAAATTAAACCTGTTTTGACTAATACTGCATTTGTGTAGCAGGAATGTACATTCAGTAATAAACCTATACAGGGTGTTTGTGACAGCAAGGCAAATATTGATCCCATGACTTCAGACCGTGATTCTGAGGCGGAAAATACAGAAAATTTTCGCAGGAAAATTCCAAAATTATCCGAAATATTTTCCATATTTTTAAGAAGAAAATAGTTTAGTTCGTTTAGATACATTTGGCGCGGAGAGCAAAGATTACTGATAATCAAATCAAAAATACATTTCCTGCGAGTAATAACACTGTCGTATAACTCAACACAATGGTACTTGTTCAGCATTTCAGTATTTGCCTGGCTGTTACCTAAACCCTGTATAAGGTGTTTTTAAAATTAGTGATTTGCTTTTGACACGAATCTAGGTACCTAGAAGCTAGAGTCTAGGTAGCTAGAAGCAACTTTCACTATTATACCAACTCCGAAATAGTGAAAAAAATCAGCTGTTCCATACATTTCAGTGCAGTTTATTTATTCGAGATTGTTTGGAACAGATTTTTTTTTTACTATTTCGGAGTTGGTCCAATAGTGAAATTTGTTTCTTTTTACCTACCTAGTTTCGTGTCAAAAGATAATCACTAATTTCGAAAACACCTTATATAACATGCAAAATACTATTGAAAAATCATGCATCTCGCACAAATAATACTGCATAATAATTCAGCTTAAGAATAGGGTAGAACTTCCATTATATCTATGAGGTAGACAGAAATGTAGGATCGCGACATCGTGAAAGACATCCTACAGCTACGATTCTGATATGCTAACATAGCATTTTAACAATTTTATTATGCTGGTGTTATGATTTATGCTTTACTAGTAATCGTCCGCGTGGACTGCAGAAAAACAAAATGTCGAAATTATCCGGGATAAAAATATTTTCCCGGGATAAAAAGTCGTCGTCGTCATCGTCAACCTATTACAGTCCACTGCTGGACGTAGGCCTCCCCCAGTGTACGCCACACATATAATCACGCCTTTATACCTAACATTAATTTTACAGTGCACAAAAATACAAAGTACCTACCTAACAACGAGTAAAATCTCTAATATAATGTCAGATTTACTTCATATAGTTATTATATATGTATATATATGAAATAAAACAGTTAAGAGACGGTTAGCGTTCGATACTAGTATTATATCATGGTCCTAGATTTTTTTTTATCTTTTTTTTTTGAATAACCTGGCCGCGTAGTGCCGGCAGAGTAGAATTCGTACCACCCCATGTCTGTCCGTGGGTACCGTACGAGGCGATTAAGGGTTTCCGGGAGGTGGGCAGCAGCGCCTCCCATGTTGACAACACAGTCCAAAATACAAACTGCGGTCACCAACCCGCCTGCCCAGCGTGGTGACTATGGGTAAATAAATATCCCCCATGGCAGTCTTGTGGCGTGCCCTGGGAGAGGCCTACGTTCAGCAGTGGACTGCAATAGGCTGATGATGATGATGATGATGAATAACTTATACTTTGTCCAAATAGTTTTGTAATAATGCTTTAAAAATATTTAAAACAGTCATTTGGTCACATTTATTTAACGATACAGGGTACTTAGAGAAAATCTTGCATCGACGTTTATTATTCATAACGTGATTTGATGAACGCGCTTTCGATGACGAAACTCTATCGATTATGTTTTTAATCGATTAATTAATAGATATTACTTTATCTGAGTCCTAGAAAATCCCTGCACCGGTATAATGAATTTGGTGAGAGCGAGATGTCTCACTTTTAAACGTCAAATCCACAGAGCTAAGTAATAACTAGACAAGGCAAGTGTTTCTACTTGGTGTGTAAAAAGGGATTGCAAACCACTTCTATCAGCCCTTATTCCTTCAGTCCTGGCTCGAGAACGAGTGTCTATTCTAATTCTTAAGTCTATTTTTTTACATGCATCATACTAAGTTCATCCACTTAGTTTATCTAGTTATTAATAGCTCTGTGAATTTGACGTTCAAAAGTGAGACATCTCGCTCTCACCAAATTCATCATACCGGTGCTGGTGGGGTCTCCAAGGTTTTTCTTGTAGACTCAAAAACTATGAAGGTAGGCGAGTAGGTACGCAACACTGAGTGTTTTTGTTTATTTAATGAAAAACCTTTTCCTTTATCCGACGAAAATTTGTTAAGTAAATTCAAATGAAAATGCAAGTAAATTTTGCTTCGCTTTATACTAAGATTGTTTTCAGCTTTATTTAAACGAATTCCAACTTGCAAGCTGATGCAGCCTCTTTGTTAATGACCTCTTTGAAATATTTAATGCAATAACTTACCTACGTAAATATTTTTCACACAACGTGAACTATAAGTTATGTAGAAGACAAGTTCATTTAGCAAACTAAGGTTGACATTATTTTTAACTTTATTTTCACCAGCGTATTCTTAATTCGCTCAAAAGAAAAACTCTTTGTTCATTATCCAAAGAGGCTTTAACAAAACCTGACCGATTCCAAATTCAATTTCAACGCCGAATCCCCTTAATTTCCGAACGATTTCCAACTTATACGAAATTCAAATAAGTTTGAGAATTCCATTTTCAAATTTCAATATCCACAGCTTGCATTCCATGCATATTCTAAACGGTATGGGACCTATTTAAGAAATGTAAGCTGCAAGGAGCCTACAGGTTCCTTCTAAAGGGATAGTTCGGTTTAGATATATCTACGCGGTATTCGCTACCCTACCTTATTTCGTGGGTATATTGGGAGATAAATCGTACCCATGGAGTACCCCATTTCAGTTATACAGGTGTAACAAAAAGGGTATGTAAAAGCTATATAAATAGCTCACTGTAGAAAACCTATCTACAAAATTTGAGACTCGAAATCACATTTTTATTTTACAATATTGTATGAAAATTCCTGAGATATTTATAAATTCTCCATACTATGGGGAAAAATAAACATGTGATTTCGGTTCTCAAATTTTGTGGATAGGTTCTCTACAGTGAGCTGTTCACATAGCTTTTCGCTTAACATACCCTTTTTGTTACACTCTGTATACATGCATAACGCGCCTTCTAAACTCTTACTATACAGGTTGTTTTTTTGTGGCCACCTTTAACGAAGGGTACGTATTCTATACATAAAATAAAGTAAGTTTATGCCAAAAAAAATGCTGGGAAAAAAATTTTTTTTTTAATTTTTTTTTGATTTTTTTTTTTAATTCCTTGATCGTGCGAAATTTATAGTGTCTAGTGTTTATGTTAGTTTTTTTATAGACAGATAAAAATTATTTTTCGTGAAAAAATCCTGCTACGCGCGTCTATGTGCATTTATGCAGAAAAACGCAGTCTATTTACTCAACTTTGGACCCTAATATTTTGGAAACCAGACACTTCCCAGGTATGCTTCCATGGAGAAAAATGATCGTGATGATGAGGAGATTCCGTAGTTTTCGGGAACGTTGACGACCAAAATCATCCTGTATATATTATATTTTATAATGCGAAATTGATTACATTTACGTTTCACGGCCAACCAATCGCGTTATAGCATGATGATGTGATGTAATAAAAGTTAATAGAACAGCAATAATGATTGGTCAATTTAATGTCAACGCAAACGAATTAAAACCTATCAGAAAACTATAATATACACCACAAAATTATAACCCAAAAATAGAGGTTCCCAAACTTATTTCGTTTAACGGCAACTTTGAAAATCAGATATTTCGTAGACCTACTTCTTTTTCACCTTAACAGCTTCAATAACATATTGGTCTCACTATTTTCTGTGCCCTTGAAGCCTAGAGGCATTATCAGTACATATTATAAAACAAAATCGCTTCCAGCTGTCTGTCCCTATATATGCTTAGATCTTTAAAACTACGCAACGGATTTTGATGCGTTTTTTTTATAATAGATAGAGTGGTTCAAGAGGAAGGTTTATAGGTATAACTAGATATCGGCCTCGGCATCTCACGGGTGTAATGCCCTTTCACGTGGACGAAGTCGTAGGCAGCCGCTAGTTAACATATAAACCCGTACGACTTTAAAACGTCAGATAACAACAACATTAGCTCGTCATGGTAGGTAGGGACTGCATCAACTGCCGGATGTGTTCGCAGCTCTATGTATAGATACTAGGTTTCATTAGAGAATGACGTAAGACACAGAAGTTTGATCATTCTTTATATTTAGGTAATATACATATAATCACGCCTTTATCCCTTACGGGGTAGGCAGAGCACCAATGGCCGATAGAACCACATGGTGCCACTTCTGACCAATTTTGAGGGTATAGTTGAGATGTACAAGTAATTAAAAATGACAACATCCATACAAGACATCATCTACAACAGTGGTTCCCAAAGTGATCCAGGTGGACACCTAGGGGTCCACAGGAGACTCGATAGGGTCTTGCTTGGCGTGAAAAAATGAGGGTACACAATTAATTTGTATGTGGTGTGGGTAAGGCCTGTAGGGGTCCACCAGAACCAGTTAACTTTTGAAAGGGGTTTATGAGAAAAAAAAGTTTGGGAACCCCTGATCTACAACTTACAGCCACTTTTATACAGGGTCATATTTGGTCGTCAACGTTCCCGAAAACTACGGAATCTCCTCATCATCACGATCATTTTTCTCCATGGACGCGTTCCTGGGCAGTGTCTGGTTTCCAAAATATTAGGGTCCAAAGTTAAATAAATAGACTGCGTTTTTCTGCATAAATGCACATTGACGCGTGTAGCAAGATTTTTTCACGAGAATAATTAAATAGCTGTCTATGAAAAAACTAGCATAAACACTGGATACCATAAATTTCGCCCGAACAAGTAATTTTAAAAAAATTATATCGTTTTCCAGCGTTTTTTTTTTGCATAAACTTACTTTATTTGATGTATAGAGTACGTACCCTTCGTTTAGGGCGGTAACGAAAATACAACCTGTGTATCATTCATCATTTTTATCCTCGAGAAGTCCACTGCTGAACATAGGCCTCCTCCAATTTATATTACCTACAAATAAGAATCAAAAAATTTTGAAGCGAGCATCGCTATTTGTTGAGATGTTTGGTTTTATTAATTTTGTTAATTAGCAACTTATCTTAATTAATTAATTAACTTGCTATTTCGGCGACCTTCGTATCGCCTTATTTTTAGGTAATTTTCTAAAATCTGTTCAATAAAAAAACTTTCAATTTCTTTCATAGGTACAAAAGTTGTCCCAGAAATAACAAACACAAAAAATATTATAAAATTATTTATAAAGAAACGGAAAAAAATTCTTTACCCGAGTGGGACTCGAACACACTGCATACTGTGCCAGCCGCTCTAACCACGGAGCTACCGGGTCAATTAACTAACACAAAAAAGAAAGAATCATCCAATTAGGTGTCCTCATAACTGTCATAACTTCTGAGTAGTTCGGAAGTTGTGCGAGTATGTACATACATTTCGGTGATTCATTTTTACTCTAAAGTATAGACGTGGATTACGAACGATTTGTACATTGACCCCTCACATTCATCCTCATTGACGTGTCATTGATTTAGCGTGAGTTGTGACTTCGATCTCGTTTGCGTAACGTAGAGCAGTAAGCTCATCACTTGGACCATAAAGCTAGCTCTCCATAATTCAGCATAACGCGATTAGGCCCAGCGTTGGGACCAGATGCAAATGAGTCGGCAATGTTTGGACTTAATGAGCCGATTGCCATGCTGGTTCGCAAACAATTGTGACTAGGTCGCCGCTTTAAATTAAACCTGTTTTGACTAATACTGCATTTGTGTAGCAGGAATGTACATTCAGTAATAAACCTATACAGGGTGTTTGTGACAGCAAGGCAAATATTGATCCCATGACTTCAGACCGTGATTCTGAGGCGGAAAATACAGAAAATTTTCGCAGGAAAATTCCAAAATTATCCGAAATATTTTCCATATTTTTAAGAAGAAAATAGTTTAGTTCGTTTAGATACATTTGGCGCGGAGAGCAAAGATTACTGATAATCAAATCAAAAATACATTTCCTGCGAGTAATAACACTGTCGTATAACTCAACACAATGGTACTTGTTCAGCATTTCAGTATTTGCCTGGCTGTTACCTAAACCCTGTATAAGGTGTTTTTAAAATTAGTGATTTGCTTTTGACACGAATCTAGGTACCTAGAAGCTAGAGTCTAGGTAGCTAGAAGCAACTTTCACTATTATACCAACTCCGAAATAGTGAAAAAAATCAGCTGTTCCATACATTTCAGTGCAGTTTATTTATTCGAGATTGTTTGGAACAGATTTTTTTTTTACTATTTCGGAGTTGGTCCAATAGTGAAATTTGTTTCTTTTTACCTACCTAGTTTCGTGTCAAAAGATAATCACTAATTTCGAAAACACCTTATATAACATGCAAAATACTATTGAAAAATCATGCATCTCGCACAAATAATACTGCATAATAATTCAGCTTAAGAATAGGGTAGAACTTCCATTATATCTATGAGGTAGACAGAAATGTAGGATCGCGACATCGTGAAAGACATCCTACAGCTACGATTCTGATATGCTAACATAGCATTTTAACAATTTTATTATGCTGGTGTTATGATTTATGCTTTACTAGTAATCGTCCGCGTGGACTGCAGAAAAACAAAATGTCGAAATTATCCGGGATAAAAATATTTTCCCGGGATAAAAAGTCGTCGTCGTCATCGTCAACCTATTACAGTCCACTGCTGGACGTAGGCCTCCCCCAGTGTACGCCACATGGCTCGATCTCCCGTTTTTGCCATCCAGTCACTACCAGCCGTCCTCCGATAAAAAGTAGCCTATGTTAATCCAGGGTGTCAGCTAACCCCATACCAAATTTTATTAAAATCGCTCCAGCTGTTTTGACGTGAAAGAGTAACAAACATCTATCCATCCATCCATACTCACGAACTTTCGCGTTTATAATATCAGTAGGATGGTGGTATATTCTGACCGCCGCACTTAAATATTGATAACCTTTACATTACTTGTCCCTTTCGGTCTTACCCAATTACATTAAGAATGGTGAGGGACATTTTTTTAGGTTTATTTTTATACAGTATGTTTTTTTCGTTACCACCCTTAACGAACGGTACGTACTCTATACATGAAATAAAATAAGTTTATGCAAAAAAAAATGCTGAGAAACGATGTAAATTTTTGATCGGGCGAAATTTAAAGTGTCCAGTGTTTATACTAGTTTTATCATAGACAGATATGAATTATTTCTCGTGAAAAAATCTTGCTACGCGCGTCAATGTGCATTAAAGGCTCGAGCACACCGGATGCGTATGCGTGCACGTAAGCGTAGACGTACACGTACCTCTAAGTTTAATGTATAGAACTGTCACCGCTTGACGTCTATGCTTACGTCTACGCATACGCATCCGGTTTGCCCGTGCCTATACAGTTCCATACATTACAACTCAGAGGTACGTATTACGTCTACGCTTACGTGCACGCACACGCATCCGGTGTGCTCGAGCCTTTATGCAGAAAAGCGCAGTCTATTTACTCAACTTTAGACCCTAATATCTTGGGAACCAGACACTTCCCAGGTATGCTTCCATGGAGAAAAATTATCGTGATGATGAGGAGATTCCGTAGTTTTCGGGAACGTTGACGACCAAAAATCATCCTGTATGTAGCGGTCAGAATCGTCCACACTCTCAACGATATTTATTCCATTCCATACATTTTCATTGTTTCCCTAAAATCCATTATAACCGCTACTTTAGCCTGGATGTAGTGGAAATTGCTCGGCAAACCCTAATTAATTAACACCCTCAGTTTGTATGCGGAAAGCTGAAACAATTCGCTTTAGTGCACACTGAATTGCTTATTAATAACTAACTAGTTACCACCGATACTTGTACACTGATGAAAAACTTTTACTAGAATACACCAGCTGCATCTCCTTCCGTGCATGTTGTAAGACTAAGGAACTCGGGCATTCTCTCAGGCGATAATCTAGCAACCTGACACTTATCGATCATTTACATATTGTCCTCACTAAACGTGGCATCTCTGTTATGATCTGGATAGCCTATTTTGGGAACACAGCCGTTTGTATACAGGGTGATTTTTGGTCGTCAACGTTCCCGAAAACTACGGAATCTCCTCATCATCACGATTATTTTTCTCCATGGAAGCATACCTGGGAAGTGTCTGGTTTCCAAAATATTAGGGTCCAAAGTTGAGTAAATAGACTGCGTTTTTCTGCATAAATGCACATAGACGCGCGTAGCAATATAATATATCTGTCTATAAAAAAAACTAACATAAACACTAGACACTATAAATTTCGCACGATCAAGGAATTTAAATAAAAAAAAATATAAAAAAAATCCCAGCATTTTTTTGGCATAAACTTACTTTATTTCATGTATAGAATACGTACCCTTCGTTAAAGGTGGCCACAAAAAAACATCCTGTATATATGTATAGTAACTACAAACTATGTAAAAGAGGTGAATTTAGGTATACGAGTATCTTTACGGCGAGCGGCGATAGTCTCATCTTGCACAAAAACAACTGATAATATAATAAGTACATAATCATATTATTATTAAGTTTTCATATGCATCTAACTCGCATAGTTACATAGCGCAGCGTCTGTGGAAAGTCACACAGTCTTATAGCTTAGCGACATATATTTATATCACAGCCACTTACACATATCTCTGATGAAAAGATATGTTGAGACTGCTATTTATTATAGGCCCTCGTATTAATACTAGCAAAAGCAATATGATAGCAAATATTATACAAATTTCGCTGTCACATTGCTACTGATTTGCTTTTGTAAGATCGTAATCAGACTATGGAATACCTATATAGGATCTGAACAGACAGTGTCTGCTTCAAATCAAATAGTTTATTTATGATACATAGTTAATTACTGTTATTTTACCTGTTATTTTCTGATTCTCAATAATAAAAATAGCAACGCTGAACATACGAGTATATCTAACAAATTAATAGAATTCCCCTTTTCTCTCGCAAAAAAAAAAATAAACATAACACGAACCTTAAAAAATAGGCCCGATGATTCCTGCCTATCCGTCACAGGATATTATTAGACAGACAAACGGACGTAATGATGGAAAGGGTACAAAGGAACTTGATACCTCCTTGACGTACACTTGTGAAGATAAGGGCCGATACAATATTTCCCTTTTTATAATGAAACTAGTTACTCAACCTCACTTCGCTTAGACATTAATTTTGTTATATTTAACCGTGAACGTATAAAGAACAACTGACATAATGCTGTCAATGCACAGATGTCAATGCAATGAAGCACCGTAATGGCGGTGCGTTGCGCATGTTGCGTATTTTCTAGAAGGCGCCGAGATTGTTATGGTTTGTATGTGTGGGTGGATAACGTGTCAATACACATCCCTACTCCATGGAATACCGTTACCAGGCTTACTATGAATGTTGAATTGTATCAGGCGTCACTATTCGGAAGTTCAAATCTCTATTGAGGGATCGCCCACCACCGGGCCCTATACCCTCCGCTGACCCTCGGATCTGCCTACTCATGATCACGAACACAAGACACTACAGTCGCAACGAGAAGCCAGATCCAAGCACCTAGCATGCAACCATAAATACATAGCTGCTAATCCGAAAACCAATTAAAATTTTAATCGACATATGTCTCGCCAACACCCGTGGCATCATCAGGACTAGTTTTCCATGTTAGTTCTATCTACCGAACCAACTAACTCAGTTAAGTTAAGTTAAGTTGAGTTAGTTGGTTCGGTAGATAGAACTAACATGGAAAACTAGTCCTGATGATGCCACGGGTGTTGGCGAGACATATGTCGATTAAAATTTTAATTGGTTTTCGGATTAGCAGCTATGTATTTATGGTTGCATGCTAGGTGCTTGGATCTGGCTTCTCGTTGCGACTGTAGTGTCTTGTGTTCGTGATCATGAGTAGGCAGATCCGAGGGTCAGCGGAGGGTATAGGGCCCGGTGGTGGGCGATCCCTCAATAGAGATTACTATGAATGCTTCACTCTGTGTGTTGACACAGTATTGACAACCACTCTGTCCGTTATTCTTTATATATTAATGTATTTAACTAGTGCATTCCCAATTTTCCCCGTGGTTTATAGAATTTTCTTAATACTCCTCATTACTTTTCAAGAAACATATCATTCTTACGTCCAGTGGTTTTGCTTGTATCCTGAATCAGTCAGTAATAGCAGAGGTCTTATACATATTGATCTTCCAGCAAGCCAAGCAAGTAAAGAGACATTTTTAACAAATACAGAGTAACATGTGCAACAAACATAACTACATTGAAAAAAAGGAGATAAACAAATGACAGCATAGTCAAAGAATGGACAAGTAGGTAGTGATCCTTCAGCTTTTTCGTCACTGGCATTCCGGTACACTAAGCGTAGCTGTAGGACTTTATTCGTGATCATACATATTATGTATGTATGTATTTTAACGATATCACAAGAAAATTTTACTCAACTGTACCCTGTCCACGTTAATTTGCGATCCATCTCAGTTTGAGAGATGGTTTTGAGACCGATATCAGATCTAGTTACTTAGTGACCAGCCTAATATCAGGTGCTTTGTTTGTTTAGGACCTAGACTATATAGGGTTCAATAAAATCAAGGCCTATAGCTAGTAAGTTAAAATATTTTTTAACATTCATTGCTGAATAGCTAACGCCTTTTCGCATTAAAATTGTAAAATTTCCATAGAAATGGGAAATTTAATTAATATTTGTTTAAGAAATGCGAAATTTATTTAATATTTGCTTAAGGTACATATACGTCAAATATTTATAAGGCTCTCCTGTTAAATAAAATTTGTATGTTGAGAGAACATAAATTACAATTTTAATTCCAAAACTGTGATGAATTGTGAATACTTACGTATAAAATATTAATTAGTTTTTACATTACACATGTACCTATAAAAAACAGAGGTTAGTATAAGAAAACTAGCTGTTGCTCGCGGATCTGCTCGCGAGGATCTTGGTTAATGCATGGAAGGGGTATACAACATAAATAGTTTACGGATCTATTCTCAAACCTACCGAATAACTAACTATATATAAAATTTCATAAAAATCGGTCATGCCGTTTCGGAGGTGTTTCGTAACAAACACCGCGATACGAGAATTTTATATATTAGATTACCTTCCTTTTAAATTTTCCCTATTCATTGTTAGTAACTCTACGAGTATCAAAAGCGACGCAAAAAGCTTGTTATGGTTGAATTTACCTTTAACGAATTAAATACATGGTTGAACCCTATTTAAAAATATAATTTTCCTTCTAGCACGTCATCATCTTTCTGCCCTTAACTCACTTTGCCAAAGTTTTGGCATTTGTTTTTACGGCCGGCTGCCTGCGTAACGCCAACCCTTCTCGGGTAAAACTAAGTGACAATTTTTAGAAAAATTCGTACATCAAATAAATTCCGTGGTACAGGCTCGCGACTAGGATCGAACTCACGCCTCACGACTGAAAGGCGCACGTCTTAACCATTGGGCTATCACCGCTTTCCTTCCTTCCAGCACAGTGTCGGGTAAATATAGCTCATCAGCATATAAGGCAAGTTGTAATGTTATTTTAACTCGAAACTAGTCTTAATGTACCTCTTCCTAACTCCTGAATAAGCTATTTAAAATACATCTAATTTTATATTCAAGACCTCGAGTTTATCACAACAGAAGATTATTCCTGTTTAGTTAACGTGGTCGCAGTCTTGTATTTTTAACAGGTAACATTTTTGTTTTGTTATTAAACTAACTGCTATTTTTCCCAACGAATCAGTCTTGCTATTCAGCGCGGCAATGCAACTAGCATTATGAGTAGGTATGCTTCCCGATTTAAGGCTCGAGCACACCGGATGCGTATGCGTGCACGTAAGCGTAGACGTACACGTACCTCTGAGTTTAATGTATGGAACTGTCACCGCTTGACGTCTATGCTTACGTCTGTGTATGTTACGACACATCCGGTGTGCTAGGGTCGGTTCATATCTGACGGAAGACGCGTCGAGCGTATCTCCAGGTACAGGCAAACGCACTAACGTATCATCGGTTGAGCGTGAAAGGTTAAATATTTGCCTGTTCTGACGTTACGCGACCGACAAATACGCGACGGATTTTCTGTCAGATATAAACGGAACCTTACGCCTTTGTAGGTAAACATACATACATATACTCACGGCTGTGTTCCCGTGAGGAGGTAGCCAAAACTGAAGAATTGCATAGAAGATCCCGGTGATAACTTGCTAGCTTATCGAATGAGTGAATGCTTGTCGTTCCTTAGGGGACTACACATCTTACTTCTTACTTATAATATTATAAATGCGATAGTTTGAAACTATGACGGATAGAGAGATGAATGTTTGTTACTCTTTCACGTAAAAACGGCTAGAGCGATTTCAATAAAATTTAGTATGGAGTTAGCTGACACCCTGGATAAACATACGAGTATAGGCTACTTTTTATCCCGGCAAAATATTTTTATCCCGGATAATTTAGACATTTTATTTTTTCCACTGTTGTGTCCACTAGTTTATGTATATACAGGATGTTTTTTTGTGGCCACCATTAACGAAGGGTACGTACCTACTCTATACATCAAATAAAGTAAGTTTATGCCAAAAAAATGCAGGGAAAAAATATATACAGGGTATTTTTTGGTCGTCAACGTTTTTGAATACCACGCATTCTCCTCATCATCACGAACATTTTTCTCCATGGAAGCATACCTGGGAAGTGTCTGGTTTCCAAGATATTGAGGTCTAAAGTCGACTTATCAAGTTGCATTTTTTGGCAGAAATGCATGTAGGCATGACTAACAAACATCTTTCCCGAAGAAACGTTAGTTAAATTCCAAACATTTCCTATCAAAAATCCAAGGCAAAAGTTACAGCGCGCGGTGGGTAATGCTACGAGTACTAGAATCGGTATCTCGGCTCTCTAGCTTCTCGCGCGAAGCATATTCAAACCTACACTAGGCTACACTGGCAGCAACAACCAACACGAAAAATCCAGCTAAGACAAAACTACTACTTTGTTATTAACACAAAAAAGTTAGTTCTTATTATTAATGAAGTAGGTACCTACCTACATTTACGATCGTATTCTTAGTGGAAAAGTTCGAGGACACACAAATGAGAGATGGTGCACAATACCTACTAGGTATGACAGGAACGTGGTTCGCTAGCGATCAGCTGATTGCCCGGTCGAGCTCTTGCCGGCTATCGATCGAAACTTCTCCAGTTTCCAGTGTCTATTTCTTACTAATCCTCATAACATACAGGAATAACCTAACTAGGTAGGCACACTAACTTGAAACTACAGTACCTACAGTGTAAATTATTAATAATAGTAGTAGGTACTATTGACTACCTACGCGATACGCGGGAAACTTCCTTAATTTAGGTTCTTTCGAGCTACCTAAGCTACGAAACAATCGAGTAAGTAAGTAGGTACCTTTTCTAGGGCAAAAATCACAATCACAAACTTCTTCATCAATAACTTCAAGTTTAATAAAATGACGAAGTCACACATAACATAAATAACGGAAAATTAATTATAAACAGTAAACACCATTGTCAAAATTAACGTAACAACAATAAATTCTTCGTCGGTATTAGCATTTAGGTAACGAAATTCGAAAGCTATCACGCTACAGACGGTGGCACGTGTAAAGCTGCCCGCCCTTGAACCCGTGCACGCATGTCGACCGACCGGCGGTGTCTGTTTGTAGCAGCGAGCGGTATCTTTGTCAACGCCTTTGAACTACCGAAAGCCGCGCGCGCGGCGCACGCGCTCGCTCGCACATTTATTTGCACTCTTTCTTACATATCGATATTCCTCCGGGACTGATGTTCAATGCATTCGTTGATATCGTGCGTTTAGTTAGGTTCAATCACATTCAAAAATAACTGGTACTTATGCTTAAGACACAGCCATTTATGTTAAGAATGGAGAGAGATGGGAGAGACCTGACTAAGATTAGGTTTAGGTTTAAGTGTGAATGCCGGAATCGACCCTATTATCTACCTAAATATCATAAATTTCTATTCAAAATAGCAAAGCATAATTACAGCGCATTACGCGTTAAATATCTGCTACTTACTCTAGTCTAGTAATAACAAACAACACGAAAAACCTAGGATAAAACCGGAATTTGTAAGTACCTAAAGTAAAAAGTAAAGTTTAAAAAGCAAGTTCCTCAATAGTTCCTGATTTCGAAAATTCAGTGAACCAGATGGTCATACACATACTAACTAGCGCCATCATCCATCAAAACTATGGTGAATCGTACTCTAGTATGTATTTAATGGTACTTTATTTAGTTTGTACATACTTTGTTTTTTAATTAACTAAATTAATAGCACAATTAACATCCTTCACAATAATCAGAAACTTCTTCAAACTTCAATAAAATCGACAAGTTACCTACACCTACCTACATAAAATTCATACCTATCAAGCACAAAAGTATTGAACAAATAAATAATTGAAAAATAAATCTTATGGTCATGCACTAAGATTTAAAATCAATGGACGGGATGACCGCTTAGTTCATCCATTAGGGCTTTTATACACGACGATGTCTCGTCGATATTACGGGACAAATCGGGACTGATGTTTATGTATGTTGGTTGATACTTTGATGACGATATCGGACCGTAATATCATTAATTTCTCGCTTAGATTAGTTATACTATTACACCCATATATCATGATTTATTTACTTACTTAATCTTACACATTCAACTACAGTATCACGATTAGGATTGCCAACTTTTATACTTACACAGATTTGCGGGACCGTGGGGTTAAATATGCGAGACTAGAGCAAGAGAAATAGGACACACTTAAAATTGGATAATTTCTGAAAATCCTACTAATATTAAAAACGCGAATATTTGTGAGTATGTATGGATGGATGTTTGTTACTCTTTCGCGTAAAAACTGCTGGAGCGATTTTAATAAAATTTGGTATGGAGTTAGCTGACACCCTGGATTAACACATAGGCTAACTTTTATCCCGGGCAAATATTTTTATCCCGGGAAAATATTTTTATCTCGGATAGTTTCGACATTTTGTTTTTTTCTGTAGTCTACAAAGTCGCGGGCATCCACTAGTTTTTTTCTTTTCGGAGAAATAACATCTCCTTGTCTCACTTCCCTCTGCAATGAAATCGGCTCAGTGTTGTACGTGTTAAATTGTGAGAACGTGTAAGTTCGCCCTAATGACAATTTTTTTGTGTTACCTATTATTTGCGATTTTTTTTTCATATTCAGTTCGGTTTGATACGTCACCTGATGCGTACGCTTTTTCTTTTCTCGAGTTGTGTTTTTGTGTTTTAAGTACTGATTACCGCGCGTGTGTGTGTGTGTGTGTGTGTGTGTGTATTTGTTTTATTGTGCAGTTTAGGTATTTATTGATTAACATTGAAAAAATGCCGCATCAGTACACTTCGCGCGAATACCTAAACATGGTGTACTGCTATGGCAGAGCCGATGGAAATGCAGCATTGGCTCTTCGTGAGTACGGCATCAGGCATCCTGAAGCACAGCAACCCACTGATTCTCGGTTATTTTGAGGGCCGTCTACCGCATCCTGGAAAACCAGCCGATTGTCCCGGTTTCCCATGGCAGTGGCCAAGAAATTTCAGTTGCAGCTCAGGACGCTATTCTCGCCGTCATGAACGTGAATCCGGCGCTAGGGGTTCGGACAGCGGCTCGAGTGCTCCGCCAGCGGCATGGCCATCGCTCTCGACATGCCGTGTCCTACAGTAATTGAGCAATATTTGATACGTATTGAGAGGCCTCCTCCCGACGACCCCGACAACAATTAGGTAAGTACCTGCCTCTCACATAACTATTTTGGTAGGTACCTAAGTTACCTAACTACTATTAATCAGATCTTTCTTTGTGTTCCGTTTAATTTGTTGGTAAATACTCGTATCATTTAGGTACTTAGGAACTTACGTAAAAAATATTGTCTTAGTTTAATTTTAATTTCATGTGTTTCTTTATGATGTTAATTGTTTGTGATGGCTGTAGGTTTTCTGTGGTCCTTGGTGATTCGCTTCGCGAGTTAGGCAATGGTAAAATGACGGCGATGCCGGTGGAAAATGCAGTACCTACTTGCTATTAAGTATTCTGTTTGGAAGGTTTATGCTAGGATAAGATGGCAGATAATTCGCATTTGTTATAATATTTCTTCCCGAGGATTTCGACTAAACAAATAGGTTAGTAGGTAAGTTTTATGCACTGATGTTATTCTCCGTTTTACGTAACCTCGTACCACGTTACGGACGAAGTTGAGCGATGTTAGCTTAACATTGCGCGCGACCAAATGTATAAAAAAAAATTACCTGAAAAATTAAACTCAGTTCCCAGCAATATTTTTTGTATAAACAAACTTTATTTGATGTATAGAATACATACCTTTCGTATACGGTTGCAACAAAAAAACACCCTGTATAAAAAAAAAATATTACTTGATCGGGGGAAATTTATATATAATCTAGTGTTTATGTTAGTTTTTTTATAGACAGATATTAATTATTTTTTGTGAAAAAATCTTGCTACGCGCGTCTATGTGCATTTATGCAGAAAAACGCAGTCTATTTACTCAACTTTGGACCCTAATATTTTGGAAACCAGACACTTCCCAGGTATGCTTTCATGGAGAAATATGATCGTGATGATGAGGAGATTCCGTAGTTTTCGGGAACGTTGACGACCAAAAATCACCTGTATTTTAGTCAACTATAGATATTTTACCTTTCCTGTATTACTATATTACTTTGTTCTAATCATTATGTAATACTATAAATATCAGATATTCTCATTTTGCAGGAGGTAAACAATAATTATGTAGGTTGGAATATACTAAAACTTTACTTTAAATATAACTAAATTTTTCTTAGGCAGATGTAACAATTATATCCCACTGCAGGCATATGTGGTACATACATAGCTTGCTATACTTCTACGATAGGCGCCAGTGTCTTTGTAACTCACACACTATTTAATTAAATTTATTTAGTTTCATTAAAATCCGTGGGACATCGTAATTGGAACACACTCTGTGGCCAAAGTAAATACTGCGTCTATCGAAGTAGACTGCAAATATGTGCAGACGGCAGTCTGTTTGCAGTCGGTTTGCAGTCGGTATATTTGTAGCAGATGACCTGTTGGAATGTAATTTACAGCACTGTGGAAAGGAAAGCTTGTTCCGTCCGCATTTTTGTAGGGAATAAGATAAATAGTATGGATTTATTTCTTACTAACTGACTACAGAAAGTCATCACATTAGCCTATTGCAGTCTACTGCTGAACGTGGGCTGAATTCTTACACTCTGCCACCCTAAGCCGCCCAACCGTGGGGCAAAGTGGTATACTTGAAAATTTTGAGTGGAATTTGCCCCACCAAATCTGATTTTAGGGTGGCAGATTCCACTCATTGGTCTCTGTATACAGTAGGTAGTAGTCGTAGCTAGGCTAGAAAGAAGTCTATAACACACAAACAAACTGACTTTCGCATAAAAGAGTTGGGAGGCTGAAACTAACAGACGTTGCTATTAAAGGCTCAAGCACACCGGATGCGTGTGCGTGCACGTAAGCGTAGACGTGCACGTACCGCTGAGTTGTAAAGTATGAAACTGTATAGGCACGGGCAGACCGGATGCGTATGCGTAGACATAAGCATAGACGTCAAGCGGTGACAGTTCTATACATTAAACTCAGAGGTACGTGTACGTCTACGCTTACGTGCACGCATACGCATCCGGTGTGCTCGAGGCTTAATACATGCAGAACTGCAGGATTGTAAAGGAGATGCTACAGCTTGTGCAAAAGATCAGAGACAATTTACAGACCCAAGCTTGCTCATCGTCTGAGAGAACGCTTGCCTGTCTGACGCCAATCTTCCTACAATTTAATTTTTAGAAGTACTTTATACCTAGTTATATTTGTGGGTGTAAGCTAGTAGGCAGATTTAAAAATTAAAATTATTTATGTGTATTAATATTTGTACATACATTTGCACATTTTAAATTGAATTAAAAATATCTACTCCAGTTATTTCCGTTCTAATTGTTTATTCATCCTTTAAGATTATATTCATTATATTTAAATCGGATCGACCTTTTCAAAATTGTGTCATTTGTCTTTCCTGTTACGAATCGTTAATGAAAGAAGGGCTTAATTACTTTCATTTCATATTAATTTAAATGAAAGTTTCGTTGCAAATTAATTCTTTGCTTAAGAAATTAGGTTAATTGATTAAAAGGTCTAACTTTTGCCAGTATCATTTTTAAAATGATCCTCTTCTTCTTCTTCTTCCTTTCTTTATTGTACACACACACATAAATAAAAAAAACACAATTAAAATAAATATTGTACAAAGGCGAGCTTATCTCTATAAGAGATCCTCGATATTATATCTTGTAAATAGCTAAGTAAATACAAAATGACGCATTCTGTTAATCCTATTAATATTCGGTATTAACCTTTCTACCATCTAAAACAATTGGGTATGATTTTTTTTCATTTCCTATATCATCTTCCTACTTTTAACCCGTCATTTGTAGGGTCGGCGCAATATTCATTTGTCAAGGATTTGGCACTTGCTTTACGGTCGACTGCCTGCCTGACGCCAGCTCTTCTCTGGTATAGTTAAGTGATAACTTTAGTATATTGAAATTCGTACATGAATTAAATTCAATGGCAAGTACAGGCCCCTGACTGGGATCGAACACACGCCTTCTGACTGAAAGGCGCACGTCTTGACCGTTTGGGCTATCATCGCATATATACCGCATTATAATTCCGGTACGTATATGTCGGAAACTCGATTGGGCCCTCAGTTTCCATTATTAAAAACACGATAAAGCTTCAAGTAAAAGTTTAATTTATATTACACAAAAGAAAACATTGCAAACACTTAGTTCGATCAGTCGTCCATATTGAAGTCCCCCCAAATCATTAGCCAATCCCCTTGCATATCCTATTGTGTGGACTAGGCATAGCTAGTCAATTACATAACTTTAACATTTATTTCTCCTCTTATATAATATTAGAGTAACCATTATAAAACTAATAAATAGAACAATTTTATATTAGAGTTTACATGTATTATTTAACAATGACCAGCTACTTTTGATATGAAGATTATTAAAAGAAGTGTAATATAGCGCCACAAGATCAACCAGAAACTCTATGACCAGAATCCGTTTCATGAAATAAGCCCCATGTATGGTTTCGGAACTAACATATCTTGTATGCAGTTACACGCATAACACAAAGCAAACTAGCGCCATCGTTCAACGGACATATTTGATGAAACTCACTCTTGATGTCATTCTCTTTCTACGCTCGCGCCGTATATACTAGTACAATTACAGAGCTGTTTCTACCAGAACCTTTCCACAGTTAGCAGATCATTTATCATAAGTCATTTAACTAGAATGAGTTTGCAAATTCTTTAAATAAGTGAAAATTTTCAAGTCATCAACTTGAATGGGTAAACATATTTGGATGAAAATTGTATTAAAGGTTATTTAGGTACATTGGCAGGAGCTATTAAAACATGTGTCAAATCCTTTATAGGTACTATAGCTTTAAAAAGAAGCCAGGTAGCTTAGACTAAATATATTATGCGTCATATACAGAATGTAACAAAATGGTATGAATTTATGGAGAACCTATCTATTTGATATTCAACATCACACGCTCTTTTTTCGATAGTATGAAGAATTTATAAACAACTAAGGTATTATTAATTTGATTTTGTGTCTCAAATATTGTGAAACCTTTTCACAATATGGGTGGGCTATTTTCATAGCATTTTACAATCTAAATGTATAAATCTTCATTCAACCGACTTCAAAAAAAGGAGGAGGTTCTCAATTCGACCCGTATGTTTTTCTATGTTTGTTACGCGATAACTCCGCCAATTATGAACCGATTTGAACAAATCTTTTTTCGGCGTATAGGTTATACCTCAAGGGTGGTCCCATTAAAATTTAATAATAATAATTAACTTTTTTAAATAATTAACTTTAAAAAAAAAAACCGACTTCAAATGCGTGAACACAAAAAAAAAACAAAAATTAAAAAATAATTCCTAATATCTATTACCTAATACTATAATTTTCCTAAACTATGTCAAAGTAATTAAAGTTAAACCAGCTAAATATCTTACAATTTGAAGTCGGTTTTATTTTTTTTTAATGTAGTATAGACATGATATTCTTGCGTAGGTAATAGGTATGTATAAAATGTATGTACTTCAATGAATTTTGTTGCTTTTAAAAAAATAGTTATTTTCCTGTGTTAATGCGGGGATTCACTAGAATAAATCAGCTGCATCTCCTTCCGTGCATTGCGTAAGAGTCGACTAGGAAACTTAGGCATTCTCTCAGGCGATAAGCTAGCTATTTAATCACTGATTATATTTATATCCTGCAGGAACACAGCCTTGTGTATGCATGTGCACCTGTTTTTTCTACACGCCTGTTTTTATCTTGAACACTCTTAACTTAATTCGTATGTATTATCAAAGACAACGTCTTTGTTAATATGTAATGTATGGCCACGTGGTGCCGGCAGAGAAGAATTCGTACCACCCCATGTCTGCCCGTGGGTATCGTACGAGGCGATTAACATAGTCCAAAACATAGTCATCAACCCGCCTGCCCAGCATGGGCAAATACCCCCCATGGCAGTCTTGTGGCGTGCCCTGGGGGAGGCCTACGTCTAGCAGTGGACTGCAATAGGCTGATGATGATGAATGTATGTAAGGGAAGAGTGTTATTAAGTAAAAATGACACAAAAATAATATATTCTATGTACTCCATAAATATATTCTAAAACAAGAATACATATTCTGCAGGAAAAAAGATTTTACGTACATTGAACCCGGCCGGGTTCGCCGGTGCGTCGTGACGTCACTTCCGGCCCGCGCCATCTGCTTCCGGCAACACACCCGCTTTTGTTCACTAAAATATAGATATTAGAAAGGAAAAGCCTTTTGTGTCCCATTGTTTATTTGTATAGTCATACTGGCATAATAATATAATTTGAGCCTAAAAAAATTTGGTAACCGGGAAGTGGAAAAAATTTTATTTACAAGATTTGGTTACAGACAACGGGACAGGTGAAACTAAATAAAAGCTTGTAAAAAATGAAGAAAAACCGCAATAATATAAATCGGAAAATACACTGGAATCAGTTTTGTTGTATTTTTAACCGACTTCAAAAAAGGAGGAGGTTCTCAATTCGTCTGTATGTATATATAGGTATATATATGTCGGAGATCAAGATGTCATATCCTACAGTCGGATCTCCAACGCCATCTATTTTCAATCGTTGAAATACAGTGAAAGTGTTTGTGATTCCTAATTAAGCTTGTTTACTACACGCCGCATTCTTTATTTCGAATTTTGGAAGTTGTCGGACACACCTAACGGCACGCCACTCGACCCATCTACGTCATCAGAAGTGGGATGCAACCCGGATCACCCACATGAAACACGTGCTTCAAATAGTGACTCGAGCGAAGAAAAATGGCGTCTTCTCTTCGAGCAACAAAATCAAAATTTTCTGGCGTTGGTGCAAGCAATAAAACTACCTGCATCTTCGGACTCTATTCGCCTTCCTGATTTCGACCCAGAGAAAAGAGACATCGACGCCCGAGCTTGGATAACGACCGCGGACATGTGTATCACAGATCGACATCGCCATGGATCTTCTCTGATGATCGCGTTAAGCCACGCACTCAAGGGCGAAGCATCATCTTGGCTGTCTTCAATATCGTTTCCTAATATGACGTGGGCCGATTTTAAGGAGCTTTTCGTAGCAAGGTATGACTGTCCTGAAACTGCTGCTTCCTTTCTCATCAGTATGCACGACAAGAAACCGAGAGATAACGAGTGCCTGGCCTCATACGCCGCTACCCTCATAACATCCTTAATGGCAAGGTGGAATGGACTGACTACAGAACAGATAGCAATAGCCACTGTCTTAGCTGATATTTCAAAACAAGAGCCACGTGTTCAGAGGATTGCTATAACGACTGACATCAAGATGCGTAACCATTTACAAAAGGAACTGAAGGCTGTCTCGTCCCTGAAGAGAAGTTATTCATCAAGTATTTATCGTGATGGACCCGACCTAAAAAGAAACCGACCTAATGGATCTGCTGTGACCATCAAGTGCTTTAATTGTGGACAACTAGGCCACAAATCTCTTCAATGTCGCAACAAAGCCAATTCGAAGAAGCAAGATGACCGGTCCAAACACAGGTCCTTTCACGGGGACCATAACTCGACCAACCAACCTACAGGGAGAACCGATCGCATCACCTGCTTCAACTGCCGGAACAAGGCCACTATGCATCCGACTGCCCGAAGAGGAAAATCAAGGAGGGGAACAACGGTACCGGCGGCGGCACTGGAACTGGTCCAGCTAAGGAAAAGCGAGTAGACGTGTGCATTGTGAATGCGCCTTCGGGTTCTCTGCGTCACTCTGGTGAGTCATTCCCATTTACTTACGACTCAGGTTCAGAGTGTTCCTTAGTTAAAGAATCGATTGCTTTGAAATTTAGTGGTAAGCGAATTTATGACAATGTTTCTATGACTGGTATAGGACAAACTTCTATAGCCTCGTACATGCTCTAGGCGATCTCGTGAACAAGTACGTTGTAGTGTACATGGATGACGTGCTAGTTGTGGCCAGTAACATCGACGAAGCTTTCGATAGACTAAAGGTAGTATTAGAAGTTCTTTCTGGGAAGGGATTTTCGTTAAATCCTAAAAAGTGCTCATTCCTGAAAGAAAAAGTAGAGTACCTAGGCTTCGAGGTGCGCCGAGGTCAAATTCGTCTGAATCCACGAAAGATAGTTGCACTTACCGCTTTACCACCGACCGGCGCTCTTAATAATCAAGGTAGATTTTATGATTTTCATTTTGATTCGGGTGCTGAGTGTTCACTAATAAAAGAAAGCGTTGCATCAAGTTTCAATGGTAAAAGAATTGCTAAAACTGTCTCTCTAACGGGAATTGGTCAAACCAGTGTATTCAGCACCCAGCAAATACTGTGTAATGTTGAAATTAATGATTATTGTTTAGAACTTTTATTACATGTTTTACCCGATGTGTATATGCGTAGTGATATTATGCTAGGTCGTGAAATATTGAGTCAAGGCTTCGTTATTAACTTGTCAACAAATAATTTTAGCATTTCAAAACAAAATAAATTTGACAGTTTTAAATTGTGACGTTTTAAACCGATTCTAGTATCAGTAACGACTTTAGTAATGTTGACACAGATATACCCTCTTGTAAAAAGTCAGATCTTTTAACTATTTTAGGTGAATATTCCAGTTATTTTACAACAGGTTTTGCCAAAAACTCGTGTAACTACAGGTGAACTCGAAATTCGATTAATTGATCCGAAGTATAGAGGTCCTTTTAGGGTATCGGAGGTACTTGAAGGTAATCGTTATGTTCTTAAAGCCCTTAATTCCAATAGAACCTATAAGTACGCACATGACAGACTTAGGCGAATGCCTGCGAATGACATTACCAATGACACGCTGACATGTGATCGTGATGATAATCTGTGCGAACTTGACGGGGATGGACCGTCATGTTCTAATTAATGTTGAGTTGACTGATTGAGAGTGGTTTACGGATACCGGATAGAGGTATTCAAGAGTCACTGGATGGAAGTGACTAGACTGGTATACGGAAGCTGGATGGAAGTTTCTAAGAGTCACTGGATGGAAGTGACTAGACTGGTTTACGGAAGCTGGATGGAAGTTTCCAAGAGTTGCTAGATTGAGGCAACTAGACTTACTTGACTGACGTTACTCTATATGGATTGTGTATACTGTAGCCTTGTTTTGGAATTATTTACCTTGTGTGTGCCATGCCGTTTGGTTTAAAGAACGCCAGTTCAGTTTATCAGCGGGCTATAGCAAAAGCTTTAGGTGAATTAGCTCATAGTTATATTGTTTCTTACATTGATGACCTGCTGGTATTGTATTCTACAGGAGAGCAGGGGTTGGAACGTCTACGACGTGTCTTAGATGTGTTCATTAAGAATGAAAAACGTAATCAAGTTAAACTAGATCCTAAATTTTAAGGACCGTATAAAATTTAATTGTTAGATGGTGATAGATACCGACTAAAATCTTTGTCTTCAAATCGAACCTACAAATATTCGCACGATCGGGTCCGTAGGGTGCCAGACCATCAAGTTCCTATTAATTTTGATATCGAAATTAATGTGACCTCAGAGTCTAAATGAATGAATTTTCATATGCGATGTACAAGTTACTGACCGGTTTTTTAAATTGTGACTTTGACAAACCCTTGACAGACAGTAGTATGTATTTGTGGCAGAACCGAAGGACCGAGTTTTCTGCTGTAGCCGATGGATAGTGCTACATGTGTGTGTGTGGGAAACCGAAGGACCGTGTTTCCGTAGTAGGTAGCCGATGGACTGTGCTACATGTGTGTGTTGGAAACCGAAGGACTGTGTTTCCATAGTAGATAGCCGAAGGACTGGCTATATGACTAACTGTTTACTGTAATGTTGACCGAAGGAAAGGTCTGACTGATTTAAACGTATGTGCGAGTCTGCTTATCTTTTATTTTTTATGTCTTTACGTAAAGATTTTGGGAACTTGACGGTCGATGAGCGATTTTTGTGATTTCATGAACTATTGTAATAAGAAGTCTTTAAATTTAAGTTAAGGCAGAATGGCCGAGCGCAGATACTTCCTTTAGTTATCTTGTTCACAGATTCATCGGTTCTACCCGAGGACGGGTAGTCTGTCAAAATGGCCGTGTCGGAGATCAAGATGTCATATCCTACAGTCGGATCTCCAACGCCATCTATTTTCAATCGTTGAAATACAGTGAAAGTGTTTGTGATTCCTAATTAAGCTTGTTTACTACACGCCGCATTCTTTATTTCGAATTTTGGAAGTTGTCGGACACACCTAACGGCACGCCAATCGACCCATCTACGTCATATATATATTTTTTATGTATGTTCACCGATATTTCCGTCAATTATAGACGGATTTCAATTTTTTTTTTGTTTTTGGATAGAGTTCACTTCTGAGGTGGTCCCATTTTCACCAGGTCAGGGTCTGATGGTAGGATACAGGAGAAATCTAGGGCAACCACCGAAAATTGTATGCTCGTATGGTGCCTTTGTTACGTAATCATGTCTTACACAGGTATATGCTTCAGGGTATCAACATCTGATGCTGCTGTGCTGATGATGAAGCTACAGAACTCCATAACGGTTAGGAGTTAGGAGACAGTACGGCAATTGGTCGATGAAAACTATTTAGTAGTATGTAGGGCTAACGTGTAACTCGAATCAACATCTGATGCTGCTGTGCTGATGATGAAGCTACAGAACTCCTTAACGGTTAGGAGTTGGGAGACAGTACGGCAATTGGTCGATGAAAACTATTTAGTGGTATGTAGGGCTGACGTGTTACTTGAATCGAGATCTGATGCTGCTGTGCTGATGATGAAGCTACAGAACTCCACGGTACTGCAATTGGTCGATGAAAACTATTTAGTAGTATGTAGGGCTAACGTGTTACTTGAATCAACATCTGATGCTGCTGTGCTGGTGGTCAAGCTACATAACTCCTTAACGGTTAGGAGTTAGGGGACAGTACTGCTATTGGTCGATGGAAACTATATTTATGTAAGGCTGACGTGATACTTATACGGGTAGGAACTACTCCTGAGATGGTAACGATGAAACCCTTAATATATAGGTATATACAGGATGTTTTTTCGTTGCCACCCTTAACGAAGGGAACGTACTCTATACATCAAATAAAGTAAGTTTATGCAAAAAAAAATGCTGGGTAACGATGTAATTTTTTTTTTATTTGATCGGGCGAAATTTACAGAGTCCAGTGTTTATGCTAGTTGTTTCATAGACAAATATTAATTATTTCTCGTGAAAAAATCTTGCTACACGCGTCAATATGCATTTATGCAAAAAAACGCAGTCTATTTACTCAACTTTGGACCCTAATATTTTGGGAACCAGACACTTCCCAGGTATGCTTCCATGGAGAAAAATCATCGTGATGATGAGGAGATTCCGTAGTTTTCGGGAACGTTGACGACCAAAAATCACCCTGTATATAAACTAGCATCTATTTAAGTTCACAACGCAATAACAAAACTAAAAATCAAGAAATAAACTGACTTTAAAAAAAAATTTACCTACTTAAAAAAACACAAACGACAAAAACTTTAACTAAAAAGCCATAAATAACGTAACTAATTTATCTACTTAATAGACATTAAATTTCTAAAATTATTTAAATATTTACAACTGAATACCCAATACTTTAACAAAGTCATCTTTAACTATTTATAATTATCACTTAATTTTTGGAATCGGTGCCAGCCAAACACTTTGCCACTTTGTGTTTTTTGAAGTCGGTTATTTTTTTTTAAAGTCAGTTTATTAGGTTTAAATTCTGTGCGGTTTATTCCATGTGGGTGTTGGTAAACTTCGAAATATAACATGAAACTAAAATTTTATTCAACATTTTTTCCTCTGCATAAATAGAAATCAATAGCAATAGACATACTGGACTTAGTACATATTAAACCTACATTTATGATCCATAATGTCATTATCTCTCCTGTTATAATGATTTATAATGTATTCATTTAAATCGCTACTAGCATTTGTTACTAGCTAGTTTTTATGACCAGCTTGCCTAACTAACTTGCCTTAAAGGCAATAAAAACTAGTAACAAATGCTAGCACTTTTTTCAATTCATTGATTTGATTTCAATTCATCTCTTTAAATAAACATACATGAAAAACCCGAAAATTATCCACAAATTATTAAGCATAAAAAATGCGTATAAATCAAAGAATCGACCAATACTAGACAGATTTCTTAATCTGATATCCAACAGAAGGGGATACGGCCTTTTACCAAAAATAACCTTATATAAGTATTTAAATTTATCAAAAAAATTTCATTTCATCGAGTCATTTAGTCACGGAAACGCAGCTGTTAGGCGTAAATTGAAATATCGTACTTCATCAAAATTGCAAAAATTTAACTTGCAAATAGAATTTTTTCATCCTTTGAATCTGTGCTAATGCGGGGCTTTATTGGAACACATCAGCTGCATCTCCTTCCGTAAGTCATTCTCTCAGGCGATGAGCAAGCAACTTGACATTGATATTTCATATCTGTTCCAGATATACTGAACGTGGCTGTGGTATCTCCTTTACGATCCTGTAACTCTGGCCACCTCATTTTGGCAACACAGCCATGTGTATATGTAATGAAACATTTTAAAGTAGATACTTAGGTATTTTAGTAACGAAGGCCTCTAACAGAGTTACAAGGAATTATAATCTTCTATATTCTATCTACTATGCTGCTCTGGGAGTGAAAAAATAACGTGTAATACTACAGCTGTTTCTCTTCCCGGGCATACTGTACAAGCCAGTAGAGGGACAAGAGGGTCTTGGTGTTTTGTAGGCGATGGGTTGACCACCTGTCACTACTAACCGAACTTGTACATCTCAACTATACCCTAAAAATTGGTCAGAAGTGGCACCATGTGGTTCTATCGGCCCTTAGTGCTCTGCCTACCCCGTAAGGGATAAAGGCGTGATTATATGTATGTATGTATATTCTAATCTTGCTTCTATATATGGTACTTATACAATTAGTTTTCTATTACTGTTCGTCTCCCTAAAACATGAAATCGGCTCAGCCGATTTTAATGAAATTTTCTGTTTATCTTAAAGTGAGCCCAGGGGAAGTTTACGCTTTACTTTTTGTATCTGGTTCCAGGAATCCTGCTGCCATGGCACATTAGTACTAGAATAAAATATTTAAATCAAATTCTTTTATTGATTTGAAGCAAAAATTCATATATTTTCACCGTATACACTATACGCGTATCTTAGGATAATTCATCGAACACAGACAATTATCCCACGCCCCCACCGGGAATCGAACCTTGTACGAAACGCGAAACCAATCTAATTACATCTAAATTGGTGTTAGATTACGCCTGTGTGGCCTACTGACCTAGCCTATTCACGTGTAACAAGGGTCAAACTACACCGAGACGCAACGATTTGGGCTTTCTTTAACAGACCTTTATATTAGACGGACTTTTCAAAATTTAATTAGTGACGGATTTGCCGGAATTTACAACTGCAATCTTTGTTAGGTGTAAACTCAGCATGATTTGCCGGAAAGACGATATCAAATTTGGAAAATGGTGATCTCAGGCAATGCTTAGTTTTTTGTTGCCCAAATTGACGCCTAAGTTGCCTTATGGCATACTCTGGGGGAGACCTACGTCCAACAGTGGATAGGCTGATGTATGAGTGTATACAGGGGATTTTTGGTCGTCAACGTTCCCGAAAACTATGTAATCTCCCCATCATCACGATCATTTTTCTCCATGACCTGGGAAGTATCTGGTTTCCGAAATATTAGGGTCCAAAGTTGAGTAAATAGACTGCGTTTTTCTGCATAAATGCACATTGACGCGTGTAGCAAGTTTTTTTCACGACAAATTATATCATCTGTCCATGAAAAAACTAGCATAAGCATTGGACACTTTAAATTCGCCCGATCAAGAAATAAAAAAATAAAAATAAAAAATTGCATCGTTTCCTAGCATTTTTTTTGGCAATAACTTGCTTTATTTGATGTATAGAGTACGTACCCATCGTTAAGGGTGGCAACGAAAAAACACTCTGTATAAGACTTTAGAGAGTACCCAATTTCTGCTATTTGATACCAGTATTCACCTCAAGATTGGAATTAACGCGTAATTTTATAATTATGGAATGCGGCGGTAGGCTCACCCCTTACCACGTGGGACTTGATGGGCTAAATGGTGAAAAGTGTGTGTGTGTAATTTACACACTTCTGCCCAACCTCTGGGGGATAATGGGCGTGACTATCATCATCATCATTTACAGCCCTGAGAAGTCCACTGTTGGACATAGGCCTCCCCCAACAACCTCCACTCCGGCCGGTCGGAAGCAGCCTGCATCCAACCGACGCCCGCAACCTTGGCCAGGTCATCCGTCCACCTCGCGGGTGGCCTTCCCACGCTGCGCTTGCCGATACGTGGTATCCACTCTAGAACTTTCCGACTCCATCGGCCATCAGTTCTTCGAGCTATGTGCCCTGCCCATTGCCACTTCAGCTTGCTGGACCGTTCAGCTATGTCGGTGATCTTTGTACGTCTGCGGATCTCCTCATTTCTGATTCGATCACGCAGAGAGATCCCAAGCATAGCTCTCTCCATCGCTCGCTGTGCGATCCTGAGCTTTTTTATGAGGCACATAGTTAGAGACCACGTCTCGGCACCGTAGGTCATCACCGGCAGCACGCACTGGTTGAATACCTTCGTCTTTAAGGACTGGGGTATCTTGGACACAAATAAGCTTCGTAGTTTCCCGAACGCTGCCCAGCCGAGTTGGATTCGCCGAGTTACCTCCTTCTCAAAGTTGGACTTACCTAGTTTGACCGTCTGTCCCAGGTAAACATACTCGTCAACAACTTCAAGCATCGAGCTCCCAACCAGTACAGGAGTGGGCGGCACATGGACGTTCGACATGATCTTCGTCTTGTCCATGTTCATCTTCAGGCCCACCTGTTGGGAGACTCGATTGAGGCCATCGAGCATTGTGCTTAGATCCTTCAGCGATTCTGCCATGACCACGATGTCGTCTGCGAACCGAAGGTGAGTGATGTATTCGCCATTGATATTGATGCCGAGTCCTTTCCATTCGAGAAGCTTAAAGGCGTCTTCCACTGCATTGGTGAAGAGCTTCGGAGAAATAACGTGACTATACAGGGTGATTTTTGGTCGTCAACGTTCCCGAAAACTACGGAATCTCCTCGTCATCACGATCATTTTTCTCCATGGAAGCATACCTGGGAAGTGTCTGGTTTCCAAAATATTAGGGTCCAAAGTTGAGTAAATAGACTGCGTTTTTCTGCATAAATGCACATAGACGCGCGTAGCGGGATTTTTTCACGAGACATAATTAATATCTGTCTATAAAAAAACTATCATAAACACTAGATACTATAAATTTCGCACGATCAAGGAATTAAAAAAAAAAAAAATATCCCAGCATTTTTTTTGGAATAAACTTACTTTATTTGATGTATAGAGTACGTACTCTTCGTTAAAGGTGGCCACAAAAAAACACCCTGTATAGAATAGAATAGATTTTTATTTGAAAATTACACATACACGGACAGAAGTAACATAGAAAAGGACAATAGAAATAGGGTAGAAATACAGATCCAAAGAAGTAAGTAGACAGGTAGAAGCAACATGAAACGAAGAACAGTAAGTAGAACTGTGTGCCCTATTTGAAGCCCGTCAGTCCCGTGTACGTGCAACCGCCAAACGGGTCCCTTTTCAGCTGGATGCTACTAAGACAAGATAGGCGTGCCTACCTTGCAAGCAGCGCTGGTTTTCAAAAGGGACCAATTAGGAGCTGACGTTATGGAAGGTACCTATAGAATATACATACATACATGAGTTACAGATTATAATATATAAATATATGTACATATCCATAAGTTAAAATAAATATGTAAGTAATAACATGCAAAATATATAAATAAAACAATGCAATAAAATATGTAATATGCATGCAAAGTCTATTAGTTCACTTGTTTTCCGCCTTAAGTCTCAAGCTTGTTATGTTTATTATGAAAAACGCAAAGGTATTTTTGATTTAAACCATCTGGCGGGCACTTTGTACGGAGTACAATAGTTTAAAAATTTTTCCATTATTAGTTAATGCAATTTAATTCCTTTGATACGAGGTATTTTTTTCTTTATTATTTTTGCTGCGTCTGGCAAATGTATTTAATAATAGCGGTACTTAAATTTTCCACTCGGTTGAATTATTTAAATTTGTACAAAGATCTCTGCATTTTATGTTACTACAATTTTTTCTTGGAAAATATAATATCAGACGTATGTACAAATGTTTAAGTTATAATAAAACACTTTATTATTTGCTTTGCATGACATGTTACTTTCGTTGGTGGGTTCGACTAATGACCTCACCTACCCTGAAATTACGCACAGACTATTAAAACGAATGGGCCGCGTGGTGCCGGCAGAGTAGAATTTGTACCACACCATATCTGCCCGTGGGCATCGTACGAGGCGATTAAGGGTTTCCGGGAGGTGGGCAGCAGCGCCTCCCGTGTTGACAACATAGTCCAAAATACAAACTGCGGTCACCAACCTGCGTGGTGACTATGGACAAGTACCTCCCATGGCAGTCTTGTGGCGTGCCCTGGGGGAGGCCTACGTGCAGCAGTGGACTGCAATAGGTTGAAGACGAAGGTACGATATATGTATAACGCATGTCGCACTGGCGCTAACATCTTGAAATACCTATTAAGAATAATTATCATTCATATTCTGTTTCTTTATTATACACTTAACACTACAATAAATACAGAGAAATTTCCATAAGAAAGGCAGATAAAAATTTTCATAACAAAGGCATACAAAGGCGTGCTATACTCTGCAAGAGATTTCTTCCAGCAACATCAGTCAAACATTTAGTATTTGTGTCCGAAAAGCGGTGATAGACTCACTCCATACTATATTATGTGGGAAATTTGTCTAGCCTCTTTGAGAATAGTCAGGATCATATAAATACATACTGCACACGTCTGTGTTTCCGAAATTAACTAACCATAACTGCAAGATCATAGATGAGACCCCACAGCCACATTTTAGTATATCGGGGACAAATAAAATGTAATCACGAATGTGTGTTGGATATTATTATTGTTTCCTTGTCAGTAAAATTGCCTGGAGCGTAGCATGATAGCATAATTTCGTAGTCGTCTACGCATTACTACGAATTTCGTAGTTCTCAGTATACAAAGTAAGGACTATGCATTGCATTGGCAGAAACCAAAACACCAAAGTCAAGTGAATGCAGTGAAGTATGTATGGAGTCACTTTGAAAGATAGAATAAGAAATGAGGTGATCAGAAAGAAGTGTGGTATAAATAAGGACGTGGTGACGAAGATTGAGAAGGGTATGTTGAGGTGGTTTTGGGCATGTGGAGAGGATGAGTGAAAGTAGACTGACAAAGAAAGTATACAACGGAAGAGTGGATGGAAGGGTTGGAAGGGGAAAACCTCGCCGGACTTTCACCGATCAAATTGGTGAAATTTTAAAGAAAGGTCAGGTCAAGAGTACCCTGAACCGACAAGCGTGCATGAAGAATATCATGAAAGTAGATGAAGCGAAATAGGTGTGTCAGGATCGTAGCAAATGGAGATCCGTGATCTCTGCCTACCCCTTCGGGAAAAAGGCGTGATTATTATATATGTATGTATGTATATTAGCATCTACCTAATATCTCATATTATTACCCAACAGTTCGCCAGAAAAAAGGGTCCGTAAGATCATAACAAAATAATATTACTTATTCTTCTGAATATAACACCAGACTAGGTAATCAGATCACCTACCCGCCTGCCCAGCGTAGTAGCTGTGGGCAAAAACCCCCCATGGCAGTAGCCTTGTGACGTGCTCTGGGGGAGGCCTTCGTCCAGTAGTGGACTGCAATAGGCTGAAGAAGAAGAAGGTAATCAGCTGCACAGACGCTAAAATGTTTCACTCTGTAAGCGGATTCTGTCGTGATTTATATTTTCCATGTAAAAGACTTGTAAAGTATTCCTTCCAATGATTATACTTAGCTATAGACCAGCGAGTGACAGGATCTGGATTATTAGATCAGAATCTAGGTAACTATGGAGCATAATGAAAATCTTTTAGCGCCAAGTACGTAGCTTAATGTTATGTGTACGGGGTTTTACCAGAGCGCCTGAGAGTAAAGTAGCATTATAACAGTGAGGTCAGCCTAACCCCGCATCGTGGATATCGTATCGTACATATCGTATCGTACAAAATTCAACATGGCGGCTATATTTATTGTATTTTGACAGGATAAGTGTCGATAAATCTGTTTATTGACAGATTGCCTGAAAGATAAATTAGATGTCTCTATCTTGATTGAGTTTTAGAAAATCAAAATTTATCCTTCAGATACACTATCTAACCGTTGGAAAACTCTGCACGAAATAAAAAAAAATATAATTTTAATAATTTATTTATAAGAATTGGCCGCGTGCTGCCGACTGAGTAGAATCCGTACTACCCCATGTCTGCCCGTGGGTATCGTTCGAGGCGATTAAGGGTTTCCGGGAGGTGGGCAGCAGCGCCTCCCGTGTTGTCAAAATAGTCCAAAATACAAACTGCGGTCACCAACCCGCCTGCCCAGCGTGGTGACTATGGGCAAATACCCCCCATGGCAGTTTTGTGGCGTGCCCTGGGGGAGGCCTACGTCCAGCAGTGGACTGCAATAGGCTAATGATGATGATGATTTATCACGATTAAGACTAATCTAATAAAACCTCTCAAGCTCAAATGCGTCCACAGAACATCATACCTCCCTATATACTCTCTAGTGCAACAAGCGATTTGGGCTGTAGGGTGTGCCAAGAGAATATACAAACATACCCTTGAAAAACATAACCCTCCTTCTGGCGGAGTCGGGTAAAACATAGTACTATAAAGTATTAGCTCTAACCGGAGTGCAGTCCTTACAAAACGTCGTCTCCTGTATTGTGCTCGTGTTATGCATGCAGTCTTCGCACGTTTATTCTTAGATGTAGGACGTGGATGTAGGCCGGGAGCTAATATACACTTTGTGCTAGCCTAGCGGAGAATCACTTTGTTCTGAGGCTGTGTGTTTTAGAAAATAAGGAGGTGGATTGCAGTTTGATACTGCTAGAGATTTATGTTGTTATTAATTTAATAATTACACATAGACACGAGAATTTTATGTACAAGATTATAGAAACATTCATTGAAACCGGAAACCATACATACATAAATATATTGAAGAGAAAGTCGGGTTAGCTATTCTATTTATAAGTTACGAACGGCTGGACCGATTTGTATTATAATTATGTTTGTGTTTTTGGATTTGTCTTTGGGAATGTCTAGCCGTTTAAGCTACTATTTTTTATGAAATATCTAACCATGTTTACCTACACCTACCGAGGTTTTAAACCAGGATAACCAACTACAACAATGGGTCGTCAAACTCTATGACAATTTTTCGTAAAATCACGCAACAATATCGTATTCCTAATAATAAAATCTCGTTCTTCTCCCGCATTATAATACCTCGAAATGAAATATCAGATACTTTCGCGCTTGCCAACTGGCAACATTGTTACAAATACAAAGATCGCAAGAATAATACTTCACTTGCGGCGAAACAGCAAAAGTTATTGGAAAACTTTAATGCTGGCCTTAAAACTTTTATTACGATGCCAGTTGTTTTGTGCGGTTCTGTTTTGGTGTCGGCAATATTAGCATAAAATTAGGGTACTCTATGATATCTTATCACCAACCCGCCTGCCCAGCGTGGTGACTACGGGCAAAAACCACAATGGCAGTGCACAGCCTTGTGGCGTGCCCTGGGGAAGCCTACGTCCAGCAGTGGACTGCAATAGGCCGATGACGACAATGATGATGATATCTTACACATCTTGATAGATTACTTATGTTTTTTTTTATGTAAAGATTTGATGATGTCATATTTAGGGCAGATTTTTCCAAAATTCAGACTTTTTGACGGAAAGTTGATACTTTATCTCGATCAAATTATAGAAAATGACCGCATCTTTATTTATCAGTCAGAAGTATTGGAAGTTTGACAGTTGGTCGATAGCGTTACGGACTATCGAGAGGTTCGTGCTTACCCCTCTGTTATGCTATTCATAACTGTATGTTGAGAAATATCTAATATTTATTGAAATTCTTATAACTAAGTATCCTTGCCACATGATTAATATACAGGGTATTAGTGAGAGCCAGGCAAATATATGGCGACTTCAGACCATGATTCTGAGATGAAAACCACTGAAATTTTTCGCAGGAAAATTCCTTAATTTCTTTTTCATTTTTTCAGGAAAAAAATGTGTAGTTCGTTTCATTAGGCCTTATATAATGAACTAAAAACAAAATTTTGACCGATGGATGATTTTCAAAAAAAAAAATTGTGCCCAGAAAAGTCAAATCCAAAAAACAGTAATGTATCACATAATAACCTATAAGCCCGTTTAACTAGTCACAGAATCGCCTGATACAATTGGCACAGAAAGCAAACATTGCAGATAATCAAATTAAAAATACATTTCCTGCGAGTAATAACACTGTCGTATAATTCAAAACAATGGTACTTGTTCAGTATTTCAGTATTTGCCTGGCGGTCACACACACCCTGGATAGGTAGTTACTAGTATATTCCTTATTCTATTATTTATGTGTAAATTAATTATAGTTAAATAAATTACTTTGGATTTAAGATACTAAATTTTTTTTATTCTTATTGAAAATTACAATTTCTATTATTTATGTGCTATAAAATAAATTAATTACTGTTGGCTAGTTTCACATTTATCTTAAATAAATTACGTGATATAATTTGGATTTGGATAGATACTAAAAAATTTTTTACTTCTTTTAACTTCCGCGTTCAATAGGAAAATCACGAGTGTGAGATAATTTCTTAATGTTAATAAAAATCTAAGTAATGCATATAAAATTCGTGTCCCGCTTTATCTAGCATTGTGTGTTATTTATAATATAAAATAAGCTATATCGACATTCCGATATTAATTTTAATTTATTTAATATACAACTGTTGGCTGCACCACATTACATACCTACAGTTTCAAGGATGTAGGTAGGTACATTTATCTATCCACCAATCACATTACAGCGTGATGATCTCGTGCTCGTGCACTTCTACACATATCAAGCAAAAAAATGAGAACTACCGAACAAATACTTCCTCTTTCACTTAATAATTTGTAGTGAGTAAATACGTGATTGGTTCAACGCTGCCGTTGTAGGTCAACGTTAATGCTAGTGAGTAGTGAGTGAAACGAGTACGAAGTAAGAACTGGCTCACTCAATTCCATATAAAAACCAACCCCACTACGAGCACCAACTCCACTAATATTCAGAGCGCCAGATGTACAAACCTAATAAAAATGCATAACATAAACATAAAATTACATTATTTCCGAAATTCATTATGAATTCATTCTTTTAATTAAATAGTGATGTTCGACAACTTCTTTAAACTTTCAAGAAAAGTGCTAACATCGTCAATACTTTGTTTCAATTGTGCTTCAGTATATTCCCTCACTACATCCTCATCGTAAAACGATTTCATTTCAAACACTATAAGTCTCTTCAAACGAATCAATTCAGATAGCGTTTTATTGATTTCATCTTGCTTAGTAATAGCGTAGTGTCTACTCACAATAGAATTTTTGTGATAAAAACGTACGACATCAAACATGTATTTCTCACTTTCCTTATAACTGTTTATGGTATTGTCAAACACATTTAACAGATTATATAGCATGTGGCCATCGTATTCACACTCCGTACTATTAAAACTACGTAAGTTTGATAATCTGTACCTACAATTTAGGGTATTCCTCAAAACTTTTGAAACTTGTCTTCTAAACATGTCTGCACTATCTTCTCCAAAATTGCCAAAACCTTTTGGGACTCCATTTTTAAATTGATTTATAAGTATCAAGTTGGTAACAAGACTGGGAATCGACACTGGTAACAATTCACATACTGGGTCCATATGAGAATATTTTGACCATCCTGTTAAAATGATTCCTTTGAATCTAGTAAGCCCAAAGCCTCCTAGACGATAGTCAATGATATTTTTAAGAACTGTGAAGTGGTTATTGTAGCGATTTTCAATGTTGGGAATGATAGTCATATGACCTTCTGCACCTTTGAAAGCGGTTGCAAGCCAAACGTCCTTGAAGTTTTTGAAGTAGGTGTATAAGTTTTTGTGAGGTAATTGTACATTGATTTCGTAATTCCAATATACTGGTTCAATGGTATCTGACGGTTTGACTTCATGTAAGAATCTGGGATGGATTTTCCTCATCATGTCATCCCAAATCAGTACGGTGGCCGTATTTGAGAACGACTGCACGATTTTTTCTGTAGTTTTAATATGATCAGCATATAATTGCCTGTAACAAAATCTTTGGATTAAAAATTTCATTTCATTTATTCGCCAGTTTGTAACATTACATAACCTTGGTAAGTCATAATACATATACAATCATTATTCTATAATATGTCATACAATTTAATTAAATAAATATGTCAAGCATTTTCTACCTATCTTTGACTACTACTCCTGATTACAAATCATAAAAACTTATTCCAAGCCTTACATAAAAATTAATTTAAATGATTCCACCTTTATAATATATAACTTTACCGTTTATTGCACTTGCATCGGCTGCATTTAAAGACAACCTATACATTCCCACACAATAAAGAACATAGATGTACATATTCCCAAAATGATTGCTAAACTGCAAGATGACAAGGAAGATCCTAGAGTGGCATTTAGCATAGCTGACCCAGGTGTAAAAGTTGAGTGACAATTTAAGTTACTGACTAATTCCCTATACAGGATGTACATATATATACTCACGTATCATTCAGCCTGCGAGTTTTACAATCGGTACATTTATTAAAAGCGTATATCTCATCGCAGCCGATATGTATATGTTTTAGCTTCGTTATATCCTCGTGAAAAGTAATTATCTGTGAAAACAAACGATAAAAATTGGGTTTTGCGTGAAAGAATCACATACAGACGTTTACACTTTCTTAAAAACTGCATTAGTTGGATTGTGGTTTCACTCATCATCATAAAAAAATCATACAAACATTAAACGACTTTTTATCAATACAAAATCATGGTCGTAGCCAGAACGCACCGTAATCCAGTGAATTTTGTAACTGATATCAAAATAAAGCAAAAATTTATTTTCCCTTGAAATTTAAATGAAGAGAACATTTTCTGATAACGTATAATTAAATTAATTTAATTCGTACCACCCCATATCTGCCCGTGGGTGTTATACGAGGCGATTAAGGGTTTCCGGTAGGTGGGCAGCAGCGCCTCCCGTGTTGACAACATAGTCCAAAATACAAACTGCGGTCACCAACCCAGCGTGGTGACTATGGGCAAACACCCCCCATGGCAGTCTTGTGGCGTGCCCTGGGGGAGGCCTACGTCCAGCAGTGGACTGCAATAGGCTGATGATGATGATAATTAAATTATCAGTTATTAATTTGCTTCATTAATTTATGAAGATACGAAAATACATACTTGTTTTAGCATTTCTTTTATGAGTTCTTTGGTTCCACTTTTACTGGGACATATGGAGTCCACGTAAGCTGGGTCTTCCCTCAAATTCTTATATTCTGGTAGTTTTAAAGCCATTTCTAAATGGCCAAATGTTTGTATTAATGGTATTATTTCAAAGCCGTGACTAGAAGCTGTTGTAAGAAACTGCTTTAGCTGAAATTGTTTTTTATAAAAATCTATAAAATTAATACAATAGTATTTTTAGACTTGTTTGGTAACTTAGAAAAAAGTCCATCTGTAATGGGTAATGGTAGGTATATACCATATCTGGCTGCTCAATTTATAAAATTTTAACATCGCAGAGATTATTTAAATAAAATATAACTGTATATAGGGTACCTGGAAACCATCAAATGAAATGGCATCAAAACAGAAATATAAAAAGAACACATATACATTAACAAACACTCACCGCAGTTCTCGAATAAGCTCGCTTTGAGCTTAGATTAGCAATTCTCCCTTCATAAGGAAACATGTCCTCATACTCCATCAGTAAACCATTAGCTCCGTGATTCTTTAGCAATGGTAGTATTGATTCCAAATAGGCCAATTTTGGGGGCATCCCTTTTAAGTCAAAGTGGACCACTATATTTGGCAACTCTAAGTATACTATCTTATTCAATCTATGATACATTGGTATGAGAATTAAATGCACTAGTAACACATACAGTGAGAGCCCCAATAATAGGATGTTATAGTGCTTCCGATTCAACAGTTTAAGTTTTGCAAAACATCTCTTCAAACTTCCTGACGCCGTGTTCTGCATCTTTATTATTAGATATTACATATATATTATTATATAATGAGGTTTTCTCAATCTCTATCTAAAATAAGTTTTCGTGATTTTATTTTGCAATTTGATCTTTTGACATATCTGTTTTTTTTTTCATTACTTTTTTTATTGTGTATCGATCTTTTTCATTTCATTTCCACTCGTCGTCCATCAACAATCCGTAATAGAGACACTGTTATTTTGTATTACTAGTAATTCTTTGGCTTTAGTTATTATACATATAGCTGAGCCATCTATGGTAGATAAATCTAAATCCTAGAACTTTATAAAGAAGTCTATTAGAATATAATACCAGGGCCAAACAAGAACTAGTGGCCGCTTCCCTTTTTATCACCCCCACACACCTATGTAATAAAAACATATTACTTTACTCTCAATATAAATCTAGAACTTCAGAACCTTAAGATTTACCCCCATTTCTAAAGACAGTTTCACATAATAATACCGCATTTCCTTAAATTTTAATGCACACTGAATGGCTGATTCACAGAGAGATCGCGTAGAACATACTAAGCGGAGTAACGTACTGTCTTAAGCGCATATATAAGGATTCAGGCTATACCTATAATAATTCAGTGGATACATTCATAATACGACTCATGTCGGACAAGCAGAGTGGAGTGCAGCGGAGTTGATGGTAAGTAGGGTAAGTGAAAAAACCGGCCAAGTGCGAGTCGGACTCGCGCACCGAGGGTTCCGTAGAAACCTGTAGGTATATAAGTAAATGTTCACCCATCACGACAATCGAGTCATAGAAAAATATGTGATGTAACTAGAAATTTAAATTTTTCGAAATTTTTCTTTTATACTCGTAAGTGACAACTTTATGTATGTATAACAGCTATTTTTGTTTTAACCATTTCGCTTGATATTTCTCTTCTGAGGCATACAGACCTATAATAGACCTACATATAATGATCAATGTCAATGACCTTACAAAAATAATTATATGATAGATTTTAATTAAATGTAAAATACAAAATCGCAAAACAAAAAGGTATTTATATTTCTCTCCTATTCCATCAAACGGGATCCATTGAAGTGCCACCTAATTACCAAGTGAGAACAAAGCTAAGGCTAATGGATACTTATCGTGACTTCAGATTTAGTTTAAGGTTGGCTGTGTTTAATCCGCACTGTCTGAGTCTCGGCACGTCTTTGTGACCTCCAATTTCATTGGGTAACTTACAAATTAATAGCTACTGAGAGCTCATTGGTTGGTTTGAAACATTGTGGGTTTGTATTCATTATTTTGGAGTATTTGTCGTTTCGCACCACTTGTAATTTATACCGCGGTGCAAATTGTCCATGATTCCTTTTTTAGGATTCTTTCGCACCCGGTGTGAATCGCTTAAACATTTTTTTGTATGGGTCGATTCAGATCGCAGTGAACTCCTAAAAAATAACTAATAAAAACAGGCAAAGTTATTGAATATTAGGTATTAGTATTAGGTATAATTATTTGGTAGTGTGACAACTCCGCTTGCCCCCTAACATCCGTGTTGAGAATAGTAAAGCCAATTAGCTGAATACCTTTGCAAGAAACTATTTCGTTCTTGCACAGATGCCAGGGATTCATAGCTTTATGTGATATAATAATACTCTTATTCTTATTCTTTATAGTACACACACATAGATAAAAAATAACACAATTAAAATAAATATTGTACAAAGGCGAGCTTATCTCTTTAAGAGATCTCTTCCAGCTATCCCGGACAAATAAAATCTACTCTATTTCTGAATGGCGAATAATACTGTAGATATACTATCCTACGAGTAAGTATGTTAGTGAGTACTATATCATTCATAACAGAGGTTTAAAAGAAATGTGGCTGGCAAAGGTACCTACTTTTATGTTTTTCAAAATAAGTCAGTAGGTAGCTGTTGCACCTTAACATTTAAAGGTTTTTAAATATGAAGACTGTAATTTGGGTAAGATAGTTTTACTCCGTACAATTGCAAAATACAGTGTTTAGTTAGCAAGACAATTTTGCACTCGTGGCTCGTGACGACCGGCGTTTTGCGAATTGCACCGAGCTAGGCTGCTCGCGCGGGCTCGGGGGGCGGTACAGATATCTGCACCGTCTCGTTCCTGCTGAGATGTCCGTGCACATGCAGGACTATCGGGAATATTACCGCTAGGTAAGTGCTAAGGGTCTTTAAAAAATATAGGCAACATTTTATCTTGTAGATGAAGAAAAAGTTATAGCAAAATTTGCACCAATAACGGCTACACTTCTTTATTTTAAACATAATATTTATCTTCGAGAGACTTTCTCATGCTATTTAATAAACGTGCAAAATAAAGATAGAACAAACTATGGCATAAGTAAATTATTTACTGTACTATCAAAAAGTTTACAAGGTGTTACCAACTTAATTGCACATAGCATTCTCTTCTAATTAACAAGAATTACTGATGACAAACGTACGTTTCGCTGTTTTTAGGTAGGTATAGCGATTAAACATTATTCGACAAAACTGCATTGCAATAAAAAACATACACACATGATATATTTCAATACGGAGGAGATGAAAACCTGTAAAGTACATTATAACAAGACGACCCACTACTTAGTAGTAAATAGATAAGCTCGACATAATCTCATCACTGTTAAAAAGTCAACCGCTCTAAAGTTTATGAACATCGTACCTTGTTAAGGCTTGCATGGATGAGGTAAAAGGGAGGAGTCTGACAACGTGTATTCATGATCACCATTACGCCTCGTATTGGGTGATATGGTACAGGCTAATAATATCCAGTGTACATACTATCATACATATTAAAAGGAACACGCGTTCCTAAATTGGGGTACTTAGCAAAATTAATTATTAAATATCCACAAATACATACATATAATGACACCTTTATTCCTTACGGGGTAGGCAGAGCACCAAGGGCTGATAGAACCACATGGTGCCACACTATCCACAAATAAAAAAAATCCACACATTTACAACACATTAACTTACTTCCACACTAAGATCTCTAAGGTCTTGTGTGGTGGGTACTAAGCAACGATATATAAATGATGATCTCCGACCGTATTTCGGTCAAGGCGACCAATCTCTACGGAGATTGGCCAGGTACGCAGGAGATATTATAGTGCACAAGTGTGTGCGCAAACACAGATGCACTCTCTATTCCATTGTTATAGTATTCATATGTTGGCGCCACAAAAATGGCTGTCGATTTGAGTAGACCGTTAAATAACGGCACCGCTACCCTAGAAAACCATAGGTTTAGTTGCACTATGACTTTGATTAGACCCCTCCTCGTTTAAATACCTCCGTGGGTCCGTAGCTGACGAGTATATGTGTAGATGGGACCCTAAGGATATATGGGCTTCATTTTATTAGCGTTTGGTAGATTGCCGTGTTTTTATGTCGGTCATATTACGTGGAGATATAAAGGGCAGTGTTTTGGATATGGCATATGTATTTATTGCTTAGGCCATGGATACCTACTTCGATACCAAATCTACTTGTCGGACTCATAAGAGTTAGTTTACGGACTTGATATTAGGATTTCATGACTTTAACAACGAGGTGATTTAATAGCTAATTTTGTTTAAATACAACAATCAATGCATTCAATTAAGATAAAACTTTATTAGATTTTATAATAAGCTTCATTGTCGCATTTGTTTTTTCAAGATGCACCTTTATTTGCCTTCTCCATAGCTCATTAAAATCTTTTCACATCGATGTAAGCAGTTTATCTTGTCCTGTGAATTTTCAACTCTTTTTGCAGTGCTCGACGACGCGTTGGATGTTCAGAATCGATTGGACACGTGTGAAGTGGTCAAGTAGAAGTAAAGTGCCACCAACTTACTTGGTTCAGTGGCTAAAGTTGGTATAAACTGTTTATGTACTAACATTTTTGCGGGAACCGTTCTACTAGCGCCGCTGCGATGTTCTTTAGAGATACAAATTGGTATTGAATCTCTTTGAAAAATAAAACAGATGGAGATAATACACATTCTAGAGACTGATAGAGAAGTTTCTTTTGTCATACGACATAGAATGGTGACTATCGTGGGTGCAAATACGCTTTATGTAAACCAGTATGAATACCTATACATAAAGGGGATATTAAGTGAAAAAAAATAATATAATATACAGGGTGTAACAAAAGGGGTATGTTAAGCGAAAAGCTATGTAAATAGCCCACTAAAAGGAACCTACCTACTAAATTTCAGACTCGAAATCACAAGTTTATTTTTTCAAATTGTATGGAGAATTTCTAAACAACTCGGGAATGTTCATACAATTTTGAAAAATAAACATGTGATTTCGAGTCTCAAATTTTGGAAATAGGTTCTCTATAGCGGGCTATTTACGTAGCTTTTCGTTTAACATACCCTTTTTGTTACACCCTATATAATATCATGACTAAGATAAATTTATAAAAACACTTCTCTATTAATATAATCTAATAAGATTTTATCTCTTCCTTCCTCCGGCTTCTTTTTCTGACGCTCAGGTATGAACCTGAAATTTCTATGAGAACATGAAATAACGGAATATTTACGCGGACAAAGTCGTGGGCGGCAGTTAGTGTTATTTCTATTTATTATCTTTTCCCCCAATAGCGTCAGCAAATTTTAGCACATGTCGGAATAAATTAAAACTCCGCATTATTACCAAATAACTAAAACAACAATTTTGCAGCAGACAGCTGAATGAAAATGCAGACAAATTCGTAACGAAAATATAGGCTAAGAGATAACTGCGTTTTTGGAGATCACCTATAACCGTTTCAAAAATGCTTGTTTTATATTTAGAACTAGTGAACGCCCGCGACTTGGTCCGCGTGGATTGCAGAAAAACAAAAAGTCGAAATTATCCGTGATAAAAATATTTTCCCGGGATAAAAAAAAGTAGCCTATGTGTTAATCCAGAGTGTCAGCTAACTCCATACCAAATATTAAAATCGCTCCAGCGGTTTTTACGTGAAAGAGTAACAAACATCCGTACATCCATCCATACTCACAAACTTTCGCGTTTATAATATTAGTAAGATGTATAAGTATACTTAGAGCAATTTACAGATCAGTCATAACGTTACGTATAGCTATATATCTAACCCCGCCTAGATGTGATATTTCAGAATGAAGTTGTTTAATAGTTTTTATCGCCTTATTTCCTTAATCGAGCACGAAAATGAAATAAGTATGTTGTACGAGTATAACTAAATATTTTGTACAGTTAGTTTGTTATCTCAGATTATTGTCATTAAGGTATCTATCTTTCATTCAATCAATTAAAATCCGTGCATGAAATAAGTTAATTTGCACAGGCCCGTTACTGGAATCGAACCTACGCCCCACGATTGGAAGACGCACGTGTAAACCATTAGGCTATCACCGCTATTTATATCGTCATCGCGATCAGCCTATTTCAGTCCACTGCTGGACGTAGACCTCCCCCAGGACACGCCACAAGGCTGTGCACTGCCATGTGGGTTTTTGCTCCTAGTCTATTATTTATATTACCTATATGTATACCCAAAAATGAATTACCATCTACCATCATCATGAATGTTAATCAGCAATGCAGTTAGCTCCTAGTCTATTAGCACTTCCCTCACAAATGTACCTCCACTTTAAAGTTATATGAAACAATGTGTTGTTGGTTTAATTTTTGCTCTATTTTGCCATTCGCTGAGTTTACTCGCCTAATTTTGCATTGTGTGAGTTTTCTGTACTGTGAGTGAATTTCGTCAACGTTCTACTATGTTAATATCAAATAACTAACTATATGAAATGTTTTAGCATGTACTAACAGTCGGGGCTGTAGTTAGAGTCTAATTAGAGGTAGGGCAGCATAAGTTAAGGTAGGGCGGATTTTTTTTCAATAATCAATGACCATGTTATACAGGGTGTAACAGAAGGGGTATGTTTAGCGAAATGCTATGATAATTAGCCCACTGTAGAGAACCTATTCCTAATTTTGAAACTCAAAATCACATGTTAATTTTTCCATAAAGTAACCATATGTTTCAATTGTAATAATTTTGTCAGTCAGTGCTTAACTTAATAGCTCCTCTTAATACTTCACATTTTGTTTTTTTATTACTTTTAATGCTTTATAGCCGCTAGTTAGGTCCCCGGAAATTTTCTCTGCTTTGTTTTGCATTTTTCTGGTCGTCTCTGTTGATCCTGGCTCACAGGAGTTGCAGAGGTGGGAATAAGCTGTGGGCCAATCCCGGTATGTTTATTTTTCCAGATAGTATGGAAAATTTCTAAACAACTCAGGAATTCATATACATTCTTGAAAAATAAATATGTGATTTCGAGTCTCAAATGTTGTGAATAAGTTCTTTATAGTGGACTATTTTCATAGTTTTTCCCTCAATTACCCATTTTCAAGTCAGTGATTCATTCAATAGCCATTCGTTACAAATAATTTTGTTAACGTATGGCTATATAAAATTTAGGGTTTCACTATATGCATTTATCTATGATGCATTCAAACTTTAGTCCAAACCATACTAATTTGAAGGTCAAGTATAATACCAATCTAGTCCGGACCAACACCAACTTTCCGAAACTAACTTAGTACTGGGCAGAACCCTAAGACCTAGATTAATAGCTCGGGGCCAGCCTTAAATTGGATCTGCATATCTAGACCTAGCTAAAATTACTTTGAGTAAAGTATAAATATCATAGAGTAACTCAACTCACCTATTAAAAAAAAGGTAATATACCTACTTACGTGCTTGCAAATTTTAAAAATAATCAACTATTTAATAACCTCATTTACACACACACACACACACTCAGTTCGAAATACGTAGAAGGACATGTACCTATACATATACATTCTGTAGTCCACGTGGACGCAGCTGCGGGCAACAGCTAGTAATAAACAAATGCTTCCTATTGACAAATTCGCAAACTTCGCTGTCACTTCGGGGTTCCGACAATGTGACAATTTAACGAGGAAATTTTGAATTTTAGGAGATTTGGCTTCAGGCAGCCGGCCGTAAAAACGAATGTCAAATCTTTGGCAATGTGAGTTTCGAAAGAAACCATATTGCACCGACTCCATAAAATAATGGATTCAGGGTATTAAGATGATGATTGTCTGAACCCTGGAGTATCTACTCTATGGTTAAAGTAACTTTGAGCTGTGAGTGCAATCGCCGCTACTCCAGTCACTTGAAATTTGCTTAGGATCATGAATGCAGAAGTACTTTTAGAGAAAACCGTGCACTGAGTGAAGTTTTAAAATAGTTTAAACTACTTAGTACCTACAACACAAGACCTTGGGGATCTTAGTGTGGGACTAGTTTAATGTGTAGTAAAGTGTGTGAATATTTATTTATGACTTATTTAAAACGATTCCTGTACTGATGTGGGGCTTCACTTAAATACTTAGAATAATGATTCGCTGGAGCGAAGACCAATCATTAATCTAAGCTTGAATACATAAGCTGCATCTCCTTCCATTTCGTAAGAGTCGACTAAGAAATTCGGGAGTTCGCGTTCTCTCAGGGGATTAGCTAGCTACGTATCACTGATAATTTACATCTGTCCCCGCTATACTAAACATGGCCGTGGGATGTCTATTATGCTCCTGCAGTTCTGGCTACCCCATTTCGGGAACACAGCCGCGTTTAAATGTAGTATGTTATAGCAATTTTAAATAACTAATAAGAGATAAACACGCCTTTGTACATTTTCTTTGTCATAAACTTCATTTGTGAAAACTTTACTGTGTACAATAAAGCATAATTATGATAAGCCCGCAGGGCAGCTTGTGGCGAGCTGTTGGGAGGTAGCGTTTCCACGGATCTGAAGTGCTCCCGGGGGAAGACCCTTATCCTCATCTCCGGCATCGCAGTGAGGTCTGACGAGGAACAGTTCCCCCACCTCTGCCTTGCCTTCACCGGCCGGGCAGAGTGGAGTCGCGAGAGCTATGACGCTCTAGGGCGGACGTGCCCGTCTGTAAGTGGCGAGTTGGCTTCGGTTTAAAGTCCAGGAGCACCCCTCCACCCTAGCCGCTCACCAAATGTTGGCCCCTTTGTCGCTCCGTGCGTGCGGCCGTTTCAGGGGGCCCATGAAATCAGTCGGTGAGTCACCGCCTGCCACCAAACAATTATGAGACTTGGTTGTAATGACAGGCGTCCTTTAGTCTCCTTTAAATAGCCCGATTATCTATCTCCACCCAACAAGCACCCCCATAGTCTATGACCTTATTTTCCATCGCACGACATAGCTCTGCACTCCAATAGTCTTGAACATGGCGGGGACCATCGCCGGGTGTATCATATTGTGCGGTCGGCGATGGTATCCGCCATGTGTATCCCTCACCATATTAAAGTTCTCTATAAAGGGCCTCTACATCTTGGCCACGGCCCGATGCACGCCTCTCAAAGGACCGGGACTCTGTAGTCCCGAGAATTTAAACAGAGATATAATAATAATAATATTTTTTATATGCGTATATCTGAGGAAGCTAAAACTTCACACCATACTCCAAAAACTTCGTTGCAGTCTCGACGAGAAAACTCTTTACTTCCATAAGAATCTGCAGAAGCAAAAAAACGAGTTATTTATCTTAATGCTACTAACAGGTGTTCATTACTAAATAAGGCTGAAAATACTGAACAAATCTCGACATAATTTGGCACATAGATAGATAACTAAATAAAAAGTCACATAGACTACGTACTAGAAAACCAAACCAAAACATTAACGGTGTTATTAATATAAAAAAGAATAAGTATAAGCATCATTTAACATTGCCTAAATTTGACGGATATTCTACTGTCAAATGTCATATTTAAAACGAGTCTAACTTTAGGCGCTCTTTTGTAATAACACCGTATGTGTTAAAAATTACAACTATTCGTAAAATAATTTTGTTAAATGTTAGGTAGAAACACAAGCTATAGACTCTGACCGTGTTATTACAAAAGAATTTAAAAAAAAATTAAGCCTATCTTGCTCTAAATTTGGCAGATATACCATACATTTCGTTGTCAAATGTCATATTTAAATCGAGTCTGACTTTAGGCACTCTTTTGTAATAACACCATGACTGAAGACACGAACAAGGGTTGGCTCTCAAACAAAATTAATTACATTACAATGATACATCAAACTCTGACTAAGTAGAGGACGATGTGAGCCCGGAACTTTTCAAAGGATTTCACAAAACTTTTCAAGGAAGGTAAATGACTTTTAAAAACCAAACATTTGGTTCCGTAATTGCCATATGTAAACTCGTTCTTGAGGATTTTTCCGACGTTTCCATTCATCATCATTATCATCCATCATAAATTCAGAATTCATTTTACTAGACAATGATTAGGCTGTATGGGCTTAGTTCCCCTTGCCTTTCCTTCGGGATAAACTTAAAAAAAAAAAAAAAGTAATTGCCATATGGGACTACGTTACTATACACATACATAATTACTTTTACACTAAAACCTACAAGGACATTTTTGGGAACACAGCCTTGTTTATACATAAATTTAGTTAATCAGAATATACCTACTTGGTTATAAAGTGGTAATAAAAAAAAAAAGATGTAAATATCGATAGTAGGAATCGGGTCAGACGAATCGATATCGTAATAGAGTTAACCAGTGGGCCAATCACAATTATCGCTCGGAAGTTTTGATTGGCCCTCCGGCTGGATATCGTTCTATTTTCAAAATACACAGCTTGCATTCGCTAAAGTCAATTATCTGTCTACGATAAATAAAAGTAGCACATTATACTCAAAGGTTCGTTTGTAAATAAAATCTTTACTGGTTTCAAAGCAGATTAATTAAAAAATCTATCTTTTACACGTACATAGAAATAGATGAGTTAGAAATATTTTGTTCTTATCCATGAATCTACTTTGATAAAATATAGTTTCCTATACAGGATGATTTTTGGTCGTCAACGTTCCCGAAAACTACGGAATCTCCTCATCATCACGATCATTTTTCTCCAGGGAAGCATACCTAGGAAGTGTCTGGTTTCCAAAATATTTGGGTCCAAAGTTGAGTAAATAGACTGCCTTTTTTTTTCATAAATGCACATAGACGCGTGTAGCAAGATTTTTTTACAAGAAATAATTAATATCTGTCTATAAAAAAACTAACATAAACACTAGACACTATAAATTTCGCCCGATCAAGTAATTTAAAAAAATAAAAAATAAAAAATCCCTTCATTTTTTTTGACTAAACCTTCTTTATTTGATGTATAGAGTACGTGGCCTTCGTTAAGGGTGGCACGAAAAAACATCCTGTATGTACAGGTAGGTATTAAGTTAAGGTTAATAACTAATTGCCCAGCTAAAAAGTCATTTACATCATAGGACGTTACATCGTCGACTAAGGAACTCGGGCCTTCTCTCAGATGGTAAGCTAGCATTTTGTCGCTGATTATTTCACTGTTCCTGCTATGATGAACGTGGCTATGGCATGTCCGTTATAATCCTGCATCTCATTTCGTGAACACAGCCGTATGGCCGTATTTATATGTTTGTATTTTCTGTTGTCATATATTAGGTACCGTTGACATAGAGGAATAAGATTTCATAGAGTGCTAATGTCATACTAACAGTTTCGATGCACCATTTGAATATATTCTGGCGAAGCTTCCGCTTCAGCGTCGGTACATGAGTCATATCTATGGTATTCCTGTATCATAATTCTCTCAGAAACAGAGATGAATGCAAAACAGAGATTAATTCTGTATGTTTGTGGTCTGTGTGTGAGACCAAAGTGTATGGCGGATGAAAACCACTCACGTTTAAAACCTTAAATTATAATTACTATTATAACATAGTAAATTAAATTATGTATAAAATAGTAAGAATTTTTTAAATATGTATTCAGACTACAGACAAAAGTAGTCTATGTCACCTGTTTTAAAATATCTAATACATTACGTATAGGTAGATATACACACAATTGCGTTCCCATAATCATCTTCATCTTCAGCTTATTGCATTCCACTGCTGGACGTAGGCCTCCCCCAGGGCACGCCACAAGGCTACTGCCACAGGAGGGTTTTACCCATAGTCACCACGCTGGGCAGGCGGGTTGGTGACCGCAGTGTGATTTCGGACTATGTTGTCAGCACGGGAGGCACTGCTGCCCGCCTCCCGGAAACCCTTAATCGCCTCGTACGATACCCACGGGCCGGCATGGGGTGGTATAAACTCTACTCTGCCGGCACCACGCGGCTAATTCCCACAATAAGGAAGCCCGAACTACAGGATCACGAAGGAGTTCCTACGTTTACTACCACGCTTAGCATATCGGAGCAGGCTGCTAGCTCATCGCCATCAAAATTACTGGTCATACTAGTTTTATACTGTTCGTCATCCACTATGTTGATTGTATCTTGAAATGCGAGTACAATATACATTTATTAAGTATGATGAACTCCGACCGTAATTCGGGCAAGGCGACCAATCTCTACGGAGATTGGCCAGGTACGCAGGAGATATTATAGTGCACAAGTGTGTGCGCAAACACAGATGCACTCTCTATTCCGTTACTCTCATAGGCCGATGGGACGGAAGCCGACACGACCGGAGAGAGATCATTAAGTATACAGATAGCAGAAATCATTAGCCTTTCTTAATAAAAAGAACGAAGAAATAGGAATTTTAGTGCGGTTTCATATGGAAAATTCATGTGCTACGTTTTCGTATATTTTCACAAATATTTTTTTATGTGTATCGGGGATTACCTTAATCCACTGCAGAGCAATGAAATGCTTCAGTCTGCCTACCACACTAAAAACATGTTGCTGTGCCCAACAGAGTCATGTGTTATCTGTAAATTATTAATTAAGATCCTTAACTACATTTGAATGCAATAAATGATTGAGTATTGACTTGTCTATCCCTTTTAAGTGCAAATATAGACAATGATTGACTACTATGTAGATTTCACGGATGAAATCGCGGGCGTCTAGTAGTAGGTAGTTACTAGATATGTAGGAGTAGTTTACCAGTAGACATAAGAAGCTGTTTTCATAATTCAATGAGTATGAGGTAAGTAACATTGTAATACTACTATATACCTAAGCCCTTCACCATTATCACTAAAAGCGTCGTAAATTATACTTTATCTCCATTTTACGAGCTAGAGCAGGACAGAACTAGCTATAGAAGTAGCTAGTCAGAGCGAGACGGAGGGCTTTTGTTGACTTTTTTTAAACTCATTCCGACATTGTTTGATGCGGTAAGACAAAAGCACGGAAAGTTTATTAAGTTTGTTCTTTGCCAGTTTTAATGAGAATTTGGTTCAATATCGAGCTACTAGTTTGCCTCGTGGCCCATTGGTAAGAGTTTTGATAATTATAGTAATACTAACGAGCCTAGCTTTGCTTATATCCACATCGTCAGCCTATTGCAGTCCACTGCTGGACGTAGGCCCGATCTCCCATTTTTGCCATCCAGTCACTACCAGCCGCCCTCTTAAAGTAATATCGGTCCATCTGGGCGGAGCCACATACGACTGCCAAAAAATAACATATATAAGGTACTTTAACAATCTTCAAAAGCTTAAATTTTTCTCGAGTTTTTACAGACGAGGCTCTGACTCTAGAGCTTATAGTACCAATTTATAATGACACGGAAACATTTTTTTTTCTATTGTACATTTCCTATTGTATTTGTTACCGGTCGCTAGAATGTTGTATTTGTGCCCGAAAAACGGTGGTAAGCTCACCCCTTACAAAGTGGAACTTAATAAATATAAATATATAAATAAATTAATTAAATTTCTCGAAGAAAAAAGAAAGTACGCCATTATTTTCATTTGTTTACTATTTTGGCAATCTTACAGATATAGTAAAACAAAGAGATTTCTCTAAATAATACATCTGAAACTGAGTTTCTGAACAGATGGCACCTGCATAAGCAATTCGGTTGTGTAGGTATCTACCCACATAATATAAATAAGCAGCCGCACACGACTACGTCCGCGAGAACTTTTATGCATAGTATGGTAGGTGTTTTGATGTACTTACTTATACAGGGTGTGGATAACAGCCAGGCAAATACTGAAATGCTGAATAAGTACCAATCTGCTAAGTTATACGACAGTGTTATAACTCGCAGGAAATGGATTTTTGATTTGATTATCAGTCGCCTTTGCTTTCCGCGCCAATTGTATTGGATGATTTTGTGACAAATTAAATGGCCTTATTAGTTATTCTGTAATACATTGCTGTTTTTTGGATCACTTGGGACTTTCCATTAGGATTAATCAGGTTTTTTAACTTTTTTGGGACAACTATAGGTATTTTTTTTTTTTTGTTAATAAATTTATTTTTAAGTCATTATCTAAGGCCTAATTAAACGAACTAAACTATTATTTTGCTGAAAATATGAAGAAAAAAAAGTCGGAAAATTTTGGAATTTTACTTCGAAAATTTTCAGTATTTTCCACCTCAGAATCATGATCAAATCAATACTTGCCTGGCTGTCACAAACACCCTGTATAACTTCATGAGCTTCATCAAAATTTGTTAAAAAATTTATGTCTGCGAAACTAACAAACATTTAAATATCTATAGGTAAATTAGGTCGTATGGGGTCTAGTAGGCTAAGAAATATTTTTACCGCAAAAAAAATTAAGTAAAAATTTCAAAGCTTACTCTCTTTTACTTATTCATATACTTAATAATAATTAAAATATACTTGTACATCTCAACTCTACCCTCAAAATTGGTCAGAAGTGCCACCATGTCGTTCTAACGGCCCTTTGTGCTCTGCTATGTATGTATGTTAAATATACTTCTAGATTATATTATAGATGTACATAAACAAAGGCGAGAGTTTTTAACTTGTTAAAATTGGCCGTGTGGTGCCGGTAGAGTAGAATTCGTACCACACCATGTCTGCCCGTGGGTATCGTACAAGGCGATTAAGGGTTTCCGGGAGGTGGGCATCAACGCCCCCCATGTTGACAACATAGTCCAAAATACAAACTGCGGTCACCAACCCGCCTGCCCAGCGTGGTGACTATGGGCAAATACCCCCCATGGCAGTCTTGTGCCGTACCCTACGTCCCTACGTCATAGGAGGCCTACGTCCAGCAGTGGACTGTAATAGGCTGATGATGATGATGATAATTCTACATGGATTTTCTCTTCTTATATAACACGCCATGTTGAAATCTGCAGCCACCTTTGCCACTCGACATAAAAGTTTAATTAGACATAGCGCACATAAAATAAATTATTGAATGTCAAACAAAACTAGTGGATCTTGTAGCCGATTGTAGCTTGTTGCACAATTGCACATGTCATTTGTAGCGTCTTGTCCGCTCTGCCCATAGAAATGTATAAGAGGAGATACCAAATCCCAGGCTCCGCCATACCTCCAGGTTACACGACTTATACAGCGCTTTAGACATTCCTGCTCTTGAAGTATTTCATGCACATTTCGGAACTTAGTTTAGGCATGATACAGAAGTAAAGGGAAAAGAAAAGTAGGAAAGGAAAATAAGTATACGTGGTGTACGAATATTGTGCCATATTTTAGAATATTAATTAAATTTATATTTCTTTTAGGTAGGCACACAAATAAATAAAAATATATTTATTAAAAGAATTAACAACGCAACGCAAGGGGATCAAGGATCTAGGCAGTGAGTATATCGAAGGCATATCGTAAAATACACGTCGTATTACAAAATGTCTAGGCATTTTGAATAACAAGAAATAAAAAAACAGATATATTATGAAAATCAATGACAACGAGTAAGTAGTAGTAGATACACTAAACTAAGGGAGTGCAGACTCGTAGTCACGCATCATACAGGGTGTAACAAAAGGAGTATGTTAAGGGAAAAGCTATGTAAATAGCCCACTATAGAGAACCTATTTCCAAAATTTCAGACTCAAATTCACATTTTTATTTTTCCAGATAGTATGAAGAATTCCGAAACAACTCAGGAATGTCCATACAATATTGAAAAATAAAAATGTGATTTCGAGTCTCAAATTTTGGAAATAGGATCTCTATAGTGGGCTATTTATATAGCTTTTAGCTTAACATACCCTTTCTGTTACATTCTGTATAGTCGCACCAATGTGACTATTAAAGCTTAGTGATTTACTTTTTTTATCACTCCACAATAGTGCGACCACATGTCTTATGCTTTTCAGGCAATTTACTAAATTATAGTGAAACAAACAGTGTGAACTCGAGGAAAGTTAATTATCTACTAATAGTGAAACAGATGGTGTGATGTGACGAAATGGGGTGACTATGAGAAAGCACCCAAATCAACTATCTTAGAGAAATAATCTCATCAAGATAATCCAACAAAGCCCTATAAGGTAGAAACGGTTGTTATGTTACCGAACGAGAAGCGAGCATGTGAACAGAGTATTCGCAGTATGATGTATCCACTAAAGTAACTTTATCTATCTATCTAAGAATAAAGAAGAGGCGTGTCGAAGAGGTATGTTTGGTACGTACTAAATGAAGATCTTTAGACTCTGCCTACCCCGATAGGACATAGGCGTGAGGTTGTAGTATGTAGTAGTATGTAGGAAGAGGCGTAACTATGGGTATAGGCGTAAATGTCGTAAGAGCCGACTATGGAACTCGTGGGCGTTCTCTCAAACGATGAGCTAGCACCTTGTCACAGATTTTCTACATCTGCCTCTTTTTTTCTTTCTATGCTAAACGTGGCTGCAGGATCTCCTTCGTTATCCTGCGATTCTGGCTATCCCACATTACCTAACACAGTCCTATGATATTTGGTATATTAGGTACTTTTCGGAAGTTTAAATTTCCAACAGATTATTATACCGCCGCTATGACGGCACTGCTATCCTATAAAAGATTAAGTTAGCATGGGTGTGGTTATTCCACGGATAACGATACAAGTTAAGGAGCGGAAAGTTATCCAGTGATTGGTCTATACTGCGCTGCACAGGCTATACCTATTTAGCAGTTGCAAGTCTACATTATACCGCATGTCTTCCCTGTATTTCCTTTTAATTTTCTGTATCTATGAAGCAGTCTCTGAAATCCGATAGCATTGCGTTACGAGTAGGTATTCTAGTAATTCACTATGGGTGCGCCCACCTCCGGGCCCTACACCCTCCACTGACCCTCGGATCTGATAACTCATAACTACGAAAACAGGCACTTGCACTAACTATAATCGCCACGAGAAACCAGACCCGAGCACCTAGCATGCAAGATTACTAATTTCTATAATTCTGAGGATGCCACGGTTGATGGCGAAACATATGTAGATTATTAATCTAGTTTTTGATTTCGGAAATAGTGCGATGTTTTATCTTGCACGCTAGGTGCTCGGGTCTGATTTCTCGTGGCGATTGTAGTTAGTGCAAGTGCCTGCTTTCGCAGTTATGAGTTATCAGATCCGAGGGTCAGTGGAGGGTGTAGGGCCCGGTGGTGGGCGCACCCATAATGAATGTTTGAACTTCCGAATTGTAACGCCTAATACAATTTCATTTATTCTAGTAATTTCTAAGACCTTGTATCTAGGTTTGGTTTATACATCGCTAAGCTACTGGTATCTAATAGATAAGTAGATGAATTTATAAAATATAGTGGAACCACACAAAGTTTGCAAGAGGCAAAATGTGGTAAAAAAAAACCTTTAAGGAAATTAATGTATTTGTAGTTCTTGCTATTTAGTTCCGTCAAATCTTTTTCGCTTGTAATATTTTTGACATAGTTTTGACATTATTTATTCTGTCATCGACGTAAATATTAAAAAGCAAACATTTTATGTGTATTATTTTATAATTTATTTGCTAAAACCTTTACAATTACTCAAAAAAACAAAATGAACCGAAGAAACTTTTCAAGAACCAGATCAAGAACCAGCTTCAAGCAGAAGACTAAACTAAAAAAAGTCACTAAAGTGAACCTCGTAAATGTGATATCTAATACTATCATATTATCAATAACCGCTGTAATAACGTATATTTTGTTAAGATTCTTTTTATATAAATACGATCATTATGAACAAAAAATTAAAGATACGTCGCCGGATGTAGCATTGCATGTAAACTGTAAATGGGCTCCTCCTGAGTTATCTTACCTGTCTCGACTGCTCCCAGCTCTAAAAGAGAATCATATTAACTCACTCCTACTGGAATATGACAATATGTTCCCTTATTATGGAAAAGTTCAACACTTACGATGTCCTAAACACTATGAAAAGAGCCTGGTAGGTTTCAATTTGTCATTTTAGTAGGAATATGGTCAGCCGCTTACTCCATTCTTATCTGTATTTTCACTTATATGTTCATTGGCCGCGTGGTGCCGGCAGAGTAGAATACGATTAGAGTAAAGTATTAAGGCGAGACGATTAAGGGTTTCCGGGAGGTGGACAGCAGCGCCTCCCGCGCTGACAACATAGTCCAAAATACAAACTGCGGTCACCAACCCGCCTGCCCAGCGTGGTGACTATGGGCAAATACCCCCATGGTAGTCTTGCGACGTGCCCTGGGGGAGGCCTACGTCCAGCAGTGGACTGTAATAGGCTGATGATGATGATGTTCATCGTATTGGCCGGTCACTATCATTGATGTAGATCAGGCCAAAGGTATACTAGGTTGTATAGACTGATTAATATATCGCACTTTTCAATTAGTTTAGCATAGTATAGGATAAAATATCACCCAATTGTTTCAGCTTACACAATTTCTGAAAACAGCAGACAAATTCAAAATCAATATTATCCCATTTATTCAAACTTTTCGACACTTGAAATATACTATGAAGACTAATAAAGATAATATGGAAGATATAGAATCAAATATAAAAGAGTATGACGGCACGGTTATTGGAGAAATTCTGAAACAGGTATTCATTAGTTTATTTTTTGTAGAATAATTTGGTATATTTGTTCAAAAAACTCATGAAATACCTTCACCACAAAGAGACTACAAAAAGCCCATTTGCCTAAGAAGAAAATCCCAGAATCCCGTCGTCCTGGCACATAAGACTGAATAGATCCGATCCTAAATAATGGGAAAACTAAGAATAAGAATGAAATACATCCACAACGACTACTGGTCTAGAATCCTGGTTTTATATTAATTGCTAACTTTTCAAGGTGGATTGTGTCATTTAAATAAGAGGCTGTTCAGTTCACAGTCAACAAAATTTGTCCTACAAAATTAGTTACCCGATTAGAGGACTTTCTTATTTAGTTAGTTTCTTTTTATTTAGTTAGTATTGTGGTTAATTAAGAAAACTCTCGAACTTTTAATTCAGACTGGCATAAAAAAAGAAAAGACACTATCTTGTTTTGAATTACCAAGCTCTATTGTTATACTGAGATATATCTACTAAGCTTGACTTTCGAATTCACTAGATACACTTACATGATACAATGCTGTATGTTTATTTAAATTTAATTACATTGCAGGTTGTTGAACTCCACATCAAGGTGAAGCCACTGAAATATCTTGCCATTGGCTCGGACGAAGTGTACCAATTATTTGGAAAACCCGCATTGTAAGTAAAAAGATCTGCAGCTTTATATTGTACCATACCACGTTCTGTAATCATTATACTCGTATACAAATTAGATGAATATTTGGTTTTCAGAAATACCACTATTCTCCACACCGGAATTGTATATAATATTATAAATTCACTATCAAAAGAGAAGAGGATAAACGTAATTCTGTGGGACGATTATCTACGAGGCTTCAGGCAAGACGACTGGAGGAAAATACCCAAATGTTATGGTATACAACCTATCTATTGGAGTGCTAGAGGCAACCCTGATGCTTCACATATAGAATCATTCAAATATCATTGCGGAAGAAAAAGTATTTGGGTGGCAAAAGCTGTGGAAGGATTGCATAACTACACATTAGCTATTCCTAATTTAGGCGACTGGAGGGAAAATATTTTTGCCGAAACCAATAAGATTATTGATACAAGGCTTGTGAGTCGAAATAGATTTCTACTCAAAGGTATAATACTAACAGTTTTTAATAGATTCAGTGATAATGAAGAAGAGGAACCTATCACTGATCTTAGAGATGCAACTATACCGAAGCTTACTCAAAGATTTTTGGAATGTATGAAAACTGTCAAATTATACGATGGATATGATAATCAAGAGATAGATTATACAGAGGAAGAGGCTGAACAGTACAAGCGTTGGAAAAATGACAGAGAATGGCAGAAATTTAGAAAATGCGAAAGTGAATTAAGTATTCTAAACTTCTTTGATGAAAGAGTTCATACGTATTCAGATATATGGAAACCAGAATAAGTCATATTGCAGAAATCATCATTGTGGACTTCGTGGAGGATCACGTTGGAAGCAAAAATAGACATTTCAAATGATTTGTGATCAATCATCTTTTTAATTTTGTTATGAGATACTTATATTTTATTTAAATATATTGTATAACATCTATTGCTTGGATTTTACTGACCTTATTATATTTATTGTACCGGTATCTTGGAAAGATTCTATGATTGTTGACAAAAGGATGATGGGCAAAAATGTATGGGAGAGTCCCCACCTACCAATAACGATCAGACGTATATTTGGAAAGCTCTTTTTGTAACTATCAAATTGTTACTATAGGGGTGATTTTCAAAACGTTGTGTGAAAAAAGTTATAAATAGATAGATAGAAATAATTGATAGCCCATCATCCTTTAGAGTTGATTCATAATTAAAGAAAATGAGTTGTAGCAAAGTTATAACATATATATATATATATATGACCTATAAATTAATGTAAATGAAATCATAGAAATGTATCTATAGGTACATGAAGTTTATTATTACCATGACAGTATCGCGTCATTATTTACGTAAAGTTCGTTAATCATTGCGTTTATTGTAGGGTATTGCCAGTGTTTGTACGTAAATACACCGGTGATGGTTAAAGTGACATTCCGTGTAGTCGCGGCATCCCCGGGCGTGCTATATAAAGCTAGCTCATCCATCATGATTATTACAGCAGTGATGGGAACTGATGGAGCCATGCTAAAGCTTATACAGGGTGTAACAAAAAGGGTATGTTAAGCGAAAAGCTATGTAAATAGCCCACTATAGAGAACCTATCCACAAAATTTGAGATCCGAAATAACATGTTTATTTTTCCCGATAGTATGGAGATTTTTTAAATATCTCAGGAATTTTCATACAATCTTGAAAAATAAAAATGTGATTTCGAGTCTTAAATTTTTGAAATAGGTTCTCTATAATGGGCTATTTATACAGCTTTTCGTTTAACATACCCTTTCTGTTACACCCTGTAGACTAGCCTTTTTCATCGAACTTTACAAGTTTCTCTAGAATTTTTTTTTATCTATCCAACGCAGCGTAAAATTTTAGATACTGTCAAATAATATGTATTTCTGTATCTTGATATTGGTAAGTTAAATCGAAAATCTTCATCACTGTCTTTCTAGAAAACTGTGTGAAAATATATTAAACCAACAATATAAATTTCAATTCGAATAAGTTGTATGTAAGCATGTAAGTAGATATAAGTATTTAATGTTATGGTGTCTAATGCGTTAGACTAGGGAACCCAATATTACAGATTACGAATACTTAGTTATCATTTTTATCAATATATATTTTTTTAAATTTCAAACTGAATTTACAAGCTAATAACATGTCAATTGCATCCAGCTTTTCAGTCTTTAAAAATAGTACTCGTAATCATAAAAGAACTAAAAGATACACCTACGTACACATCAACCACTGAAAGTACACTCATGTTCAAAAGACAATGAACATGCAGGTCGGAGGTATACCTCAACTGTTTGTACTAACAGGAGCGGACTTAGGTGTTATAATTAAATCCTCAAAGCTTCGTAAACAAACGCTTGTTCCATTACCGGTAACAATGGATAAAAAACAACGCGCTGGGAAAATATACGGGTGCTTAGAACATTTTGAAACGCTTTTAGCTGATCACTGTTCAAAACATTTTTAGAAATAATTACAGTGACAATGTTTCTTTGAGGCATATGATAACCAATCTCATACCTATAATGTGATTATAATGTGATGTGATAACAGCAATTGGCTTTTAGATACATAAATCATGTCTCGAAATTGAGAGAACTTGTAAAATGTTTTAAAAACACTGAATGGTGTTTATATTGATTTACAAACAGACATACATAGACACACGGCTGTGTTGACAAGCTTACTCGAAGTGATACAGAAAGGATACAAACGGTGTTGTTAGCTCATCGCCTGAGAGAATGCCCCTGAATTCCTTAGTTGACTTACATCACAATGTTTCAATTATGCTTCACATCCTCTACTTACTTAGTTATTTGATTGCATCAAAAACAGCTTCGTATATTTTCGCACCGATGAAAAAACGTGGACTCGAAAATAAATCAGCAAGAAAATTTCCTTTCACGACACTTGTATCTATTTGAAATTCTCTTTGGAGAATAACAGACCTATTGTGTTGGGGAACAAGAAAATTTCTAATTTACTCCTAACAATAGTATAAGTACTAACTTATTTAGTGTAATCATACGTACCTAAGTAATGCTCTTTCTTTTTAACGTTTGATAAGTTCAACATAAATTTCTGGAGATTTTCGCCTGAATGAATTTTAATCTTTTACTTTAAATGCAATACGAGTAAAAATGCACATGTTGATGGATTACTTTCGCTAATGGCTTGAAAATCATGAAATATTGGTACCTAAGTACAAAGTAAAATGTAACTGCTAATATTAAGTATTTTTTACTCAGTATTAGAAAATATATAGATACGTACATTATATTCTATAGGTATAGGTTACACACACATGGCTATGTTTCCAAAATAGGGTAGTTAAAACTTTTTATTTTTTCTCGAAAAAAAAAATCAGTATTACTTTGCAGACACTCTCCCGTAGCTGGTAAAAGGCAACTCTTTAATTTTCTATAAGTTTATCGTTAGTTAGTTACGAGTATACTCATTAAGTTTTTTACTGTCTTTTTTATGTCCAAAAGGATAGTCCAGGAAAAAAAACTGTAAATAAAATAGTAAAAACTTTTATTTACACACACATCAACAAACACAATATGGCTTCGTATAAAATCATAATAAATGGTAACTCTTAAAATTAGTAACAGTATCACGTTTTATCAATTACATATAAGGTCTTACCCGTGATTTTTAGGGCATATAATTAATTACTTACCTACTTGTTATTCCAAGTCTAAATATATTTTGTCATCTGAATCCTAATTATATTTGCATATTGAACATAATTCTACAACCGCTAAATAAGACCCACTTGCTTACTCACTTCTAAAGGCTTGCTATTCCAGCCAAAATACATCAAAAATATTATAGCTTGACAAACGTTTTTATTAGCTTAACTAGGTACTAATCAAACAATTTACACTTCCGCCAACTCCTGAGACCTACTCGTAGTTCTTTGATCAATAAGTTAAGCTTATCGGAAATGTCTTTCCAACTCAATATAGTATTTTTCTTGTATTTTAACAAATGAAAGGTAAGCATATCTACTAATCAATCTAAATTTTACCTTAGCCTGTGGATAACATCCGTCACGTTTTTTATGTCTAAAAATTAAGGCAGCATGTATGCTAATTCGCAGATAAAATTAAGAATAGCTTATTATATTTAGGAAGTATCAAAACATATCCAAGTGCTTTGGTAACTAAGGATTTTGGAACCATCTAAATTATAAAATTAAATAATAGGTTAAGGCCGACGTAGAATTAAGTTCGAATTAAGACTAAAGCACCAATTATTCAGTTTATAGTCACAATTAGCCTCAAACTAAGGCATGGATAGGAAGCTATGGATTATTTTACATCAAACATTCGCGGTTTATAATAATAATTCTTTTAAATTACTTTGTAAAAAAGAATATGTTCTTTCGGAATTTCTTTTAATGGCCGATTTTTCTTACAGTCAAATAGCCTATCTGAGGGATAAAGTTAATGCTATCTTTATTTTAATCAAGTTTTAAAGGAAGACAACATCAAATTTATCGTTCAGATGGTGTATCTAACGATTGAAACTTAAAAAAGAGTCATTTAAAACCAACTGTTGTTGCAGACCTTACCAACACTCGGTAGCACATTCATTTATGGAAAGAAATATTAGTGATCCGTCAAATATTTCCTCCTTAAACAGATGACTATAACCAATAAAAAGGTACCTCACATATTCACTTTGCACGTTCTTATAAAAATACAATAATAAATTGTTACAAACAACTTTCAAATCAACCATAATATAATCATTTAACAAGTATAATTTTCTATCAAAACATTATCTGTTCTTAGAATCGTCCCCATCATTATCATCGGCTTTACTATCTTTATTATCCTCTTTAGATTTATGTACAGGTGCTACTTCCACCGGTGGTGGTGTAATTGGTACTAAGCTACCATCTTCCTCAGCTACCTTCAACCCAATAGTAGCGCCAAGCTTACTACTCGCTTGCTGGAAAGTATTCGACAACTTCACCTGCACAACGTTTATGCACATAGAAGTCAGAGCCAAGCCAAAAACTAAATAGAATATCGACGCCATCATGAACATTGGATGATCGGGCACCAGATCTCCAAGGCCGATCGTGGACATGGAAATGAAAACGAAGTAGAAGGACTCGAAGAAATTCCAATCCTCCCACATATTATACGCTACAGCACCAATAATAATGTAGATTATTAGGATTATAATAGCAACAGATATGGGCAGGTTAAACTCATCGTCAATTTCGAAGAGTGATGGCGCAGGAGTTTCTGGTTCGGTCTCGTTTTCTACGTCAACGACGGCGCCAGGTTTGGGTGGTAGCGGTGGTGGGACGTCGCTGGGCTTCCGGACCACTGGTGGAGGTTGGTCAGGCTGCAGTTCCTCCTCGTTGAACATCTGCGACGGTCGCCGAACCATGTCGTATGCTATGTTAAGGCCTTTCATCACCTCCTGTAATTTAAAGAGGACAGGTTATAGTTATTATATAACCCAATTTTGTAGACTATAAACATAATGTCTGTGTGTCTGTTTGGATAAATTGGAGAGTAATATTTATATAAGGCCATAGGATATTAAAAATGGCAATGCTTATCATCATCTTCCTCATCCCATTATATAAAAGATCGGCGCAATACAGTTTCCTTCGAAACTCATATTGCAAAGGCTTTGGCATTTTTTACAGCCTACTGCATACCTGACGCCAACCTTCCTTTAAAATTTTAAAACTTCGAAGAATCTAGTCATTTGTTATTTGAATTAAATTGTATGCAACAAGTGAGAAAATGGAATCACTAATCAATAAAAATTCAACTCTCTTCATTTCATTAATCATCATACAAATAATGTAAATAAAAAACACTGGCTTTGGCCAAACAAAAACAGCTCAATCAAACTCCCGTTCCTCCTAAGCTTTGATACAAAATCATTGTTTTATATCCCCAAATTACAAAGACTAACAAAAATTTAAGGGGTATACCTATTATAGTAGAACTTTTTAAGTAATAATTTTATATTGCATAACAACTAATAGCATAAACCTCTTTTCGCAGAATATCGTTTGGCATTAACTCATTTAGCATACATTGAAACCCATATTTCTGTAAGTCAGAATTATCTGTACGCATAATTTTGGTATCCATAATAATCACAATGTATAATCATCACATCGCAGAAAGTTCAAAACCAGATTCATCTTTTGGCATATATTTCTTATCCATAACTATTTAAAAGTAGAACCATCATTTCGAACCATAACTGATTACACAGAATGTGGGTACCTTAAAGCAATAGGAGCTAATATAAGATTAGTATAATTTTATTTTCTGATTAATTTAATTGTTTTTTTTTCTAATAATTGTAATAAATGATTAATTTAATTGTTTTTTTTTCTAATAATTGTAATAAATAAAAGTTGATTTAATGATAATTATTTGGTTTTTATATCCTTGCCCATGAGAGCATGTTCGTTTCTGGCACTCGCCGGCCGCTGCCGCGGCACGCTCGCTTCGCTCGCTCGGCTCGTGCATAAGAGGTCACAGTTCTAACCTAACCTAACCTACGCATTTTTAAAGAAGAAAGTAACCCAATCTATATTATTCTAATTGAAATTCTATGATCTTCATAGTATGCCTAGTTAAATTATGCCAAATAATCTGTACTCTAAATGAACGTTATGCTAAATGATATTATACAAAATTATAACTATGCCAAAGGTAAATATGCCAATAAAAATTCTACTATCTTAAATGTATGCCATTCTAAATTCGGTCATAAGCACATTATACCTAAAAATATTTATGTCAAATATTTTTTATGCCTAATAAATGATCGACTAAAGAAGTTTCTGCGAAGTCAGTTATCCCAAATAGGTTTCGGAGTATCAAGTTTCTACCAAATAGACCGCCCCCAAATTTAAGACAACATACGCCTGAAGCGAATCATTACTCATTTTCGTGAAAGGAGCGTTCATATTGTTCACGAACACGAGTAATTCGAGAACATTATTCCGCACAAACTCGAAATAACTGATTCCAGAAGCCGCTAACGTTTTTTTATACAGGGTGTAACGAAAAGGGTATGTTAAAACTTTAAACGCCTCCAGTACAAAAAATCATGGATCACACGTGACTAAAGACTGATTTTTGAATCTTATCTGTCCGCCATCCTGTGAGGTTAATAGGAACCTATGGCTTCTAATGTGTTAAAGGAAATGCTATAAATAATAGAGCTTTATCTATTATATTAAAAGATTTGAAATAACACGTTTATTTTTTCAGATTACCTTTGGAGAAATTCCTAAGCAACTCAAAAATGTTCATAAAGTAAACAAAATTGTTTACGAACTTAAGGAAGACTTAGTGTCTAACAATAGCGTAACAAGAGGTTGAGACGTTTTTTAACAATAGATTCTTTTAAAATCCTTCAACAGTATCCGAATTTTTATACAGTTGAGTAGGTACTTTGGCTACAATGCCAATAACGAATTAACGCAGCTTCTGGGTGTAACCTATATTCTGAGCGCACAACATTATTTTGAAAAGTACGGCAGAACATTGCTTCTTACCCGCTCATTCATTGTAGCCGAAATTAATTTAGAGTTTCATTTTGCCGATTACTTAAGATGTTCTAAGAGTTCGGAATAATTTTGGTTTTGTTTTTGTACAAGATTGAGCATTGTGAGATTTTGAAAGCTTTCGATTCCGAGCATGTTGGAATTGTAAGCAGATGAGAAATCTACGCACTTCGTCCTATCCTACTAAACTAATATTGTAAACGTTGATGTTTGGAGGACTCATAGAATAACAAGTTCTCATTAAGGACTATTAAGATTATTAATATTCCAGGCAAGAAAACAAAACGAATATTGATGAAACTCGACAGGTATGTAGCTTATACATACACATAAATATGCCCGTGTTCCCGAAAGGAGCCAGATCTGCAAGATCGTAAAGGAGATCCCGCAACCACGTTAAGTATAGCTTACAAATTAGTTAGAATAATACATTAACACATAATTTTTACCCGGACAACGGCAGTCTACTTATGTATTTTGTGAAATGTATCGGACCTACACTGTAGTAGGGTATTAAACTCTGAGAATACTTGCATAATTATTATTTTGAAACTAGTACATAAGTAAGATACTTATTTATTCACAGCATCTTGGAAAGTTCCTGATTAACTTCCAGTTAGTAAATACTTTAAAAGCCACTAAGAAATTTTAATAAGGAACTATTTGCGAGTTTCCAAACTTTCGTCAGCAATTTTAATATTACAAGTAGTGAGTTAAGTAAGTTTTTGTATTTTTATGAGGGTATAATTATGTGGATGGCTACGGAAAATTTCCTGTGATGATGCGGGGCTTCACACATCGGCTGCATCTCCTTCCGTGCATGTCATTAGGCTAAGGAACTCAGGGGCATTCTCTTGGCGATGAGTTAGCAACGTTCCACCGATCTTGCACATCTGGCCCCTCTATGCTAAGCACAACTATGGTCTCTTTCGTGATCCTAGTTTTCGATATCATATTTTGAGAAAATAGTTGTGTATTACGAATATTATTAAGAAAATATAAAAAAATCACCCGAGTGAGATTTGAACTGATGACCTCTCGCAAAATGTGCTTTTGCTCTAACCAACTGAGCTGTCGGGTCAATTAACTTGGGTGACGAATGACATATGTAGTTGTGTAATGACAAGGTTTAACAAAAGAGGTATGGTAAGCGAAATGCTATAAAGATATTCTAATGCTATATGAGGTATGTATAGGTATGGTTACAAAGGAATGTGAGGTTAAAAATAGTTTCGGAAACTATTGGATAGCCTATTAGACTAGTCCACTATGTGTAATGAGATTTCGGCTAATTGGATGAATGCAAAAACGTATGATACTTTTTTTTTATCTTTTAGGCAATCTGCTGATTAGCTCAGGCTCCCGCAGAAGGATATTGAGATTATTTGTTATGTTTACAACGGAACAAGCTGCAAATCGTACGTTTAATTTTAGTTTATGAGATGTATCCTAAGTAAAATGTACGGCGGCGTACAAGAGGCTTAAGAGAACTTTTTTAATTAGGTACTTAGAGAATTACGAAGATTTTACAAACATAGATAAACCAGCGGTCGCCCGCCCTGTTTCCGCATGTTCTTTGAAGCCAAGATAGGTATATGTTATTCTTTTGTATAAACTACACAACTGCCAAGTTTCATCACAATCACTTCAGCAGTTTTTGCTTGAGACTAATAAAAAATTGTTTTAAAAAACTTTCACATTTATAATTAGCTGGATTCCCTTTACCTGTTTGTAAAGAAATAAACTTTTGATATTCACCTGCATTGGTACAGTTCTTCTAACTTTTCTGCAGCTTCTCGTGTAATAGAATCTCCTGATGAATGCCCAGAAGAACTTAATGATCCTCGTGAAGAGCTTGCCGAAGTCAGCCAGAACTATAAGGAATATGGGAATCCCAACGATGGCATAGACTATGGTAGCCACCCGGCCATACGTAGTTTTTGGAGCAATGTGACCATAACCTGAAAAATATAAAAAAATATACTGGTACCTTTAAAGTTGCTACACAAATAGGCATTTATAACTTAGTGGGATGTGAATTCAAAGATCTTTTTGTATTATATCTGTGTTTATTTCAGCATGCTTATATTTTAAGGTAGAAAAACTCTTACCAATTGTTGTAAGTAACGTGAAACAGTACACGAAGGAATTCATAAAGTTCCAAGATCTTTGTCCGCTGTAGGATGTTACTCCAGCCTCATGAGCTGTATGTAACTGGTTCTCGAATTCGTAAAGCTTCTTCCTCGCCATGGATTTCCAGTCTTCCTCTCGTAAATAATGGCTTCCGCGCCAGAGGCTTTCGATAAAGTCGCGTTTCACATTCCTAGAGTTGCATTTGTAAGCGTTTTCGAAAGATCCCTCTAAAGCCTTGAACATAATTCCGCCTAATCCGCACATAGTGACGACAAGAAACAAGTCGCACATACATCTGTTTCGCATACGTATCATTTTCTCATACTCTATTTTGTTTTCCGATTTAAATGTTTGCCAATTCGCAAATAATTTAATTCTAGATTTGGTAACTTTCTTTTTCTCTTCTGGCTTTTTAGGTTTTATTTCTTTAATTTCATCCGGGTTCTCTCTGCTACCTTTTCGAGCGCGAACCTTTTGGTCAACTTGTCGTTTGCGTAGGACAGATTTCGGTTCATCTTTTAGTCGATTTTCTATTTCGTTCGTTGCTAATAATATTTTGTTGTAAGTTTCCCTATTCTGCACTTCTTTACTTAATAAATTGAGTTTTCTCGTTAATTCCGCCGTTCGTTCAGACAGATCAAAATCATATTCGTTTTCGCTTGGACTTGTGGAGTAACAGCTAGACGTGTACTCAGATTGACTGGCATCAATATAACCTGAACTGTGATTGCTACGTTTTTGTTCCTGTTTGGTGTTATGCTTTTGTTTTGCAGTAAGTCCTGATAAAATTTCTTTGTCGCTGACTATCTGGATAGTCTTTGGACAAGAAATGCCTCTACTATTTCTTGGTGTGGTTATTGGGGTTTTATTTGGAGTTTGTAGAATTTTACTGTAATTCGAATATTCTCGAGGAAGCCTTGGGTCGTCCTTGGGTATTGATAAACTTCTAGCTCTAGCTTTCTGCATAAGTTCTAAGATTTCACGACTCGTTTGAGTCATTGACATACCACTATTATCTACAACCCTTAGATCTTCAACTCTATGAACTGATTGGGTTCGATTAGCTCTTGGCGATCTGTTTTTAATAAATCTACGTGGGGTTGGTACAACCTTACGTCTAGACGCAGCATCTTCGGCAATCCGTAGCTTAGACTGGTCTTCGCTCATCTCACTCTCACTAGTTTTATTCTGCAAATGTCATGACGGGGCATATTAGTTTCTTCTATACTAAATGAAGTTAGTCTAATATTTACATCCATTGTAATCTATTTTGTATCTATCAATTCAAATAAAAATATAGCGCTATCAACAAAGCAATAAAAATAACCAAGAATAGTTTCATATAAAAACTGACCCCAAATCTTGTTGCTGATTTACTTCGAGCTGGTTTCACTGGCGGCACTCTGGACTGTGTCTCATCTTTCACTGGCTGTTTAGGTTGAAGATGTCTGACGACATTTGGCTTTGCATCCACTGATAGTTTTCTACTAGGCGTTCTTACTATTCTTTCCCTTATTTCAACAACTGGCTTCTTCTCTTGTAGCAGTTTTCTGCTTGGTGATCTTTCTACTTCGATCACCTTTGTTACAATATCACTAGGAGATATAGGAGTTTCAGGTTTAGGGATAGCTGCTTTTTTAACTGGCTTGATATCTTTATCTTCAAAGGAAAATACACTCTCCTTCTCAGCCGGTGTTTTAGGTTTTTTTTGTTTATCTTCCGTACTTTTCTGGTCTTCGGGATAAACCATTTCTTCCAATTTTTTCGGAGTTGTTGGTAGTGAGTAGGGGAATTCCTTTTCTTTTGGTGATGCTGAAGTAGGTGTGGTAAGTGAAGGCCTTTTCTGCATTACTGGAGGAGTTTCAATAGTTAACGATCCTCGTCGATTAGTATCCTCATCTTTTGGGTGTAAACTGTAATTTGTGCTCAAAAGTTTATTAGTAGGATCTGTGAAACTTCCTTTTCGCTGCAAAGCACAAAGTTCTTCTTTATCTGGGATTGCAAAAGGTGATATACTCCGCCTTCGACGTTCATTAGCAGCTATTGCTCGAGCTTCTAAAACTTCTTCTCTATCAAGATCGTAAACTGGGTCCTTTACATTAGCCTTTTCTTGGACTAATCTACGCATTTCCTCATACGTACAATCTGCTTCTACCTCCCTCGAATTGCGCACTGGTTTAGTATCTTCATCGTCAGAGGTCGTTGTATCTTCGTGAGGCATACGACCAGGGTCTGGTGTTTTCTCCCTCTGCCTCGTAGCCTGTGCTCTATTCTTTGAGAGATTTCGTCTTTTTCTTATCGAAATGTTCTGGTTTTCACTCTCCATGTCTGGTGTCTCTAGGGTTCTGCTTTTCTCGGGGGATTTCGAAACTAAATGGCCTGAGGTTTGGGTTTCGGATTCTGCTTTTATGATAGGGATAACTAGGGTCAACTTTTGTTTTTCATCACTCCCTTTACTCATTCCCGTTATTGACTTATTCACTTATACCTGAAAATAAGATACCAAATTAGGTTTACAAACCACTTACAGGCTCAATAGAAATAAAATAAGCAACGACAATGATAACTGCTTTGTCTACTAACGACATGACATATTTTGGCACTTAGATTATTAATCATTTGCCAATACACAAAAAGATAAATACACAAGCCAACATTGTCCAATAGGTAAAATATATAAGCTTACCTCTTTGTCAATCGTTTCAATACGCTCTTTTATCGCATCGGGGTCAGAGCAAATTCTATAATAAGAATCTATTTCGGACGTCCCGCTGACTTCGACGTAAACAAACGTTGATATAGCATCACGGGACAATCCATTCGCTTCTATCTAGCTTGACACTGTTTAGAGCACTATTATTTACAGATACCCTATAACGCCCATTTTTAGGGTTTAATTATATATCCGCAGAAAATTTCGATAGACTTTCTGGTATAAAAGCGAGCGAGAACTGAGCAGGAGAGCGAATCTCAGGCACTGAGCCAAATTTAAAACAACTATAGATAACTAAAGCTGAACAAGTAATACAAGAAAACTCCTTGAGTAACCGTAGTTTTCTGCAGATATTTTTCCAAAGATCTCAATTAAATTATTAGAGAGTGGAATTTGCAAGGCTTGTTCATAAATTGGAGCTCTATTAACATTTATGGAATAACGTACATAGTAACTTGTTTATATTATATTTAAAACAATGAAATTAATGAAGCCGACTTAAATCAATTAAATTCCACATAACAATACGTTAAAACGATGTCTTAGACAGTCTTAGTTATAACGTGACAATAATAAATGAACTCATCAAAACATCAAACTCCAAAGGAGAACTCCCCGTCTTTTCAAGCGACTATGCAAATAGCGACACGAAGCATAATCGCAGTAAAATAAAATGTAGCTAAAACAATTCTAGTGTTATTCAGCTTGTGTAAAAGTACTTCCGTACGTATGTAGTAGATATAGCTGCTACAAACGGAATCTCGGCTTACTGTGTTTATGTTTAGAAACGAACAACAAATAAAAACAGATACGAGTATTGCTTCAAAGCTTCGTTTGTAAGAGTGCAGCCGGAGGAAAGAAAAACGTTTTAAGTACGCGAGTTTCGGAAAAAAACATTTTGTTTGTTAAATTGCATTGTTTAGGCATCTGAGTATTATTATTTCAATTCAATTCAATTTTTATTAATGGCACCCATTTATTATTATTTTGCATACAAACATAATACCCGTATACAACTAGTTTCTGTGATGATATAACGGGTATCTAATATAATTTATGTTTAAGTTACATCGCTTCGGCTTATCTAAACTTTATGGAGTATATTTAACAACTTCATATAAACAAATACCTATTAATCTTGCCCTAGCAAGACCCGGAATGCTTTGTAATATTTTTATGTATAAAACTGAATTATACCTAATTCAGAGAAATCTTAATGATATCTAGTCTATAAAGTTGTGGCAGACATAATAAATTATCGAAAACAAAGTATAAATTATATAGAGATTATTAAATCCACCGTCTACTAAAATTATTAACTGCTAAAACGTATGTATTTTCATTATTCACGTTTCGGCCATTGAACTCCTTTGTTCGTATGTATTGCAAAATATAAGTATAAAACGCCTGCAACCATTATTATAGCAAATCTGCTTCGCTTTAAATTTTGCAACTAAACTTGCAGGCGTTTTATTTCCACGTAGCACGGCTTCGCAGGAATTTAGATTTTACTACTTTTCTTACTGCTTTCTTTGTTGTCTTATAAAGGCGAAACTCTTTAATTTTGCGCAACAAAGAGGAGGTATTGTTAAAACAAATTAGGTGCGGTAAAAATATAAGTAGGCATTACTGAACTGAATATCTTTCAGGGACTGCAAGGTATGGTTTATCGTTTTAAGGTTTTAATTGTATTCCCAGATGGTACTATTAAGGACAAGGGTGGGAAAGTTTTCTAAGTGCGGTGAGTGGATCAATATGTTATCTCAGGAAAGCGGCAGATTCTGTGTCAGCTCTTGAGTTACATTGGTACTTAACACAAGTACCTTTGAATATTACCTGATGTTTACTACGATATCTTTTGTGGAAGTTACTTTTTAAAAAAACACGACGTGTATACGCGTCCTAATAGGATTAAGTCGTAGGAACAAGTGGACATAAATATAAACATAAATATAAAACTATGTTATACGAATGCTAAAAAATGTAAGGTATACCTAAGGGTGTTCATGGCATAGGACAGAAATGAGGTAAAGTACTTAAAGTGTACAGCATTAACTGATTATAAATACACACGTCTATACAGGATGTAACCATAGGGATATGTTAATCGAAATGCTATGAATGTAGCCCACTATATAAACTATCTACATTATTTATTGAGATTCGAAATCACATGTTTATTTTTCCAGATAGTATAGAGAATACCTAAACAAATTAGGAATGTTCATACAATCTTGTAAAATAAATAGGTATGTGACTTCTACTCCCTAATTTAGTAGATAGGTTCTTTATAGTATGCTATATCCATAGCATCTCGCTTAACATACCCCCTATTGTTACACCCTGTAGATAAACTTAAAATATTTAAGCTACCTATAAAATTATTTATTTTACTAACCTATAGTAGTATAAATAGTTCCAGCGTAGAACATGGAGTTCCAGAAGGACCAGGTCTTCTTAGTCGTGTTGTTGTTGACGAGATGCTTGACACACTCGGTGTATTCCAGCTCGTACTTGGCGAGATCATCTTCTATGAACTCTAAAAAGTTCCCTTGCTGTAAACAAAAAATTAGTTGTTGAAATATTTATCATATGACGGCGTATACAGGGTGATTTTTGGTCGTCAACGTTCCCGAAAACTACGGAATCTCCTCATCATCACGATCATTTTTCTCCATGGAAGCATACCTAGAAAGTGTCTGGTTTCCAAAATATAAGGGTCCAAAGTTGAGTAAATAGACTGCGTTTTTCTGCATAAATGCACATAGACGCGCGTAGCAAGATTTTTTCTCGAGAAATAATTAATATTTGTCTATAAAAAAACTAACATAATCACTAGACACTATAAATTTCGCCCGTTCAAGTAATTACAATTTTTGTTTTTCAACTTACTTTATTTTATGTATAGAGTACGTACCCTTCGTTAATGGTGGCCACAAATGTGTAATTCGAGTGACAAAGTGATGTATGACTCCACATTGGGTAAAAACTGTTTACAATATGTTATACCGCTCCGCTACAGTTTACTCTGTGTGGTCTATATTTTGCAGACCCTATATTTTACAATGCTTCGAATTCGTAGCCTACTAATGCTACGAATTTTGTAGTAACGCTACCAAATACGATACTCGTACTCGTGTTTTCTTTGATTTTAAACTTAGTTTTTCAAACTTAACGAAACAAACATTTCTTCGCTTAACAGACTTCTTGTGAACTTTCTACTCTCACAATAAAATATGTGAAGTGTAAAAACTATATTGTAATGAAATATGAAATCCGCCCCCTGATTACTTAAAAGCAAATAGCAAAGCCGAAGCGGCCCCCTGATTACGTAAAAGCAATAGCAAAGCCGTAGCAAAGCGATAGCGAAAATTGTACAATATTCACCTTGAAATGTCAAAGTTCCTTTGAAATTCATTTTACGTAATACGAATTTGATAAGCAATCAGCGATTTTTGTACAATTTTCGCTGTCGCTTTGCTTTTGCTAGTTAGGTAATAAGGGGGCGCGAGGACGCCGAGCGCGCACACACACACTCGCAATAGTCGCAATTACGAGTATCTCGATCGCGCGACTTCGGCTTTGCTATTGCTTTTACGTAATCAGGGAGCCGATATCCAGGGGAAGTCACAGGTAAAACACTAGCAATGCATCGTATATTGATGGGCAATGTCCGAAAGGAATTAACGGTTGATACAGAAAGAGTTTCTTATTCCTTCAATAACTGACCTTCGGAACTGTTATGTATTATGTTAACTTTCTAATTTAATAAATAAATAAACTGACTAAGCTGGGGTGTAATCCACCCTAAGGTAATCTGGAAATTTCGTGCGTGGATAGTATATGGGGTGTATGAAAAAAAAACTCAAAAAATAGATTTATTATCCAGGCTTTAAAAATGGCTGGCACGGAATGCAGAGGTCGTGGGTTCGATTCCCACCCGGGTGAGGAATTTTTTCCATGTCTTTATTAATAATTTTATAATATATAATATCTATGATAAAAACACTTCTACATAATATAATCCGTTAGGATATGGTTGATCGTTTCATCATTAAAACAAAAACCTTGGCAAAAATGAAAAATAGCTTTCAAAAAAGAGATGGTAAAATTCGTCATCCGAGTAACTGACCCGGTGGCTCAGTGCTAAGAGCGCTGGCACGGAATGCAGAGGTAGTGGGTTCGATTCCCACCCGGGTGAGGAATTTTTTCCATGTCTTTATTAATAATTTTAAATTCTTCGTCAGTAATACTTTCAGAGATTTTTTGTGTGACTGACCTCAACTAATTATGGGCACTTGGCATTGCCCTTTGAGATCAGTTTAAGTTACACAAATAAATTTTTAGTTTGGCAAACTATTGGTTGTATGAATCTTGATCAATTCAGACTTTTCTGGGATTTAAAAAAACAACCTTTTTATATCTTTCATGTTTTAACAAAAACCGTTCTGTTCCACTTTAAAAGGTTTGCTTGGTTTAAACTTTATTATATTTTCTCACCTTTACGTGTATTCTTTGTTATTCCTTAGGGAGACTTACCTCTAGGACAGTTTTATTATGTAGAACGACATCTTTTATCTTGTTGGCTATCTCTGCGCGGATGAATGTCAGGTTTTTGTCGTATTTCTCTTCATGTGGTCCTGAAATAATAATAAAAAAAAATATTTTAGTTGTAATTTAATATTGAAACAACTTGTCACTTTTTTTTAATATCTGTCCCCGCTATGCAAAACGTGTCTGTGGAATCTCTTTTATGATCCTGCAGTTTTAGCTACACCATTTTGGAAACACAGCCATGTGTGTTGTGTTTGTATGTACCTATATGTTGTTTATGACTATTCTATACGTGTGAACTAAATATGCAGGGTGTAACAGAAGGAGTATATACCGTGACAATAGCCCTCTATAGAAAAACTGACTACAATATTTGAGACACGAAATCAAATGCAGAAAGCACCAGTGGATGGCCAGACCCAGAGGGTTTTGCCAATGTTACAATTTACGAGCGACATCGAAGTTCGCAAAATTAACGAAATATATTTTACTAGCGGCCGCCCACGGCTTCACCCGCGTGAGAGTGCATTACTCCCGTGCGAAGCCGGGACGGATCCCTAGTTATATATTATAAACCTTTCTCGTGAATCACTCTATCTATTAAAAAAAACCGCATCAAAATCCGTTCCCTAGTTTGAAAGATCTAAGCATACATAGGGTCGGACAGACAGCGGCAAGCGACATTGTTTTATAATATGTAGTGATTAGGATAGCCTTCTTCTTCACGATAAGATATCCACGATGCGTGGTCATGCTAGAGGCTGGTGGGACTGTTTCGATAAGTTCTCGAACACACTTCTCTATCGGATATAAAATAGATACATTTGTCTTAGCACCGAGGAGAGAGAAAATAAACCACAGTTTTGTACTCGTATATGCAGGTCAACTTCGCAATATTCTATTCTTCAAAACGTCAGGAAGAATTGAATAAACCCAGCTCATAGTAACATCTGCTGAATAGAAAAGCATTCAATATGGAAAACACTGGGAATTGCCGAATACAATACCGAATAGACAAGCGGTTATGTGAAGTAATAATAAAGAGGAGATTCGATAACTAATATTAATCTAGATTTGCAAATCCAACACGCGAAATATAAATACACGGACTAGGTAATATTTGCCATTATAGTCTAATTATAGTCGATTTTTTCAATATGAAGAGCGAAATTGATACTGTCACTGTCTTGATCAAGTTTTAGAAAAACATAGAATAAAATTTGTTCATTGAGGCTATCTAACCGTTGTTCAATTCGGCTATTTATTTGTCGGAGATAGAAGTACAAATAGAGTATTAGACAGAGTAGCTTTAAATAGAGTCACCCTTTTAAGCGCTATAAAACACAAGTCATATTGTACTCGTATCTAGCTTCATGTAATTAAGTTAGTCCCGATGGTTTGCATGCCACGCGAGAGCGCTATGAGATTAGTATTAACAGTACCACCGTAGAGTAGAGTCCTTCATTGAGAAAGTACGCAACTAACAAAGGACGAGACTATACGTTTCCTAGTTGCTCTTGCAGTCCAAGTAAACTAGTAGAATTGTGCTAAGTATTCTGTCATAAGTGATGTTAGAAGGCTAAGGAGATAAATTGCAATGACTTTGTGTTTATGCCTAGTGAATGTAACAAAAGGCAACCCTGCTGAGTTTCTACCAGTTCTTCTCAGCCAGTGGTAATCGAACTGGGACCATAGCAGTCAATAAATACTATAATTAGACTGCAAACCTGTGTCTGTTTATGGTTCAATAAGAAGACCTACCTAGATTTCGGATATAAGGAAAGTACCTATACTACGTTGGAACTCCTCATCATGTAGCCCACCTGAAGCAGCCCTTCTTACCATCCTGTCAACGTTGATTGATCAATTAATGAACAACAGCAACTATGCTGCGCCCGCGCCCCAGCGACGAAATATTTCATTCCCTGTGGTGACGCGCGGCTTCACTAGTAACATCAGCTGGATCAGCCAGGGTTGTTCTCACAGGCGATAAGCTAGCAACTTGTCACTGATCTGTCTTGTTCTGGTTACCCCACTTTGGCAACAAAGCCATGTAGGTTACCCGATGCGCCATAAGGAGGGTTATGTTTTTCAAGTGGATGTAGTTGTACAGGATGTTTTTTTGTGGCCACCATTAACGAAGGGTACGTACTCTATACATCAAATAAAGTAAGTTTATGCCAAAAAAAATGCTGGGAATTTTTTTTTTTTTTTTTTAATTCCTTGATCTGCGAAATTTATAGTGTCTAGTGTTTATGTTAGTTTTTTTATAGACAGATATTAATTATTTTTCATGAAAAAATCCTGCTACGCGCGTCTATGTGCATTTATGCAGAAAAACGCAGTCTATTTATTCAACTTTGGACCCTAATATTTTGGAAACCAGACACTTCCCAGGTATGCTTCCATGGAGAAAAATGATCGTGAAGATGAGGAGATTCCGTAGTTTTCGGGAACGTTGACGACCAAAAATCAACCTGTATATCTATGGCAAGTTCTAAATTAAATTAAATTTATAAAATTATAAATAAAGAAAATGGAAAAAATTCCTCACCCGAGTGGGAATCGAACCCACGACCTCTACATACCGTGCTAGAAATAAATTAAAATAAATAAATAAATTAAATTAAATTTGTTGAGAGTAACACTGGATCAAATTTTTTACGCAGTTGTGTTTTTTTTTCTTTAAGTAAAATGATGTTATTTATTAAGGTAGTACAAAGAGGAGATACCGTGAACATTGAAGACCGCACAGCGCAGTACTGCATCTAACCAAGACCAACCTAGACTCACAATTTTTTTTTATGACTAAACATGATTTGGTCGCCTCCTTACTCTTCTTCCTCAATGATCGGTTACCATATAAAAGAATATCCGGATATTCAATGGGCATAGGAACATCAGATTGCCCATTGTCACTACGACTATCTATAGTATTGGTTTGTGTAATTGTATTTAATATAGGTTTTTATTTATTCTATGCTTTATATGTGTTGGTTTAATATTATGGTTAGGTTAGGATAAAGGTTAAAACATCCCCACATAAGTATCACTTGATTGCATCAGATGGCTGAGAAAAATACCTAAATACTTTTTTATTTGAGTCGCCCCTGATCACCCAGGTGATTATATTCGCAGGTGATCATTGGACACTAATATGATCAAAGTGGAATAGACCATCATTTTCACTTGTCTTAAATTGGCAATCATAAAAACCTAGATCTCACAATTTTCTTTCTATGACACATGATTTAGCCGAAAATAATTAATATCTGTCGCCTCCCCTTACTCTTTGTGTCATAGGTCCTCAACGGTGATCGGTTACCAGTAACAACTAATAACAAATAAATATATATATATATTTATACAACTTCTATATGTATAAATAGAAGTTGTATAAATATATATATATGTCGTGGCCATATCGTAGAATTGATCATTTCATGAAATGGTAGCATTTCATGAAATGGTCGCATTTCATGAAAAGTTCAACTGTCTATTAATATCCGGATATTCAAATAGAAGATGGCGGACTTTTTAGGTTATAAAACAGATTGCCCTGGTTTATAATAATATTGTGTTGAAAATATCACATAAATAATAGACTATCTATAATAATATATAATATATATATATATTTATACAACTTCTATATGTATAAAAATAAGATAACAAAAAAAATAGATGTAAATAGTTACTTATAAAAACGTCCATGATTCGGAAAAACAAATATTTGTGAGGATAGTAGACGTTGCCAGACGTCCCGATTTTGGAGGGACAGTCGCGATTTTTCAATCAAAATTAAATGTCCCGCGCGGGACAGGCTCAGTCCCGCTTTTCGGGAATAACCGTGCGTGTAGCGTAGGTAGGTACTGAGAAAGCGCGGGCGAGTGGCACAGACAAGACTAAGTGTGGAATGGCCTTTCTATGAATATTTTTACTATCTTTTATCACGTAAACATAAATTGAACTCAAATAAAAAGATAACTATTCAAAAACTTTCTATTATATACGTTTTTAATACTATGTTTGTTATATTTACATCAGTCCTTGCTATACGCTGCCCAGCGTGGTGACTATGGGCAAGCGTGGTGACGTGCCCTAGGAGAGGCCTACCTCCAGCAGTGCACTGCAATAGGCTGATGACGATGATGACCTACTTTAGTAGGTGTCGAGCTGTATCTACCAGAAACACAACAATCAACACTCGCATTTCTATATCAACAGATACCATTAGAGAAAATATACGACATAATAACAAGTTAATCTAATTTTACCCATTAACCAATAGTTACGTCGTCGCGACAAACACGACATATCCCAAAATATAAGTAACGACCTACTAACACACATTCTTTCACTTACAAAAGGAGACAGGTGACATGGTGATAATAGAATTTCACGAAGGGCTATCTTGGTGAATAATCCTGAGGATGTCACCATATTTCATCTTAATTATTAAAGTCTCTGATGTTTCCATACTTACCTATACAGGGTTTTTTTTCGTAGCCACCCTTAACGAAGGGTACGTACTTTATACATCAATTAAAGTAAGTTTATGCCTTAACGAAGGGCTCACTCGCGTACACTTGTCATAGCAGAAAGTGTCAACTCTAAAGTAAGGTGTTCATGCCATAAAAGCTAAATCGCATTGGAAACCCTAAATATAAATAATTTTTTTTGTTTTTTTTTATAATTACTTGATCAGACGAAATTTCTAGTGTCTAGTATTTATGCTAGTTTTATCATAGACAGATATTAATTATTTCTCGTGAAAAAATCTTGCTACGTGCGTCTGTGTGCAATTATGCAGAAAAATGCAGTCTATATTCTCAACTTTGGACCCTAATATCTTGGAACCAGACACTTCCCAGGTATGCTTCCATGGAGAAAAATGATCGTGATGATGAGGAGATTCTGAAGATTTCGGGAACGTTGACGACCAAAAATCACCCTGTATATTTAAATACCGTTGCTTACCCACGACACAAAACCTTAGGGATCTTAGTAGGGTCTAGGTTAATGTGTTGCGAAGTATGTAAATATTTTTATTTCATTTTTAAAATTAGGAATTCTCCATACTCCTACTATCTGGAAAAATGAACGTGTGATTTCGAGTCTGAAATATTGTAGGTAGGTTTTAGTGGGCTTTTAGTGGGCTACTTACAATACAATACAATAACCTTTATTTGCACAAAATATGGGTGTTACATTGAAGATTATTATAATTATGTAAAAATTGATCCGACATATTTTGCCAAAAGTCTGGCATGCATATCTTCAAACCTATAAAAATGAAATACAACAAAAGAAAGAAAAAAACAAATAAAATTACATAGAATTCATATACCATTTCAATGTCTACTATTTACATAGCTTTTCGCTTAATATACCCCTTTTGTTATATCCTGTATAATAAATATATGGGATATTCTAATCTGTGGGTGAAGACGTAAGTCTCTTTTCTGACAAAGGCCTGAATGATCGTTTAGGCGCAAAATGACAAACTATGGCAAATTATCAAAGGAGCAAAATGTCAAAAGCGTACAAAGTCAAATCACCTCATACCAATAGAGAGCATCACATTGTTATTTAAGCCCCCGTGGAGCCTACTTCCGTTAGCACCGGATGTGCTGACAATGTGATACATTATAGCGATACGATGAGGTTTGGTAAATATTTAATGAACTGCCTCGCAATCTGGGAAATCGGTATATACAGAATGTTTTTTCGTTGCTACCCATAACGAAGGGTACATACTCTATACATCAAATAAAGTAAGTTTTTGCCAAAAAGAATCCTGGGAAATTATGTAAATTTTGTTGAAAAAAAAATTTTTTTGATCGGGCGAAATTTATAGTCTTCAGAGTTTTTGTTAGTTTTTTACTGACAGATATTATTTATTTATCGTGAAAAAATCTTGATATGCGCGTCTATGTGCATCTATGCAAAAAAACGCAGTATATATTTACTCAACTTTGGACCCTAATATTTTGGGAATCAGACACTTCCCAGGTATGCTTCCACGGAGAAAAATGATCGTGATGATGAGGAGATTCTACAGTATTCGGGAACGTTGACGACCAAAAATCAACTTGTATATGAGTATTATGGTTCAAATATCACGTTTCTAGCTTCAGTAGTTTTGCCTCGACATTGATGAATGAGTAAGGACATGTTACTATAATATGTCTACGAAATAAAACGTATTTTTCAATTCATTTATCTCCACGTAGCAAATAAAGCTTGGGTCCTTTTCACATAAGATACGATTACGAGTGCCGAGTGCTCTTCATAGAAACATATTTAAGTATTTACGACGTCAAAGATCGTTTAGTAAGTACAAAGCTGATGTTCATTAACATCTCAGTTATTTATGGCTTGTTTAAGAATGAGCAAAGCGTTTCCGCCATTATAATTTGTTAGATGCATAACCATGAACTATTAGAGCAGGAATGTTTCCATTGTGGAAGAGGGACGCGGCTTTAAAACTCATATTGCCAAGAATTTGGCGTTTTTTATGACGGCCGGCTGCCTGACGCTACCCCTCCTCGGATATAGTTAAGTAACAATTTCAAAATTGCCACCACCAACCCGCCTGCCCAGCGTCGTGACTATGGGCAAATGCCCCCTTATGACAGTTTAAGTTTAATCCTTCTGGTGTGCCCTGGAGCAGGCCTATGTCCAGATATGGACATGGCATACCGGAAAATATCCTGAAACCTTTTGTGCCTGAAAACTACCTACTTACAAAGTTGAAGTATGATAATGTTTGCTAGTCTGACGACCGTTCTCGCAGAGATTTCTCGCGTGAGTTCAACATAAGATTACGGTGATACCATCTACAGAATTTATTTAACGTAACCACCCAAACAATATTTTGAAATTCCAAGCAAACCTTTACAAATGTAATAAAAAATGCAAAAATTCCAATCCCCGGGAAGCCGTAAGTAAAGCCTTCCAATTTTATTTAAAAACACACCCACAGACTTTTTACTACATAAATATTCATATTTGAAATAAACATCGATATATTTTTGGGACCGTATACCTATAGGTACTTACATATTAAAAAGTATACCCACCTTTTATTTCGCCACCGCAATTTATACCTTATTTTCTATATAAAGTTAATCAAGCCGTAATATAAACGCGACGAATGGATTTAACATCACAGCAGGGAGTTGTATCAGTCTTTTCGTAACTGGAATTGCCAAAGCTAACATGTTACACAGTAGACTAATTCTTATTCCTGTATCCAAAAAAATATTTAAAGATAAGCTCAACTTGGTGCATATTGGAAAACTTTTAATCCTAATAGAAAAGTTCAGTTATTTAACTTCATGGACGAAGTGGAAATTATCCGTCGTCATTCATTCAGTGACTTTTCTAGAAGCTATCCATTAGTGTTATAAAAGTCTTAAAATTTGGGGCAAAAAGGCATTAAACAAAAACAATACCCCAACGCAAAACCTAATACATTACTATTTGGAGACTACTTTAGTCGAGTTTGACGTTTGTAAGCTCTCCCTTGTCTTTCTTGGGCTTTTATGAAGCAACAACAATGTACCTACAAGTGAGCTATATCACTGAAATTATAACTTTCTTACACTGTAACTCACCAGCCTCCCTAAATAAACATTTGCAGGCTGTACCAACCAACGGGCAATCGACAAGGCCTATGTGTATGCAAAGTACATCATATATACATTCTATTTTCGTTTTCATTGCGATTTAGGACGGAAAACGTACTTGAAGATTTTTTTTTTAAGTTTCGTGCTTAGGGCTTAGTATGTATACAAAGTTCATAATCTTCTTGCCGCTATTTATGGGGACGATTTACCTATACAGGGTGTAACAGAAAGGGTATGTTAAGCGAAAAGCTATGTAAATAGCCCACTGTAGAGATCCTATTTCCAAAATTTGAGACTCGAAATCATATTTTTATTTTTCAAGATTGTATGGACATTCCTGAGTTGTTTCGGAATTCTTCATACTATCTGGAAAAATATAAATGTGAATTTGAGTCTGAAATTTTGGAAATAGGTTCTCTATAGTGGGCTATTTATATAGCTTTTCGCTTAACATACCCTTTCTGTTACACCCTGTATAATCGACGTAGTTTTTCTCTGAGTTTTCGAACATAAAGTTGTTTTTGCGTTTTGCTTTCCTAATGCCGATATGTAAGTAGGTATATAAAATTACAATGCATAGTCTATTGCCCCATTTCTAACGTTTTTCCCCATCTTCTATACATATAATAAAAATGTAACGGATCGCTGTCTGTACATGGAAGATATATGAGAAAAAATATTATAGGAGACCTTTATCAACGCAATAGGACCCAAAAAGATGATTTTTGGAATTTTTGTCTGTTTGTCGGTTTGTCTGTTTGTCTGTGCGTTTGTGCACGCTAATCTCAGGAACGGCTGAACCGATTTCGATGCAGTTTTCAGGAATATTTTGTGACAGGTCCGGGGAAAATGTTTTTATCCCGGATAATTTCGATATTTTGTTTTTTCTGTAGGCCACGCGGCCGGAGTCGCGGGCGTCCACTATCTTCCATAAATTTATAGAATTTTCATGATAATAATTCTAAAAGATGGCATAATACATTACTTCCCACGCAAACCCGGCTTATGGATAGATGCTATCAATTTCAAGGAAAATATCTTCTATTTGTACAACAAATACGAAGAACCATAGATCCATAATATGCGAGATATGTAATACCATTTACCTACTTTATAATATTAAAATGAGTTTATAAACATTCTTCTTCTTCTTCAGCCTATTGCAGTCCAGTGCTGGACGTAGGCCTCCCCCAGGGCACGGCACAAGGCTACTGCCACTGCTGTTGAGGCACTGCTGCCCACCTCCCGGAAACCCTTAATCGCCTCGTACGATAGCCACGGGCAGACAGGGGTGGTGCAAACTCTACTCTGCCGGCACCACGCGGCCAATTATAAACATTAGTATCAAATAAAAAAAAGCATTGGAAATAAAATAGCACATTATCTCTCTCTTTCTCTAGTCGGCGTGGTAACTGGTACTTCCCCAAGTGAACAAATCTTCTCTATCCAAATCGGACATTACCTAAATATATAACCTAACGAATAACGAAATAAATAATCATAACTATTATAAAATTATTAATAAAGAAAATGGAAAAATTCTTCACCCGAGTGGGAATCGAACCCACGACCACTGCAAACCGTGCCAGCCGCTATAACCACTAAGCCACCGGGTCAATTACTCGGATGACGAATTTTACCATCTCTTTTCTAAATTACATATATTAATGTAATCATAACTATATTACGATTGCCACTAACGAACAACGAACACAATGTTCGTGAAACATCTTTAGCTCAAACAAATAAAGTATATGGCAATAGCTACAAATAGGCTACCTATATATGCCGGCGATAGAGGCGATATAGGATGTTTTTTCGTTGCCACCCTTAACGAAGGGTACGTACTCTATACATCAAATAAAGTAAGTATACCACAAAAAAAAACTTGGGTAACGATGTAAATTTTTTTGATTTTTTTTTTAAATTACTTGATCGGGCGAAATTTATAGTGTCCACTGTTTATGCTAGTTTTATCATAGACAGATAGTAATTATTTCTCGTGGAAAATTTTTGCTACGAGCGTCTATGTGCATTTATGCAGAAAAACGCAGGCTATTTACTCAACTTTGGACCCTAATATCTTGGGAACTAGACACTTCCCAGGTATGCTTCTATGGAGAAAAATGATCGTGATGATGAGAAGATTTTCTTATTCTTTATTGTACACATACAATTATATACAGACAGAAATTATGAAAGAAAATGTACAAAGGCGTGCTTATCTCTGAAAGAGATTTCTTCCAGCAAACCATTTGGGACAGTGATAATTAATTTCGTAGTTTTCAGGAACGTTGACGACCAAAAATCATTCTGTATAATGATGCCTCGTATAAGCTCAAATACGACAAGCCGGTTAGGCTTTAGAGCGTGCCAAAGACGTACATACAAACATACACTCGAAAACCATTCTTCCTTATGACGCAGTCGGGTTAAAATGCATTTGGTCGAAAATGAATTACCTAAAAGACCAATCGACGTAGTTATTTTCGACCATATGGTTGCTTGAGCACTTTCGCATTTCTACTCTCGATATGTAGTGTAATATCCTCCTTCTGGCGCATGTCGGGTAATAGATGGATAAACAAGCTTGTTTTGTAACGTGTCCCTTTGATTGATGTTATCCATTTATTCAGGATCTGACCTTGGGTAGTTCAAGGGCGGTCTCATATATCATTCGAGATAACAATCGTTTCGTATTATTTATATCTTTTATGATATGAATGGCGTATCTATCATTCAAGGGAGTTCCTTGCGCTCGACTTGTACAGTATGCCCGGGAAGAGAAGCAGCAATACAAGCAACAAATACTACAGTATTATACTTTTTTTCACTCCCAGAGCAGCATAGAAGTATCTATAACGATATCTTATCCAACCATCTATAACAATATTAAGATGATGATCTCCGACCGTATTTCGGCCAAGGCGACCAATCTCTACGGAGGTTGGCCAGGTACGCAGAAGATATTATAGTGCACAAGTGTGTGCCGCAAACACAGATGCACACTCTATTCAGTTACTCTCATCACGAGCTAAGTGACAATTTTAGAACATTAAAATCTGTACATGAAATAAATTCATTAATTAATTGGTACAGGCCCGTGACTGGGATCGAACTTACGCCTTCCGCTTGGAAGGTGCACGTCTTAACCACTGGGCTATCACCGCTTTTACGCCGTTACTGAATAAGTAAGACATACTAATCCCTAAGGTAAGTAATAAGAAGCTCGGGGTCGGGAATTTAAGAAATTATGGACAGAGGTAAGCTTATATTTTTTATACAAGGCAACCGAGAGTTATGGCTTGAAAGTTGAAACATATTATATTTTCTTTCACTTGCGATTCTAAGAACTTGAAAAGAACACACAAAAAATATTTATGTACTTATTTTATTTACGATTTTCCGAAAATGCAACCATATCCTTCTAAACGTGGCTGTGGGACCTCCTCTATGATCCTGCAACCCCATACCCCATCACGGAAACACAGCCGTGTATGTACCTATCTATTTTATGTTGAAGAATAACAAAAACTCAAGCATCCAAGGTACTTACTCGAATACTGAAAAACAAGTCACTTTAAAATTATCCAGAACAAACGATAATTTCTTAAGTATGTACCCACCCAATTAATTTGTTTAGCTCAGACCCTCAGAATAGATAGCCAAGGCGCAATTTGGTTTGAGCCTAGCTAGCTAATTACATCGATTTGAATAACCTATAGATGATAGAGGAACATACTATATTCCTTAGTCGACTCTTATGACATGCACGGTAGGAGATGAAGCTAATGTATTCTAGTGAACAAAATGAATTGACTTTGAATTTATTGAGCCACATTCACACACACACGCAGGGAATAAAACATGCAATAGCAATAAGTCCCGCTATTACTACGCTGCCGACTACGAGAATCACTTTTTGTTTCACCGACTGTTTGTCTTCCGAAGCGGTTTTGCTTGCCGCTTTCATTTTTTTTAACCCTGAAAAATATACATTCATAAGCTCAAAATATCACTTTTAAGGACGACCCTAACAATTATAAAGATCTGCTAGAATGTACTGGGATCTTCGACAATTATTTACATACATAGATACTATACATACGGCCGTGTACCCGAAATGTAAGGTAAGTAGCCACAACTGTAGGGTCGTTTAGGCCAGGGGTTCTCAAACTTATTTTTCTTAGTTCAGGTGGACCCTCTACAGGCCTACAATACATACGAATTAATTGTGAAACCCCATTTTTTCACGCCAACGTAGACGCCCATCGAGTGTCCACCTGGACCACTTTGGGAACCACTGGTTTAGGCAATAAAATTATTTCCATAAAAACATCACAAACTTTTAAATAAGTACTTTTTCCAAATTAATAGGAGACCGATTTGAGATAGAATCTTAAACAGAGTAAAGTTAATAATGATTGGGATTGACTAACAATAATTTTATAATGAGGCTATAAGTGTCACGCATTCTTTGAAAAAATAATTAAAATCATAGTTCTTTAATTTTTTATACTTTGCTATTCCCGCTTAGGAACTACTACTACTACAAGTACTAGGCGAGGATAACAAAGTATGAGATAAACAATTAATATACATGTGCTTTTGTCTATAATATACAACCCCGAAAGTGATTTTAAGTTTATGTATGTATATTGCTTTTACTTCTTTATACCTACATATTGTTTAATTATTGACGATTTTTACTAGTAGCAAACAAAAACTAACATACGGTAAGAATCATGTAGGCAGTAGGTACCTACGTATCTACGTATTTGACCCTAAATAACCAGATCTAAGTAAAGACTTCAACCTTCAAAGTTTTTTTTACCAATTTAACAATTAAATCACGAATCAAATTGTATCGCACATCCAACAATAAGTTGACCCTACACATATTATCGCAGCTCGTTAAACCCAAATTAAAACAAGAAAATCTCAATATGTTGTCTATATATTTAGGAGCGACGACGCGGAACGGACACCATGTATGGTAGGCAAAAAGCTATGATGATGATCAGCAGGATACCGCCAATAGCGATGCAAGCGCATGGGTTACCGCCCGACTTAGAGCCACGACCGTGTTTGAAGGACGATTTGGCTGGCCCCTTTCTGGCCGACTTCTTAGACCCTGAAACATACGATCAGTATTTACATAGAGACAAAATGTGGTGTATAGTGTAAAAATTGCTTATAACTCTGTATCACCCGGTTGGTTGGAAGAGGTGTAAGTTGGTTCGACTAATCCTTAGGACTTAAAGTCAACCTCACCATAGAGGAATAAGATGTAGACATAGAGTGCTAATGTCATACTAACAGTTTCGATGCACCATTAGACTTTTCGGTGCCTCACAATTCCAGTCATTGACACTTAGATTGCGTTACTATACGTTACAATACATTAGTAATGTAGTACATTACTATACATTACACTAATAGAATCTAAGTGTCAAGGATTGGAATCGTGAGGCACCGAAAAGTCTAATGGTGCTTCGAAACAGTTAGTATGACATTAGCACTCTATTACATCTTAATCCTCTATGACCTCACCTACCCGTAGTGCATCCTGCTATTTAACGGACGAGGCTCTGACGCCATTTTAGAATGACTCGGAAACATTTTTTATTGGCTTCGTTACCGGTAGCTAGGTTTTTTATTTGTACCCGAAAAGCGGCGGTAGGCTCAGCCGTTCCCCGTGGGACTTAATAGGCAAATTTTAAAAAGGCTGGTTACTGGAATTTTGATTTATCTATAAAGTTGCTATACAAAAGGATATTGACTATGCTACATAGTTTTTTATTTCAAAGATTTGACATAGGAATTCTAAAATAGATCTAAAGCCCAGATGACATGACTAAGGGTCGATTTACCGACGATCATAGCCTATCTGAAGAATACTCTAAAACTTTAGAGAACGATCGCATATAAAATGTATCCTTCAGATGGAGAAGAAATAAAAGAGGAGTAGCGGCTAAGTATATTTTCATACAAAAATGGTGTGCCGCGGAGCAGGGGTGAGGTATGGACGAGGGGAGCATTGAACACTGTAGCCCTACCTATTTACATAGAAACCACCTTGTAGTGACTAGTCAAACTAATTGCTCATTATCAATATGGTTCAAGATTGTTTTACTAGTGCGATTACTCATCGCTAGGTGGCAATATTATACTACGTTTTAGTAAAAAAGTACCCTGATAAAAGCGCTAGTGTCTTTGTAATTTTAATACGGTTACATTCCGGAGCACAAGCGTGTGGTTACAGCTACTGCGTTACACTGGCGCTGAAGCTCCGCCCCTATCATGACGTCATGGCCTCACAATTGCCACACGACTCACTTCATAGTCCCACCTCCTCTTTTATACCTTCTTCCTTCGTGATCCTTCAGATAGCTTATATGACCGCTGAAAAAATCAGCCCTAATGAATAATGAAAGTATCCAGGAACATTATTACGACGTCTCATTAGCGGTATTACTTAGACTTACTCGTTTCTGTTCTATCTTTATATTTATAATTCACTAGCAATCCACCCCGGCTTCGCACCGGTGTAATGCTGGTACTATACATAATAAACCTTCCTCTTGAATCACTCTAACTATTTTGAAAAACAGCATCAAATTCCGATGCGTGGTTTAAAAGATCTAAGCATAGGGTCAAACAGACAGTAGGAAGCAACTTTGTTTTTTATTCTATAGCCAGCAATATGGTGTCTTTGCCTGCATATTTCACGACGACACTTCTATTGTCGTCTGCAGTTGTTAAGAATAACTTTATGGACCACTAACTTACATTCAAGTTAATATTGGAAGCACATGACACTTATAGCCTCATGTCTATCTATCTATACATATGATAAAAATGTAACGGATCGCTGTCTGTACATGGAAGATATATGACAAAAAATATTATAGGAGACCTTTATCAACGCAATAGAACCCAAAACGATGATTTATGGAATTTTTGTCTGTTTGTCGGTTTGTCTGTGCGTTTGTGCACGCTAATCTCAGAAACGGCTGAACCGATTTCGATGCAGTTTTATATGCAGGAATATATTGTGACAGGTCCATATGTAGCTACTTGTATTAATCCCAGGGATAATTTCATACCATTTTGTTTTTTCTGCTGTAACGCGGACGGAGTCGCGGGTGTCCACTAGTACCGAATATGTTTACCGAATTAATGTTATATTCAAATGGGGATGAGAATTACAACTAGAAACAATATACATAGCTAGGAGCTGCCCAAAATACATAGAAACCTTCCCTCCAAACGTTTATAAAGTATTAGTAATCGCGGTAAGTACAGGATTAAATAGATAAGGTTAAATAGGATAATCGTCAGCCTATATGCAGCCCACTGCTGGACGTAGGCCTCCCCCAGGGCACTCCACAAGACTGCCATAGTATTTGCCGCATAGTCACCACGCTGGGCAAACGGGTTGGTGACCGCAGTGTCTATGTTGTCAGTAGGGGAAGGTGGGGTAGCTTCATGCAGTTTTTATATTTCGCCTTATGAATTTTCTTGTGGTATCAGAACCTGTATCGATCCATCAAAAACTAATAGTCTTACTATCTGACTTTGACAACGCAAAAACATATAATTTGTGTGAATAGCAGTCTTTTAGTAAACGTTATAAAAAAATTATTAAAATGTATGAATGTACCCCACATGCGGGGTACTTTCATACAGGCTATGGGGCAGATTCATACATATGCCCACAATTTGAGCATGAAATATTTTATTTATTGTTATCAAAATCAAAAGATAAAAACACGAGGTTCTCGAAAACAAAAACAGGGAATTGAATAATACTAAATAATAACCAAAAATACCAAGTAAAAGATAATACCTACATATAATAAAAGATAAAGGGCCGCGTGGTGCCACGGTAGAGTTTGTCATCACCCCATGCTCTAGCCCGTGGGTGCGTTCGAGGCAATTAAGGATTCTGGGAGGTGAGCAGCAGCGCCTCCCGTGTAGCATAGTCTGAAAAGCACCTGCGGTCAACCCGCCTGCCCACGTGGTGACTATGGGAAGAAATACCCCAATGAGGCAACCAAAAAAGGTCCCCAGTTCCCGGCAACCATACTACCCCGGACCACGGTATTTTCAGTGGCCCGGATCATGGGGCCGGAGCAGGGGGTGCAAAGAATTTAGCGGGCTACGGGCATAATGGCAGCCACAACAACCTAGACCTTAGCATTTTTTTCTTTCACGTAAAATAGACGCAGTTTACGGCTGGACGAAAGTCTCCAAATACTTGAGGTGGAATTAGAAAAAATACAGTATGTTCTTGGATATCAGAAGTCCGAACGCAGACGGGGAGGACACTATAACCCTTGCAATCAGGCCACCTATTCTACTTCAGGGAAAGGAGCACAAAGTCCCAAGGTAGCGTGGGATTTCTCGTCAACAAAACCCTCCGTGATACGTGAAGGAGATCTGTAGCGTCTCGACCCCTATTGGTAGCATACTGTGAGCTGACCGATAGATATTGTCTCAAGGTCATAGGTATATGCGCCTTCCTCGATAAATGGACTATCCAACACAAAAAGAATTTTTTAATTCGACCCAGTAGTTCCGGAGATTAGCGCGTTCAATCTCAAACCAAACAAACACAACTTTCTCAGCATGCAGGGGCTGTTAGTTTAAACATCTTCTACCAGAATAGATATGACAAAGGAATGTAACGGATCGCCCAGGTGTAGGACGAAGAATGGAAGACTTTATATGACGGATAAAAGGCAATATTATAGGAGACCTTCAGTGATCAACAGGTTTAAACGGAAGCGAACCGGCTCGTAGAGGCACCCAAAACGATGATTTAGCTTGAAAGGAGCCGGATTTTAAGGCAAGTGTCTGTTTGTCGGTTTGTCTGTGCGTTCCAACTGTGCACGCTAAAAAATCTATTTGCCGCCCTGGAGAAACCCCGGCAAGTGTTGAACCGAGGATTTACAAGGAATAATGGGGTAACTTTCAGTTTATATATGCAGGAATATAATTGGATGACATGGTCCCATTTAACATATAGGCTATTTATTTTATCTCCTGGAAAATGTTTTTATCCCGGATAATTTCGACATTTTGTTTTTTCTGCTGTCCACGCGGACGGAGTCGCGGGCGTCCACTAGTACCGAATATGTTTACCGAATTAATGTTATATTCAAATGGGGATGAAAATTACAACTAGAAACAATATAGTTAGGAGCTGCCCAAAATACATAGAAGACCTTCCCTCCAAACTTTATAAAGTATGTAATCGCGGTATATTACAATTAAATAGCTTAAATAAGGTTAAATAGGATAATCGTCAGCCTATTGCAGCCCACTGCTGGACGTAGGCCTCCCACAAGACTGCCATGGATTTGCCCATAGTAAGCACGTACACGCTGGGCAAGCGTTCAGTTGGTGCCTAACAATAGATATCGCAGTGACGGTGCCCCTATGTTGTCAGCCCCACTTCCCCCTACGGGAGGCGCTCCTCCCGGAAACCCTTAATCGCCTTGTACGATACTCACGGGCAGACAGGCGGGGTTCATAGGATAAATGAGCTCTTAAATATGAGCTTTTTATTAATATTGGAATCTCCTTACTTCAAAAACAACGTTGTACATACTTACAAGCCATTTCTAAGATTGTCTGCACTTGTAAAATATAGCTTTGGTAAAGAAATTATTTTCATCTCAGTGTATTTGTGTATTTACATGATTATCCATTTTTTTTTCGGATTTTAACCAGTGAATTATAAAAATATACGATTATTTACAACAAAACATTTTTGAGGTTTCAAACTTTTTATTTCTTTCAGAGATTTTATTTTAACCGTATAGTACGAAATAGTTCCATGGTAGAAAATTGTTGCATGGAAAAACTTTATTGATTTCTAAACGACATGGAAGAGTCAATGAGATAAGGAAAATTCCGAAAATTCATATGAAAAATTACGCGAACGGAGACAACATAGAAGTTAAATGTACTTTAACTTTCCGGGAAAAAGAGTCCCTGGACAAAAGCAGATCTATCCAAATTCTTCTGACTTCAACATCATCCAAAAAAACCTGAATGAATAAACATACATACATAGTGTTTTTTGGTGGCCACCCTTAACGAAGGGTACGTACTCTATACATCAAATGAAGTAAGTTTATGACAAAAAAAATGCTGGGAAACGATGTAATTTAAAAAAAATGTATTACTTATTCGGGTGGAATTTATAGTATCCAGTGTTTATGCTAGTTTTTTCATAGACAGATAATAATTATTTCTCATGAAAAAATCCTGCTACGCGCGTCTATGTGCATTTATGCAGAAAAACGCAGTCTATTTACTCAACTTTGGACCCTAATATTTTGGAAACCAGACACTTCCCAGGTATGCTTCCATGGAGAAAAATGATCGTGATGATGAGGAGATTCCGTAGTTTTCGGGAACGTTGACGACTAAAAATCATCCTGTATACCCGGGCTGTGTTCCCAAAATGGGGTAGCCAGAACTAAGAAAGATCCCGCAGCCACTTTTATCATAGTAGCGACAGTCGTTTATGAACAGTGACAAGTTGCTGGCCTATCTTCTGAGAATTATCTCAGAAGGGCATGAGCCCGAGTTCCTTAATCGACTATTATGACATGCACAGAAGATGCTGCAGCTGATGAATTCTAGTGAAACCTTGCATCAGCGCAGGACCGTAAATAGAAAACACTGAACGCACTTCTTAAATACAATACTTTTGATTTCTTAAGACTTAGTATTAAAGAACGGAAGATTTACAGCCAGGTGGGGTCACTGACCTAACCAGAGCCAAATGCGTTAATAAGGTCGTATACGCAGCACACCAAATCCGTCCTTACAGTTATATCACGTTTACCATTTAAGCTTTGCTATAAAATCATCGCGAATAGATTTAAACAATGAGTCATTAATCATATTGTAGCCTTAACATAATGGGCCTATAACTATAACAAGACAAAAATAATACTTCTATGCTGCTCTGGGAGTGAAAAAAAAACGTATAATACTACAGCTGCTTCTCTTCCCGGGCATACTGTACAAGTCAGTAGAGGGACAAGAGGGTCTTGGTGTTTTGTAGGCGATGGGCTGACCACAGGTCACTACTAACCGAACTTGTACATCACAACTATACCCTCAAAATTGGTCAGAAGTAGCACCATGTGGTTCTATCGGCCCTTGGTGCTCTGCCTACCCCGTAAGGGATAAAGGCGTGATTATATGTATATGTATGTAAAAATAAACCAGAATAACAAGTATATTACAAATTACTAGTGGCATCAAGCGGCGAAAAAAAATTGGTACCTAGATGTTTATGGAGCCGAAAGGTTCTAGAGTGGATACCACGTATCGGCAAGCGCAGCGTGGGAAGGCCACCCGCGAGATGGACGGACAACCTAGCCAAGGTCGCGGGTATCGGCTGGATGCAGGCCGCTTCCGACCGGAGGTTGTTTGGGGGAGGCCTATGTTCAGCAGTGGTCTTCTCATGGCTGCTAATGATCATGATGATGGACTTGATGGAGTGCCTGTGAGAATAGCATAGGTTTAAGAAGGTCTTTGGGTTCAAGCGTTTTCAATCCGGAAATGTTGACGTCATATGCATGTCGCTCTGGTCGTCCTATAACGGACAAAATGGATGCCACTTTTAAAAACGTGGAGCCAAATCGACACATCTTTAGGTTTCTTTCAGAATAGAGAGTATATTACTATTTTTACCCGACTGCGCGACGCAAAGGAGTGGTAATGTGTTTAACAGCCTATGTATGTATGTATGCGACGCCATAGGTCCTGGGTTCGAATCCCGGTAGGTGCAAACATTGATGTGATGAATATCGATGTTTGTTTCCGAGTCATGGATGTTTATATACTTATCTATGTATTTATATACCGTTGCCTAGTACCCACGACACAAGACCTTAGGGATCTCAGTGTGGGATTAGGTCAATGTGTTGTGAAGTGTGTGAATGTGTGTGTAAGTGTGTGTGTATGTTTGTATGTTCCTTTGAAGCACTATACAGACCAAACGCCTGGGCCGATTTTTATGATTCACACGTCAATCGATTCGTCTTAGTTCGGCGAGTGTCACTAAAGACATGACGTTAGTGAAAATCCAATATGGCGACTACTGGACGCCATATTGTGAAAATGAAAAAAAATTAAGTCAACAAACTATATCGAGTGGGGTATCGTTGAATAGGTATTTAAAAATCGTTATCGGTTTTCTCTCAACATTTTTCGATCTGACTGACCGTTTAGGATATATATTGATTTAAAGTTCCGTAACAACCAATCACGCATATAAGACAGCAGCAAGACGAAAACTTCTTGCTGCCAAGCATGTTGAGTATGTTTCTTGAAGGCTACCTATTAGTAGCTAATATTAACTAAAAAGTATTAAAAAAATAAAAAAATAACAATTTAAAAAATCCAAAAACCCGACTGCGTAAAATACCACTTCTTTACGTCGCGCAGTCGGGTAAAAAGAACCCAACTATGTAATAATAATAAAAAAACTGAAAATATGAAAACAAGCATAGGTCCAGAATTTTATAATATTATTATGGAATGCTTACCTACTATTGAAGAATATAAAATATTTTCTAATGATGTAACATAACAACTGAACAGTCGGGATCCGTTATCCGACAGCCAAGCTAATATTTCAATGGATCCTGGCTGTTCAGTTGTTACGTTACATCATTAGAAAATATTTTATATTCTTTAATAGTAGGTATTCATTCCATAATAATATTATAGAATTCTAGACCACTGGACATCTAATTGCTTGTTTTCATCTTTTCGGTTTTTTTATTATAACACAGTTGGGTTCTTTTTTACGCAGTCGGGTTTTTGGATTTTTTAAATTATGTTTTTTTATTAATGAAATTAAATGAGCTTCGGTAGTTATTCTTCATATTTGTACCCATTTCCGGGAAAACCCCAAATTTACCTCGGGATAGGAAGTAGTAACATCCGGTCAGGCGGAAGGCGTGAGTTCGATACCAGTTACGGGCCTGTATCACTAAATTAATTTCATGTACGGATTTTAATATTCCAAAAATGTCACTTAGCCACACCCGAAGTAACAGGGGAACAAACATGCACGGAAGAAAATACTATATAATACATCAGACAATTACAGTCCAGTACTACATACGTAGGCCTCCCCCAGAGCACACCCTACCAGGGAGAAAATGCAACTGATATATCGTATAGCCCCACATAAGCACAATATTGAGTAATATTTTACATGAGTGAGTTTATTTGCAAATAAAAACTGTCGTCTTATTTTTACGCGAATCTATTACGAGCACGTAGTCCCTAAATAAACTGTGAATAACGAAACGCATTCAGATATGCTATAAAATATTTTAGTGGTTATGAATTCTGTGTAGGTCTTGCACTCAATTTAGGATTGTTATCTATCGTCGTGTCGAAGCTATGAGTAGCGAGCAGGTGTAAAAAATGTAAGCCCAATCAGTATTTGTTCATAAGTAGTTATTCCCGCCACTGCTACTACTGTAAGCCAGAATCAACAGAGGTGACCAGCAAATCAAACATAATATAAAATCCCGGAGGGACACAGCAGCGAGTATTTTTTTTTAATATTCTCACACTCTTCAGAATACATTGACCTAGTCCCACATTAAGATCCCTAAGGTCTTGTGTCGTGGGTACTAAGCAACGGTAGATATATAAATACATAGATAAATATAGAAACATCCATGACTCGGAAACAAACATCGATATTCATCATATCAATGTTTGCACCTACCGGTATAATTATAAAGTATTAAAGCTAATAGAAATAAAATAATTACCATTAAACTGTTCAGTCATTTTTAGATACTAATTAATTACGTCGGATGGGATATGATAAACAGCATTCGGTAAATCCCGATTTAGCGAAACACGTTATCTACAGATTTACAAATAACACATTTATATTTTAAAATTATTAATAAAGAAATGGAAAAAATTCATCACCCGGGTGGGAATCGAACCCACGACCTCTGCATTCCGTGCCAGCGCTCTTACCACTGAGCACCGGGTCAATTACTCGGATGACGTGACGTGAAACGTCTTTAAAATCGCGCCGACACATACGGGTACCCACCGTAACGAAAAGGTCTATATCATCGACCAAAAATGTGGTGTAAATATTTCACTAGTCATATGACCGTGTCGGGGTCAAGCATACTGCGATAACTGTGCGAAAACGCGTTCAGTGTAACTCGTGACTCCGACTTTATAGCGTGGTGCTTTGTCTATTTACCGATTGAATACTGTATTTATATCTATACTAATATTATAAAGCGAACGCGCTAATCTCAGGAACTACTGGTCTGATTTGAGTGTTAGATAGCCAAGGAATACAGACTTCGCATTAATGCTATTTAAAATTGTGCCTATTACGTACACTTAATGGCGCCTAACATAGACGTTTCACGTTAACCAAGACACACAAATTACATTATTGGAAACGTTATTATTCATCCCGATAGCTATACATAAGCCAAATCTCGGCAAACAAAGCTGAATCCCTCAGCACAATGATGAAACGATCAACCATATCCTAACGGATTATATTATGGAGAAGTGTTTTTATCTTAGTCTAGATATTATATATTATTTATATTTGTTTTCTTCTTATAATATGTAATTAGACACTCTGTGACAAAACCCCTTAAAAATAAAGAAAAAAATAATTAGAAATTTTATATGATGCTAGCTGACATACCTTTGCATGATGATATAGCATCGTATTCGCTACAGCTCTTCAATGGTTGCCGTACCTACCTACAAGTGATACATCCATACTAATATTATAAGCGAAAGTAACTCTGTCTGTCTGTCGCGCTGTCACGCCAAAACTACCGAACTGATTTAAATTTAATTTGGTACAGAAATAGCATTGAGCTTGTGGACGAACATAGGCTATATTTTAATGCGAAAATGGGCTGTAAGGGGATGAATTAGGGGATGAAAGTTTGTATGGAAATTAAGTCATTTTTAAATCTCAAAGCTTTTTTTAGGCTTTTTATTAGGTACACGATATACTGAAGTAACTAAAATTTTATAACATTTCACCCTAAAAGGGGGAAAAGTAGAAGATGAAAGATTGTATGAAAGTTTGACATTGTCAAAGATGATCCTGCACAAGCAGCATGACCTGCGAATCACGATATGATAAACCGAGTTATCGACATTTAGCCCGTCAATGTACGACAAATATAGCCGACATGTTGAATTCTGTATAGAGACGATATGATATCGTACGATACGGTATCGTACGATAACGATGTCGTACGATAAGATATCTACGATGCGTGGTCATGCTAGGGGGCTGGTAGTCGTATTCTACAGTCCATGCGGACAGAGTAGCGGGAAACAGTCCTAACTAATATTATTAATGCGAAAAGTATATAGTTTGTTACCTCTTCACGTATTATTTACTCAACCATCTTCTTGAAATTACAATACATATATTTATTTGGGAGTGCAGAGAAGCATATACCTACATGCTACATTATGTCGTCCACGCGTGCGAAATCACAGGCGTCCGCTAGTAGTATAAGGCTGCTATTCCACCAAAGATGTGCTATGCTACGTTGCTATGGATGCGTTTGATATCCACCAATCATATTCATTGATGCACATATCTTAGCACTGGTGGAAACGGATTCAACTAAGATATGTTTTTTATATGGAAGGATGCGTGCTATTGCGTGCTACGATGCGTGCTATAGATGCGTGCTTCCCTACTATCGATACATCGCATACACATACGCATCTTCATAGCGCATCTTCCTCGCACAGGTACATAGCTTAGTATTGGTAGAAACGGTCACATATTTTCGTTGCGTAGATTTCACATCTTCGCAACATAGCTGCATAGCACGTCTCAGGTGGAAAAGCAGCCTAAACAATCTAAACATGTTGATTTCAGTGTTGATGGATATGATAAATTCATTCTACAGACTTCGATACCGAAGCAAATGGATTTTGCATGTCTATGATATCGTAGCTCATGAATAGATTAACTGATTTGATGTTTCAATGCGATTATGTTACAAGCTGATTCCTGGGACTTCTTCCGCGTGAACTGTATACTTAGGTAAATTAGGATTTTCTATGTACATACATACAAACATATAATCACGCCTTTATCCCTTACGGGGTAGGCAGAGCACCAAGGGCCGATAGAACCACATAGTGCCACTTCTGACCAATTTTGAGGGTATAGTTGAGATGTACAAGGATTTTCTATGTAGATACTCGTAAATAGGTAATCCATCTTATTAGTCACTAATGGTCGCTTCTAGCTTGAAACAGTTTTTAAAATTACAGTACCATACAGAAGAAGCCGATAAAATTTAAAGGATACTTAAAAAGACATGAACCTAATCAACTGTTCAAACATCCAATCTACATTCTTCCTAAAATGACATAGCGTACGTTTTTACGTTTTATATAACAATTTTACGGAGACACCTTAAAACACCCAATGAATAAGCTTTTAAAACACCCCCCTTTTCTCCCCGGTCGTAAAATAAATGCACAGGTTCAAAGGCAACGCTTCTAAATATAAAAATGATAATGTGATTGGTAAAACGATTACCCTATTGTTCAAATAGCGAACACGGAATAACGATCCTCCTAATGTGGCTCTCATTTCGTGAAAACGCAAAAAAATGACTGCGGCTCCTTCAAAAATAATAAAAACGCCTTATTACGATTCTAAACCACATAACTTCGCGTCAAATCTAAGGAAGTCCAACCTTATGATGAAGATTGTAAGGTTTACAAAGTGGAATGGAAATATTGTGGAAATAAAATGTCGAAATGTCATAAAACATTTTGACGATCGCGAAAGTAAATAAAATCAGTAAACAGACACTTTTTAATGGGCTTCCCTTACGCATTGCGGACTGCGGTATTTTTATGAGTTTACTAGTGGATCGTGGTTTCGCTCATGTACCTACTACAGATAGAGTTGATGGTTTTTCTCAGAAATGAAAATAATTATTTAATTCGATATAAATTCATACACAACATTCTTGTCGATTGTCATGTTTTATGTGTTACTTTCTATATTTTTGTTGTTTCGTTCTCGTTTTATAAGTTGGCGTTTTGGAGCAACCAACGTGAAACTAATAAGGGCTCATCATCATCATTCACGAAAAGAGATGCAGCTGATGTATTCTATAGCCGAAGAGTTCTTCTTGAATGACTAGATTCGGTCCAATTTTTTTTTGTCATGTACCTATACAGTCGAATACAAAAAAATTACTTTTTTTAAACTTTCGTTCACCAATTATATGAGATTATTCATTACAAATACACCCTTAACCATGAACGTATAAGGAAAAACGGACGGAATGCTGTCACTGCACAGATTGAAGCACCGTAATGGCGGCGCGTTGCGCATGTGTGCGTATTTTCTAGTAGGTGCCGAGCTTACTATGGTTTGTGTGTGTGGGTGGATAACGCGTCAATAGACATCCCTACTCCATGGAATATCGTTGCCGAGCTTACTATGAATGCTTCACTATATGTAGTAACAACACTCTGTCCGTTATTATTTATACGTTCATGCCCTTAACAAACAAACATAGAAACAAATCATATATCTGTATAATATTAGTGTACATGTAATAATTATTAATATACCTACTTACTATGTTTTGTAATGGTTTTACCTAACAGATACGACGTAGGTTCGCATAGTGTTAGGGTGTTATTGTTTAGTCCATGTATACAATATTCCAAACATTGTGAGAAACTTCGATATGCGTTCTAGGATTTGTACTGGACAGTGGTTCTGTCTTGCGTCCAATAGGTGTCTCTGCTACATAAAATACTATACAGAGTGTTTTTTCGTTGCCACCCTTCATGAAGGGTACATACTCTATACATCAAATAAAATAAGTTTATCCCAAAAAAAAATGCTGGGAAACGAAGTAAATTAAAAAAAAATATTACTTGATCGGGCGAAATTTATGGTGTCCAGTGTTTATGCTAGTTTTTTCATAGGCAGGTATTAAATATTTCTTGTGAAAAAATCTTGCTACACGCGTCAATGTGCATTTATGCAGAAAAACGCAGTCTATTTACTCAACTTTGGACCCTAATATTTTGGAAACTGTCTGGTTTCCAGGTATGCGTCCATGGAGAAAAATGATCGTGATGATGAGGAGATTCCTGTAGTTTTCGGGAACGTTGACGACCAAAAATCACCTGTATTATGTACACCACACACGGCCGGCCCAAAAGGAGGACAGGGGGCAATTCTTGAAAATTTTTGAGCTGAAACGCAACCACTAATGAATCATTAACTTTAATTTGGCCCCCAGGGGCCTGATATATCAGCCTTTTGAAGTCCACTGCTGGACGTAGGCCTCAACCAGGGCACGCCACAAAGCTACTGCCATAGGGGGTTTAGCCCATAGACACTACGAGTATGCTGGGCAGGCGGGTTGGTGACCGCAGTGTGATTTTCGGATTATGTTGTTAACACGGGAGGCGTCGTCGCTGCCCACCTTCTGGAAACCCTTAATCGCCTCTTACGACATCCACGGGCAGACATGGAGTAGTGCTATTCTACTCTGCCGACACCACACGGCACATGTGCCACATGTATGTCGTATATATGACAAAACTCATATCTAGGAGTGTGGAATTTACGATATATCGTTGACTTTTAACACGTCAGAATTAGCTTTCTTGAGTCACGCAGTTATTTCAGTGATTATATTTAGATGTTTATTTTTATAGTGTCTTGTCTAGGTGTTTTTGCTTTATACTTATCTCTTTTTTAACTATTGGGTCATAATTTTCTAGAAGAAAATCAAATTGTATTTACACACATTTTTTTCTGTATGTCGGTCTCCATTTACTAGTTATGTATTTTTTACCTACTATGTACGTGGTGTAACAAAGGTACATCCACAAAATTTTTGACACGAAATCACACGTTTATTTTTTCAAATAGTACCTATAAAGAGACTTCTTACACAACTCCAGACTATTCATACAATCTTGAAAAATAAACATGTGATTTCTAGTCCCACATTTCGGGGATCGGTTCTTCCTAGTGCATTGGAGTGAGCAATTTTCATCGCTTTTCGCTTAACATACACTTTTTTAAACACCATAATTTAAAAGCACTTTTGCCCTAGATAGGACCGTGATCTTTATAACCTCTATAACATACTGAATAATAAATTACCACAAAATCTATTTTAAAATCACGTTTTATCTTAGCTATTAAGAGAGTAACATGATTTAGATGCGTGTAACTGCTTTAATAGACCATTTGCGTATTTTTAGTATCTATATTATTACGTGCTAGAATATGTAAACTTTAATAAAAGAGAGTACGAGAGTAAAGTACCTATAGATTTACCTACCTATTCCCTTAATGTCAATTCTCGTTACGTCGAATCCTAGTGCCTGTTGTTCTTGCTACGGCTGCGATTTTACACTTTTCATTACCTTTATATCGAAAAGTCGTTGTTAAAAAAACTGTAATATATTTATAGGCGAACAAATGAATCGTGTCACCAGCCATTTTTTGCAAGTTCGCTTCGTAAGCTTCGTACCTACTGTTAAACGTGAGAGAGAAATGTGAGATCAAAGACTTGAAACTTTTTATATGGCGCTGTTTTAAAACGTTTACTATTAGACATTTCTATATTGAGTCTCTATTTCATCCCCGCTATGCTCAACGTGGCTGTGGGATCGGATTTATGACCTTGCGGTTCTGGCTACCACATTTCGGAAACACAACATTAACATTATTAACCTTTTAATAGATTTTTAACATAAAACAGTTTTTAGTGTGGACCTGTTAGCTTTATTTTTATTTTTACTATAATTATAAAAGCTGTTGGTCTTCCCAGTAAAATAAAAATAAAAAAAATAAAAAAAATCGTGGGTTTAGTGTAACTCCATAGAAACAATTTTGGCTCGTCTGTGTTCAGACATTTAAATAAAACTTGACCTAGTAAAAATTCAGGTGTGTGAATGGATTTTAAACAAGATATCCATGTAGGTTAAATAAATACTTACTTACAAAATGTAACAAGACTAATATTTAGACAAGTATGTTATGTAATTAAATCTTTCTTAGTCCCACTTGCTTGATTTAATTTATTTTCTACTAGCGAATGCCGGCGGCTTCATCCGCGTGGACGGCAAAAAAAATAAAAAGTACCTAGTTTTCTTTTGTTCAGTAGTTTCCAACAAAACAGTTCCCGAGTGTTGGTTTGCATGCCAATGACTGGTAAAATATGGATGAGATAATTTTTTAATTATAATATCTTTATTATGTATCCATATTTATGAAAATAAGTATGTAAATGATCATGATCAGAATCTGAATCAACTGAGACTAAGAATACAAAGGCATGGTTCCTCATCGCGACTCAATCCATACTAATATTATGTAGTGATGTCTCACAGTTAGGAGATCACATAAAAGTAAATTCTTTTGTCAAATCGACTTTATTTATAGCCCGGAGATACTAGATAGAATGCTAGACATGTTTTTGTTTGTACAACACATTTTTTATTACCGTACATATTTAAGATTTCTCGCAAAGAAACCTGGTGCATTGATCGCATGAATTTATTTTGAAATAAGGACGGCAGAATGATGTTTTGTATGCATAAATAGATGTTATTAACCGGGAGGCGCTGCTTCCCACCTCCCGGAAACCCTTACGATACCCACGAGCAGAAATAGGGTGACGCTATTCTATTGTGCCGATATACAGCCAGAAAAATAATGGTCCATCAAAAAATAATAGTTCTATCTTTACCCACGTCGAACATCAAATAAATCATCTTCATTTATTCTGGTACACAAAACTTGTCACAAAAATGACTATAACTCGAGCTGCAAAGTAAACAGACAGTCACAAAAATAACGACAAGGTGACGTACACACAGACTATTAGTCAAAGGAAATTCTTAAATATAATTTATATTAGCTAAGGGACTTTACACATGTCACGACATTACGATATTTAGCTTAACCAACTCCTTTATCTTCGTATTAATCCTACTAATATCATAAATGCAAAAGATTGTGAGGATGTATGAATGTAAGGATGTCTGTTGCTCTTTTACGCAAAAACGACTGAATGGATTTTGATAAAACTTCACAATAATATAGATTCCTTTCAGAATAACACATAGGCTACAATTTATCCTGGGAAAATATTTTTATCCCGGACAATTTCGACATTTCGTTTTTTTCTGCAGTGGTGGCCCCCATTGGCTGTTAGACATATGTACTTACCTACATGTGCATCACAATCTTATAATGACAATAGGGTCGATTCCGGCAGTCACACTTAAACATAAACCTAATCTTAGTCAGGTCTATCTATCTCCATTCTTAACATAAATGGCTGAGAGAGAAAAGGACAGGTAGGACTAATTTTACGTTTAGGTTTAAGTGTGACTGCCGGAATTCGACCATATTACCTCAGTATCTATAGGTAATTGCTTTTTCCCGAGTTTAACTTTTAAAACCTTTTGACTGCAATAAAGACGCATGCCATAATACTCAAATATAAAACTAACGTAACAATAATATTATATTTATATTTTAATAACTTACTCGCATATTAAATTTGCGAATACATACTGTAATAATAAATTGTTCCTAAGAATGTAAAAATGGTAGATAAAATAATTAACCAAAAGGGGCACGGCAACATTTTTTACACATTGTTTAGATTAGAATGTCGCGGTCGCCAACATGTCGAGCTGTGTGGAGCGGCCCTAACAATAATTTGAACCTTGTCTGATTCTATACTTATTTTTAGTTATGACGGTCAAGTTTTCTCTAAGGTTGTTATAATGAGTGGGGTGAGCAGGATATTTCATAATAGACTTTGGCGCCGTTTGTATTTTGAAGAGTGTCAAGTTTTAAAATACATAAAAAGTCACAGCAAAATGTTAACAGTAGTTGGGTGTTGGAGTACTGGAGACAGTATAGTGCTCTATGGCTTAGTATGAAAATTATTAGCGAAATGTTATATACCAATTGGAACTTTTTTCAGGTACATCTATGAGAAAACGCTATTTGTCAATCCTTACTTATATTATAAATGCGAGTGTGGGGGTGATGAAAAGGGAAGCGCTTCCGGCCCCAGCGGGCTGCTAGTTGTTGTTCGGCCCATTCCAATCACTGTGAGAAACTTCGATATCGCGTTCTAGGATTTCGCAATCGATTGTGATTCTCTCCTGCATCCAATAGATGGCTCCGCTACATCACTCCCCTTCCAGACCGGAGGTCGATATGTCTTCGGCAGCACCCACCGTGTACTCTCACAAGTATGCATTCGGGTCAGTGAGTCGACCGGAAAGTGTTGTGACGAGCGTGCAGGAGAGATGCGTTCTGGTCGGTGAGTCGACTGGGAACGTGTTGCAGGCGATGCGTTCTAGTTTTTGAGGCGACTGGGAACGTGATGCGGCTCATGTGTTCTGGTCTGCGCGTGGACTGGTAACATGTCGTGCCGTGATGCCGTTGCGTGCGTGCGTTGCTAACAGGTCCAGGAAGCTGTCATGGCGGCTTCTTATGAATCTGCTGGCGTGTGCTGCTGCTGCTGTCGTGGAAGGAGAGGAGAGGTGATGCTGCCGTGATGATACCTTGTTGTGGAGTGCTGCGATGATGATGAAGTTCCTGAAGGCTGAAGGTTGCGTATGTCCGGTTCACAGGGGTCACCAGTGTGACTACATCACTCCCCTTTCTCTCTGTCTCTGTCTGTCTGCAGCGCTTTACGCCGAAACTACTGAACGGGTTTAAATGAAATTTTGTACAGAGATAGTCTAGACGTTGAGATCGGATATAGGCTACTTTTTAATGCGTAAGAGGACTGCAAAATGGGGGATGAAAGTTTATATAGAAGTTACGTCATTTTTTAAGATAAAAGTTTACAGTTTACATTATAGAACGGTAATGTATTACATATTAACTAAGTCACACGAGATCTTGGGACAATTAGCGCGAAAGGCAATCATTGCCGATAGTCAAATTGAAAATGTTTTTCTGTATTTACCTGGCTATCACACCGTGTAGCAGAAATATAACATAGAAATGATAAATATAATGTTAAATCTAATTATGTAAATACTGTTGAATAATATTGTTTATTCAACCGCAGAATCTTTGAATAATATTCATAAGGCACTGTACATATAGGCGGGCGAAATTTAAATGTAACATCTCGTAAACATTGTGAATGAAGTAACTGAAACATTATTATTACACAGGAAGCGTAAACGTGTAACACAAGATTACACAACATGTAAATGAATAGCAGATTTTTTTGCTGAAAATAAAGCTTTTTTAAGTTGTAAGACGTGAGATGGTATGCCTCGGTTCGGATGGGCGTGATCATTACTCAGTAAGAAAAAATATGGGCTTATCAGTTAATGTGTGATACATAAATAATTGCTGTTTTTTAGACTTCTGAAGTGGTGGCTGTCCATTAGGTTTGATCAGTTAGGTATATGAGCTAATTTAATTTTTGCCAAACTTTTGTTGTGGGTTATGTGTTAAAAATCTTGTATTTTAGGCATTATACCTATGTATTGCCTTACTTAAACGAAATACACTATGTATATTTGGTGATGAATAAATAATTTTAAAAATTGGATCATGATCTGATGATGTCAGAATTATTATCAATATTTGCCTGGCTGTCATTTATACCCTGTATATTTAATAATAATATATACAACAAACGCCTTGAAAGTTAAAGGTTTTCGTGCTTAAGAAATCATTTAGCAATAATTCGATTTTTATAATAAGAAGATTGAGTTAAAGGTATTAGAATAAAATATAGGTAAATAGTTAGGCGCTACCAAATGCGTAGACTTAATCAATTCATCTCAGTCAATACATAGAGTGAAGCATTCATAGTAAGCTCGGAAACGATATTCCATGAAGTAGGGATATTGACACGTTATCCACCCACACATACAAACCATAGAAAGCTCGGCGCCTACTAGAGAATACGCATACATGCGCAACGCGCCGCCATTACGGTGCTTCAATCTGTGAATTGACAGCATTACGTCCGTTGTTCTTTATACGTTTATGCACATAACTTTAAAAGTTCTGAACGATATTATGTAGATAAACTTACCTATAACTTTTATTGATAATTTTATTACCGTACTTGAGAAGACAGAAAAATTGAAATAATAACCTCAATTTAGATAGATACAAAAAAAGTACAAATAAAATAACTTTGCTTTTTAAATTTTGTTAATTTTATAACCCATACTGAGATTGAGACTAGGTAAGTACATAGCTACAATTCAATAATTATAATTAAAGCAAAGTCAAATCTCCTTCTATCTAAATCTATTCTATACATATAATAAAATTGTAACGGATCGATGTTTGTGTACGATAATCCCAGAAACAGCTGAACCGATTTCGATTCAGTTTTCAGGAATATATTGTGATAGGTCCCACTTAACATATAGGCTACTTTTTATCCCGGGAAAATGATTTTATCTCGGATAATTTCCACATTTTATTTTTTGCGTCCACGCGTTTGTGTGGCGTCCACTAGCTACAAATAAATACATACATGGCTGTGTTCTCAAAATGACGTAACCAGAACCGCAGGATGACATAGGAGATCCTTTCAACGTTTAGCATAGAGGTGCCGGAAGTTAATGTGATCAGTGACTAGTTACTAGCTCATCATCAGAGAGAACGTCCCTGAATTCCTTAGTCGCATCAACAGCATTGAAGTAGGCACCAACCCGCCTGCCCAGCGTGGTGACTATGGGCAAAACCCCCCTGTGGCAGTAGCCTTGTGCCCTGGGGGAGGCCTACATCCAGCAATGGACTGCAATGGGCTGAAGACGACGAAGTAGGTAAGCTTGCAATGTAACAAATATAATAGACCTAGCATTGGCGAACAGTAAAACTCTGGCCACCTGCCTAACAGCAAGTCTTTGCATGTAATAATTTTATGATGATGACATCCCGTGGTAGGGACCGTGGGATTGAACCTACGACCCACGACGTCTGACAATGACGTGAGTGAAGCCCATGGTGCCGTCATCATTATTTCTTTTTTATATTTTAAGTCGTGTCACGTGTGTCTAACTAATGTGTTTTAGAGTTAACAGTATGTACTTAACAAGTTAATAATCGATCGATTACGACAAACAAAGTTTGTCAAAATTGTATGCCTAATTCATAAATGCTAAGTAGGTACGAGTACATTAGAATGAGGTATCTAGGATCGGATCCTAAATTGTACATTTGAACTTTCCTGTGAGACTTAAAATCAGATGTTTATTTTTTTTAGATGGAGTTATGGAGAATTCCAGATGAAGGAATTGTCGCCCTTTCTGTTACACACTATATACCTAAGTATCTACCTACTGCTACATTTTCTTCTCATTTATTTCTCAAACTCTTCTCACACACACTTACCTTCCAAAGCCATGAAAATCGCGGCTCCCATAAAACTGTATAACGCCAAACACAACGTCAAAAAGAAATGCGTGAACCACTTCTTGGACAAAGATCCAACTTTATTGTAAAACCAGAAGGCGGACTTTTCACCAGCGCTCAGTCCAGTTTTAGCGGTACTCATCGTAAAGTCCTTAAATCCTTCAAACTGCTTGAACATAAAGTTCGAGGCCTTCGTATTCTGCATATGCATGAACGGATTAAAGTAAGGGTTTCCATGAGGATCTGATATAGACGAGGTAGGAATCGGAGTTGTGACTTTATATCTCGAACCAGGTATAGCGCCCCAGTACACCGTCGTCTTAGTCGGTGGACCTCTTTGCACTGGAGTCTGTGGGATTTCCAATGTGATCTTCGGGCGGCTAAGCCTTTTGGGGGGCGGCGGAGGGGGGTGGCTAGGCGGCACGTCAAGGGAATCCATGGCTAATGGCAAAACTGTGTTCACTTATCGCGGCGCCAGAATTCCACGCGCGGTTTCGCGTATTTTCGACGTGGACAGATATACCGTGTACTCGTCTCCGCGGACCGACTGAACACTGATTTTATAAATAAAACGGGAGTTTGAGCGTGCTTCCCGTTGTGTCATCATTGCGCCGGCGACACTTTCTATTCCGGAGCCAGTTTCTCGCTTTGAACCTTAGCTGACGAAGAGTTTTGCGAACTTAGTTTCGGAGTCAGGGTGTATACTGCCAATGAGTTCCGTGAACCATGCGTAAGAGGCAATACATCGTAGGTGTTACGAATAATATATAAAAATAGTGAATAAACTGAAAGATCTTCATCTAAACATCATCATTCAACGGCGTAGTCAAAACAATTTATATTAGATAGAAGAGGCACTCTCCTTTATTATTTTTCCAAGAATAAAATAATCTTCCGGTGGGTATGTTAGTACCATTACCTGTATCCACTGATATCCACTTTCCTAATATTCTAAAAAGGAAAACATTAGCGTGATCGTTTATCTGGCAGGCAACGTTTGATACTTTTATGACGAAAAATAATCGGGGACATAGTTGGGTGAATAGGTAGATAGATAAGCCACAGCAGAGAGACATGGCTTTTATATACTTACCTATAGCACAGACAGATATCATAACAGTTGCCTCATCCTATAGCCTGTGTCATTACTCATGGTGCACCCAGTGCACTGTTAAAATCTGTGGTTCAATAAAAGCACGACTAATCAGCTACCACCAGGAGATTATTATCAACTGTCAACTGAACATTTGACCGACAAGACTCGAAAAGAAAACATAACAAGGAAGTTGGTAGTAAAGATATAAGATCCAATACTTACTGATAAACAGGCGATAGTTAGGTACCAAAAGGGTAGACTATGGGCTATCTCTAAACATGTCAAATAATTAAATACCCTCTTGTAAACTGTTGATTTTGACTTACCTTCCAAATGCATAAAAACAAAAGCACCCAGAAAACTGTACGCAACCAAACACAAAACCAAAAACAAATGCGTAAACCACTTTTTGGACAGCGAACTTATTTTCCTATACAACACTATAGTTATTTTTTCACCGACACTTACGGCACTTTTGGCTGTAATCATCTTAAAATCTCGTTACTTTCACACTGTTGAACGATCTCAAAATCTATACCTAACTAAAATAGTGTTCAAAGTGTTCAATCAGAAACTTCGTAACTCTAGTGAGTCCTTGATTTATACACATACCTAATCATTTGATTAACAAAACAACTATTTTTATAAGTTTTTTTTTTATAAAACAGGTCATCGACTGGTACGTTAGGTATAGTACTTAATCTTATTATTGGGTGAGGTCATTTGTTACTCATATCATTATAAATGGTTTACAAATAACTTACCTACGTGTTAGGTGTGTAATATGTACCTAAAGCTTTTCGCTTAACTTATAAGTTGTAGTTCGAAATAGTTTAATTTATACAAATATGCTTGAGAACTAGTTAGTTATATATACCTCATGAAGCTATAAAAAAGAATTCATACCTCCATGGTTAAACCACAGATTATACTCGCTTATATAAGGCGAAAAACTTAACGACCTGTCTACATATGTGCCTACCTACTTAATTGTTACGTATCTACAGTACTCCTATGTGTTACATATTCGTCGAGAACAGAAAAAAAATCATCAAAAGTAAAAAAAAACATAAGTAAGGTTTTATCCTGCATTCGGATACAATGAAGGGAACCATATTTTTTAGATAAAAATATTTTTCTAGATTTCTTTCTATGACTGTAAAACTTATGTTTCACTTACCCATGCACTTAACTATGTATTTTCCTAGCGCTGTAGAATGAAAGCAAAGTTGATAAGCGCCTTATAAACTTTTCAGGAACTGCTCCACTTTTCAACTTGTACCTAAACATAAACTTTGTAAACACATATATATATATTTGCTATGGATATAGTTCATATGAACTTATAGTCAGACAAATTAAAAATATCTGATAAAATATGTATTGAAAATAAAAATAACAGATAGTCTGACATTACGGGTTATTACGGGAAATAATAAACTAAATTTATGTACAATAAAATACATGCGAAAGCACGGTTTGCGAGTGGCCGTGAGTTACTAGGAAAAAAAAATCATTTTCTTATATATTTTATAATAAAATGTAACCATTAGGCCGGTCGGGGTCAATAATTTATAGGGAAATAATAAAATGCTAAATGGGGGTACTAAGCAAGAGAATACAAAAGCTAAAATTAACAAAAAATTATTGCAACCGCCTCATAACAAAATTTACTTAATTAGCTATAATTTAAGATCAGTACAATAAAATCTTTGGGAAAAAAAAATAAAAAAAACAGTGACTCCCATTGAAAGTACGGGTAATTGAGGTCACCTTGTGCGAGATCATACAAAAATCTAACACAAATGGTCACGTCGTACAGGGGATCGTTTGTTCAAATCTCACTCTTTTGGTCCCCTTCTCGGCACGCGGGTGTCAATGTGCAAAAAAAATCATTTTCTTATTAATATTTTGGAGAAAAATACATGATGATGAGGAATTCCGTAATTTGGGGAATTGTAACCATCTTTTTCTTTGGGTGGCGGTTAGGATTCTCATTACCCCAAGTATTTTATGAAGAAAAAATAATAAACACAAAATATACATTAGTCGGTAGATACACCAATGTCAATAATTTATCTAGGGATCTAAGAAACTACCCACGCGGCACGCTCGCAGCGACCAAGGGGAAAAGCGGGCAGGATCCTTAACGCTATTAGTGTTACTTTTGGAATGTGTGGGTGACCACTATTACCCACTGACTCCCATTACCCGATCTTCCCCTATCCCTGTTATATCTATACTATCGCCTGAGAGAAAGCCTGCAGACTGATTACGTATCTTGCAAAAGCAAAGCAGAAGCAATGCGATAGCAAAACTCTTCCTACTAATATTATAAACGCGAAAGTTTGTAAGTATGGATGGATGGATGTTTGTTACTCTTTCACGTAAAAACGGTTGGAGCGATTTTAATAAAATTTGTGTATGGAGTTAGCTGACATCCTGAATTAACACATAGGCTTTTTATCCCGGGAAAATATTTTTATCCCGGATAATTTCGACATTTTGTTTTTTCTGCAGTCCACGCGGACGAAGTCGCGGGCGTCCACTATTCCCATTGAAATGTCACCTTTGAAATTCATTTTACATTGAATTTTGTACAATTTTCGCTATTGCTTTGCTTTTGCTAGTTATGAAATAAGGGGAACGAGTTCTTTTGTCGACTCTTACCACATGCACAAAGGAAGATATTAGACACAAACGAAGTAGATGATATTAAACAACTTATTCAAATGCACCTTATACTGAAACTGTTGCAACACTTGCAACTCGACCAATTATGCATTTGTGCACGGAAGTACAGACAATAAGCCTGCCTCTCCACTAGAGATGTTCTAGGCTAACGTTGCTACGGATATAATAAAATTTATCCACCGATTATCCTACTAATATTATAAGGGTCGTTCTTCTTTTTAGCCTACAATTTGAGTTAACATTTTTATAATTTTGAACAAAAAATTTAGTTTTATAATGTTATGTTTCTTTGGGTGCACATGACTTGCCCTCTATAATTGTGTAACAAATTGTTTGCTTGGGTTTGCTGGAAGAAATCTCTTAACGATATAAGCTCGCCTTTGTACACTTTCTGTGTAACTATGTTAAGTCACTCTATTGTCTTATGTTTGTGTGTATAATAAAGTATACAAGAATAAAAATAAAAAAAAGATTCTTGGTGATTCAGTATATATAAACGTTTGTGAGGGTATATGCAAGTACGAGTACCTATATTTGTTGTTCTTTCACGCAAAAACTACGGAATGGATTTTGATGAAACTTCACAATTACTCGTATATACCTAGCTTCTAACATCGAAGCTACATTACATTATCCCGGGAAAATAGTTTTATCCCGAATTTCGACATTTTATTTTTTCTGCAATCCACGCGGACGGAGACGGAGTCGCGGGCGTCCACTAGTATTCCATAACTATAATTCGTAGATATCTAACGCTTCCACAGCAACGTAGCATAGCATATATCTGTGGGGTAAGCACGAACCTTTTCACGCGGCATAACGCTAGCGACTCGCTAACAAAATGTATGGGAATTGACTGTTTGACGTTACGGACTATCGAGAGGTTCGTGCTTACCCCACTGGTGGAAAAGCAGCCTTATATTAACCGTCTAACAGGATTAGACACACATTTTGAATTCCCAATCGTTTTACGGCCTATTTTATAACTTCATTTGTAGTATACCTACACAATGTGGAATGAATTTTACACAAAATTTATGTGTGACAAATTTTATGACGTATCGCTTTTTATGTCCGTCATTCTGATGACGTAGATATTACAATGTGTCTATAATACCATGTATGTAGATACCATTCATTCACCACGATTGTCCAGCCCAGACGGAGTGGTTGGGAAAAATTATATTATGATCCGACCAACCTTTCCGTTAACATAACCTAGGTGTAAGTAAGTAATTACAGTCCCTACTTAGTACTTATAATGGTATCAATATTAGGTCATCATTCATTATTTACAGCCCTGAGAAGTCCACTGACTCCCCCAACAACCTCCACTCCGACCGGTCGGAAGCAGCCTGCATCCAACCGACGCCCGCAACCATGGCCAGGTCATCCGTCCACCTCGCGGGTGGCCTTCCCACGCTGCGCTTGCCGATACGTGGTATCCACTCTAGAACTTTCCGACTCCATTGGCCATCAGTTCTTCGAGCTATGTGCCCTGCCCATTGCCAATATTAGGTACGGGATACCTATCTAAGCAAATGTGAATTCCGCACTTAGAAAAAATGTGATAAGGCGGTGTTTTTCATATTCTTCTTATCCTACCTACACCATAACTTTTTTAAAGTATATATAAAAAGAGAAAAATGTACAAAGTCTCTAAAAGAGATTTCTTCCAGCAAACCATTCAAGACAGAAATATACATATGTATATAGGTAATATAACCTAGGTATCTATTTGCTTAGGTACGAGTATCATTGGTAGGTATCTATCTCCGCTCTACAGGTAGGTGCACAGGCGACCAAAATATTACTCCGTCTGTCTTCGCGTAGAATATGGTACACCCGTTATCCTTAATGGGTTCCGTTGACATTTAAAAGTACCTAAAGAACCCTGAACGTCGTACGCCTACATAAAAATACGGCGACGACCTTTATATTGTTTTCGAGAAATATGCTCATGTTTCTTTTAGAAAATTGATGATCCAATTTAGGATGACTGCCGGCGTGTTCGGGGAAAGGAGTTTTCGCAGAAAATCCTGGTTATGTAGATCGTTAGGTTAGAACACCTGCTCCTTTTGTGTTAGTAGCGTAGGTATTATGATATACAGGGTGTAACAAAAGGGGTTGGTAAAGCGAATTGCCATGAAAAATAGTCCACTATGAAAGAAGAAGTTTTGAATTCCTGTGCGTCCAGGGCTTCATTAGGAAAACATCACCTGCACGCACTGCCGGCAAGGCAGGAAACCGTGCATGCCATAAGAGCCAACTAAGGAACTCAGGTGATGATGTCATGATCTTTTACAACTGTCTCCACTAAGCGTGACTGTAGGATTTCCGCAGATCCGTTACTCTGCAGTTTTTGAAATTTTGAAACCCCCATTTTGAAATCACAGCCGTGTGTTGTGTATAAGTAGATTAGGGTTGCCAACCGTACTGTTTTCCCAGGACATGTCCTGTTTTTTGGGGTGTCCTCGTCCTGAGTTTTAGAGTACCGACACATTCGATGTCGGCGGATTTTCTAACATCGAGTAAACGCCTAGTGCTATGACGCAAATAAGCGTCAGCGGCACCTCTAGAAACATCATCATCAATCATATTGCAGTCCACGTGGACAGCCTCCCCCAGGGCACGCACAAGACTGCCATGGGAGGTATTTCTCACCACGCTGGGCTGGCGGGTTGGTGACCCGACGGTGACTAGAAAGCCTAAAAGGCACAAATACGTAGTCACTGGCACTGAAAGACCTGTTTTGAAATTAACATGCCACTAACTCTTTCCAATCGTATTGTCACTGGACTCGCACGTGTATAATCCTGGCTTAAAATCGAAATGTCCTGGTTTTTCTTCTTCAAATCCCGGTTTTCAAAGTTTTGAGATGGCAACACTAAAGTAGATATACCTACTATATATATAAGGTAAAGTAGCTACCTCCAAGGTAGGATATACCTAATGCAGCACAAGAGCACGTTGTTTTTTCAATGCACTAAAACCCGGCAAATAAAAACAGCCGTTATACCGTCGTAAAAGCGACGAACGATAAACAGTACATTGATTGATCGCACTTTAATCGCAGATGGCTGTCGTTAAAATTATTCTAGCTAATGGAGAAAGATGCGAAGTATTACACTAGCGGCCGCCCATGACCTCGTCCGCGTCAGTGGGTATTGCACCCGTGCGAAGCCGGGACGGCTCCCTAGTTATACAAAAAAACCTTCCTCTTGAATCACTCTAGCTATTGGAAAAACTGCATTAAAATCCGTTGCGTAGTTTTAAAGACCTAAGCATACATAGACAGACAGCGGGACGTTGATACGATAGGTTCCTTTGGGGTATGCGCTAGTGTGTTTGTTTTATTTGCTAGCTGTTGTCTGTAAATTCGTCCGCGTGAACTACAGAATGTAGCCGGTGCTTATACGTTACTCCCAACTAGGTATACGTTATGTATGCAAAATTTCATTCATATTAGTTGAGTAAGTAAAGCGTGAAGAGGTAACAAACAAATAATGCTACATAAATAAAAGAATGCATTAATAAACAATAAATACGTAAAGTTTATTATTTAGATAAAATTAACTTAAAAATAATAAATCACTGACTTACAATATAAGTACGATGGACTGAATATTTACAACATAATGGACTTAAAACTAAATACATATATCATAGAAAGTAAGTACTATGAAGGATGACTGATTCGTATTTGATAGTGCGTCACTGTAATATTTAGAGATTTTAAGCCTTTTCTACTACCAAATCGAATGGAGACCGCGTCTCGGCAAGCGTAGCGTTGGACGCCCTCCGGCCAGATGGACCGATGACTTAAAGAGGACGGCTGGTAGTGATTGGATGGCAGAAACGGAAGATAGAGCCGTGTGGCTTACTCTGGGGGAGGCCTACGTCAAGCATACGCTGACATGAGACCTAACAAATACTACATCATCCTTGCGCTCGTTATCAAAATGCAAATTTGTCTACCTTTTGGCTATAGTCATCAAGCGTTTTTAATCAGGCATAAGTAAATGGAAATTATGTCCCTCACACATCGATGGATAAATAGAGATGTTTACGATTTTTTTATTTGTATTTATATCGAAAGATCAAAAAATAAAATAAACATTTGCGAAAGAAAAAACATCGCTAGCGTGAAAACTTTCCGGGATATAACGATTTCAAAATCACAATTTTAGATTTGCCAAAAAACGCTCCATACAAACGGCTACCACAATTATGACGTCACTATCAGTGACATTTTTATGCGCGTAAGAGCTTTTGTTCTACAGCTATATTAAATGTTGCGTTTATAAATATTCAAATATCACTAAACAAAAGTTAATGTAAATGATGCAGATGGTCATGAGATGTAGTAATTTTTAATTAATTTCACATTTGAAAAATTTAATTGCCCACTTAACTTTGAAGGCTTATTACTACCTCATTTGGACACTTAATCAAATTGTAATTTTACAGATAGGTATGATTTTGATGTTTTATTCTGATTAGCATAAAATGTCATTAAAATTCAACCATAGTAAACATCCCTATTGTATGAGTACTATCTCAATTACACTATGGATGGATAAATATGCATCTTTTTGATACTACATAGTATTGGAACTATTTATCTAACAGTTTGGGACATATGGAGCGGCGTCAACATTAGCTCGAAGGCTGCATCCCTTAAGTTGGCACCCCTGAGGTTGGCTTCATGCAGATCGCTACCTGACAGATCGCACGACTGAAAATAATAAATATATTGTTATTACTAGTGGACGCCCGTAACTCCGTCCGCGTGGACTACAGAAAAAACAAAATGTCGAAATTATTCGGGATAAAAACATTTCCCTTGGATAAAAAGTAGCCTATATGTTAAGTGAGACCGGTCACAATATATTACTGAAAACTGCATCGAAATCAGTTCAGCCGTTTCTGAGATTAGCGTGCACAGACAAACAGACAAGAATTCCAAAAATCATTCTTTTGGGTACTATTGCGTTGATAAAGGTCTCCTATAATATTTTTTCTCATATATCTTCCATGTACAGACAGCGATCCGTTACATTTTTATTATATGTATAGATAAATAATATTAAGAAATGGAAAAAAAATCACCCAAGTGATATATTGTCATTAATATACAATATTCAATATGACACTTCTTATTCACTTGCGAGTCGGCGTAATATATTTACTACATAAGACGATTGATGATAATATAGGTAAACAATTTAAGTGTGAAAAATAACGTTGCCAATAATGTAGAAAATTACAAGTGTAAAGAGATGGTCAAATTCGTCATCCGAGTTAATTGACCCGGTAGCTCAGTTGGTTAGAGCGAAGCACGGAATGCGGGAGGTCGTGAGTTCAAGTCTCACTCGGATGAAAAATTTTTCCTTTCTTAATATATTTTTTTTTACAATTAGCTAGGCAAACATTTGACCGCCATCGTGCGTGATGTTAAGCAAGATGCGGCCTAGGGTGGTACATGTTTGCCTATTAATATTATTTCTAACAATTTTAGTAATGCGAATGGACTTCCTTCATAACATGTGCTTGGCTATTTGCTTTCTCTTCTCAGAAATTACCTTGTCATTATTATAAATGCTTGTGGTAAGTTGAAATTTTAGGACTGTTTTTAAGACTAAATTAGTTTTTGAAAATTATATTGTAGTGTTGCATCGTGCAACATTGTGATCTTGAACAACTGTACAATAACAGAACACTCTAGCAAGAAAACAGCGGCACGAGCGCAGCAAGCCAGTTATTTTCAATTTTTAGTATAAAAATTTCCTTTTACTTCTTAAAAATGGAAGCATTTGATTGAGAACAATGTAGGTACTAATTTAAAATTTTTACCTCTAAATCAGCTCCAGCAAACACAGCAGTTCGGAGGTCACAATTCTGCAGGTTCGCGTTCTTCAGTGTTGCCACCCGTAGGTTCACGCCAGCCATGTTGCTACCTTCTAGGTTGGCACCTAAAACCGCAGTATCGAAAATTAATATCACAATTTTTAACTTAATTTTATGTTCTTGATTTGTAAAAGGTTAAGTTTTGTTAAGGCGGATTGTTTAAGGCCTTAAATGATGATATAATTTTATATCTTTTAATTAAAACTAGTAGACAAAAAATGTGGCATAGTATATAGACTGGCAACTAGCCATGCAACAAATTTTATTATAAAATCATAACAATGTCTTGGAGACAGCCACACTGTACTATTGTGATTATGTATTATACATACCTTTTAAATTAACTCCATCTAAACAGGCCTTCAAACCAGCCGGGTCTTCCATATTACAGCCTTTTAAGTTAGCACCTGAAGCAGAAGTAAATTAATTAGGATCTACCTATATCAATCTATCTAAACAATATGCATGCATTGTATATTCAGGGCCCATGTTTCCAACGGTCAGATAGCTGGAGGATAATGCTGTCTTTCTCTTAAAACTTCATGAAGATAGAGACAGCCTCATTAGAATAATTGGGCCTTATTAGAGTAAGTGGTTACCATTCTAATTGTAAGAAAGTTGAAGGTAAAGGACAGTGTGGAGTAGATACAGTTTAATCAAACATTTTGCTCTTAATTTATTCATAGTAGGCAAAACAGTGTTGACAACATAGCCCGAAAATCAAACTGCGGTCACCAACACTCCTGTCCAGTGTAATGACTATGGGTATGATATGGTATGGTATAACGGGCTTGTTTCCGCAACTCAACGTCTGTGCGCCTATTTTGCGTAAGGGTAGTGTGCTCTCTACTCGAGCCAGCCTGTCTCCTCCAGAAATCCTAGCAGCCTACATCCAGCAGTAGACTGCAATCTGCTAATGTGATGATAAGGTAAAATGCTTATTCACATCATTAAATAATTTTACAAAGGTATATAGGCCCACCTTCCATATTAGCACATGATGCCTTAACACCTATTAACTGAGCTCCTTCTAGATTAGCCTGAGATAAATCGGCTCTTTCTAAACAGCAGTGCGAGAGGTTTGCTCCACTGAGGTTGCAGCGCGCCATGTTGGCATACTGAAAAAAAAATTGTAGATTAGTTAAGAATTGGTAATTAAGTAGGACTTTTTTTTTAAATAAAACCCTTCTGTAACTAAGAGATTAAGTAACTGGTTTAAAATATTAGGTGGCAGAAATATTAGGTGCATGTAATAGCACAATTTCTTTAAATTCCCACAGCAACAGGACATTACAGAATTTTTCAAACTAACAATGATAAAGTTGTGGACAGTAACTATAGCTTAGACTAGCTTAGAGGCTTCATAAAATATTAAAAATAATAAATATTAAAAATATTCTCCTTGTAACATTTAATTTACCTTAAAATTAATATTACTCAAATCCAACTTAGTTAGGTCAGCACCCGTTAAGTTGACACCTTGAAACCGAAGCTTGGAAGTTGTTGGTGTGGAAAATATAAGCTTGATTACATCAAGCCTCGTCAGGACCTGGTTATTGCTATGTGGACCGGTCCTTGATAGCACCATGAGATCATTTAAAATTGGAATCATTGATTCTATACCTGAAAATGAAAGTAAATTATTTATTTATTTTAGCCCTTCCTCAGACATGAATTTACTTATATATTTTACAATTAATTATTTATTCTTCTTTGTCAGCTTGCCCCTTGGCAAAGGCCTCCCCAAGAATTCTCCACTTCTTCCTGTCCATGGCACATCTCCTCCAAGTACCTCCTGCTACCTTTCTCATTTCATCCTCCCATCTTACACTTTGTCTCCCTTTGTTCCATTTTCCATCCCGGGGATACCACTTTGTAATGTCCTTAGACATCTTTCTGACTCCTTATCATGTGTCCAGTCCATTTCCACTTTAGTTTGTTTACTGCCCAGGTCACATTTATTAATTTAGTTTTCTCTCTTATGTCTTGTCAGTTTTATCTTGTCCTTAAGTTTAATATTTAGCATACTTCTCGCCATGCTGTTTTGGCATACTTGTTTTCATTTGCTTGTTGGTAAGGGCCCAAGTTTGGCAACCATATGTTAGACATGGCAAGATACAAATATTAAATACTTTTCTTTTATCCCTTAATGACATGTGTGGGTTTTTCATGATTTCTTTTAACAACCAGTACTTTTTCTTTATAGAATAGAATACAAATTACTAGAAAAATATCATCATCATCATTAATAGCCCTGAGAAGTCCACCGTTGGACATAGGCCTCCCCCAACAACCTCCACTCCGACCACTCGGAAGCAGCCTGCATCCAACCGACGCCTGCAACCTTGGCCAGGTCATCCGTCCACCTTGCGGGTGGCCTTACCACGCTGCACTTGCCAATATGTGGTATCCACTCTAGAACTTTCTGACTCCATTGGCCATCAGTTCTTCGAGCTATGTACCCTGCCCATTGCCACTTCAGCTTGCTGGACCATTGAGCTACGTCGGTGATCTTTGTATGTCTGCAGATCTCCTCATTTCTGATTCAATCACGCAGAGAGATCCCAAGCATAGCTCTCTTCATCTCTTGCTGTGCGATCCTGAGCTTCTTTATGAGGCACATAGTTAGAGACAACGTCTCGGCACCGTAGGTCATCGCCGGCAGCACGCACTGTTGAATACCTTCGTCTTTAAGGACTGGGGCTAGAAAAATATATAAGAAAATAATATTTCATTACCTACCATAAAACACAGCCTCTTCATAAACACCTCTCGGATTAACATGCTTATCGAGAATAACTTCCCCATGCCTCAAATAATTTAGAATTGGCTCGAAATATTCTGGACTTCTGTCTATTAAGTACGCCCCTGTCGCATCAATGGCACTTGGGTTCATTTGGTTATTCTCTTCGGCGAACATTCTACCTAACATTGATTGGGGTTCCTTGCCCAGAAGCGTACTACGTGTTGTTAAAAAGTGTTTTCCTCCCACATTCAAAGTTATCCAGTCAGACACCGCACAACTTTTACTCCTTTTATCGTCATATTTATCACAGTTTCGGGACGTTATATTGCTTTCAGCCGACAGGTACACCTTCTCTTCGTCTCTTAGAACACGAGTATCAGTTATTTCACAGCCGTTTGAAGCGTACAATTTAATGTTTTCCGCAGTAATATTTAATGTTGATGATACGTTTTGTAAAAATTTACTCGACTCATCTATTGCTATAACTTTTCCATCACATTCTGATTTATTATTATAAACATACACGCGTTTCATGATATACTCCTCGTATTACTTAATTAAGGTAATATTTTAATTAAAAACCTTGTAAGAAAAATGGAAATAGAAAAAACCCACAGAATCTGTTTTTTTTTTTTTTTAGTTTATCCCGAAGGAAAGGCAAAGGGAACTAAGCCCATACAGTCATTGTCTTTAGTAAATAATTTCTGAATTTATGATGGATGATAATGATGATGATGAATGGAAACGTCAGGAAAATCCTCAAGAACAAGTGTAAAGTCAGTCAAAATGAAAAACTATTGCAGAAACAACTTACATGCGCCCATGAAGAGATCGCAATCCGGCTAAAGCGTCCCCGAGACGGTCAATTGCGATTGACAATGTTTTACGTGAATGATCGTTTCAAATGACGGGCAATTGAAGCTTCTATCAATGCGCATCATTCGCGCATGCCTCAGTTGTCGGTTGTCGCTCAATGGGGACGCGGCAAAGTCGTGTTGATTTTTAAATTAAAGAGGACAATGATTTCAAACACAGACGTTTTTGTCAATAACTCTTGCTGTTCCTAAAAAAAAAAAGAAAAAAACCAGACGTTGGTCCAAGGAATGGTACAAATTAAGATATAGATTCACTCATGAGCATTTACAAAGAACTCTGCAAGAAACGGAGCCGGATGACTATAAAAATTTCATTCGAATGGACCAAGAGTCATTTGAGACATTAGTTTATATGTATATCCGCAATGATTTTGTAATATTTTTTAACGCAGTCGACCGTTTGTTTTTGTCTAGGTAGTCTTTGTTTTTTACTTTCCACAAGACAGGATAATCTCTATATAACGATATTAAAAGTAATGTAAAATCGCGTCCTGTAATATCGGCGCCAGCGGCTAACGCCACGTCGTCGAGTTCGTGTTCCGACACGTCCTCCATGTTCGGTGGCGCGATTATAAATAACAAAACGATTGTCAATTGCCGTCAATGTCTGTCAATACATGGCGCGTCAATTGCCTTCATTCAAAATTTGGATTCGGCGGGAAAAGCTGGAAGGGTGCAGGTGTAATTTTCTTGTGAAAATCAAAAATTATTTGTAAATGGCTTGCATGTGTCCGTAAAGTGATGTTTTCTGGTAGATAAGTTAAAGTTTGATTACTTGTGATGTGAATCTAGTGCGTGTGCATGGTTTTATACGCAGGTAAGCTGAGTAAAACTTTAGCCGGAATACGATCTCTTCATGGGCCCATGTGGGTTGTTTCTGTAATTATTTTTCATTTTGACTGACTTTGCACTTGTTCTTGAGGATATTCCCGACGTTTCCATTCATCATCATCATTACCATCCATCATAAATTCAGAATACATTTTACTTAACAATGATTAGGCTGTATGGGCTTAGTTCCCCATGCCTTTCCTTCGGGATAAATTAAAAAAAAAAAAAAAAACATTCAAAATTTTCATCATTTGCGGTCAATAACGTAGTCGTATTGACAATGGCTTCAATTGCTATGCGTAAACGGTCAATTTTCGTATCAATTGGCGTCATTCACGTAAACATTGTCAATCGCAATTGACCGTCTCGGGGATGCTTAAAGTTTTACTCGGCTTACCTGTGTATAAAACCATGCACACGCACTAGATTCACATCACAAGTAATCAAAATATAACTTATCTACCAGAAAACATCACTTTAAGGACACATGCAAGCCATTTACAAATAATTTTAATTTTCCAGCCATCCAATTTTTTTTTTTAGTTTATCCCGAAAGAAAGGCAAGGGGAACTAAGCCCATACAGCCTTATCATTGTCTAGTAAAATGAATTCTGAATTTATGATGGATGATAATGATGATGAATGGAAACGTCAGAAAAATCCTCAAGAACGAGTTTAAAATGAGTAAAAATCAAAAATAATTGCAGAAACAACTTACATGAAGAGATCGTATTCAGACTAAAGTTTTACTCAGCTTACCTGCATATAAAATCATGCACACGCACTAGATTCATATAACAAGTAAACAAAATATTACTTATCTACCAGAAAACATCACTTTACGGACACATGCAAGCCATTTACAAATAAATTTTGATTTTCACAAGAATATTACACCTGCTCCCTTCCAGATTTTCCCGCCGAATCCCTGGCTGGCTGCTAGCTTTTATAGGGGTGTAGAAAGTCGATAACTATATGTCAATTAATTTATCAAACGTCACTGTTCTTTCACAATACATACATCTGTCTGTGGTTGGCTGGCTGGCTCTAATAACTTAATGTCACAATACTTACAGAGTACCAATGTAAGTATTAAATTGAATAAAAAAAATGAAAATAACTACCCTAATTTTGGCGTAATTAAAACTGTATAATTATGTAAAAAAAAAATTAATTACAATAATCGATAAATTCGCAAATATATTTATGCAAATCCCTAAATTATTTTTGACACAAGCAAAGGCAAAGAATATACGATATACGGATCATCGTGGCGCTTTGGCGACTCGATTTGAATGAACAGACGCGTTACCATTATATCGTAACGACTAATAATCGTTCGATGTTCGTTGTCGTGTGTTCGACGATATTTCAATAGAGCATGTCGTCTATACGACTTTTTTGCGGTGACTCTATTTCTGTGTGGGAACTTGGTAGTAATACCAGAGAAGATACCAAATCCCTGGTAATACCTATTTCTAGGAACAACGGCTAATATGCTAATACGACAGTCGATGTACGGAGGTACTATTAAAAAAAAATTATAGCTACCTCAAACCAGCCTCAAACAGTAGTTTTAAACAGCTAGAGACAATACTTAGTCGTCCAACTATAAATAAGGGGCCATGCATATATTACGTCACAGGTTAAGGGGTGGGAGGGGGTCATCAAACTGTGACATAGTGTGACAAGGGGGTGGGAGGGGTCCTAAATTTCGTGACATTTTCATTCAATAATCCCTAAATATAAATTTGCAAAAAAAGCTAAATGTGACGTCACACTAGGGAGGGGGTCTTATAAATGTGACCAGCTGTGACAAGAAGGGGGGGAGGGGCAAAATATCATGAAATTAGTGTGACGTAATTTATGGATGACCCCTAAGCCATTAGTAAGAACACGCTTCACATAAAAAAGTAAATATTTACTAGTGTTCCGTGAACTGGTTTAGATTCGTATAATTACATTTAGAAGTTTCTAAAAAAATATTTTATTTGTGTACTTGCTTAAGTAAGTAGATAGGTAAACCACCCAGGGATTATGTGACCCTTCATTAAAATTGTAAAAAAAACCTATATTATATAATAAATAAATAAAAAAATAAGTATGTATGTATAATTTTTAAAAGTTATCCTTGCTCCTATCATATCCGTGCATGTCATAAGAGTCAACTAAGGAACTTGAGAATTCTCTCAGGCGATAAACTGGTTGTGGGAACTCCCTTAGGATCCTGCTTTTCTGCCTCCGTTTCTATGAGTGATCACTATGAACTGTCAAAAATTATAGCTGGTAGGCTTAAATGGCTACCCCATTTCGGGAACACAGCCATGTCTTTTGATATTTTAAATTAATAATAATCATAATCGAAAGTACAATCTGTCTACTACTGAAACAATTGGTAGTCTAGAAACTGAAAAAGGACACAGGTTAATTTTTATCACAAACACAACAAAAATATTCACTGTAATTTTTTGTGATTTACACAATTTCAGCAACATCATGTCACTACGATGAATATACATAATAAATAATGTACAATTTTCACTGCTATAAGCCGCGCAGATAAAGAATTGACTGTAAATGGCGTCCGCTCGCATGCTGTCTCGCTCACATCTATCGCGCGCCTATGGTCACACAATGAAGTACGCGCTGCAAAAAAAATTGTCTGGTTTCGCTTTGACTAATCTCATTGCTGTTGATCGCCTGAAAGCCCATTTTTTCATGTTAATTGCAGATTTACAATCGGTAAATTTCTAGCATATTTTTTTGCTAAAACGTGCTTATTAGATAATGTGACATTTAGTAGGTATGTACAGTGGCGGATTTACAAATTTTCAAGGTATAGGCTGAATAGTTTTTGCCGCCCTTGCCTCAACAATTGTCATATCATACATTATTTATACAATGCAACAATTTCGTTAAAATTGCACGTAAAATAATTTTTCGGTATATTTTTGAGCTAATCGAAGCTCAATCATGTAGGGGCGGGGTAATGTATGCTATTTACACAATAATGAACATTTGGTAAACGTTAATAAATAATCTTTATTGCGCTTACAAACAGTTAAAAATAATCGACTCCGTCAAGTCGGAATCAATGACCAAGATTACTTACGACGGAATAGAAGTTCGTTACAATGCCTTTGAAAAAGAAATGCTGAATTGAAAAAGACAAAATCACAATATAGACATGAGCAATCTTTTAAAATACAATTTATAGTTAATATGAAAATGTTCAAAAATTTTACGTGACCATGTTCCAAGTTTCGGAATGAAAAATATTTTTGCAGGGCTCTTTCAATAAATTGATTCGTTACAATGATTTATTATAATTTATTATGATTATCAAAAGTTTTTACTTACCAGTGCTGTGAAAATATTCATAAAGTTCAGGAAACACTTCGAAAAATAACAGCACACACCCAAATAAGTCGCTTGAATCACGACACAGTATTTTTTGTAAGGGTAAAACTCGTGGTTCCGTAGTTTCGTGCTTTATTTTCCTTTGATCCGATTTTGTTTTCGTTTTTCGCCTCGATTTGTTCGGGTAACCGGGGTAACCCACACGGTTATTGGAATAGAGAATGAAGCTCGCCACGTGCACGTGCAACATTGACGTCATTAATAACATTGTAGCATTAAAAAAATACCGCGTTCGGGGAAAAAATATTTTTTTTACTTAAGACTATCTCGCTATTACTGTTCAAGATTTTTTTAAAATTCCAATGGAATTTTTCTGAAGCTACTAGTGCATGTGAAACACATAATAGTCGAAACATAAGATTGAAATCGGTAAAATTATTCACAAAATTTATTCATTATATTCGAATAAAAATCGAAACATTATATACAAACCATCCAGTTCGTAGCCTCCAACCAGTAGTAAGACTGGCATGTATGGGTTGTTAGTGGGAAGAGGGGCATATTTTTGACAATTGCGCTCTTTTCACTCATAAGAAGTGTGGGCAAAGAGCGCAGAGGCGCGAGGCCGATCACTGCTTGAGGGGCGGCGAACTAGCTGTTTTACTCTAGAATATGGAAGTTTGCTACTCTCGGAATGTGCAATGACGAGTGAGAGAGAAAAGTCATCGACAAAATTTGTTGGAGACTTCTATCTGTAAGACATCAGAAAACCGTCATAGAAAAATATTTTTGATTTCTATGAGGTAAAAAAAAAAAAAAAAAAATCGTTCCCCAAATTTGCCGCCCCCAAAATCTGCCGCCCTAGGCTCGAGCCTACTCAGCCTGCTGGTAAATCCGTCACTGGGTATGTAATGGTTTTACCAGGGATTTGGTATCTCCTATGGGTTTTACCAACCATACCTTCCGTCACCGCCGCCATTTTCAGATCAATTCTTTATCTGCGCGGCTTATACCTACGGAACCTTTCATGGGTTATGTTTAAATCGCTTTCTAGTTTGGTTCTTTTATACCTACCTAATTATTCAATATTTTTCTTACCAAACATAATATAATGGTATTCAATGATTTTACATTAAAAACTCATTGATCATCAACATTTTTTTTTAGAGCAAAAGTATCTTTTCGAGGTAGGTAGATAATGTAAAACTGATACACTATGTTCCCACACTATGATTAAAACAAATCGAACAAGCAACCAAGCATGCTACAAATCGTGTAAGTTGTCCGATTGGTCCTACTACTTTTGTCGTGTGATTGGTACCTTGGCTGTTAGTTTTCTGATGTTGGCGGCGGCTCTAATTTTTTATTCGCGTTCTATTTTTGTGTGTGACGGTTCCGTCCGGCGTAAAAGGATTGGATTTTGATTTTCCAAATAATTTTGTTTCATGATTTTCGTTTAAAATATCGAAATTTCTGATAGTATTTCCTCCGATTGCTCTAAATCGCCAAAATGCAGAACGGAGACGAAGCGCAGACCACCACGGAGAGCAGTAAGTGTCACATTTGTTGTTGGTATTAATGAAATAAGTCCAATTATTTATTCGTATGTTTTGTTTGGTATATTTGTAAAAATGCCGCTTTAGCGATTTACGATGACTTCGATTCAACAGTTTTTATAAATTTTTAACATGTACCTAATGGAGATTACCCTCAACAATTTTTATTGTCTAGTTTCGGATGATAATAATAATCGGCGCTGGAATTAGTGTAGCATAGATATTTTCACTTGCATTAGCTTGCATCGTGCCTTCATCACGATTTGGTGGCTTCCTCGGTAGTATTGATATTGCGGGTAGCTAATTGGAGTGTGAAACGTGAGTCAGATTCTTTTGTCTATAGCCCACTTAATGTAAAAATGCATCAATTTAGTTAGATACTATACGTTCATGTTAAATACTCGATTTCCGACGGCATTGCCTTTCCGTTTAGCACATAGTTAAGTTTGTTAGTGCAAACAAAATGGAATTGATTAGAGAAATATTTAAAAGCTAATTTGTACACATTCATAGGTTTTGAAATATGTACCTACCTTCATTGAAGAAATGCAAATAATTCTCTGGGATGACTCATATTTCATGGTCACATACCTACCATATGAGCTAAGATCATCAAATCTTTTTGGGTAGCAACTATTTTACAATTGATACTAACCTTTATCCTTTTGTATTCACCCAAATAATTTTCTCTTTCTACCCTCAATCTATGACATTCACAAAGTACAATACTTGTAGGTACAAGCTTATAACATGGTGTTCTGGCCATGGAGCATATACTCACTGGATTCAACATCATTGTCCTAAACTGAAGACAACTGTCCAAACATAATAAAATATGAGGGTATAAGCCCATAAACACTTGGATTTAGTTAGGTCCAATAGTGTTTATGGGCCTACTACTATTTAGCTACTAGTGGGCGCCTGCGACTCTGTCCATGTGGACTGCAGAAAAAACAAAATGTTGAAATTATCAGGGATAAAAGCATTTTCCCATGATAAAAAGTAGCCTATATGTTAAGTGGGACCTGTCACAATTTAATCGTTTAAGCCGTTTCTGAGATTAGCGTGCACAAACACACATATAAATCGACAAAAAGACAAAAATTCCAAAAAATCATTATTTTGGGTATTATTGCATTAATAAAGGTCTCCTATAATATTTTTTCTCATATATCTTCCATGTATAGACAGTGATCTGACATTTATATAACCTGTGACATGCAATAAATGAATCTAATCTAATCTGTTACATTTTTATTATATGTATAGATAATGTACTATTCTCACCTGTGATAGTAAAAATATTAACACAATTTTAAAAAAATTAACAATCAAAATATGAAAAATTGTGGGAAAACTATTAATTTTGCCTGAAATGGTGCTAATTCTATCTAGTATAGCTAACAGTAGAGCTTATGTTATCATATATTATTTGCTCCCTCAAAAGTCTGTTAAAACATTCACTGCCACTGACCACATGTATGCTCTTTCTGGGTTTTCTAGACGTGCCCCATTCACTGCCACTGACCATATGTATGCTCATTCTGGGTGTTCTAGACATGCCACTGATGGGTATTTGCATTTCTGCACTATGTGTTCAACTGATATCGTCATGAATGTGTTAAGTAATGGAGATAAGTTCATAGAGAAGACACAGATGTTATTTACATTTAGTACGAATATAGAATTTCATCAATTATTATAAGACTATCACTAAAACAAAAAATAGTACAACTTCGCTCGCGTGAGAGTGCATTACTCCCGTGCGAAGCCAGGGCGGGTCCCTAGTTATACATTATAAACCTTCCTTGTTAATCACTCTATCTATTAAAAAAACTGCATCAAAATCTGTTCCCTAGTTTGAAAGATCTAAGCATACATAAGCAGAAAGCGACTTTGTTTTATAATATGTAGTGATATTATATGCCACTAAAATAGTATAATGTAATGGAGTATATCCATTGTAAGGAGGTTTGTATGTGTATGCACAGGTGTTGAATTTCATTTGGTGTTACTGCATGTTAACCTTGGGGTTATTGGAGCTAGAATCATATTTATTCTGAACTATATGAACTAATTTAAACCTGCCCTTGGTGATAGTAATATATGAAGATAATATGGGGGTAGGATAACATTTACAAGTTGGGTGATAAAAACGGGAAAGCTCCAAAATATGGTTTAAATTTTACATACATTGGGGCTACCTTTTTCAGCATCAGATATGTTCCGGTGGGGCATCCTACTAATATTATAAACGCGAAAGTTTGTAAGTATGGATGGATGGATAGATGGATGGATGTTTGTTACGCTTTTACGTAAAAACGGCTGGAGCTATTTTAATAAAATTTGGTATGGAGTTAGCTGACACCCTGGATTAACACATACTTAGGCTACTTTTTATTCCGGGAAAATATTTTTATCCTGGATAATTTCGACATTTTGTTTTTCTGCAGTCCACGCGGACGAAGTCGTGGGCGTCCACTAGTTTTTTTTTATAATTTGTCAACTGTGAGCTAATGCCACAATCTACTATATTAAAAAAAAATATATAAATCATAGTCACAGAACTATGATTTATCATTAAATGTTCTAGTTAGTTACCAATTTAATATATATAAAGACCTGATTTAGTTTATCAGTGAATGTTTACAAATACCTAGATAAGAGTTGTAGGTAAAAATGATAACCTATCAGTTGTCATTGTATGTTTTCATTTATCTGAAGAACATCTTTTTACTTAGTATCCTATTGGGAAATAGTAATATCATAGACCTTTTGCTTTTAAGCCTGTAGTTTTTGTAGACCTTATGCTAGACTTTAGAATTCTGTTTTTCTCATTCTCATGGGAATTTCGTATTCCCGGATTTTTTTAGAATCGTGTCAGCGGCGCCTTGGTTGATAGTACATAGTAGTTTTGGCTTCTTCCAGTTTTGCCTCCCTGCAGTCATAATTTCGACTTCCTGCATCCAGTTTTGGGTTACTACAACTAGTCAGTAGTTTCAGCTTCCTACAACTAGATGTTTCGACTTACTACATCCACTAGATCTGTCTTCCTACATCCAGTAGCTTCGGGTATTCTGCACACGGTTTTGGCTTTCTACATCCAGTAGTTTCGGCTTCCTGCAACCTACGAGTACAAGTTTCTAGTACATCCTACAGCATCTCTTCTACATACTTCATCAGTTTTGTCTTCCTATACATATAGTAGTTCGCCTACCTATATTAAGTTTTATCTTACTACATCCAGTAGTTTCGGCTTCTTACATTCACTTGTGCGCCTGTAAGTCAGTAATGGAAAATTTTTACACATAGATACATATATTGATGGGAAACGTTTAGCTATGTGCGTGTGGGAGGAATGTACGTGAATATACTGCGAAGTTTCAACTGCGAAGTCCTGTAAATCTTACAATGATTGATTTATTTTGTTTAGTTCTATTAAAATCCGCGAGACTTAGCAATCGGAACAGAAATTTGTCCCTAATCCTATTTATATCTGACTAGTGACCCGCCCTCGCTTCGCTTCGGTACATATCCTCTAAAATTTGGAATTCCCGTTTGACCCGTTCCCGTGGGAATTTCGGGAAATAAGTCCTCAGTGCTTCCTTACACTCCCTACCGAATATACCTGTCATATTTCATCATTATGTGTCAAGTGGTTTGCGTAAAAATTGGGAATTCCCGTTTGTCCCGTTCGAATAGACATGCCCGATTTCTACTTTATATTTATAGCGGTTTTCGTAAAAAATGCAATTCCCGTTTGTTTCGAGAAATACGTTCTCAGTGTCTCCTCACACTCCCTACCAAATTTCATCATTATATTGTGTCAAATGGTTTTCGTTAAAATTGGGAATTCCCGTTTGCCCAGTTCCCGTGGGAATTACGGGAAATCCGTTCTTTGTGCTCCCTAGCAGTCCCTATTCGGTAAATATGTTCTCAGTTCTTTCTTACACTCCCTTCCGAATATACCTGTCATATTTCATTACTATGTAATGTGGTTTTCGTAAAAACTTGAAATTCCTGTTTGTGCCGTTCCTATGGGAATTTCGGGAAACCCGTACTTAATGGTCTTTTACACCCCTTAACGAACATACACACCAAATTTCATCTGTGTACGTCAAACGGTTTATTTTTATACTTATTGAATAAGCTTTTGTTCCGGTACAGTGGAAATTTCGGTAAAAATTTGAAATTCCTGTCTGCCCCGTTCCCATGAGAATTTTGGGATATCCATTCTTAGTACTCTCTTATACCTCCTAACGAAAGCAAAAGGGAGTGGGTGTAATTTACTTGTGAAATTGAAAATTTATTTGTATACACGTGTCCGTTTCTTCGTGGGGTCATGTAGGTATCTTCTTTTTGATTTTGATTAATTTTACACTCGTTTTTGAGGATTTTCCCGACGTTTCCATTCATCATCGTTATCATCCATCAGATTCAGAAATCATCAGTACTAAAAACATGGCTGTATGGATGCTGTATTCCTCATGCTCTTTCTTCGGGATAAACCAAATGGAAAAAAAAAACAAATTTTATCTGACATGTTGTGTCATGTCATTTGTACGTCACAGAATAATAAATTCCCAGAACCCGTGATCACGCACACTTTTGAAGCAACTTTTTAGTATGTCAAATTTTTACAACCTATTTACTGTATCTAAAAAACTGATAATATTTATCGATTTGGCAACAATCGGCGGGTAAGATGAGCGGAAGATGCGGGATTTTTGACTCGTTTTCGCTTTACTACCCGGAATACATCTGTCCTTGATGACTCCTTCTGGGGACTTGTTATTCTATGGTGTATGTCAAACTTATACCTGCATGCGTCAAATGGTATTTTTTTTGTATTCTATTCATATTTATTCGAGCCCAGAGGAAATTATGCGAAACTCTATAGCCTATGTTCATCCGGGTCCAATAAGGATTCAAACGCTGAAAGAATTTTTGAAATCGGTCCAGTAGTTTTGGAGCCTATTCGCTGCAAAAAACAAACAAACAATCAAAGTTTACCTCTTTATAATATTAGTATAGATAACTTCGAAAATTAATATCTTTTAGATAAAAAATAATGCCTAATTTATCGCGGTCATTGATCCTACTTGAAGGTGGGCATAATCTTATCTGAACTAAGTTTTCAGTCTGTAAACTGTGTTTTGTTTAATCGTGAAAAACACAAAAAAGCATTGTGTAAATCTGAGATATCAAAAGCAGGGATTCCCAAACTTTTTTTCTCATAGACCCCTTTCAAAAGTTAACGGGTGCTCGTGGATCCCCTACAGGCCTACACCACATACAAATTAATTGTAAAGCCCCATTATTTCACGCCAACGTAGACCCCCATCAAGTCTCCTGTGGACCCCTGGGGGTCCACCTGGACTACTTTGGGAACCACTGATCAAAAGGATGAAAAGACAGACATAATATAGGCACGGTTGTATTATGTACCCCGAAATGGCGTATGAGGTAGCCTGGAACTGCGGGATTATGCAGACACACAACTTAATTTTCGCTGTCGTATTGCTTCGGGTCTGCTACAGCATATTAGGTACCCAATAGCCCTGCCGCGCGGTCTTTGGCGGCAGGACACTAACGGCCAAGAATAGGTCTCAACCTAACCTCCCGCAACTTCCTTCCAGCGAAACAACCCGAGGAAGTGACGAAGCAGTCCTTCCGCCTGAAGGTATGGCGCCATCTCGAGAAGAACGGCCTGGCGATGTTCCCTCGCCCGGTCTATAACCGCATCCCTAACTTCAAGGGGGCCCCGGAGGCAGCCGCGAAGTTGGCAGAACTGGACGTGTTTAAGAACGCTGTGAACATCAAGGTTAACCCTGATAAGCCGCAGGAGAATGCCAGGTTGGTAATGCTGCAGATATTTTTTTTGTTTATTCTAGGTACTTACAGATTTACGTCAAGAAACTCCAAGGGCGCCCGAGATTTTTGAATTTCACGCCTCCTCGTTCTAGTGTCTCCAAGTCTCGCCAGACCTTCACTGCGAAGTCCTAAGCTCTATTAGGTGACCCACTGCTGGGCAAAGGCCTTCCCATGTTGCACCCGCAACACTATCCACGCTAGATATTTTTCTTAATGCTAGGTACAGATTTACGCCAAGAAACCCCGAAGGCGCTCGAGATTTTTTCGAGTTTCACGCCTCCTCGTTCGCGTGTCTTCAAGTTTGGCAAACCTTCACTGCGAAGGCCTAAGCCCTATTAGGTGACACACTGCTGGGCAAAGGCCCACCCGCAACACTATCCATGCATGTGTAAAATGTACAGATTTTTTTTTGAAATGTGTCAAGTTTAAAAATAGGTAGGTATATTAAGTCCAAACTCAAGGTCTGTCAGAGAGCAATGGACCGCAGTATTCTGAGAATAAAACGCACAGACCGCATTAGGAACACCATAATGCCTTGTCGATCATGTTTTCCGTAACTACGACTGGGTACTATATTTTTGTAAGTTAGCGGCTTTTAGAAATATGGGCTTAACTGTATCTGCCTACTCCTTTAATCCATGATTTACGCAAACACTAGCGACCCGTACCAGCTTCGCACGGGTGCAATGGGTGCAATGCTGATGGGTAGGTACTATACATACCTTCCTCTTTAATCACTATCTATTGTAAATAACCGCATCGAAATCCGTTGCGTAGTTTAAAAGATCTAAGCATACATAGGGACAGATAGACAGCGGGAAGCAACTTTGTTTTATAATATGTATCGCCGGTTTCTCGAACACTAACTGTTGATCGTCGATCTAACTGTCAATTTACTATGTACTTAACACATTGTTATCTTGAATTAACATCGACATGCTTTCCAGAAACTCTCGGCTAGCATATTAAATAATACGTTTTATAGTTTGGCGGTATTACAATAGATGCAGTTTATAAAGCTGAAAAAGGAATGCGCTTACCCAACCGATCGGACACGGCTTGCATAATATACCGTGGGTAGCGAATCGTGTTAAATTTACTTACTGCGATTTTAGGCGCGTTTGAGTGCATAAGTCTCAAGTGTGTGACGTCATAAGACGAATAGTTGATCTACAGGCTGATTTTTGGTCGTCAACGTTCCCGAAAACTACGGAATCTCCTCATCATCACGATCATTTTTCTCCATGGAAGCATACCTGGGAAGTGTCTGGTTTCCAAAATATTAGGGTCCAAAGTTGAGTAAATAGACTGCGTTTTTCTGCATAAATGCACATAGACGCGCGTAGCAGGATTTTTTCACGAAAAATAATTAATATCTGTCTATAAAAAAACTAACATAAACACTAGACACTATAAATTTCGCACGATCAAGGAATTTAAATTAAAAAAAAAAAAAAATTCCTAGCATTTTTTTTGGCATAAACTTACTTTATTTCATGTATAGAATACGTACCCTTCGTTAAAGGTGGCCACAAAAAAACACCCTGTATAGTAATTTTGTATATTTTCAATAGTAAATACCTATTTAATTCGTTTTTTGGTCATACCCAAAGTCAACCTGATCAGATTATACCAATTTATAACTCGCAAACATTTCCCGATGCATTCGTGAGCGGTTGCTGGATTGTAGTATTTGTGCTGGAAAAGCGGCACTAGGCTCATCCCTTACCACGTGGTACTTAATAGACTAACTGGCAATAAGTTAGTACTTCTGCCCAATCTCTTTTGTGATAATGGGTTTGACTGTATATGTACTAGCGGTCGCCCACGACTTCGTTCGAGTATTCATATGTGGTGCCGTTCCCGTGGGAATTTCGGGAAATCCTTAGTTACCTAATGCTTGAGTGATATAAAGAACATGCCCCCCAAGTTCCAGATCTCTAAGATCAGCAGGTTAGGATGTGCGTTGATCCGTCAGTCGTTCAAGACAATGCATTTTATTATGCACTTATAGATTATTTTATATTATATAGGTACATACATCAACTATAATGGCTGACAACTACCTCACAGTTGAAATAATATCGTAATATCAGGTTAATAAGTAATATTCTAAAGAGATTCTCACATTTATTGAAGCGTTCCGGTCTGTTCAACACGCATTCTCTTTGTATAGGAAGCCAAAATTAACATTGCACTGGAATTGAATGCATTATTACTTGTGTAGCTATGCTATTGAGTTGAAAACAAGTTGTATGATTGATGAAATTGCTTCAAATCGGCATTTTTTTTAGTGTTAATACTTAGTAAACAGTGAGTTAAAAATTATATTTTTTCCTAGAAGATTCCTATTTCTATTTTATTAAAAGTAGGACAATGCTATTTTTAATTTTCTGATTTATACCGAGGTTGAAATAGCACACGCTGATAGACTTTCTATCTATCAGTTTATAAATAGGTACATACATAGGGGGGGGCATGGGGTAGTCAGAACTGCAGGGTCACGAAGGAGATCCCAGTCACATTTAGCGTAACATGTAAAAGATCAGTTACAAGTTGCTAGTTTATCGCCTGAGAAAATGCCTGAGTTCCTTAGTCGACTCTTACGAAATGTACGGAAGGAGATGCATCTGATGTATCCTAGGGAAGCCCCGCATAAGCACAGGCCTCTCATAATTTTTATCACCATTTTCACTTCACGCGCTTATTAATTTAGGTTTTATCTGTTTTAATAAAAATACCTACTTGTCTACTTCCATTTCCATAGTTATCCGTAACGTAATGTTTTTGTTATCTCAGTACTAAAATAAATACCAAAGCTCGCTGTTTTTATGATTGAATGAGCGCTAAGAGGCGAAACGTATGAGAAATAATTGCATTTTTAATACGGTAAGCCAAATCAATCGTGTTAGGCGAAACTTAAGGATTTTTTTGTAAAATTAAAAATGTACACTATGTATGTTGCTATAATCGAGTAGATGTAGAGGAGGAGATGGAGGGAAATCGTACGGGGGAAACTGATGCAGCGGGGGAGTCACGACCCTCAGTAATGAGGAAAACGACGCGAGGAGGAGGAGGATAATGGAGTAGCCAGAACTTCTGGATCACGAAGCGGATCCTTTGGTCTGATGATGCTGCACCTGACCTCTCTCCGGTCATGTCGGCTTTCCGTTCCATTGGTCTGAGAGTAAAGGAATAGAGAGACCACCTGTGGTTATGCACACACTTGTGCACCATAATATCTCCTGCGCCCGCCTGATCTTTCTTGAAATCTCAACCGATATGACCGAAATACGGCCGGAGACATTGTTATTACTGTAAATGAATATCATCACCAACTTCCTACACATATCTTAGAACCCAAAACTGCATAAGAAAACATCGCTAACGACCATAAACATAATATTTGTAAAGGATAGCATACTAAAGCATAATGTACCAAAATCTTATCTTACGTAATTAGTACAATGTTGGCATATTATACATTGACAGTGGGTTATCGAAAACAAAGATTAACATACTAAAGTACAGCCGAGTGACCATTATGGACAGATCGATTTAAATAAATTCTGTCGGAATGTGATCGAATGCTAATAGTCAGGTCCAAACGGAGAGACGGACCTTGTCTCCGAATGATCACAACAATGTTTATCGATCATTCCGTTGAGAGTCTTGGGAGTTAAAACAACATGGTAACAGCCAGCCTAGCGATGATACAGTCTATAGTCTTTGCACATGGCGGGGACCATCGCCGGTTGTATCATATTGTGCGTGTGGTATCCGCCATGTGTTTCCCATGCCTTTTTACAGTTTTCTTTAAAGGGCCCTCTACATCTTGGCTACGGCCTCATACATGCTTTTCAAAGGGCCAGTAGGCTGATGACGTAAAACCAATGCAGTAGGTAAGTGTGTGACGTATGTGTGGCGTCCTCCCACGTCTCCTACTCGCACACTCACATACTTACAATTTTCGCTATCGCATTGCTTTTGCAAGTTCCGTAATACCTCTGCCGGACTCTGAAGAAATCCAGCGTGGTGACTATGGGAAAAAACTATGGCAGTAGCCTTGTGGCGTGTCCTGGGGGAGGCCTTCGTCCAGTAGTGGACTGCAATATAGGCTGAAGACTACACATAGTAACTATAGCGCCATCATCCAAACGAGAAAGCAACTATTTGGTGAAACGTACTCTAACAATAAGATAATGGGGTAGTTTCCTATAGTTGAATCTTAATAACATCTTATTCTTAATATAAATAATCAAAATCATACCTATCTGTAAAATTACAATTTGATTATGTGTCCAAATGAGGTAGTAATAAGCCTTGAAAGTTAAGTGGGCAAGTACATTTTTCAATTGTGAAATTAATTGATAATTACATCACATGCTCACCTGCATCATTTACAGCTACTTTTGTTTTGTGACCAAATTTATAAACGCAATATTTAATATAGCTGTAGAACAAAAGTTCTTTTACGCGCATACAAGTTGCTTAAAGAGTGATCCCGGAAAGTTGTCACGCTAGCGAAGTTTTTCTTTCGCATATATTTATTTTATTTTATGATCTTTCTATATACATACAAATAAAAAAAAAACTGTAAACGACCCTATTCCACAGAGTCATATGCCTAGAACAGCAGAAGACGCTGTACGTGCCAGTGCCGCGCTTGCAAACCGGTTTCCTGAACCGTTTGGAGCTGGCCGAGGGCGAGTCTGGACCGGCTGCTATTAGGAAGGCGGTCTCGAGAAACGGCATGGAGACCTATGGAAAGCCTATTAGTAAGTAACTAGCCGTAATCTACTAGCAAAAAAACAGTATAATATTCTTATTCCGTACTAGATTTTTGTCAGCGACTTCGTAATTAATTTAATATTTTGGATTATGCTTAAATAGCTACCAGATAAATTTTATTTAAGACCGAATTTGAGGAAAAAAATACAAAAAATTTGCCATCCCTATTTTACCCCTTAGAGATTTAAATTTTTTAAACTCCCTGCTTAGGGGACCTTTACGTCACAAAAGGAACTAATAGACCAAATTTCACATTTCTACCATCAGTGATTACGGCTGTGCAGGCGTACTTATGCCTAGCAAAGCTGGGTTTAGTGTTGTCTATGTTGGGCATTGTGTTTTTACTTTATTGTAAAAGTTTTATTATTTACTGCGAACTGCATTCGGGAAGACAGCCGTGTGTATGTATGTATGTATGTATGTATGTATGTATATGCACTTGAATGTAATTTCTTTTTCCAGGCATTGAAGACACGGTATCTTTGGACCTCGTCGTCATGGGATCGGTGGCCGTCTCCAAGGAGGGATACCGCATTGGCAAGGGAAGAGGTAAGACAAGCTAAAGCGATACGATTTAGTTTCCCAGAAGGAGTAGTAGATGGCTCTGTTTTAAAAAACGATATTACTTCTGTTTATATAATATGTAACTAATAATAATTCTGTTGATGAGATAATTGGCAACCAAATGTATGGAAAATTAGACATTTTTAGCTTAAAGTTTACATTTTTATGTAATAACATGGATGAAAATTAGTTTTTAAATGCCTTACGTAGTGCAAACAGTGAACTGACGGTATGTATGTTTGTTCCAGGCTACAGTGACTTGGAGTTTGGTCTGATGATGCACATGAAGGCCATCCGCCCGGAAACCGTTGTGGTGACCACCGTCCATGATTGCCAGGTTTGTTACAAATTTTGCCCACCACTTAGGCCTCTCGCTATTTTCATCTCTGTCGTTCGTACACAAATATAATTTTATATTGCCATCATGCTTCACAGAAAGAGATAAATAAACATAATTAATATATTATTGTACAAAGGCGAGCTTATCTAAATATCTGTATGCCGACGACAGAGAAGAAAAGAGGTGTCCCTTGTATAAAATACTTAGGTCATCACCTGAGAGAACTCCACTGAGTTCCTTAGTCTTACGACATGCACATTTGAATGATTGTCATATTTATGTTATTCTAGGTATTCGACACCCTGCCTGCTGAGCTGTTTGGACCTCATGATGTCCCCATAGATATTATTGTCACACCAACACAGGTATGTACCGTTTTATTGTTTACACGAAATAATACTTTTAACACTAGGTGTATCTTCCAATAGCTATGTCTTCATTCAGTTATGTTTTGTTTTGTAATTTTAATAGCGCTTTGGTGTTATACTGTAAAGCTGTTAAACTAATTTTTAATAAATAATAAAATATGTAAATGTATAGTCATAATTTGGTGGGAAAAGTGGAAAGCCTAGCTAGAGTATACTTGTATGGCCGTGCCACTGTTAAAAGTAGAAAAACTTATGCTGGGCACAATAAAACTAATCGATACTGACGTTCTATAGTTTATGTATATTTTATAGTGGATTGTAACGTAACTAAACCATGGAGAAGAAATAAAAGAGGAGTAGCGGCTAAGTATATTTGGAGGAGGAGGAGAGCGGGGGTGAAGTATGGGACGAGGGGAGCATTGAACACTGTAGCCCTGCCCATTTACATAGAAACCACCTTGTAGTGACTAGTCAAACTACTTGCTCATTATCAATGTGGTTCAAGACTGTTTTACTAGTGCGATTACTCATCGCTAGATGGCAATATTATACTATGTTTAAGTAAAAAAGTACCCTGATAAAAGAGCTAGTGTCTTTGTAATTTTAATACGGTTACATTTCGGACCACAAGCGTGTGGTTACAGCTACTGCGTTACACTGGCGCTGAAGCTCCGCCCCTATCATGACGTCATGGCCTCACGTTTGCCACACGACTCACTTCATAGTCCCACCTCTTCTTTTATACCTTTTTCATGAACTAAAGTCATCTGAACTTAATAAGCAAGGTGGTACTGTTTTGGTTTTTATCCCATACAGCTTACATCGTTTCGATACCATTTTTTAACTACACTGTTTAATTATATTGATTTTGACACTATTATAAGGTTTCTTTTTCTACTTAGGTGATACATACTCAGCGCATGAGTCAACGCCCGACGGGAATATTGTGGCATCTACTGTCCAACCGCCGCGTGGAATTGATGCCTATTCTGGGACAACTGCGAGCTAATGAAATGCTGTAAGTATTATTTACATACATACCTATACTCACGTGTTCCGTGTTGTGACCGTGAACAGAAGCGGAGTAGATCTCAGTCACGTTTAGTATAGTAGGGTTAGATGTTAAAAATCATTGATAAGTTGTTAGCTGCGAGAACGCCCCTAGATATGCAAGGAAATGTCTGTGACTTCACATATTCTAGTGAAGACCCCCATCAGAAACGCTATATAAATACATGGATAATCATAGAGAAATCCATGATATTCCAAGACTTCAATATTCATCATATCTCGAAGAAAATGCAAGGGAAACTGTCCAAACAGGCATTATTGTTTGATAAAACCCACACGGTGGCAAGCTTGTTATAATTTAACCAGTACGGTAATATGTCTATCGCGTGTTCCTAAACAAACTTTGCCAGCTTTTTGCCAACTATGTTTGAAAGAAAACACCTCGCTGCAGTGCCGCCAACTAGTGAGCGCAAATACTGTGGCCCCCATTAAATATAGTACACATTAAATATAGTACACATTAAATATAGTACACATTAAATATAGTACACATTAAATATAGTACACATTTGCAGGGCGGATCGTCTCTGCGTATTGAAAGAGGAAGACACGGATGTAGAGGAGCGCAGCACGCAGCGACCGCGACGCGTGCGCCGGCGCACTCGCTCGCAGAAGAGCCAGAGCGAGGGCGAGGTGAGTGCACTGTAGGGAGACACGGATGTAGAGGAATGGCATGTCTGAGTTTAACCGATTGCGATTTACAGCGATTTGAAAATTCGAGTCGACAAAATCTTTCGTGAACACTCTGTTTGCTCTATACTAAAACGTCACTAAAGTCTACCTTGAACTGTTGCAACTATTCAAATATGTACCTATTGATGTATCTTTTTTTACTGTTAACTGTGCACAACAATGCATTATCACTACATATTATAAAACAAAGTCGCTTCTCGCTGTCTGTCCCTATGTTTGCGTAGATATTTAAAGCTACGCAACCGATTTTGATGGGGGTCTTTTTAATATATCGAGTGACGTAGTAATGTCGTGGGCGGGCGCTAGTAGCTTATAATAACTATTTACCGTGTTATGAATTTAAACATTTTTTAAGCTAAACACGCCCTAAATTTGGCAGATACGCCCTACATTTTGCTGTCAAATGTTATATTTAAATCGAGTCTAACTTTAGGCGCTCTTTTGTAATAACACCGTTAGAATTACACGGAATGGCATGTGACTTACTAACAGGTGAAAAGTGAATGTGTTATTTGCACACGTCTGACCAACCTCTTTCTTTGGGTTATAATGGGCGTGACTATATATGTTTGATGTATTTATGTATAAAATAGAAAAATAGATTTTGCATTTTAATATGCCATAATTTTTTCAAGTAAATAATTTTATTTTTCTACAGGGTAACACAACGGAAGGCGAAGACGGCAAGACAAACAAGCCGCGTCGCAACACGCGCCGCCGCAACAGCACCAAGTCTAAGGACGGCAAGGAAAGGGACGCCAAGGACGAACAGAAACCGAGGAGAAATAAGCGACCCCGGCCTGTTATCGACTTCTCGGTTAAGGTAGGTTTTTTGATGAAGAATATACGGTGTCGAAGGACTATCTATTACAAATGTCATCAAGAACAAATGTGACAACAGGCGCCAAGTTTAAATATTCGTGGTTGTCGACTTTGCCGGCAAAAGAAATGATATCTAAATGGGTGCCACGTTCTGTAGATAATCTTGAAAGTTATTTATAGGAACATACTATATTTTAATTCTAATCATCTTGTTTTATTCTGCTACAACAATATTTGCTATTAAAAAATAAATCTTAGAATTGACATGTTGCATTTTTTACACAAAGCTTATGTAGGATAAATAAAAATGAAGCTCTAGATTTGACTTGGCCAGTTTTAACCGGCAAACAAATTTTTTTTTATATACAGAAGATAATTTGAATAATATAAGGTACACTTACCTATAACATCTATGAGAAAACTAGCCAAGTCAAATCTAGAGCTTCGGCTGTTACTTGGAACCAAGCCTTTTGCGCGTGTTGTGCGTATTATTACCAATTTAGCTCACTTGTATCTTAATAATGTACTATTATGTACATTGTCAAACACATAACGTCTCTATTGAAGAATGCATATGATATTTCCCTATAAATAGTATTCAAGGTTTACCTTTTATCGATGGTCACCATGTTTTCTCAATGTTCCAGCAGGGATGACCACTCACACTTGACCATCGTGTCACTGTCAATGTCACTGTCATCCTCTTCACTTGTCATAGCATATGTTTTCCCGCTAGAGATCACACGTGCTTTCGCGAAAACATAGTGGAAAATAGTGGAAATTAAGTGATTCGAGAGAGTTCGATCCCAGTCACGGGCCTGTACCGCTGAATTTATTTAATGTACGGATTTTTCTGAAAATTGTCACTTAGCTATACTCGAGAATGGTTGGCGTCACGCAGGCAGCCGGCCGTAAAAATAATACCAAAACTTTGGCCAAAATATTTTAATAGTTAATTATTATTTTTTGCAATTTACTAACATAGACATAAGATCTTGTAATACTAACAAACTATGGACTCATTTGTCATATATATATATTTATTTATTTGGCGATATGAGTTTCGAAAGAAACCATATTGCGCCGACGCCATAATTAACGGGATAAGGGCAGGAAGATGATGATCAAAGAATAAGAACTTTATCATAATGCTGTTTATTTCTAGATATCAAACATCAGCCCGAACACCCGAGTGCGTGACCTGAAGCAAGCCTTAACCGAGCGCGGTGTGAAGCCTCAGATCATGGTGTGGAAGGGATTCCGCGGGTTCTGCTACCTGCACTTCTTCAAGCCTGGCCCGCAGAAGGTAGGTCTTTAGGGTTCCATGTATTATACATCAGCCTCTTGCAGTCTACTGTTGGACGTAGGCCTCCCCCAGGGTACGCCACTAGGTACGCCACTAGGCTGCTACCTGCTACTGATTGTACTTACACCCTGTATATTGAATATGTATAACATACATGAAGAAGGTATAAAAGAGGAGGTGGGACTATGGACTTTGGTCTTCTGCCAGATAATCTTGTTACGGACTTTGTCTATTAGCGAGATCGCAAGCATATTTCCGTGCCATTTTAAATAGGTAAAAGCTATTTAGAGTCCGAGCTTTGTCCGTTAGTGCACCACGGACAGGTGAGGTTGATTTTGGGTCCTAAGGTATTAGTGGAACCCACTTACACCCTTGTACTCAAAGTTTATACATACCCTCAGGGCGAAGGTGACGTGGCCCCAACGACGAATATAGACAGCGTCATAGCCGCGTTAGCCGAAATGAGCGTAGGAGGGGAGGAGGATAAACCGAGGCTGCTAGCCGTCGAGCCGGCCAAGCCGCAGCCGCCCAAGCCGGGCCAGGAGCGACGCGCTCGACGACGAGGCGGTGAGTGACGTAGATAAAGTCATCATTCATCATTTACAGCCCTGGGAAGCCCACTGTTAGACATAGACCTCCCCCAACAACCTCCACTCCGACCGGTCGGAAGCAGTCTGCATCCAACCGACGCCCGCGACCTTGGCCGGGTCGTCCATCCACCTCGCGGTTGCCCACGCTGTGTTTGCCAATACGTGGTATCCACTCTAGAACTTTCCGACTGCATCGGCCATCAGTTCTTCGAGCTATGTGCCCTGCCCATTGCCACTTCAGCTTGCTGAACCGTTGAGATCACCGAGATCTAGACTGATAGATAAAGTAAATATCTCAATCCGAAAGACAAGTTTGACAAGTAACCGACAGATAAAGGGTCAAGACACACTGTTAACACCCGACGACGTGACGACACGCGTGTCAGTACATATCAAACACATACATTTTATATGGTCTAAGACACTTAACACCCCACGCGATTATATAGTGACGTTATAGCCGATATCGTTAATGTATTACACTTAATTGTGTAAATTGTATGGAATTGTCAAAATTTCATATTTTGAAAGATCTAATATGTAGTCAAACAGCGAATCGCGTCGCAAACAATTTTTTAAAGTTTTAAATGTGGAAATTAGTGGAAACACTACGCCCTGTCAAACGTTCAGCTTAATGTGAGTTTCAGAAGGGTTGGCATCAGGCGGGCAGCCGACCGTAAAACAAACGCCAAATCTTTGGCAATAGGAGTTTCGAAAGAAACCATATTGCGCCGACCCCATTTATAATGAGACTAGTGGACGCCCGCGACTACGTCTGCGTGGACTGCAAAACCAAAATGTCGAAATTATCCGTGATACAAAATTTTCCCCGGATAAAAAGCAGCCTATATGTTAATCCAGGGTTTCGGCTAACTCCATACCAGATTTTATTAAAATCGCTCCAGCCGTTTTTACGTGAAAGAGTAACAAACATCCACATCCATCCATGCTTACAAATTTATAATATTATTAATTAATGAGATAAGGGCAGGTAGATGATGATTTATATTTGGTTGCAGGTGGTACAATGAGTTGCTTGCCGACCGACCGAGAACGTCGATCCTCTTCGACTATTAATATAACGAATTAATTACATATATTTCCTAAAACACGCATATTATTATGTTGCTTGGCTGCACACGGACTGCCGGTTTACAGTCGCATTCCGACTCTTAATTTACTAGCTGTAAGGTTGATTTTTCTTTGCGCGGGTCCACGGATTACGCATTTTTTCGTGCATGCTGTGCAGTGGGTTATTTTAGCTGATCAATTTTGAAACCTATTGAAAATTACTAATGCACTAACAAATTTGTATTTATCTATTTCATATTAGTCAATGTTATCTATAGAAAAATTAGCTTTTTTAGCCTTAGAATCCATTTTAGGGTGTTTTATAAAAGCTTTCATATTATATAATCAATAGTTTTAGGTTTATTATTTCTAGAATCTCAGCTTTGTGCAATTTGTATTCAGAGTATATTTCGTTTATAAACACTATTATAACGCACTGTGCAATATGAGTTTTTAACCGAATAAGCGAAAGAGGTTCGATTTTAGTTTAGTTACATTGCTCGAACGCGAAGACGCTCGATGGTTTTTTGTTCTTGTCTATTGCATTGGACTCGCGCCCAAGTTAGAAAGAGTGAGCTATATTTAACATGTGAAATACCTTTTATGTATGTTTTAGTTGTTTCTCTAGTCTAAAGATAGCGTATGAAAGCGTTACATTTTCTGTATACAGGGTGTAACTGAAGTGGTATGTTAAGCGAAATGCTATGAAAATAGCCGACTATAGAGAAGTTTTCTCCAGTATTTGAGAGACAAAATCACTTTTTTATTTTTCATGATTTTATCTATTTACTGTCTAAAAAAATAATCATGTGATTACGAATTTCAAGTTTTGGGGATAGGTTTTCGATAGTAGGCTATTTTCATTGCATTTCGCTTAACATATCCCTTCTGTCACATCCTGTATAGTTCTCAATGCATATAATTAAAGCAATCTTCCATAATATATTACAAGAAAGATGCTATATTTTTAGTACATAGTATAGAATATGCTCTGAGGATGAAATATTTTTAAAAGTATTTACCTACTATACATATAAGGTGCTGTTAAACGGGGGTCCACGCATGGGTAGAAATATAGTTTGAATGGATTTGATTAGTTGTAAGAGTATTTATTTTAAATTTTCAATGTCTGGAGCCCCGTTTTCGTGTCTCGTGTATTTGTGCCAACTTTGCATTGGATGGTATTTTTTTATACGTTCGGCTGGAGGATATGAAATTTGACAGTATCGCCTCGACCTAGTTATATAACATGTATTTGTATACATTGCTGTTATTTAAATTGTGCTGTTGTTATATTTATTTATACAACAGTGGTAGGTCCCATCGACAAAATATACATGGATTGCAAATACTTAAAAGCTCTAGCTCTAGAAATCTACATGAAAGCTCGATGTTAAAAAAAACAGAGTATATGCCGTTCTATAGAAACTGATGTCGATGGTTAAAAGTGTATTATCTATATTTCTATTCACTCACTATGAAATTGTCTAGTAGATTTTTTGTGCCTATTTTACCTTCAGCCGCTTAAAGTTTTTTTATTTACATTTATTTTTTCAATAGCAACTACTAATATTAGAAATCTTTTAGAGATTTTAACATATCCCATATTTAGCGTGAGTTGGTATAAATATTTTAAACTCTTATAGAATTTGTCAAAGTTGCTTTTTCAGTATTAGGTTACATTTGATAATCTTAAGACTTTAAAAGTTTTTGGTCGACATAATATTTAAGATATATTTTAACACGTCTGTTTCTAGTATATGTAGACGGATGTTTATTTAATATTGGTCTCTATAGCTTAGATTTAATTATATACAGCTTGTCAAGTACAACTTGGCGTGCGGGAGTGAAACGAACTAATTCTAAGTTCATACAACTTGTATGTGAAGCGTGAACAGCGCTAACAATTTTACAAGGCAAGTGGCGCCGCTGATTTTTGCCAAGTTCTACTTGACGGCTTATTACAGAGATGCGTATTTTGTGTATGAAAATACTGAGCTAATTTTTGTCCGTCTTAATATGTTTCGCATAATAAAATGTCACATGAATTGTAGTACTCGTAAAATGTATTTTATGCAATAATAATAAAATAGGAAGCCCCAATTTGTACTGTTATGCTCAGGTCATTTCAAACACTATAGATATTTATGTATATAAGTTGTTAGAACATGTTTATTTCGTAACATTGGGATAGCAAGCACAGATATGTTTTTTTTTGTTTTGTATTTTTTTTAATAAACCTTTTTAAACTATTTGTTTTTTTTTTGTTTTCTTTGTTTGTGCCAAAGGACACGATTCTTGCGTCCATCGACATATTTCTAAAGCTAAATTTAACTTAAATTTGGTTTTTAAGATATTTGTATGAACATATAATTATGTCAAGTTACAGATAATGTCGAAGAACGCGTGAATTGTGCCCCAGGTACTTTCTTACTACATCTACTATCTTGCAAAAGCAATGGTCAAGCAAAAATCGCAAGGATTTTGTCGTTGTAGCGCGATAGTTGTACAATTTTCTCCATCGAGCTTTTGTTATTGCAAGATACGTAAAGCCGTGGTTTCCTAGCATAGCGATGTCGTTAAATAGCATCCGTACATAAGCAAATCGGCGATCTCTTTACGGTGCCGAAATGTAACATGTTCCTTCAAGCCCGCTATATCACGGCACCGTTATCCTAGTAAACCAACCCCCTGATTACGTAAAAGCAATCAAAGCCGAAGCCGCGCGATCGCGATAATGAGAGTGCGTGCGCGCAACGAGCGCTCGGAGTCCTCCCACGCCCCGCACCTCGCCCAAGCACACACACACTCGAGATTATCGCGATCGCGCGGCTTCGGCTTTGCTATTGCTTTTACGTAATCAGGGGGCAAATCTTACTAAAAAATTCAGTCAAGTTCCGTTTACAGTATTTGGTTGCTGATAATTTTAAAGTTAGTAAAATAAAAATAGGTAACTTTTCGATAATGGTTACAGGTTGTTTTCGTCTATTATAATAATCTTTAGAATTAGCCTGTTGTGATTTTACCTTTACCTAAGTAGGCGGAATCGCAAGTTAATAATATATTCTATTTTTGTAGTGAACGGCAGTTTTATTGACTTACATGTTTCCTATGCTATTTTGTATCTTAGCTGTTTTCGCGAACGAGATCCTACGGCGACGTTTAGCGTAGTGTGGCCAGATTGTTTGCTCTTCGTCTAAGAGACCTCGAGTTCCTTAGTCTACTCTTACGACATGCACGGAAGAAGATGCAGATTTAGCTCCGTGTCAGCACAGGAGTCACTACCAAAACCAAAACAGAATGACACTCGCTTACCTACAAATTATCACTCTTAGTGTCGCCGCACACGGGCCACCGGCCACAGCTACAAACGCCGCCACGAGAAGATATGTATGAAAAGTACAGGAAATATGCCGGTGGTGGCGTTTTGTGGTTGTGGACGGTGGCCCTTGTGCGGGAGCGCTTACCTTACTTATCACATATAAAAAAAATATAAAGGTACATAACATGTGTGATAACTTAATTATTGATAATCACCTACATAAGTGCTGTTATACCGTACCTAATATACAATGGTATCTAACTGGTTATTAAATTGATAATGGCTGTATCTCCTATGTAATCGCTAGTAACTATAAATTTTCTAATGTATCTGATTTTACATGCGATCTATTTTCCTATAAAACGTACAATGTTTATTCTGTTTTGTATTATAATATGTTTGTTATATACTCCGTGCTGGTTGTTGCTTTTTTCTTCGATTCAGGGAAAGGACAATATAATGAAGATGTAAGTAAGAGCATAATAACCCTATACACGGTGGAACAAAAGGGGCGGTTAAACGGCTTGAAATGGATTTTTTTTATTATTATTTAGTTTCTAGTGATTATCTTGTTCATTCCCTTGATATACCTCTTCCGTCACATAGGTAGGTAGTACCTACATAATTTACATCCTTACCCAAATTCCTACCCCTGTTCAAAAACTATTTGACAGTCTGTCAGAATTTCGTTTTGGATTAAAGAATATACTTACTCTTGGATACAGTGTGATACTCGAATGCCTTGATTACCTAGACATGCAGGTGTTAGGCCAGTGCAGCTACGAAGTATCTACGCTGATAAGTTGAAAAAGATATTGGTATCCTACGCAGATTTTTTTATTACATCGCGCCAGTACGCCAGCGATTCATAAACAGAGTAAAAGGCATGTGAGCCGCGTGGTGCCGACAGAGTAGAGTTTGTACCACCCCTTGCCTATCCGTGGGTATCGTACGAGGCGATTAAGGGTTAGTGGTGGGCAGCACCGCCTCCCGTGCTGATAATATAGTCCGAAAATCAGGATACTATGGGCAAACACCCCCCTATGGCAGTAGCCTCGTGGCGTGCCCTGCGGGAGACCTGCGTCCAGCAATGAACTGCAATAGGCTGAAGACGAAACAAGGCATAAAGTTGGTTTATTTCACAGGAATATATATTGTTATTCTACTCATCGTTCACGACGCCTGATGATGGAGTCAGCTCCGAGTACATCGACTGCTCGAAGGTCGATATGAAACAGTATAACGAGAGCTTCTCATGCTTAACCGGTGATGTGACTCTTATGAAAAATTTGCCTGAAAATGCTGCTGTAAGACAATATTTTTTTTCTTTATTGTACACTTTATTATAAGCGGTGATAGCCCAGTGGTTAAGACGTGCATCTTCCACGTGAGAGGCGTAAGTTCGATCCCAGTCACGGGCCTGTACCAATGAATTTATTTCATGTACAGATTTTAATGCAAAATTGTCACTTAGCTCGTGCCTCGGAAAGCACGTAAAACCGTTGGTCCTGCGCCTGATCTCTCTCCGGTCGTGTAGGCTTTCCGTCCCATCGGACTATGAGAGTAACGGAATGGAGAGTGCATCTGTGTTTGTACACACACTTGTGCACTTTAATATCTCCTGCGTACCTGGCCAATCTCCGTAGAGATTGGTCGCCTTGGCCGAAATACGGTCGGAGATCATCATCAATTATCAATATCACACATGATCACAACATATTATAAAACAAAGTCCCTTCTTCCCGCTGTCTGTCTGTGCCTATGTATGCTTAGATCTTTAAAACTACGCAACGGATTTGTTCCAAAATTCCTAACAAGTATCTACCTAAATAATAATATCTAGTTTTCGGAAGAAGTCGCGCACGAATAGCTAGTATAAAATATTAGCTTAATAATGGTTTTAATAATAATTTTCTTACAGATGGAAGTAAAAGTGGAAAAGGACACAGGAATGACGTTTCAACTCACATGTACAATGTGTTTCAATGAAGTTTGTAGCGAATTGTCCGATGAGAAAAGCCAGCTCAAGTCGTTTATCGAGCCTTTGGGACTCCCTAAAGAATGCCCTTTGCGAGCAGTAAGTACATGCAAACATCATCATCATCACGTCAGCCTAATAAGGGATGTTTTGACAAGTTAAAATAATAGTCAAACACAGATGGGCGTTACCTACATCTCCTACCTAGGCCCCCCTCTTCACCTCTCTATACAGAATTCCGGGTAGGAGATTCGCTCACGCCATTTATCCAGGATATTTGTACAAATTTTTTACTTTTAATATTTGTCACGAAATCCCTCATTGTTGGTCGTAGGCCTCACCCAGCCACGCTACATGGCTACTGCCAGAGGGGGGCTTTTGCATATAGTCACCACGCTGAGAAGGCGAGATTGTGTTTTCAATAGACGGCCGATTGGTCTAGTAGGTAGTGACCCTGCCTGCGACGCCATAGGTCTTGGGTTCGAATCCCGGTAGGTGCAAACATTGATATGATGAAAATCGATGTTTGTTTCCGAGTCATGGATGTTTCTATACTTATCTATGTATTTATATACCGTTGCTTAGTACCCACGACACAAGACCTTAGGGATCTTAATGTGGGACTAGGTTAATGTGTTGTGTAGTGTGTGAATATTTATTTATTTTTTATATTTAAACGAGATGGCTGACAACAATGTATACCTATACAGGGTATGTGTGACAGCCAGGCAAATAGAACAAGTACCATTATTTTATTTAAAAACTTTTTTTAAATTATCCATAGGTTAAAATTTTGTTTTTAAGTTAAGTCACTAACTTAAGGCCTACTTAAACGAAGTACACAATTTTTTTTCCGGAAAAAACTAATAAAATATCGTTATTTTTTGGAATTTTCCTTTAGTGGTTTTCGCCTCAGAGTCTGAAGTCGCCATGTCAATATTTGCCTGGCTGTCACTTCCACCCTGTATGCTACCGACAGTATGTAATCTGGTATTACATACAATACCTAAGACAATGTATAGAAAAACTAAAACGTGTAGGTAATTTATTAAATATTATTTATTTTATACTTTGCCTAGGTATTCTATACCTACAATACCTAATTCGTGAGGGGGTACTGCACCCATGCGAAGCCGGGGCTTGTCACTTGTTTTACATAACCTTCCTCTTGAATCACTCTATCTATTATAAAAAAACCGCATCAAAATCCATTGCGTAGTTTCAAAGATCTAAGCATACATAGGGACATACAGACAGCGGGAAGCTACTTTGTTTTTATCATATGTTGTGAAAGTGAAGTAGGTACCCGGTAGTATTCCCGGAATGGGGTACTCTTAACTGCAGGATCATAAAAAAGATCCCATATTATTTATGTTTATTCCAGGGTACGTTTACTCTCCACGATTATGCGCCCGACATGTCAACGGTGCCTATAAATGACCAATTGTGCGCGAAGTATCGCGTGACATTGTCCTTCTATACCAGTGATGAGCCCACCGTATGCGAGAGCAATAACAAAGTGTTTCTTTACGCCTTCCAATTTATGATCATAATAGAGCCTAAGTAAAATTATGATAGTTTGATTTATTAGCACACTAGCGGCCATCCACGACTTTGTCCGCATGAAAGGGCATTACAGCCATGCGAAGCCGGGGCAGTTATACATATAAACCTTCCTCTTAAATCACTCTATTTAAAAAAAAACCGCATCAAAATCGGTTGCGTAATTTTAAAGATCTAAGTAGGTATAGGGATGGACAGACAGCGCAAAGCGCATTTGTTTTATAATTGTAGCGATAACAGCCTATTGCAGTTCACTGCTGGACGTCCCCACACCACGCTGGGCAGGCAGATTGGTGGCCGCAGTGTGGTTGTCAACACACATGTCATGTTTAATCAATACATGTTGTCAACACGGCAGGCGCTGCTGTCCACCTCTCCGAAACCCTTAATCGCCTCTTACGGGTAAACGGGATGGTGTTAATCTGCTCTGCCACGGCCATTTATCAGCAGCATAGTAGGTACCTACTCGTATTACAAGTACGAGTATTTGGCGGTGCTTCACTAGATGAAATCGCCTGCATCTTCTTCGGTGGATGTTGTAAGAGTCGACTGAGGAACTTCGGCGTTTTCTCAAGCGATAAACTGGCAACTTCTCGCTGACCTATTATATCCGACTACCCCATTTTTGGGACACATTAGATAGGGTGTAAGGACATATCTTCAAAAAAACCGGCGGTCAGGTGTTAAGAAGAAAAATGCTATCGAAAAAAACGCAATTCTTTAATGTTTTACTAGAGGATAATACAGATCTATTATTTAGTTGTTTGAAACTTAATATGTACCTATTCAGAGGCATCTTCTTCAGTGGACGAATCTTCTTTTTTAGTCTTCTGCTCTTTTTTCTCCTTCTTTGACTTGTGTTTGCTTGAATGAGAGCTTTTTGTGGTAGCCTTATCGGTGGTTTCTTCCTCTTCTTCTTTCTCGTTGTCTTTACCAGTTCGTACCGATTCGCTAGAATAAAGTATTCGCGCCCTTATTCATGAAATATGTTACTATTAGTAAAGTTATTTGAACTCAAGAAACCCAATAATATTTTTCAGTCGAAGGAAAACAATAATAATAATGTGTACATAACGCTGTTTTTTTATATTTTTAAATGTTAATTTTATACTTTTATATATTGCAGTAAATTCATATTTAAAAATGTAAAAAAATAACAATAATTATAACTAAAGGAAATAATAATAATATACAGGATGATTTTTGGTCGTCAATGTTCCCGAAAACTACGGAATCTCCTCATCATCACGATCATTTTACTCCATGGAAGCATACCTGGGAAGTGTCTGGTTCCCAAGGTGTCCAGTGTTTATGCGAGTTTTTTCATAGACAGATATTAATTATTTCTCGTAAAAAAATATTGGTACACGCGACTATGTGCATTTATGCAGAAAAACGCAGACTATTTATTCAACTGTGGATCCTAATATCTTGGGAACCAGACACTTCCCAGGTATGCTTCCATGGAGAAAAATGATCGTGATGATGAGGAGATACCGTAGTTTTCGGGAACGTTGACGACCAAAAATCACCCTGAATAGATTGAAAAAAAAAAGAATCTATCGTTTTGTTACTTGACACTATGGGGTAGACCAGGGACTTGGTACCATGTTCCCTAAACGAACTCTATACTTACTAACTTTATGAATATAACTGAATATACCTAGAAGTAGCTTTACAATAAACTTACCTTTTTGGTGCCTCATTGCCATCACTGCAATTTAAAAGACAATAAATTTAAATTTGTGAACGTAAATTATGGCTTACTAGCGCCCACGACTTTGTCCGCGTTAAAAGGTATTACACCCGTGCGAAGCCGGGGCGGGTTCCTAACTATACATAATATAAACCTTTCTCTCGAATGGAACTAACTATTAAAAACCGCACCAAAATCCGTTGCGTAGTTTCAAAGATCTAAGCATACATAGGGACAGACAGCTGGAAGCGACTTTGTTTTACTACTTAATATTTAGTGATATTAATCTGATGTATAAAATATGGCAGGTGATTTTTTTTCTAAAAAATTACACTTAGCTATACCCGAGAAGGGTTGGTGTCAGGCAGGTAGCCGTCCGTAAAAACTAATACCAAAACTTTGGCAATACTTATGTGTTTCGAAAGAAACCATATTGCGCCGACCCCATAATTAAATAATGGGATAAGGGCAGGAAGATGAAGCTATGGTACCTAAGGTACTTACTCGTCCACGCCATCCCAATTAACAGTCCATTCTTCGTGAGTTATGCCTGAACGGAATACTCTTCTGCACTCTTCTCTAAAGTGAACATAATTAAAGTGTTACTAGTTTGCCATTCCCATTAAAACAAAATTCTAAGGACATTACATATACCCATAACGTAAGTAGGTACACCTTCGACTAACTTTATGCGTATACCAGCGTATATTAGTACTTATGTGTCGTGTAGGCTTCCCACGGTGATTTGAGGATCATCGTGCACAGCCGACGAGTATGGACAGACATACACGTAACTTGGTCTTGTAAATACGTTACGAACATATCTGCATTACTACGGACGATACTCTTCGCGTCCGTGCGCAATATCACACACCATGGGAAGCCAGTTTTACTTTACATCAGAACACAAACACCAACCGATGATTCTTTGGTGCGTTGGCCTGTATCTGGAGATATGATTCTAGACATCTATTATCTATCTATCTATCATTCGAGACATCTTCCATTGAATATGTATAGACTTATACACTCAAGTATAATAGGCGTGGTCTATTACCGTTATTACCATAAGCTTTGGTTTGCTAAGGTACCAGGAGATTTTGTGTAGGTACGTATGACAGCTTTATGACGATACCGCTATCCTAGGAAATCAAATCGAGTGAGTTTGATTGAAGTAATGCGTCAACTAATAATTTGGGGGTTGGTAAAACTGCAACTCAAAGTTGTACTTATTAGGGGCGATTTTTCCAATCCAGTCAGGTAGCCTATCTGGAGAATAAAGTTTATTCTGTCTTAATAAATTTTTATAGAAAGACAGCATCAACTTCATACTTTGGCTTGGGTATCTGATTTTTGGAAAAATTGGCCTTAGACTTACGCAAGATCCTTATGAATGGCGCACTGTATGAATTGTCTGTTCTTGAAGACTGAGGTGTAAAGGAAAGGTCCGTGACAACTGTGGGTCTTAGCTTCAATTTTACAAGCTGATATAACTCCTATTACCCGCTCTTTTCCTCTATACTTTACTATGAGTGGACCTCCATGGTCATTCTGTAATATAACAAACCTTTGGAATAAGTTCTGATAAAGACATACTTAATGTTTAACTGTCGGTAATTTTGGCATTCCTGTCCTGATGCAACCGTTGAAATTAAATCTGCTGCATCTCTTTACGTGTACGTTAAGAGTCGGCCAAAGGAATTTAGGTTCTCCCAGGCCATAAGCTAGCAAATAGTCACAGATCTTTTACAACTAATCCCACTTTGCTAAACGGCCTTCAGTACCTTGCAGTTGTAGCTACCTCATCATGGAATCACAACGAGTACATCTAAATCTTAGAGTTCCCTAGTAGCTCTTTACCTCACAAAATCCTCCAGTAGAAGTGGAACGCCTTGCGGTATAGTCATCGGGGTCCCTTAGATGTCTGCCAAGATCTATATTGAAGACACCCCGACTAAGTTCTGTAGTGGTTTCGGTAGCCGCCAGAGCTCTCCTACGGTCCTCTACGTCGGTACAATTTGCGTATTTCTACTGGAACAAAGGATTAGCCTCCAAATCTGGTTTTGATGTTCTTTTTATCTCAGTCACAACATCGTGGTTAGCATCTGTACATTTATAAGTATTCTGTGATAAGTATATCCTGGCCGCATGGTGCCGGAAGAGTAGAATTCGTACCACCCCATGTCTGTCCGTGGGTATCGTACGAGGCGATTAAGCGTTTCCGGGAGGTGGGCAGCAGCGCCTCCCGTGTTGACAACATAGTCCAAAATACAAACTGTGGTCACCAACCCGCCTGCCCAGCGTGGTAACTATGGGCAAATACCCCCCATGGCAGTCTTGTGGCGTGCCCTGGGGGAGGCCTACGTCCAGCAGTGGACTGCAATAGGCTGATGATGATGATGATGATATCCTAATAGATAACCATAATAATGTAGACATGGATGACCATCAACATTGAACATGAGTCATGCAATTTAAAAGGAATATGAATGATAACAAAGGGATAAAACTAAAGAAACGAAGAACAAAATGTATAAAAGATGTAAAAAATAGATTTTTACACAAAAAAATGCCACAAAGTAAAACATAGCTCAGTTTTCAAGTTAAACCTTCTATTATACCTAAAATAGTGAAAATTGCGTTCAAGTAGTTTTTGCACACATACAGACAAACAGACAAAAATTCTAAAAGATTTTTATTTAATTTTTTACTGCCATTTCTCCAATGTGCAGACAAACTTGAGTTAAAAACAATACAGATATAGGTAGGTTTATTAACTGATGAGATAAAAAGAGATAGATTAAGAGAGAATGATAACGTACATTACAAATCTCGCTAAGCCTCATGGCGACATCTTTGGTGCAGATCATGTACTGCGAAATAATGCTTCTGAACTTATGCGCCCACTTCTTGGCGCATTTCTTATTGTCCATGATGCAGACCTTTGCCTCTTGCAGGCATTTTGCATTCTTAGGCTTATCTGATCGTCTGTATACACCCTAAAATATTTTGAATTTTTGTAATTTAAAATTAGCTTTTGGAAAATAGTGGATTGCAATAAGTTTCGGCACTAAGCACGTCATTACAAAAGAATTAAAACATTGTCTATGTTCGAAAGATATTCTATACAAAATGTAGGTAATTTTTAAACAGATAAATTTGTTCGATTTAGGAATCATGCAAAAATTCTATCTGAGCCGATTTCTACTCTTGCTATTATGTTATGCAAGCTAATCACAGTCCTGCATTAGTACCCCCTTGGATATAAACTCCCATTCAAAAATGAGAATAAAAAAACAGTGTCTATATTAAGAGGTGGTTTTTTTACTAACACTGGTTTGAGTAAAAAATCAATCAAGATCTGAAACTGATTGTTTCGAACGTGAAAATAAAACGAATTCTGTTTTTCTCTACATACCTCTCGGAAGTTACTTGTACTGCCCCATCCAGCAATATACCCTTTTGTTCCTGGTTTCTCCAGCTCCCTGCTTATGTTATTATAACATATCTTTTCAGTTGCGAATTCACAACTTTTCTCCACAACACCGAATTTGAATGGTTTTTCTACTTTAACTATAGCAATGTCGTTGGAGGACCATTTGATACTGTCTTGGAAGTCAAACTTGTAATCTAAAACCAGTAGATAGGTATATTGTTTAGAAAAAAATTATTAATAAATCCTGTCTAACTTAGGTACATTTTTTAGTCTTGTAGCTTCACTAGAATACATCAGCTGCATCTACTTCCGTGCTTGTCGTACGAGCCGACTCAGGAAATCGGGCACTCTCTTGGGCGATTAGCTACTAACTTGTCACTGATCATTTACATCTGTCTCCGCTACGCTAAACGTGGCTTTGGGATCTCCTCTATGATCCTGCAGTTCTGACTACCCCATACATATAAAACCCTGTCTATTTTCTTTGCCGTTCTTCTTTTACAGGAGGAACAGAACTGGCGGATTGTTTTTTGGCTTTAGTTTTACTTTTACTAGTTAATGATAATTAATTGTGTAATAAATTAGAATAAATTAAAATATTTACATTCCACATTTTTTTGGCAAAACATGTCTTTGATCTAATTATGTAACTTTATTTACCATGTTTTGAGCAAATAAATAATCATTTCATTTCATAAGTAAATAATTATATAATTGCATTTAGTTTTTATGTTTAATGCAAGTTTGGATGAAAGTTTTTATAGACACAAACAATACCTATGATCTGCCATAGCACATAAGCTCTTTTTATCCCGAGAAAATATATTTCTTGAAAATACAAATTTGTTTCCCACCTGCAACTATCAAACTTGAGAAACTAATTAATTCTTAAATCGGCAAAGACGACATTCACAGACGCCTAGTACGTATATCAAAATGCGGTATAGGTACTCACTCTTCGGAATACATTTCCATATCACTTTCCGCCGAGTTTTGCAAACACATAAATCGTTTTTATAATCGAAACTGTCCACAAATTTCGTGGTGCCAGAAACAATGTAGAATCGGTCGGCATCTTCCACACAAGCGGCGGAAGTGAGGACATAACTCGGATGTACTATGACCCCTCCGCAGAGCCAGCCGCGATATTTGTGAGCCTTGGCCGACGTTTTTGTTAACTGAAGGTATACCTGAATAAATAATGAAATAATATTAGTACACAAGCCCCACTTGCAGCAAATAAATCTTGTTAATTATTTACTGTATTTTTTTTACTTTGTCGCGTGTGTTTGACTATGGTAGGTACTCGTTTCTTTGCTATAAACTCCTTATATTTTTCGTTTCTAAACTTTCATTTGGCATTTAGAACTAGTCATCAATATGACATCTTAATAAAAAGGGTCATTCAGAACACAAAAGGAAAACCTCTTAAACAATTTTGTGGCGGCCCTCAATGTAATGATTAATCCATGATTAAATTAATTTTATTTTTTACCATATAAGATCTTTTTCCAACCGGCGATCGTTTGCTGTATAAAATTCTTCTGGAATCAACTATTGTATTATTTTCGTATTCCCATCCTTCATCGCTGATATCATCTAAGCTTTCCACATCAGTTGCGTTGTTAACTGTTGTTGCTTTTGATGTTGTAGTGCTAGATTCTGACGTAGATATACTAACAGCTTCAGTGGTTATTATACTGGAGACTGTTGTTACAAGCGTTGATTCTTGTGTTGAAGTGGATGATTCTACCGTTGAAGTGTCAGGCGATGAAGCACCTGCAAAATTTAGCAAGCTCAACATTGGGATATATTTTGATTTAGCTTCGAAAAGTTAATTTGACATATTTGTGTCTTAGGTAATTTTATAGAAGATGCTTATGATAAACTAGTTTTAACGATACTCTAAGATGGACAATAATATAATAGTTGTATACGATATAATTAATGGGACCTATGATATTTTAAGCAATTAAGGGAGCAAAGATAAAATATCAAATTGCTCTTGTTCGTGCATTTTCTAATTTTATAACAACTATCTATTACCTATTATTATTCTTACCAAAAAATAAAATAAATATTACAATCGATGGATAAATATTATTCATATTCAATATAAATCGCGATCCATGGACCGCGTAAATTTTCTTGATCAAATGGTTATTATGATTAAAACAATTAATTGTTTCATTAAATCGTGGTTGTGCATCAGTGGAAACAATTTGTCCTTGTGTATAATTAATTTTATATAATTGTATGGTTGGTATGGCAGTATTGCTGATAAAATTATGTATGATTCATTTGACTAAACTCAAATTTAATATTATTTTAGAGGGAGATATTTTCGTTAGTAATATGTTAGCTTAGCAGATATGTCTACATATTATTTGGAATGGTTGCTTATTTAGTAACATCAAATTGACAAACTTGAAGGCTTGAAGATATTAAGGCTTGAAAAATGAAGATATTAAATAATATTTTGGTATTTCCATGTATGTGTTTATTTATAGTTTAGGCTATACTATTCAATAGATTAGGTTTGGGTAAGATAGGCACCAATCCGCCGTCAAAGATATCATTATTTACTAATTGATCTAATTCCACCGCAGTTTTGTAGTTGCAGGTTATTTCCTATTGAACTAGACTCTAATTTGCTGCTAACACGAAAGCCATCGTCGTGCCTTTTAAGATTTTGTATTTCGCTCAAACTAAACAATTTTCGATATATTTTAACTAATAGTACTCCAATCTGATGACTGTGTTTAACTAATAAGGAAATGGAAATGAAGATGCATAATGAAATAGCTGGATATAAAAAATATTTATATATTAAACATAAAATGCTTATTTATTAACATTTTTCGTAACCTGCCTAGTCTACAAAATATTTTGAAAATATTGTTTATTTCTCGCTTTGTTTATTCATTTTGTGATATGATTATAATTTAGACTTTACTTGATTATTATCGTTGTTAAAATCATCGCAGTCTCACATTATTACAAAAAAAAATGTCGTATTCTACCATTAGAACTATGGTATCAATTTTAATATTTCACTTATAACAATGTTGCTCAGAATATAAAAATCACACTGTCATTATAAGACTACTGGGGCTATCTTAGCAATGTTGACGGGTGCGACGACAGGCACAGCTGGAGTAAGGTTTGCTTTTAGCAATACTTCAGGTATCTTGCTCATAACTGATGCTACTGGTGCAATTGGTGCAACTTGTGTAACCACTATTGGAGCTGCAGAAACACTAGCTTGAACTGCAGTATTATGTTTAGGATCTTCTTTTTTTGGTACTAGTTCGTTCTTTGCTGGACTGTAAACAGAGGAATTAATTATGACTATCACACTTTTATGATACATGTGCTTATAAATGCGTGTCTACAGGGATGTTGAAATAATAGGCGTTTTTACTTGCCACTAGACGACACTGTAGTGGAAAAACGAGCCATACTATTTAGTACATTTATGCTTCCAAAAAAGCCGTGGTCGTGTCGTGGCCGTGTCGTCTTATAGAAAAACGGCCATTAACGGTGTTATTACAAAACTACGTCTACAGGTAGACTCTTTTAAAAATTACATTTGACAGCAAAATTACCTATCAAAATTAGGCAATGCTTAGCTTTAATATTTTTTGTCATTTTTGACATAACACGGAAATAGTTCCAGTCACTTCGCATTTGTACGCTCTATCTATGCTCTATCTGCAGTTTATATTAATCTAAATATTGTAATAACATTTTTTACGTACCCGTCCGGATGATTTTTCCATGATATTGTTACCTCGTCATGAGTGTACCCAGATCGGAACTGCCTCCTACATTTGACCCTGAAAATATCATTTATAGCTTAGCATATAGCTTCCTTTATAAGAGATTCAAGGTTAATAAAGATATTTATGACGAATATAAAGAGCCAATTTTACATACTGAATGTTATAAGAAAAACTTACTGGACTTCTTTATATATAGCGCAAGATATAAATTGTCGGTTCTTATAAACGCTGGTGTAAAGAAATGGTCCATAGCATTTGTTACTTCTTTCCTTGACAAGACATGCTGATATTATTCCTATTACTAGTGAATTTCCACCTTCGCCGTAAATCAAAGGACCTCCATGATCGTTCTGAAAAGGAAAACCTTCATTATGTGATCTGCTATGACTAACAATAGGATGTTTAGAGCAACTTATACCTTCCACATTCGTCAAATTAAATTTTCCTTCAATAGCAGTAAAGATTTTACCAATCACATGGTTATGTCTGACTCAATTATTGTTGTCAAAAAGTAAATACCTCCCAAACCTATATTTACCTTTTTTTTAACATAAATAACAGCCAATTACAGTAACCGATCTTGAAAGATTTTTTTGCATATTATCTTGGATTTAATATATCAAAAAGGATGAAGTCCCTTCAGCTACAATTGTTTTCATACATAATTAAAATTTGGAAAAAGTAATAAAACTTTTTGAAACGCTATCTTACATTCACTAGTTGCGATACAATGCATTGCAAATATATGTATAAGGTGTTTTCATAAAAATTTACTTATTTTTGATACACCACTAGGTAATAAATCGCATGTTGGTTCTATACGAACTTAAATACCTACTGCACTAAAATGTATGAAACAGTTGTATTTTTTAACGATTTCGAAGTTGGTCTCATAGATAATGTTAATTTCTTTTTACCTACCTAGTCTCGTGTCAGAAATAAGTTAATTATTTTGAAAACACTTTATATAATCAGGCAATTGACTTTTTTTACCTCACAAAATCCTCCGTCGGGTACATCCTTACTACGTCTTGTCTTAGGGTCCAATCGGTGACCGGTATCATTTGGCAGCCCTGAATGCATTACTAGGTTCTTTGGTACTTTTTCCACAATATATCTTCTGTTATTTTCTTCTGCTGAATACGTTATATCCTCGCAATCTACATATTTTTCCTGTAATATAAAGATACGATGTGACGAAGATTGAGAAATGTATGTTGAGAAGGTTTGGGCATGTGGAGAGGATGGATGAAAGTAGATTGACAAATAAAGTGAACAACAGAAGAGTGGATGGAATGGTTGGAAAGGGAAGACCTCGCTGGACTTTCACCAATCAAATTGGTGAAATTCTAGAGAAAGGTCAGGTCAAGAGTACCCTAAACCGACGAACGTGCATAAAGTAGATGAAGCGAAAGAGGTGTGTCAGGATCGTAGCAAATGGAGATCCGTGATCTCTGCCTACCTCTCTGGGAAAGAGGCGTGATTTTAATGTATATACGTATGTATATAAAGATACATATTTACACGCTGGCTGGCTGTATTCTCGAATATGGGGTAGCTGGAATTGCAGGTTCACGAATAGGATCCAAGTTTAGCGGGGCCAGATGTGAGAAAGTTCGAGACAAGTTTCTGGCTCATCGCTTGAGAGCCTTTAAAATTCCATAGTCGACTCTAATGATATGCACGGAAGGAGATGCAGCCATATCTATGAGTGAAGCTCCGCGTTAGCATAGGACACTACGAGTGTATTATCCTACTTATATATTTTCTTGGTAAATACGAAAACTGCGCTTTACTGGGATATTTTACAATTTAAGTGAGTGGGATAGTTTAATAAATTCGCTAATTACACAAAAATGCTTACATTACAAATATCTGTCATAGTCTCTCCAACATCTTTGGAGCAGATCATATAGTTTTCTATAATGTTAGTATACCTGCTGCCCCATCTTCGTTTACATTTATTCTTAGCAATGATTTCTACTAAACCCTCTTGGAGATTGTTCTGATTACCTGTTCTCCTCGATGGTGGTATACCGAGTCTTCTGTTTATCCACTAGAATCAAATATTTATTTAATTACTGAAATGCACACAATATACATCATCATCTTCCTGCCCTCATTTATGTTTATTTATTATGTTGTCAGCGCAATATTTTCTTTCAAAGCTCACGTTGCCAAAGATTTATGGCGGCTGCCTACCTACCTACCTACATTCTACAATGAGGCTAAAAGTTTTAGTGGGAAAAACTCTGGGCAAATCATAGAATCTTCATCGCTTGATAAAAGTAATCTTTCTTCATAAAGAAGTAGATAAGACTGAGTTTCCGTTTTACAAAATCCTGTATCTTCGAGTGTATTAAGTTCTAAAAATGTAGAAACTTACGTCACTATATTTGGACTTGCTCCCCCAACCAGCAATGCTGCACACTGTACCTGGGTTTTCTAAGGATTTGCTTTGGTTATTATAGCCAATGGGCTTTGGTATGAAATCACATCCTCTGATCCTACGGTTGAAATTGAACCCTTCCTCGATTTTAATTACTGCAATATCATTGTTCATCCACCTTATGTTGTCGTTCTCATGCCCATCGAAGACATAATCTGAAATTTTTAATTTTAAGAAAAACACCCGACTGCGGAACAACTTTGATGTGAGTGTCACTCTTACGACTAAAATGAATCTAATAATACCTCTCAAGATCAATGCGATAAGCCATGGATAAGGCGTTTAGGCTCTACAGTAGTGTGTCAAAGAAATATACAGGGTGTTTGTGACAGCCAGGCAGATATTGATATGGTGACATCAGACCATAATTCTGAGCCAAAAACCACTGAAAATTTTTACAGATAAATTCCAAAATGTTCCAACTTTTTTTATAAATTTAAGAAACAAATTGTTTAGTTCGTTTAATTAGGCCTTAGACAATAACTTTAAAACAAAGTTTTAGCCAATAAATAAATTAGAAAAAAAACCTCAAAAACTTTGAATAACTGGACAACCTCAATGGAGTCACAAGTGATCCAAAAATAGTAATGTAACACACAATAACAAATAAGCCCATTTAACTAGTTATAGGATCGCCCAATATAATTGGTGCAGAAAACAAATATTAGGGTTGATTCCGGCAGACACACTTAAACCTAAACCTAATCTTAGTTAGGTCTATCTCTCACACACTCTGTTATTGCCCAAGTGTACATTTCATTACACCTTAAGGAAAATTGCAGTTAAATCGACGAGTGAACTAAATTAGCGCTCAAGATATTAGGATGGTAAAGTCTGTATCTATAAAAAGTTAATAATGACATTGTTAAAAAGTTACAACAAGCAATTTCTTAAGTACGTAGGTAATTACTTGCTTAAAGATACGAATGTGGTTTTGTATTGTAGTGTCGAATTTTCAATACCAATACTACCAAGTTACAGAAACTTACTTTTAGGGACACATTTCCAAATTGCTTTCTTCGCGCCATTTTTAATACAGGGATTGGTAAATTTATCATCGTCCTCTGCATATCTAAAAATATGTTTAATTAATCGATCTACGATCTGTCAATTTCAGTTTTTAAAAACCGGGATTGGTCTAACCTTCTGCTACTGCAGCTCATATAAGCCAGCATCAACAGAGGCGATTAATGAAATAGAAAATTTCCAGGCAGACCTAACAAGTGACTATTAAAGGAATTAAACTATGAAGTATGAAAATAAACTTAACACTGGCAATGGCAGTTAGGTAAAGTTTACAGTGATAAAATTGACAAAGCCAGAACTATAATCTTTTAATGGCTTTTGGATATTTTGCCGTCTACTGATATTCTGTTCTTACTTGTAAGTGCCAGAAACGACGTAAAAATGTTCAACGTCCTCAATGCACGCGGCTGAAGTCAGAATATAATCTTCGTGAACTATAACACCTCCGCATAGCCAAGTGTGATAAGCATCAACTTTTACATTTGACTTCGGAAGTCTCAGGTATACCTACAAAATAAAAATAATGACAAATCATGCACTTTTACTGTTACTTTTAACAAATCAGTAGATGTGTAATATATAGGTAGAAAATTAGATATTAAACTTGTTTCGTCCCTTAGATGACTATTTTATGGCATAATTATGCAGACAGATTGTCAATTTTATACATAGAAGATTTCAATTTCTGGCTAAACATTATCTATGTAAATAATTAACATCTTCAGTAGCTTCTGTATACTTTTAGTTTAAGGTTTATTTAGTATCCAAAAGTCCACTAGCTTTGTTTAAAGATATTCGAATGCTAATTATTGTTAATCTAGACATTTGTCGCATTATTTAACTTACCATATAAGGTCTACCATCAACTACATCTTGGCCATTTATTATCCTTCTAGTTGTTTTTAAAAGTTTTTCAACATCTTTCGGCATATGTGTTGCAACTTCAATGGCGTCAATATCTACCGGAGAACACGAAATTATTAATCAATCTTCATCTAGGAAACTTAAATTACTATGGAAGTAACAACCTTGTACCTAATAAATAGAGCAAATATGAAAAAATACCAAATATATACTTCATGTCGTTTTAAGTCGGTAGAGTAGAAAATCAACATATAGCTTTTATAATTTTTAATAATGTTTCAATTTCATGCTATGCTGGCAGCAATTATAAATTAACTGTTGTACAGCATCTTTGTATAGGTATTCGAAAAGTTCAAAATTTTATTTCAGTAGTGTTAACAGTATTTGAGTTTTATCATGAATGTCATGGCAGATTGGTTGTTACATCACTAATGGGAGAAGATAATAAAAATACAATTACTATATATATTGACATGAGGATTGACATAAAACTTGAAGTTATTTGCATCCACATTGCAGTTACCTTTTGTCGATCAACGTTTACAAATGTTATTTAGCAACATCCGATAACAAAAATTTATATATATTCAAAAAATGTTGCCGCGATATCCTAGTATCTTTATGAACACTATCAGCAACAATCAACAAACATTAACAAGTAGTTCCAAAAGTTACAGAATGTTACCAAATGTTACCGTGTCGCTCAAGAAAAAGTCACTGCAGTGTAGATGCACGGTATGAAAATTGTAATAAAAATAAAAGAACTACTAAAGTCTAGACAAGTAAATAAAAGTATTTATTAAGTATATCGAAAAATGGGAATGTGAAGTTCTCAAATAAATTAGTAACGTGGTTTGAATATGTATGCAAGTGATAGTGGCAAATGTGTAATACTTTCAGGAGAAATGTTGATAAATTAGGTATTGTCATAAAAAATCTCACATTCTATTAAAATCATTAAAAACTTCAAATATCTTCAAGAGTTTTCACTTAATTAGTATGAATTTTCCAGAGATAAAAATTGTCTTCAAGCGCCGAAGAACTTAAAAGATTACAAAAGATCACTTTGGGTATCGTAATCTTGGCCTACTCGTATGCTAATGCGGATTTTACTAGAATATTATCAGCTGCATTTTCTTCCATGCATCTCTTAGTAAATAACTAAGCTATTCGGGCATTCTCTCAGGCGATAAATAACTTGTCACTGATTATACAGGCTGATTTTTGGTCGTCAACGTTCCCGAAAACTACGGAATCTCCTCATCATCACGATAATTTTTTCCATGGAAACATACCTGGAAGTGTGTGGTTACTCCAAAATATTAGGGTCCAAATGAGTAAGTTTATGACAAAAAAAATGCTGGACATAGACGCACATGTAGCAAGATTTTTTCATGAGAAATAATTAATATCTGTTCTATAAATAAATGCTAGCATAAACACTAGACACTAATAATTATTTCGCCAGATCAAGTAATAAAAAATCTTGCTACGCGCGTCTATGTGCATTTTATGCAAAAAAAATCCGCAGCATTTTCAACTTTGGCATAAACTTACTTTATTTTATGTATAGAGTACGCACCCTTCGTTAAAGGTGGCCACAAAAAAACACCCTGTATTATCTATCGCCGCTACGCTAAGCGTCGCTGTGGGGTCTCTCATTTACATAATACATGCGATTATTGATATGCCATTATTGACATTCAAGAAATCCACAACATTCGATGTAGCCCAAGATAAAGAGTGGTTTCAGCATAGGGAGGCTTTTGCCTAGCAGTGGGTTACCCATTACCATTTACCTATTGTGATCCATTTATGGAAACTATTTGTCTGAGAAGTATTTGTATGAGAAACACTATATTTACTCAGCTCCTATTTTCATCGTTGGAAGTTATTGTTTTAGTGGTATTCAATTAATATCACAACAAACCTTCTTAATCACTGTTAAAACTAAGTTTAATTCTTGTAAAATATTTATTTAAACGTTTTCTTAGAAAAAATCTTTTTATTTCTATTCTCCTAGGTTGAGGGCTTCTTGCTTTTATTTGTTTCCTTCTTTAATTTCGTCTTCCTCTCTCTAGTTGAATTGAAGTTCATAGCAGGTCTTCGTCACTTCATATCTCTCGCGGTCTACTCGGGTAATTTTTTAAGATTTATTCAGATCTTGTTTATGCTCCTGCAGCTCTGGCTACCCCGTTCCAGAAACACAGCATTGTGCATTTAAATGTATGTGTATTAAGCTCCTTTTGTTGCATTTCGCTTAACATAGTAACCCTGAAATTAAATTATATATTAAATATATTAAATTATAATTAAATATTATTCTATTAAATTCTTTAATTGATTAATAAATCATGAACCTGAGATAATACCCTGTCCTTTTGTTCTATAATACCTTTATTGATTTATACTCACCCGTCCGGATGATCGGCCCAGCTTATTATTTCTTCTTCATGATTTTCGCCGGATCTAAAGACTTTGTTGCAATTTGGTCTGAAAGTTAAATATAATTCCTGTAAAATTCATTCCCGTAGCGTCGGCAGAATAGAATAGTATGACTCCATATCTGCCCGTGGCTATCGCAAGAGGCGATTAAGTGTTTCCTGGAAGTGGGCAGCAAGCAACGCATTCCGTATTGACATAGAGGAATAAAAGACATTGATAACATAGTCCGAAAATCACTTCTCTGCAATAAACTCGCTTGCCCATCATGGTGTTTATGGGCAAAACCCCCCTATAGCAGTACTCTTGAGTCGTGCTCTGGAGTAGGCCTTGGTACGTCCAGCAGTGGACTACAATAGGCTGATGTGTAATGTATATTATCCAAAGAATGCAAAAAAAATATTGATAGAAATATGTACTTAGATTCCTTTCCAGTTTTAATTAATGGAATTGGAATTTAATGAATACAAAAAGATAGTAAAGTGATAATAGGTTGAGTGGCTATAACAAATAACTTACACAGAGTAGTCTTTGTAAATGGCACAATTGATCAGGATCCGATTCTTATAGATGCTGGTGTATAGGAATGGGCCATAGCATCGATTGGTCCTCTCTTTGACAAGACAGGCTGAGATGATGCCGATAGCAATGGAAGACCCGCCTTCGCCTGAAATGAGTGGACCTCCGTGGTCGTTCTAAAAATAATAAATATTAGCGTTAAATTAGAAAATTTTGCTTGTTAACTAGCGTACGTTTATCTAGGTAAATATTGTATTAATTTTTTTACTTAGTTTATAAAATTATCACGTAGCTATACCCCAGGGAGCGTTGACGTCAGGCAAGTCAAATCTTTCGCAATATGAGTTTCGGAACAAACCACCAACTCAATGAATAATGGGATAAGGGCAACAAAATGAAGAGTAGGTTTGGTGAAATTTATTAACGCTAAAAACATGTGATGTTGAGTTTGAAATATTGTGGGTACGTATTAAAATAGCATTTATAAAGTGCCTAATACTCTTACTGTTACACCCTCCACAGAAATAATATCAAATGTTTATTTAAAAAAAAAGCCAATGTTCTACTTTTGGGTGTTACGATGAATAATAATAAATAATAATAATTCTTTAAATTAAAAATAAGATTAAAATTTGTTAACACTACATTTTACCTCACAGAAACCTCCACTACCACCATTTCTACGAGTATTATTGAAGTTATGATTTGCCGAATGTACATCCTCATCTCCAGCTTTTCTTCCGCTTACCGAGGTTTCATCATACCATATATCCTGGCAGTCTACATATTTCTCCTGGAATAAAAAAAATGTAAGGTCATGCGACAACCGACATCAATATTTATTGGAATAAAGTAATGTTATACGGCAACCTCAGAGGCTCAGGGAAATTGTTCTGCATCTCCTTCTGTGCATGTCGTCAGAGTCGACTAAGGAACTCAGGCATTCTCTCAGGCCAGCAATTTTCCACTGATAATTTGCATGTGTCCTCTCTAAAAATCTTGCTACGCGCGTCTATGTGCATTTATGCAGAGAAACGCAGTCTATTTACTCAACTTTGGACCCTAATATCTTGGGATTTAGATACTTCCCAGGTATACTTCTATGGAGAAAAATGATAGTGATGATGAGGAGATTCCGTAGTTTTCGGAAATGTTGATGACCAAAAAACATCCTGTATATTATGACATACTACTTACTAATATTATAAACGCGAAAGTTTGTAAGGATGTTTGTTGCTCTTACATGTAAAACTACTGAATGGATTTTGATGAAACAAGCTTCATTATTATCATCATTCTCAGCATTGAGAAGTCCACTGCTGAACATAGGCCTCCCCCAACAACCTCCATTCCGATCGGTTGGATGCAGGCTTCTTGCTTCCGGCTTGGACGCCTGCGACCTTGGCTATAATATAGCTTACATATAGGCTATATTTTTATACCAGGATAATATGGCACGGAATGCAGAGGTCGTGGGTTCGATTCCCACCCGGGTGAGGAATTTTTCCATTTCTTTATAAATAAATTTATTTTTTTCTTTATTTCGACATGTTGTTTTTTCTGCAGTCCACGCGGTCTACTGTAATAAATTAACAATTCTAACCGAACAGATTTCCGAGAGATCCTTTGCATTGTCCTTAGTGCAAATCATGTAGTTTTCAATGATGTTGTGGTAACGACGTCCCCATCGGTACTTGCATCGTCTCTTGTCCATGATCTCAACGTATGTCTCCAAAAGGTTCGTCGCTGTGCTACCAGCTGTCCGTCTGTTCACCCACTGTATTCCAAAAACTACTAAAATACCTCTAGATACATACATACATACATAATCACGCCTCTTTCCCGCAGGGGTAGGCAGAGATCACGGATCTCCATTTGCTACGATCCTGACACACCTCTTTCGCTTCATCTACTTTCATGATATTCTTCATGCACGCTCGTCGGTTTAGGGCACCTACTCTTGACCTGACCTTTCTTTAGAATTTCACCAATTTGATCAGTGAAAGTCCGGCGAGGTCTTCCCCCTCCAACCCTTCCACCTCTTCTACCACCTACCTCTAGATACTGACCCAAAAAAACTGTGAAATCATTTAGGTTGATCCTTTTATTGGATTATGTGCCTCAAGACTATTTTTAGTTGTAAAGGATCTAAGCGATTTCGTTCTGGATTATGACTAATTATTCCTTATACATAGAATATATTATACAATATACATACATAAATATGTACATATATACATACATAAATCAGCCTATTGCAGTCCACTGCTGGACGTAGACTTTACCCAGAGTATGCATGAAGATCGATCCCCCGTTTTCGCCATCCAGTTACTACCAGCCACCCTCTTTAGGTTAGCAGATTATATTACCATATCCTATCACTATAGCTAACATAATATAGAGGGTGTAGCCGAAAGGGTATGTTAAGCGAAAAGCTATGTAAATAGCCCACATAGAGAACATTTACAAAAAAAATGAGACTCGAAATCACATGTCTATTTTTCAATATTCTATGAACATTTTCGAGTTATTTAGAGATTCTCCATGGTAAAAAATAAATATGTAAATGTGTAATATAAATAAATATGCGATTTCGAGTCTGAAATTTTGTGGGCTATTTACATAGCTTTTCGTTTAATATACTCCTTTTGTTACACCCTACATTCATTGGTATCAACTCACATCACTGTAAGCATAGGTGCTTCCCCATCCGGCTATCCAGCCCTTGTTGCCTGGTTCCTCCAGTTGCTTGGAACTGTTGTTGTAAGCGATTGGTTTCGGTATGAAGTCGCATCCTCTAACGCGTCGGGAGAAATCAAACTCATCCTCCACTTTTACAACAGCTATGTCGTTGTTCATCCATCTTATGTTATCGTTTTCATGACCGTCGAAGATATAATCTATGGATAAAGGTTTAACCTGTATTGATGCGGAGCTTCACTGGAATGTGTCACCTGCATCTTCTTCCATGCATATCATAAGACTCGAATAGGGATTTAGGGCAGTTCCCCTTAGACGATGAGCTAGCGACTCCTCATTGGTCTTTTAGATCTGATCCCGCTATGTTAACGTAGTTGTATAATCTCCTATGTGAATTCGGAAACATACAGTTTCGGCTACCTACCCCATTTATGCGAACACAGCCGTGTGCATGCATATGTAGTTACCTAAAGATTAAGCAATCAAAGAAATTTTCATATCCAACCATATTCAGCATATACGAGTATGTATTTTGTAAGTATTTTTTTTTATTAAATAGGTTTACGCTTGACCACAACGCGCTTGATGGTAAGCACCGTTGCAGTTTAAGATGGAGCGCGCTTGCCTAAAAGAAACCGGTTCACTCTCGACTTTTATCACAAAATAGATGCTGAATATGGTTCGAAGATCTCTCCATGATCCTGCAGTTCCCGCTTCAGCATATTTTTGAACCATGCAATTTGTAAATTTCATATTTTGATATCAAATAAAAACGAACTTACTTTTCGGAACACATTTCCAAATAGCCTTTTTAGCTCCATTCTTGATGCAAATATTAGTGTATTTGTCATCTTCTTCATCATGTCTGAAAAATTATGGAACATGGTTCAGGAATATATTGAATGCAGTACGCAAACAGAACATGGTAGGCTTTAATTTATTAACAGCTACAGCTGTAAAGCAAACTATTTCAATACAAGACACATCTCAGGGGCTGTAACAAAAACGCGAGATGTAACTCTTCACTACTTATACAATGGGTACCATCCGTAAACCTCAGGTACAATAGTGACTTATTCTCGAGTCAAGGCTGAATGAATTTGTGCTGAAAGAAGTGTTTTGCAGTCCCATTTTAACGTGAATTAGTAATCTACAGTTAGCTTCCCCATTTTTATTATTAAAATGTTTTATATTACCTACCTACATATTAATATAATGCTAATCGTGGCACACTTGTCTGTGAATTTTTCTCTTAATGTGAGGTATGTTTCTCTCACCCACTGTATGCTTGATCTGCTCATATGATGCAACCGTAGACGCGATAATTGGTCTTTGGATCTTTATATTTTGAAGCATTTATTTAAGTAGGTGGTTTCATATGCCGCGTGGTGCCGGGAGAGTAGAGTTTGTACCATCCCATGCCTGCCCGTGGGTATCGTACAACGCGATTAACTGCGGTCTCCAACCCGCCTGTCCAGCGTGGTGACTATAGCACAACCCCCCTATGGCAGTAGCCTTGTAGCGTGCCCTGGGGGAGGCCTACACCCAGTAGTGGACTGCAATTGGCTAAAGACTAAGTAGGTGGACCTTACTAACTTACTTGTAAGTCCCAGAAACCACGTAGAAGTGTCTAACATCCTCGATGCAGGCGGCAGACGTGAGGATGTATTCTTCATGAACGATAATACCGCCGCAAAGCCAGCCCCGATAGTCTTTAAACTTTATGTTGTTTGGAGACAGTTTCAGGTACACCTTGAAATGGATAAGATTTTTTTGGATAAAATAATAATACTAGTACGAGTAGTCCCTCAGCAGCTTCGTTATTTGTAAGCGTATGCGCTTATTAAACCACATAGAACGATTGATTTTTGTTTAGCTTTTATTATAGGTTATGCTATCATTACTAAAACTTACCTATACAAAAATATTAATCCAATATTGACTTTCACAAACAAATAAAATATATGCAACCTATAATAAATAACTTATTATAATAAATAAATAATAATCATTAATAAAATTAAACCTTAAATTAACCCGCCCCTGATAACGTAAAAACAATAGCAAAGCCGAAGCAAAGCGATAGCGAAAATTGTACATTATTCGCCTTGAAATGTCAAAGTTCCTTTGAAATTCATTTTACGTAATACGAATCTGACAAGCAATCAGCGATTTTTGTTCAGTTTTCGCTGTCGCTTTTCTTTTGCTAGTTAGGTAATAAGGGGACCGTAATTGACTGTGATAATGCTTCGATCTGCCTACCACACTAAAAACATGTTGCTATGCCCAACAGGGTCATATGTTATCTGTAAATTAATTAAAATAAGATCTTTAACTACATATGATTGTAATAAATGATTGAGTATTGAGTATAGGTGTGGAGGCAGGTCTAGACGGAGATAGCGGGAAGACTGATATTATTATGTATATCTAAGTTTTTGATAGGGTAAGAGTTAGCAAAGAACTGAGACGTATGGATCTAAAGTAATAAGGCTTTGCAGTGGGACACCATTACGGCTACATAAAAAAGCTTACATTATAATATTAAATGAATAAAATAGCCTTTATTTCTGACAATCGTTTTGTAAATACATTTTTGCTCTTAACTAATATATCTCTTAATAACTAATATAAGAAATCTCTTATAGGGATAAGCACGCCTTTGTACTTTGTCAATGTAAAATGTTTTTCCATATAAAATGTCTGTGTACAATAAAGAATAGAATAGAATATCTATTTTACATTACATAACATTATTTCATAACACATTGGTTAGAATGCTATAAAAATTTCCCAGCCCCATCAGCTCGTATTCAAATAGTAGAATCATGAAGTCAAGTGCTGAACATAGGCTATTATTCCCTTTATCTGTTTTCCTAAAAAACTTTTCAATTTTAATTGATTCTGAATCTCAATGTTCACGTGATCGCAGAATCGACGGAAATTGTTGATATAACTACCCACTTACCATGTATGGTCTACCATCTATCACTTCTGAGCCCATAAGAATTCTTCTAGAATTATTAAGAAGAAACTCTCTAATCCTAGCGGGATCTACCTCTCTTATTGAAGTTTTAAGTGTTTGGGGCATCGGTGTTAATACTTCCATTGGCACTCCTGAAACTGATTCGAAAATACCATTATCAGCATTAGAGATTACTTTAACTTTAGAAAAAGCCAAATTCTAAATTAAATAATTATTTACATACTAAGCTTTCACAATATTTTAATGTAGAATCCCATTTGTCATTGTTATTTAAATGGTAAAACAAAACCATAACTATTAATTTACTTCACTCTATGGGCTTACCTATAATATAGAACACAAAGGATAAACAAATGTAAATCGTGATATTTCTTTTAAAAACATAACGCATCGTGGTAAAGATATTGGCAACAGTATAAAAAAAAACATAATTGCTGTTCAACCAATTACTCGCTAGACTGACTTTAAACTGATTAACTTTTGGCATTCTTTGAGTTTTTAAGCAGTTTTATAGCTAGTAGGATAACTTTTTTGTTATATCGTTACAGAATATTAAATGTAAAGATAATGTTTTCTAAACTCATTAACATGAACAACAAAGAAGATATTCCTCACCATACGTCAAGTGCCTTGAATAATATCATTTCTTGGACCTTTGGACAACGTTGCTACAGTGTCATCAAAGTTAATAATAAAATTTGCGATAACAGAAAAGAGTCGACTGTATGATTAATTCCACGGCCCTTAGGATACCACTTGTTTTGACACACTTACACCTTTCTCATCTTCCTGAAACATCATAAAGCTCTACAGAACCCTTAAATTTTGAAAGCTCCAAATCTGAATGTAGGTCCTTAAGGACTTAAATAAGTACATATGACATTGGTGACTCACGTAGTCCACACGTGATTAAAATTTTCTATTTCGGTAAAACGATTAGGCTCTCCATTTAAAAAAAGCATTTCGGGCTGCTTTTCAGACATGCTGCAGGATCAATGGACCATTTTGTAAAACTACAACCAAGTATGTATGTAATGTGGACTCTATTTTGGCTACCTAATAATCTATGTACTCTGATAAGAATTCAAATAGTCAGGAAAAAATGGGATAGTTAGATATTCTTACAGCAATAAAACACAGTTGTATTAATAAATAATTTATTTACCAAACTTAAGTTTTTCTATGTCTATGCCTTTCCTTTTTCACAGAAATGTGAACCGATAACTTGCTTGATGGATTTGGTGGAAGCGACCAATTAACTGCACGGTCCGAACTGAAAATAAATACAATGAGAATTTGAGCATTGTTCATTTTTTATTTGTTTAGTTTATCCCGAAGGAAAGGCACGGGGAACTAAGCCCATACATCCATTGTCTTTAGTAAATGATTTCTGAATTTATGATGGATGATATTGATGGTGATGAATGGAAACGTCGGGAAAATCCTCAAGAATGGGTGTGAAATTAGTAAAGATCAAAAAGAATTACAGAAACAACTTACATAAAGAAGATCGTATTCAGATTAAAGTTTTACTTAGCTTACCTGCATATAAAACCATGCACACGCACTTGATTCACATGACAAGTAAACAAAATATAACTTATCTACCAGAAAACATCACTTTACGGACACATGCAAGCCATTTACAAATAAATTTTGATTTTCACAAGAAAATAACACCCGCTCCCTTCCAGCTTTTCCCGCCGAATCTGAGCATTTAATCTAAAGATTGTCAGATTTTGACAGTCATTTTATATATTTTGCTGTCAAAGTAATTTTAAGTCTAAGTTCCCTTTACACGTGGTTTGAAATAATACCGTTAAGGTTTTAGTTATAGGTCCGATATCATGTTTATATTAGTTAGGATAGGATTTGTTCTGGTCATCATTCATCTATTTATCGTATCTATCGAATTGAAATTGGAAATCTAAATCCACTCAAACGAGGCAAAAAAATCCATCGATTTATGGAAACAAGATCGAATGAGAAGTATGGGGTAAGCACGAACATTTTTACGCCCCATGACGCTATCTACTTGCAAGCAAAATATAATATGCAATTAAGGGGACAATCCTTATAACGTTAGCATTTTGGACTATCGAGAGATGTTCGTGCTTGTCATTTAAAAGAAAATACATACTCATTGTAAGAGTTTTTCCAATTATCTCCACCAGGTCCATCATTCTCGCCGCTATTATAACGCAGTACGGTTTTATCTACGTTCTTATCGTTCGAGTTCCAATGGTATAGTGTTTCGGTTGTTTGAGTACGCAATAGTTTTCTGCATGTGGCTCTGGGAATTTTCATTAGAAGGTTTGAATGAGCGTCTTTCATTTGATCACAAAATCATTAAAATTAAGTGGACTAAAGCCTTAGATTGTTGTTGAAGTTGGTAGTGGCCCTGCCGGCGACGGCATAGGTCCTGGGTTCGAATGCCGGTAGGTGCAACCATTGATATGATGAATATCGATGTTTGTTTCCGAGTCATGGATGTTTCTATATTTATCTGTGTATTTATATACCGTTGCTTAGTACCCACGATACAAGACCTTAGGGATCTTAGTGGGGGACTAGCTAGGTCGATGTGTTGTGTAGTGTGTGAATAAAGAAAAAAAAGGAACTCAGAGGTGTTCCCTCAGTCGATGATCTACAAACTTGTCACTGATACTTTTAAAATTACTTTAGGCAGGTTCAATATTACTCTTACTTTATGTCCTTATCAATTGCACAATATATGAGGTTCTTGTTATTGTAGACGCTGGTGTAGAGATAGGGGCCGTAGCATTCGTTGGTGAGTTCTCTGGTCATACATGCCGATATAACACCTATTACAGTTGCGGTTTTCCCTTGACCCACTATTAAAGGACCTCCATGATCGTTCTGAAATATTAACACAAAGTTACATTCACGTCTCGATTCTTTCCTAACTCCGTCCACCCTGGCACAAACTTATCGAGGTCGTCCCGCCATCTACATCTTAGCCTGTCCCTACGCCGGAAGCCATCATGTTGTCACGTCAAGAACCTAGTCGGCCAAGTTTGATAATATTTCACCTTATTCATGGAACTAAATCATAGATATTTTTTGTCCTGTATCAATATTTAAAACATCTGTCAATTGGTACTAATACATTACATTGAACAAGTGTATAACATTGAATTGGATTTTCATTTGTGTCTTCTTTGTTCTTTCTCAAAAACGATTGTAATGATTTCGACTGATTTCGATTTTAGGAAATATATCAAAAATACATACTTATTTAAATACGTATAGATAGCTGTGTTCCCAAAAATGGAGAGAGAGAGAGAGAGAGAGAGAGAGAGAGAGATCCTACAGCGACGTTTAGCATAGCACAACACATAGGAAATATACCTCACAAAATCCACCAATGGGAATCTTCGAACGTCTAGTCTTATTTAGATGATTGGCTTGGTAAGACGTGTGGATGCCCAACCTGTCCGGTCTCAGAACACGACGAGTTTCTTCTTTGTCCTTATATTCACTGGAGTACACCAGCTCTTTGCAGTTTACTTCATCTCTCTGGACGTTTATAGGTAAAATATTATATTTTAGAATTGTTAGGAGTCTAGGCTACGAGTTAACGGCCGATTGACTGATCAGTAGTGGAGCTCACGTTAACATACGTTGTAATATTTTTGACGTCATCATCAGAAGTCTACTACAATCAGAGGGCTCCCTTAGTTTTTGACGTAAATTAACTACTTTATGTGGCCCTAAGATACATGATTTTCTATGACATAGTCCTCTCTAACTAGGAATAGCGCAAATCTTTTGTTTGTTACAAGCTGGATAAACGCATGTCCATTGGATCAAACTACTTGCTTTTAAACTAACAAAAGATATGCACAGGTACATAAAAGATGATTGGGTGGTTTTTATGAGACTACCTTATTAAGATGGACTCAGACCAAGACTTACAAGACAAAGACCGCTCATAGCGGATTCGCTTCCATCCTTAGCGCAGATCATGTACTGATCGATGATCTGATGGTAACGTTCTGCCCAGCGCTTCTTGCAGTTCTGCTTCGAGATCAAGAGGACGTCCGTTTCCATCAGCTCTGGAGAGTTGGTAGTCGATCTGGATGCTAACTGCAATAATCATCACCAGGTAGATTCCAGTTTCTTTCAAAACCAGTACTTATTACTTCTGCGTTCATTGACCAGCTGCTTGTGCAACCCTTATCGGGAATAGCTAAGTGATAAATCTTTATAGAAATAAATTCACTGATACAGGCAGGCCGTGATTGGGATTAAACGCACGTCATCTGCCACGTGATGCGCTATGAACGCTTAGGTTTCAGCCTTGAAGAAACATTCACATGTCAGCACCGTAAAGAGCGTAGTTTTGTATATGTACAGCCGATGTATAATGGCACCGCTATTTTTGGAATCTAAAACAAACGACTTTACAACATTTATATAGCAAATCAATGGCTGGTCAAGATTTTTAGAATGAAAATACTGACTCTTACCTCACTAAACTTGTTATCTGATCCCCATCCAGCAATAGAAGCGACGGTATCAGGCTTCTCAAGGTCCAAGCTACGGTTGTTGAAAGCAACTTTGGCGGGGATGAAGTCACAGCCCTTGATCTTCTTCTGGAAATTGAAGGCTTCGTCCACCTTCACCACGGCAATGTCGTTGACCATCCACTTTATATTGTCGTACTCGTGGCCGTCGAAAACATAAGCTGTGAGATAGTTCAAGATTACTTTCTGATTAAAGTATAGACAGATATACAGGGATGTAACAAAAGGGGTAATATGTCATGCGAAAAACTGTAAATAGCCCACTAAAAGGAACCTATCCACAAAATTTCAGACTCGAAATCACATGTTTATTTTTCCAGATAGTATAGAGAATTCCTAAACAACTCAGGAATGTTCATACAATCTTGAAATATAAACATGTGATTTCGAGTCTCAAATATGGGAAATAGGTTCCCTATAGTGGGTTGTTTACATAGCTTTTCGCATACCCTTTCTGTTACACCCTGTATAGATATTTCTGTGTTCCCGAAATGTGGTAGCTAAGCCAGAACTGCAGGACTGTGTTTAGTTTACTTAATAAATTTATGGTTACGATTGTCTGATCTGCGTTTTTTGCCAAAAAACAGAGATGGAATCGACTATTTAGAAGGTTTCTATGTTTCTACCTTGTTTGTCTTATTATTGTTGCTAATTGTATATACATATGTACATACATATAATCACGCCCTTATCCCTTACGGGGTAGGCAGAGTACCAAGGGCCGATAGAACCACATGGTGCCACTTCAGACCAATTTTGAGGCTATTGTATCTGTGTATGAAACATAATCTAATCTAAGGTACTTACATGAGGTATACACTGATAAATAATGATGGTACTCACATTTAGGAACACATTTCCATACAGCTTTCTTAGCGCCATAGTTTATACAACTATTGTCGGTTGTAGACAACGCGACCCATCTGTGAAAATGTTATTTTTATTATTAGCAATTTATCACCTACCTTGGCGCTCACATGTTTATCTAAAGTAGAAAGAGCAATGCCATAGGGACTGTGATTTCTCGGAAGTTCACTTGTAAGTACAAATGAACTGACAAGCTAGATTGTACCAAAATTAAAGTAAACTGTGAGTTAACTTTAACCTAGGGGCAAGTAATAGCCGAACTAGATTGCATTGACTTATCTGAACTAAGTCATAGATACAAAAATAGTAGATTAGTGACAAGCTGATGTATTCTAGACAATCATGATAACCGTGAATCTTAAGCAACGCGAGGTTATTCACTTTAATCTTACTCTTCTAATGATGGAAATGTCCTCTTACTTATGTGTGCCAGAAATAACGTAAAACCGGCCGACATCTTCGATACAAGCTGCTGACGTCAACACGTACAGCTCGTGGATGATCACACCCCCGCACAACCAATTGTCTTGTGGGGATGTCTTTTTATTCGCTGCTCGGAGGTACACCTAAAATCGAATGGTAATAATAAGCATGCCTGGAGAAAATTGTGAGCGAAAAATAAAGCGAAAGAGGTTTCACGAGAGTTTTATCCTGGAAAAGGCGTGATGTACTTATATTATGCTATATTATACATAGGTACTGTAATGTGAAGTAAAGTTGAATGTTGTTCTGTGATCTCGGTTTGGCATGTCATCTCATATTCTCTTTTAGGCCTAAGAGAGAGTGGAAAAATGGTTTATGTAGGTATCTACCTAATACCCTGATTGGGGAGAGCTCATAGAAGGGCAGTGAGAATTAGAACTATGGCAGGCAAGTTTACCAAAGCTTTATTATTATGAAGCAGTAGGATCGCGTACTGAAGAAGTTGATATTGAAATATATTTAATATTATGAATCGTCGCATTATCGCAGTTGCTACGGCTAAGGGAGTCCGTACATCAAAATGATTCATAAATGACTAACCATATAAGGCCTCGTATCTGCCACGGCATTTCCTCGTATAATCCGCCTCGTCTCACCTAAATATGGCACGTCCTCAGGAATTCCAGGGATTGGTGTTGCCGTATCAAATATTGACTCTAAAACAAACAATACTTAAGTATAGCTTCCGAACGATAATACGATGGCATCTTCTGTTTTTAAGTAGTGCAGCGATCTATAAGATGGATTATCGAGTTTTCCTAGATCTTACAAACATCATTGCCAGCAAGTCTGAATAAATTCTTATTCTTTACCAATAAAAAAATCACAACTAGAGTTGATCAAAAAGAAAATGCTCAAAGGCGTGTATCATAATCTCTTCTTTGGTAAGGCCTCTTCTGCATAGAATGGTGTCGGTCTAATGGTGTGCTCAAGGTTCTATTGTATGGCTTTTTAATTTAGCCATTAGATTTTCAACTATCTACTGGTTAAGGATCTTCTCATCTTGCAGGATTATGTATCCTGGACTAGTAGGTACGATTCTTACGGGAACGGAAAAATGGGAACTCTAAACTTTATTCTGACGAGATTTAAACTGCTATGTCGCAAGTAAATAGTGCTATATTTAAGTACATTGCTTACTTGAATTCACTGCACAAATATATCCGACTAAAACTGCCAAACATAACATAGTTCACTTAAAATAAGTCGCAAATTGTTTTGCAGTATGAAAAAATACAATTTTCCGCATCTCTGCACGAGTAGAGTTTCTTTGATTGATTGGAAACATAGCTATTGCTTATGAAATACCTTCATTACGTTGGTACGTTTAAATAATTAAAATGGCTAGGTAAATAAAGCACTAGCTTGCAAACATCTACCTACGACTTTGCCCGTTTGAAGGCGTTCTTAGAGGCAAACAGCATATAAGAACGCGATATAGATAGAGAAAACTGTAAGTACATTTTCTTTCTTTCGCATTACCTTTGCTAATTTGGTCCTTAATACAGTAATAACCTTAATAAGTAGGTAAGTACCTCTGTGACAAATTACATCCAGATTAGTTCTAATTCTATACTCTCGTTAGTTTATTATTATTAATGAAGAAAGATAGAAGGGGAATGTTCGGAAGTAGGTAAATGGACACATTGACTCTACAGTATGATCGGACTCCCGATGTAGAGTCGGCTTACAGAAAAATAAACAGCGCCACCTGGTATCGAGTAGCCAACTTAGTGTTACTTTATAAGTTCAACGTTTCCGTTGAAAATTGTAGATGTCGCTAGTAGTTTTAAAGCTTCATAGTTCATAATACATACACACGACTGAGTTCTCGAATGGGGTACGTCGTACCGAGAACTGCAGGATCATAAGAAGATTACACAGCAACGTTTATTTACGAAGTTTCTAGCCTATCGTTTGAGAAAATGCCCGAGTTGCTCAGTCGACTCTTTCGTATTAGCACAGGTTTCCTCCCTTCTTTCCTTCATGTAATTGCTTGAAAACAAACAATCTCAAGATCGGTGCTTAAAGCTCCCAACCCAACACTAATTTGTTAAAAATGTAGTGAGCAGATACCTAAATCTACATAATTAAGTTCCTATAAATGATAATTAATCCTCAGACTCAATTCACAACACTTTTTATTAGTAAGTAGGTTGCGTTAGGCTTAATATCAACTTATTTTACCCACAAAAAAGAAGAGCTTCTAAGTACCTATTAGAACTATCTTAGTAGGTAGGTACTCAACTCACATCCTACTAATATTATAAACGCGAAAGTTTGTTAGTATGGATGGATGTATGGATGGATGTTTGTTACTCTTTCATGTAAAAACGGCTAAAGCGATTTTAATAAAATTTGGTATGGAGTTAGCTGACACCCTGGATTAACACATAGGCTACTTTTTATCCCAGAAAAATTTTAGAATCCCGGATAATTTTGTTTTTTCTGCAGTCCACGCGGACGAAGCCGCGGGCGTCCACTAGTACCTACCTTGATATACCTACCTACCTACAGGGTATAAAGGGTACCTGTGTTAGAAGCAATGCCGTGAAAAATGTTTACTTTAGACTTTAGTAGAGTATCTATCCAAATGATATGTAATTTGGAGTAGGAGTAGGTACTTAGTACCCATTTATTAAATTATGCATTTTACCTAGGATAGATTTTCTGCAGAAGGCTACATTTATAAAATTTCCAGTTTACTCTATACCTACTCATAACAGTGGTGTATATGTCCAAGTTATACAGAATGTTTTTTCGTTGCCAACGTTAACGAAGGGTACGTACTCTATAGATCTAATAAAGTAAGTCATGTTTTTTTATAAAAAAAAATTCATTACTTGAACGGGCGAAATTTATAGTGTCCAGTGTTCATGCTAGTTTTTTCATAGACACATATTAATTATTTCCCGTAAAAAAATCTTGCTACGCGCGACTATGTGCATTTATGCAGAAAAACGTAGTCTATTTACTCAACTTTGGAACCCTAATATCTTGGAACCAGACACTTCCCAGGTATGCTTCCATGGAGAAAAATGATCGTGATGATGAGGAGATTCCGTAGTTTTCGGGAACGTTGACGACTAAAAATCACCCTGTATTATTATTGTATAACACGTCGTGCTACTAAACGGCTAGGCATTTTGATTAGGTAGGTAATATAAAAGGAGAAAAATCCTTCTAGCGTTTTTATTTTAACAATTTTAATTAGGCAGGCAAAGTGCTAGGTGGGTACTCGTAGAAGTTATAAAGAAGGCTTTCTATTCGAGTAAAATTGTGTAAATGAAGCTATTGTACCTACTCTTCATTTAATTTGAATTACTCGCGTAGACGTTTTACATCAAAATATTATATCATCTATGTTGGCAGTTTGCATGACCTATGTCTTTGCTAGAAATACAAAATGGTGACTGGCCTTTTTTACAGTAAGATTTTAAAGGAAACAATTTCATAATTTTTGAAGCAATAGCTTTTAATGTTGTTTCTCTTTACAGGTTAGTGATTAATAATTTACTTTGTACATAAGTGTATAAATCTTTGTTAAAAATAACCTGTGTAAAATGGTTGTAAAGTTCAGAAAATAAATTTCTCTATATACAGAGCAACAACTAAACTTTTTGTTTCAATAAATTACATTATGACATATGTTTTATGAATTTTGAGATTATCTACTAGTAGGTAATAATTAGGTATTTATTAAAATTAACTATGAACTATGAGGCACTCTTACGTAATTTTTCAGTGGTACCTACCAACCTAGGTACCTACCTACTACCTAAAACTACTTTCTAGGAACCTACCTACTACCCTTCTGTTTGTCATAAATTAATTTTATAGGGCTAAAAACGGGACAGATTCTACCATTATTTTATTATATTAAAATACCTTAGGTATTCATTATAGAATTCGTACCACCCCATGTCTGCCCGCGGGTATCGCACGAGGCGATTAAGGGTTTCCGGGAGGTGGGCAGCAGCGCCTCCCGTGTTGACAACTGACAACATAGTCCAAAATACAAACTGTGGTCACCAACCCGCCTGCCCAGCGTGGTGACTATGGACAAATACCCCCCATGACAGTTTTGTGGCGTGCCCTGTGGGAGGCCTACGTCCAGCAGTGGACTGCAATAGACCGATGATGATGACCTTATTCATTACTATCTGTTGGTTTTACCTATTTGGGGCGACAATATTAAATTCAAAGATCACGAAAAGAGGAAATTGAGGCCTGTCTATCATTCCTATAGTACGAGTACCTATTCATTCAGAAGCCGATTCATATAAAATATCGTAATAAGCCCATTTATAAAAGTTGATTCAAATAATTTTATTTAAAAAATCATAGGTATAGGTAGAGTTACCCTCTTAAATGTACATAGTAATAAAAAATTTATTTAGACATTATAAAATCAAATTTTTACGTCTACTAAAATGCTTAAAAGCTCTCCAGTAAAATATCCGCAAATAAAACCGTATAAGTACAAAAACGCTAAAATCACGCACTACAAATCCAAATTTGATTAAACATAACCATTTCTGTACACGGCAATCAGAGAAGCCAGTCTCTATCGTAGAGTCACCTAATCTAACACCCTTTACCACTCTGGCTGTCCAACTCAATACCATAAAGAAGCTATCTCATACAATGCATTACACCTTTATCTGTACCCATAACAACTCGCAGTCTATTTTATTATAAAGTGCATTGTCTGTGGAGGAGCGGTCGACCGAACGTAAATAATTTAACTGTCTTAAAAGATTCAAAAATAGTTTCCTAACATTGCCCCCCTTAATATGTACACCATTTGTCAGGCCATAACTGGATTTAAACGACGCGTTACAAGCCGAACGGATACGCCTACTGAGGGAAATAGAGCTGTCTCGTTTCAACCCAAGTGTTGGTGTAGTAAAGTTTGGTACGTTTGTCTCAGTCGCACAAATGTTCTCGGGTATGTTTACCTTGTTATTAAAGCTACTAAAAATGTGCCAACTGGGCCACATTGTTGGTTGATTTTATACTCTGTGGCTCTGCGGTAAGGTTGATTGTGAAGTAATTTTTGTGTTAGAGGGGGACGTAATTGAAGCGAGAAGCTCAAAGAAAGGGATGGAACGAAGCGTTCTGTTTAACTTAGTGAGTCCAAACGTGTTTTTATGTTCGGAAATCGTATTAAGCTTTTGTTCGAAACTGTTTCACTCAGCGGGCGTAGTTGAGGCGTTTGTGCGGTCAAACTATCACGTTCCAATTTCAAAGCGGAGGGGGCGTTGCTGATTGCCTCGTTTGGTTAATATTGAGTTTGACGATTTCGACCAAGGAGGTCGAGCGCGACATCCAAATTTGAACTTCGAATTAATTCTTGTTTCAAATTAGTGCGACTATGTTGAATTCAATTTTTTCGTGGTAACATTAAGTGATTGGTGACTTTAAAATAAGAACAATAAACATGTCGTCAGTACATTCAGATGAGGATCAAGAAGAGATCAATGTGGACTCTGATAGTAGACTATCAGGTCAATGCGACAGAAGCCTCGGCTCAGATAGAGACTCAGAGCACAGCTACAATGAGAGATACCACTCCCCAAACGAGCACATGACAGTCACACAGGAAAGAGTCAACCTACCATTTAGCATATCCAGACTGTTAGGAAAGCAATTCGAAGAAATAGATAAGAGAAGAGATTCAAGAGAGAGTGACGACAGAAGTGACCAGGACACTGAATCGGAAAGTGCCAAAGACGATTGTAAAGAACACAGTGTACCGTTAAACTTTTCCCATGCTTCTGGACTGTATCCTAACTCTGGGTTGATGCTGAGACCTGGGCTGGGATTGGGAGGCTATGGTTTTGGGGGTAACCCTGGAGTGGTGAGAGTACCAGCTCATAGGGCGTTGGGGGCTCTTGGTGCTTGGGGAGTAGCTTTAGATCCTATGAGGCAGGCTGCAGCTGCAGCTTTTGCTCATCAAGTAGTCAAGGATAGACTTAATGGTGAGTATAATATATCTGGAGATGAATTTGTGCTAAAGATAATTAGGGACAGAATACTAACAGAAGAAAACCATTAAGTATTTTAAATTGTCTTAAGGTACTAAATTTAAAGAAGCTAGTTAGTTAAAGAACGCAGGTAAAAGGTATTATATGACAAAACAAGCAAAATTTAAAACGATTTTTTTCCTATATTTCTTACGCCCAAACAAACCCAAAGTTCATACCATCGCATTAAACCAAAAGTACCCAAACAAAGAGTCAATAACCAGCAGATATCGCAAGCATTAAATCTTCATCCTCAATTATCTCACTCAACCTCAATTTGACGAAAAAATAAAGAAAAAAAAAACAAATAAAGGTGGCAACATCCTCAAAATCGGCAAGTGATGACACACCTAGGAAACTACATTTTTTTCGGACCCTTTTTCCTGCCGAGGTGAGATCGAAGGCGCCTGGACCTCTGTAATTTGTCTCTGAGCCGATGTTTTTTGTCCAGTGACACAATATTGTCCGTGTAAAAAATAATCTTTTAGTCACGCAATGCGACGTTTGTTTCTTTGCGGATGTTCTTATTTTCTGAAGTTATTATTGCGATTTTTTGAATGATTGAAAAATATAAAATACAAAATGTTGAGGTAAATTGATGTATCATACAAAATGTTTTTCCCCTTAAGTACCAGAATTGAAAACAGATTATTTGTTTTCTATTATATCGGCCCTTGGTGCTCTGCCTACCCCGTAAGGGATACTCGTAAAGGCGTGATTATATGTATGTATATTTTTTTAATGAGAAATGGTCGAAGTTCTACTATGAGTGGATTTATTAAGACAGCTCTTGGTAAAAGCGCAGTAGGTGACTGAATTCGAGAAATCTTAGACAATTTGCCCCAAAACAATAGTGACCCTAGTCCGGCTAATTTGGGGACAATATATCAATGTTAACAAATTGGACGCAAAATGACCCTAACTCCGGCGCGTGTTGGACCCCTGCTAGGTTCTAGGGGTCCGTGAATACATATATAAACATGCTTATCTTCTTCTATAATACTCGTATAAAAATGAATCACTAAATATGTTGCTAAGCGCAAATCTCGAGAACGGTTTTTTTTAGAATATTCCTTGAAGTACGAGGATGGCTCTTACTTTTCTATAGCGGCGTCCCGCTATGGCGCATGGCATAACACCCGTGCAAAGCGGATCCTGCGGATCCCTAGTTATGTATAAAATGCATTGTCCTGAATGACTGACAAATAAAAGCACACCCTGAACCGCAGATCTTAGAGACCTGCAACTTGGGGGATGTATTCTTTGTATGACATAGGCACCCGATAAGAAAAAAAAATCCGATATTTCCGCGGGAACGGGAGAAACGGAAGTTGTAAAGTTAAGCGGGAGGAAATCGTGGGCATCAGCAGACAGTGATAAAACTTAGAATAATGCGAATAATAAGAAGAAGTTCTTTAACATTCTTAGAAACGCATTGAATACGAGTAAAGAAGAAACGGTTGGATGCAGGCGGCTTCCGACCGGTCGGAGTGGAGGTTGTTGGGGGAGGCCTATGTCCAACAGTGGACTTCTCAGGGCTGTAAATGATGATGAAAGAAGAAACGTCTTAAGTTAACTAATAAACAGAGACAATCGCGTTCAAAAGTTTACTACGGGACCCTTTACGTAATAATGAGTCCAATTACGAATTGACCACATTTTTTTGCGACCACCCGGGCTATAGGAAGCGGGCTCCCGGCCTATAATTGAGACAATAGCGATCTGTCCGCTATAAAAAAATCGGAAATAGCGAAATATGTTGTAAAAAACTTTAAAGTAAGTCGGTCATTTAAAGTGACTGAAATTGGTTAGAAAAACATACATAGGTTACCTAGTTAGTTTCTTATGTGTTTTCCAATACTAAATGGAAATAAATATACATTTACCTACCTACCTACCTATGTGTTTCTAAAATTGGGTACCTATCAGAACTGCGGAATCAAGATCACGATCACTAGTAAAGCCCAGCATCAATATTGGATAATAACTACTCGTATAGGTACTATATAGGTAGGTACATGCATAATGCACATTATATCATCACCAGTGGTCGGAGTAGGTATATTGATTTTACATACTTGCGTCATGATATCATAACGTGGACATGCATTTTTTCCGGAATGTACCGGAGTTTCCAAAAACAAGCAGCATAGCGTTGAGAGTATTGATACATTTTTAACTAGTTTCATGTAATAATTTCGAAGTTTCGGTATTTTTATTTTATTTTTATCATAATAATCCGGAAACTCGGAGGCGTATCCATATTAACATATACGTTTGATGTCAATGACCTTAATTCAATATACCTACTCCGACCACTGATCATCACGCCTGTCCCGGCTACAAAAATGTCCGTTGAGAAAAAAAGAAAGAAATTATTTAGCACGTTCCCAACATGCCTTTTTCGCCTCGAACACTTACCTAGTACTTCTATAAAATCGTAAAGAAAATGGAAACCTTTCTATCCTTTCACAACCAATTCTGTTTTTATTTCACGAAATCAATAATGTAATGGCTTATAATAGTGACCACTATTTCCTATACCCATTAGGAACAACCACAAAATTGTCGCCCTTCGCGTCAATTACCAGCAACGATAACGGTTTTACGTTTTTTATAACGTAACGCGTTTCTGTTAACGTTATTGCTCCACTTTATTCCTGCCTATGTCAGTTTTCGTTTATTGAGATATTAAAATGTGAGTGCTTTTTACGAACTTCGTGATAAATTGTTGAAGTTAAATATATTTAATATTCTGGGAGAAGTTAAATATATTTAATATTCTGGTTTAACGTTCTCTGGTTCGACCGTATAAATAACTTTATTCTGTATGTATAGTATTGTTTGATTACATTATAATAGATGTAAAATATGTGTCAGCAGGTTAATTGTATAAATAGCTTGTGCATTTATGTAGTTACCATATTAATATTTATTTATTCTGGAACACATGTGAAAACCAGCAGGCCATCTGTTTTGGTCTCAGCTGTATGCTGAGTCCATTAATATCCTTGGTGAAACATTTTTGAATGCTGAATAAATAATTTCTTTCTTTCTAATGATTAAAACTAAAGTTACTGCTTCAAGAAAGCTTTCCCTATTCTTTTTAGCTTATTGTTACTGCGTATGTAAGCAAAGGAAATTCAGTCGTAAATTTTCTTCGTATATTACGGTGATAGGTCTACATTATAGGTAGGTATTTGACAAATATAATACGTAGGTATACGTGGCGTATACGACCAGAAAAATGCAAACAAAGCATAGAAAATCCTAGTAGAGAATATTTTCTACAAGATGTTGACGGTCTTTCTACAAAACAGCGTCTAAAGATAGGACACTGTTTAAAAATGACATTTGACAGCAAAATTTACGGAATTTCATGTCAAATTTAGGTGAAGTTTAGCTTAACAAATCTTAAAATTCTTTTGTAATAAGACAGTTAGATTCTAGATTGCAACAATTATGTAAGACATTGACACTCCGCGGTCGCCGCGCCGTCGTAATAGCTCTGTAATAGTCTAATTTACTCCGATTCTGTTCAGCCATTATTTGGTTTAATGAAGGCTTGAAGTGGGTCAAAATTACTTGAAAGGACCTAAACGTTTTACTGTACTTTGTTTTGTGGTGAACGATTTAAATGTTCTTTTATGGTTTTGTTTCTATTTGTTATTGACTTATACTGAGTTGTACTACAGTTATTTATTAGTGGCTTGTAATTTAAAATCTTAAAAATAGATTAATATTTCAAGCAGCTATATTCCTTATTCTTCATAGTATAAAAATATTAAATTAGACGTTATCATCCATGCAAAATGTAATTTATTTTGTCTACATGAGTTTTAAATTTGTTGACAACATTCAGATATTTATTTTTTTTAAATACAAATTAAAATCAATACGAGGCTCTTAAATAATGTTAACAATTTAAGTACCTCCTACACGAGCTCTTACCACGAAATAGTTAACACTCGTAGCACCAACTACTCTACACTTTAAACTCTCTGACAATATAATTACTCTATGCACGTTTGATGTCCGCCGATAGCTCTGTCCACTAATTATATAATTAAATGAAAACACATATTTAATTGTAGTTTTACAATACCTTTTATTGGAATACAGCTATTTGTGTTCATAAAATAATGAGTACGGCTTTAAAAGCGTAAAATGGTAAGCTTCGTTTATTATGTAAAACCACTATTATGGGAATTTCTTTTACTACTTAATTTTGGACTAACCGCGTTTGTTGATTGTACAATTTTGAAACGCTTATATTAATTATTTTAATGGACTTTTGAGATATTTGATATACAGGGTGTAAAAAGACAACAATGTTTTTTTAATACCTCGTATTCTTTGTAAGGTTACGATCATTTTCTTCTATGGAACCAACCCTGGGAGAGGACAAAAAAAAATATGAAAAAATACTGTCATTTCATTGCAAGCAATGTATTCGTTTGATGCTCAGAGTACAAATGTACCTACAAAACGAACATTATAATATTTTGACATGGTATATTTGAAAAAAATGTTTGTTAACCGATTTCAGATGGATTTATGTAAAAAAATGATAATATTAATGTAACTTTGGACCTCAATATCTTGGTAACCCGTGGTTTCCCAGGGGTGCTTCCATAGAAAAAAATGATCGCGATGTTACAAAGAATACGAGGTATTAAAAGAACAAAGTTGTCTTTTTACACCCATTATAAGCTAAGGTCACGCGAACGAAGTTTTGTGGAATTCAGCTAGTCTATTCTATACCACTCCAAATATCACTGTCATTAATAAAACTACAATATTACTTTAAGTAATGACTTAACTTTATATTTCATAAACTAAAAATATTTCAAACAAACAAAAACTAAAATTCGTTAAAATTGTTACAGCCGTTTCTGATAAGCCAAATGAGGTCATACCGGCGTCTTATATCACAAATACTTCCAAAACATCTTTAAAATAATCGACACTCATATTTTACAGCACCCAAAGACATAAACGCTAAAGGGGATAAACCTGGCGCTATATAATATCACATATGCAAACCTGGGTGTACTTATACTAGTAAACCTTAGGACGCTACGCAAACTTAATGTCTCGTTTCTATCTCATATACAGTAGATTAATAACAATACTAAAGAAAAGTGTCGAAACCTTCAAAGTTAAACCGAAGGAGCGCTATCTATCCTTGTGTTAGTTATATTTTCCATTGTTTGTCCTTGTTATTTTATATTAGGTAGGTATATGTAGGTAAGTATCTATAATTTTAAATGTTTTTTATATTGTTTGTTTGTTATAAGTAGGTATATTATGTAGGTTTGTTTTAGTTTATTAATTTTTTAAGGTAAATCTTACATTTTTTGGTTGCAATTATTAGTTAGGTACTAGTTGTAACCTGTTTGTGCACATATGTTACCCTAAGCTCTACTTTGTTCTGTTTTCCTCACTCTTGCTTGGTTTGCTGGAAGAAATCTCTGGAAGAGATAAGCACGCCGTTGTACGTTTTTCCTGTGTTTTAAGACTGCTTATAATTATATATATCTTTATGTTCGTGTACAATAAAGAATAAGAATACATTCCCAGATTATTTGATTCCATAATAGAATGTTCTGATGAAAGAAGGAAGGATGTAAATGTATATAAATATGGAATGGGCGCATACAAAATTTTGATTAAGAAATTTTTAGCGTTTATGTAACGATGAAAACCAATCTAGCGTTATTCTTTGAAGGTCTACGACTGCGTATTTGATCTCGGATATATTTTTCAGAGTGAAAAGGATTATGCTATAAGAATACAAAATAATAAAAATAAAATACAAAGTTAGACATCTCGTCAATCATACCTATAAACTAACAAATTTAGTTTAATAAGACCTAAATTTTGCTTTAGTTTCTACTTATTTTTATTGGTACAATGCCTAAGGTAAGTACAAATAAATATTATTTGCCAAAATAACAACAAAACAAAACTATTGATTTTTTTTATGAAAAACACAAAAAAAATCTAAAGTTTTTGTTTTGGTACAGTGTGTTTTTCAATCTTCCTTTACGGTTACGGGTTTTAAATAGCCGTCATTATTTACAACAATTTCCGATTTCCTTGCGTCCTAAAGTTTATGAAGTCGAGGGCGGTATCATCGCATCGGTCCCGTCAAATTTTCATAACGCACCAACCCCCTCGGGAAATGATGGGATAGGGTAGGTAAACCCCCGAGTTTAGGGTATCGATGATATTCAAAGGCAGTATTGGTTAGGTACATGATGTGTGATGACAACACGCATAGAAAATGAATGTAGGATTCTTGTTTTAGCAGTGTAGGCGAACCTTTACCTATACTTACATATATCAAAGTGCCATTTTTACTCAAAAATATCCTATCAAATTATGAGATCCTAAACGATCCTGCTTCATACCTCTGCCCATCATAACGAATTTCGATGTGCCCAGAATATTGTATAGAATGCCAGCGATGGCACGCGTGCATGTTTTAGCGCATCTGATTGTATTTTTTTTAATTTTGCAGTTACATTAGAATAGTTTTTAGATCGCTTTCACACGATTTGTGAAATTCGAGATTTATGAAAATGTTCCTCAGGATATTGTTTTCTATGCTCTGGTGTTTTGTTATTGTCTAAGCCGAGAAGGAAATTACAATTAGTGATAATGAAAAATAAGAAATGAGAAAAAATCATTGTCAAATATTAGGTAGTTTTGTAAGTAGTAGTACCTTAGTACTAAACTCTAGTATGTACTAAAATAAGTAATATAAGTAAAATAAGCTCCTGTGAATGATGGCGCTAGCTACTAAGCCGTGCACGCCCATAGGTACTATCTATGCAGTGTAGTGTATATAGTGTAGTCTAATAAAAGTGACGGTTGCGAATAGATAAGTGTTTATAAAAAAAAAGAAAAAGCGGTAATAGAAGCTATTCGGTGAAACGTATAAATGTGTCCCAGGCTAATAGTTACATAAAGGGCGCCAAGTGAAACCCCTCCGGTTTAATGGCACCCTGAACCTAATTGTAATTCTTTTAAAAATCTGAAATAAATTAAAAAAAAAAAGTATTATTTACTATAATTTTGCTACATTACATAAAATTAAAATGCAATCCAAACCACCTTACATAAATACTTAATCTAAGCGACATGAAAACATATTGCTATTATATATTAGATAACACTTTCTCCATAAAAAACGAGACGTATTTTAGCGCCAATCCATATCCTGAGAGGTTATAAAATAAGCCATATTTCAAAGCGCGCAAATATACAAGAAAATGGTGTCGCTACATGGTTCTAAAATATTATGGCCCCGTTTATGTGTTTCACTTTAGAAAGATTAGATGATTATTTATGTTAAGTGTTTGGTTTTTTATCTTTGCAAAGATAATATTGGTATGGACATGGAGGTCTAAGAATACATGTACCTATTATAGCTTATTCTTCATGTATAAACAAAAACTTATAGAAGCCACGTAGTTTGATGCACGGAGAAAAATTATGTTTACATAAAATCGTTGGCATGTTACATCACCAATCATGCATGTAGCGTACCTGTAACGTATCATGAACGGACGTGCAACGAATTCTCTCCGAGATTTCTGCCGTAGCTTAAACGTTCCGTGCATAGGTACAACGTGCCAGACGCGGTCATGGATAGTAGAGTCCTTTTTATGACTCCTATGCCTGATTTCGGAACTCTGTAAGTTTTTTTTTGTAAGCAGTAACATCGATGATGTTGTAATACACATAGTGACTGGTGTTATTATTCAAAGGTTCTATTTAATAAAACGCATTCTAGGATTAGTCGCGGGTAATGCTGGACGTGTAAAGTCGTCGACCTAGTTATTTTCAGGTTAAAATTCTCACACAATTATTATAAGCATACTTTGAATGCACGAATAGTATACAATAGTATACCGTACTTATTATCATTTAAATATACATAAGTGTAACAGTTACCAAAAAGAACTATAATTAGGTGAATATGTAATCTCAGTGGAAGAGCGACAAAAGCCATGGGACAAAAATGTTATGATTGCGTGCACTAAATTACTCAAAGATTTAAAATTGGCCGTAGCTATTTTGTTAAAAACTGTGGATGCAGTGTTATTTCTGGAAACAAAGGGTTACGGTTACAATTTTGGGAATCAGGATAATCGTAATTTGCACGCCCAGCAAAATATGATAAACTAATTTCTAACACAAATGTTTATAAGTACCTAGGTACTCATTTACCCATACTAAGTGTTTATACTGAGAATAGATAGACACATTTATTCCGACGTGTCAGATTTCTAAGTTAGTAATAGCTGGAAGTTTTTCGGTTTAATTTTATAAATGAAAATGTAAAAATGTAAAGGATGGCCGTCTAGTAATTTATACTATTATATATTTGCAAAGTAATTTATATATTTGCAAACCTTTTAAAAGTACATACTTAACGTCTTTTACATTATGTACTACGAGTATACACAACTTTAACTTTAGACCTAGGTGGAATCGATAGAAGCTTTTCATCGTTATATTTCCGTCGGCGCCGTCTTATAGGATTACGTATTAATATTGGTTACGTAAAGCCGCTATATGACGGCACCGCTATCCTTATAATGCAATCCAACGAAAACCATAGTTTAAAAGCTATTGGAGGATCGGTAACGATAACGAATGGACGTCAATTCGAAACTATGTTACAGACAAAAACCCTGATACTCGTATCTTCACTAGCACCTATACAGGGTGTAACAACAAGGGTATGTTAAGCGAAAGGCTACGTAAATAGCCCACTGTAGAGAACCTATCCACAAAATTTGAGACTCGAAATCACATGTTTATTTTTCAAGATTGTATGAAACTTCCTGAGATATTTAAAAATTCTCCATACTATAGGGAAAAATAAACATGTGATTTCGAGTCTCAAATTTTGTGGATAGGTCCTCTACAGTGGGCTATTTACGTAGCTTTTCGCTTAAAACAAAAGGAGATGCATCTGATGTACCTATTCTAGTGAAGCCCTGCATCAGCACAGGTAAAACGTCCGTAGTAAACACAAAGCTACAATGGCACTAAGCCAAGCCCACAGAAATGCAAGTACGTAGCAAAGGTACGTAGTCTAAGCCCGAGTGCCGATTGCAATGCGCTTTCAACCGCTGAATATTCCATGAGTATTGTGCGCTGAACTCCCATTGGTTGTTAGCTGTAGGGTTGCCAGTTGGTCTAGTTTAATCGATTTTAAATTGCCTTGTTGGTACAAGCCCAGTCCAGCCAAGCTGAAAATAAATTTATTGAGATCCGCCTTTCAAATTCGAGGTATTATCGGTCAAATTTTTTAAATAATTTTTGTCGCTGTAAAAATCATTTTGACAAGACTTTATTCTTCTTTTTACCCGACTGCCCGACGCAAAGGAGTGGTATTGTGTTTAACAGCCTATGTCTTCTTTTCTATTTTTTTTTTATGTAGCCATTGGGTGTACCTACCATTTCCTTGTTGCATCCAAAAATCTCAATCCTGGGCCGGTCTCCGTCGTATTTTCGCAGAAACGAATCGAGATCATCCTTGGAATCTTGGAATACCCCTCCTTCCTATCATTTTATTTAAAATTTCCTTTCTTTCATTAAAAAATATTAATTTTGATTAATTATGACACAATGTGTCCCATTTTTACCCGACTAGGCCAGAAAGAGGGTTATGTTTTTCGGTATAATTCTTTGGCACGCCGAAACAGCTTGTCGCATTTGAGCTTTAGAGTCGTCATTAGATTCATTTTTGCTGTGAGAGTGAATAGGGTCAAAATTTTTACGCAGTCGGGTTTTTTCTTTAAACAAATAAGGTTATTTATTAAACAATGGCGCACAAAGAGCACTTCCAATATTTTCACTATTGCCAACCTTACTATTGGAAACCGGCGTTCGCCAGTGCCCTGAAATATGAATGTGATTTTGTACTTCGACCTTTTTTAGGTGTTTTCTAGCAGTGAGCAGTGTAATTGAAAAAAATGTTCGCCCTTTCCTGTAGGTATTGATTTTTCATTGCAACGCAATTGTATTTCGATTGTCTATGCCTGTTCCCCAATTTGTAGTGCAACCTTTATTCGTTTTGTGTCGATCTATCTTCGATTTACCCGACCGTGTGACATAAAAGAAGGTATAATGTGTTTATTAGTCAATGTATGTGTGTGTCCTGTACTGATGCAAGGCTTTACTAGAATACATCAGCTGCATCTCCTTCCGGCGTGCATGTTGTAAGAAGAAAATAAGTATTTCGGGCATACTCTCAGGCGATGAGCTAGAACTTATCACTGATCATTTACATCTCTCGCCGCTATGCTAAACGTGGCTATGGGTTCTCCTCTATGAATCTGCAGTTTTGACTACCCCATTTCGGGAAAACAACCGTATCTATATGTATCTATAGGTATGTGTATTCCTTTGTGGCACTCTGGCGATCAAGTGCGTACGCCAATTTTATAGAGTTACGAGTATGTTTCAAAGAATAGAGACGGACTCGACAGTTTACGTAAACTGATAAATAAGTAGATTTTAGTATTTTAGTATTACAATATTGATCGGTCACCAACCCGCCAGCCCAGCGTGGTGACTATAGGCAAATACCCCTCATGGCAGTCTTGTGGCGTGCCCCGGGGGAGGCCTACGTCCAGCAGTGGACTGCAATAGGCTGATGATGATGATATGTATTCTGAAAATTATAAAGGTACTGCTGACTGTCATCAAACTTATACAAATTGCAATTAATATCAATTAAAATATATAACAGAATAGTACTGATTTTCCTCATCAACAAAAAACATCACCTAGTTACACAACAAGCAGAAACATTTTAACACTAACAAATAACTACTAAAATATTGTCCCAGAGTTCGTCCCCATCTCAACACTAAATCATAAGCGGACCTGTGGACGAAAAGTCAGACAAATACGGCAGCGAGGGTTGATGGACCGCCTACCCGTAATCCCAGGTGACGTTGTAACCAATTAGACGTCAGGCATTCGTCTTCAAGCCTCCCTTCGAGTGAGAAATGGGAACGGAGTTTATCTTTCGGTCGCTCTGGATGCGGACCTGGTTTATTTTGGTTCAGCTTTTTTGCCACGATTACAGTGTTAATTCTGTTTGTATTTTAGCGATTTTACTACCCGACTGCGCAAGATTGAGGGCTATGTTTTTCAAGTATAAGTATCTAGGTTTGTATGTATATTTCTTTGGCAAGACCAGCTTGTCGCATTAGAGCTTGAAAAGTGTCATTTGATTCGTCTAGTCGTGAGAGTGACACTGGGTCACAATTTTTTTCTTGAAATAAATGGGGTTATAATATACAGGATGAATTTTGGTTGTCAACGTTCCCGAAACCTACGGAATCTCCTCATCATCACGATAATTTTTCTCCATGGAAGCATACCCGGGAAGTGTCTAGTTTCCAAAATATTAGGGTCCAAAGTTGAGTAAATAGACTGCGTTTTTCTGCATAAATGCACATTGACGCGTGTAGCAAGATTTTTTCAAGAGAAATAATTAATATTTGTGTATGAAACAACTAGCATAAACACTGGACTCTATAAATTTCGCCCGATCAAATAATTAAAAAAAAATTACATCGTTACCCAGAATTTTTGCATAAACTTACTTTATTTGATGTATAGATAACGTGACCAGACGTCCCGTTTTGAACGGGACAGTCCCGATTTACAGTCAACTGTCCCGGTGTCCCCGACATGGACTGTGGAACGCATAATTGTCCCGTTTTCAGAGACCGCACAAAAAATTGAGTAGTAGATAGCCGGCCACCGCCCTGGCCGCCGCCATCATCGAAGATTTAACAGTAGAAAGTAGTCAATAATTTTATTCTCATTCGCTTCGCCTACATCAGACTTCCCATACATAGTCTGCATTTACCAAAAATATATGGCAACTTGTGTGCCAAAAAACCGTAAAAATTTCGCGCTCGCTTTGCTCGCGCTAATACTTTCATCAATACTTATTTCAACACATTCAGTACCGGCAAATACGTCAACGTCTCTGAACACCACGCATTCTCCTCTACGTGGGAAATGTCTGGTCTTCAAGATATTAAGGTCTAAAGTCAATGTGGACGCGTGTCTACGTGCATTTTTCCCAGAAAAAACTTTAAAATCTCCCATCAATGCAAACACTAGAGACCATATATTAATACAACAAAAAGTTAAGTTATTAAAATTGAATAAACTTACTTTATTTCACGTGTTATAGAGTACGTACCTCTCGTAAATGGTGGCAATGAAAAAATACCCTGTATATAAATAACTTTATAAGTGTTTTTTTTCATTGACTACCTATGATTTGACCTATAAACCAATGTCCCGTTTTTAGTCAAAAAATAAATGGTCACGTTATGTATAGAGTACGTACCCTTCGTTAAGTGTAGCAACGAAAAAACATTCTGTATAGTGACGGATATATGAAATATACGTAAATGTGTTATAATTGGAGAGTGGAATCCAGCCGTTTGGTGAGGACTATGCTCTCTGGATTGCAATGCCTCTCTCCGAAGCTTCTTTGGGCTCTGCTATATTCTTCACCTTGCAATTTTTGACAAAATGTAAATTGTTCTAACGTAGGTGCGTATGTTAGCTTGCTAATAAAGCGATACACGTAAGTTATAAATAAATAGAACAAACGGAAGTACAAAAATAAATAAACAAAACTTTAATTCCCTAATAGCCAAGCTAAACCTTTTCGAAAGTCGGTTATAAATTATTTTTTTATTTGAAAGCTCTGTCAGATCTCATAACCGTAACACTCATTGCGTACGATAAAATTGTGTGAAATAATGGGGAATCCCCTAAAAGGGTAAGTCCCTAAGGGGTTATACCCTAAAGGGGTAATATCATAAACTGATTGCACTTGCCGCTTAAGCTGTTCAAAGTTAATTTGTTTGTTAATTCGTCTCAGAGTTTATAAGTATTCGGCGTAATTATTGTAATGAGTTTTTTTGTGATTTTGAATAGCTGTGAGTGTTATATGAATAAAAAATAAGTCGTTTTTTTATGAAGAACCTAGCTTTCTTTTTATATTGTTATAATGAAATGGATGTTTTTATAATTATGTAACCTGTATGTACTCACTGCACAGGCAAGACCTTAGCATTCTTAGGTACCACTAAATTAACATGTTGGAAGGCTTATGACTAATTGTTTATATTCATAGGTATTCTCTCTCTCACTATTGCTAGCAAATAATACAAAACACATGACCTCCTCCTTCGTGCAATCGGTTAAAAACACAATAACCGCGACCCACGCGGGGCATGGTCCATGAATCATGCCCTAACCGGATTAGGGCTCCACAATCTTGTTACACCACCCTTTTCTGCCTGATACTAAGTGACGGCTCGGAACGTACGGAATAGTGTAGGAAAATACGGAAAATTCGAATCTATATTCGCTAAAAATGTTTGAGTTTAGCTGTGTAAGTTACTAGTATAAAGAGTAACACGGTTTTTAATATTTGGGTCTGAGCTAATTGGCTCGGGTTTATTTATACTATATCGAGCATTTTGAAAAAAAAACTTTGGTTGCGGTTATGAGGTATTTATAGCTATCGATCGCGCAATTTATAATTTATTTAATGATTCATTTTCTCATTTAACAGATTTACGAAATGAACTCTGCTATAAACAAAATAAGAAACATAAGGTTTAAAAGATGTTAAGCTTCACGATTCTTTTCTAAATACTTTTAAGTCACAAAATCCAGTTCAAGATCAACCATTTTAACCTAACCATAATCTAACCAACGATTATTATGAACGAGTAAAGGCAACCATTCTTAAACTACGCTTAAGTTATGTACACCCTCGCAAAGCCCGCGTAATTTGCGGTCACGTGATTCAACCATTACAATCCGCCGACCAATAGGAGCGCTCTATTTAATACGCCGCCATTTAAAGAACAAAAATATGGAACATGAGCACGTAATTTGAATTTATAATGGGTTACAACATGGAGGTTGTATGCGTTAAGTTTTAATGTTTAAAGACCGTTTCGGTTGTGACATTAAGTTATAAATTGCCTTTTGTGAATATAAATGCTCTTTTAGCCTTAGGTAAGTATTTTGTTTGGGTAAATGGCGTATATGTGTACACTATAACGTAATCACCAATTTCCCAACGTAATATAACCAAACTTTGTGATATTGCAAATGGCGCCCAACGACCATAAAGATGGTTGTCCAATTGAATTCAACCAAATTAATAGCTATCTTTAATGTCCTAACATGTTCAATATCTATCAATTAATCTAACTATCAATATCTCTAGTGACTTGACATATTCAATTGTCTAGTAGGTATGGGTACCTAATTTCAATAGATATTAATAACTGAAAAAATTATGGCAGTATGAGCAACATTGCTATACTTAATAGTTTTAAAATTGATGAATCATTTAGCTATTAAGAATGATTGCAAAGCTGTTATTGAAAGTAATATCCTAGTTAGCGACAGATCTCATCTCACGGCCCATTTAATGCAAATCGGTCTATTACACAAATCGGCGGCCATTACAAGCTATCAGCCAATCACAGCTAGCTATTTAAGCGAATGTCATTATTCAGTTTCGAATTTAGATTTTTACTTTCAATTTAATAGCAAATGAGTTGCGATGACGTAACGTGAATAGTCTTAACAATGAAAAGCTTTTATTCGATAAAAACATTACAAAGTCAGATCAAAATAATAAATTAAAGTCTAGCCTAAGTTCAATATAGGTATCTATCAAAGGTCAACAAGTGAACATGGCAGTGTCCTAAATGTAAGAATATTATAAGGGAGGATTAAAACCAATCAACATCCATTTATAGAATGCTGATTTCAAACGTCGTGTTTCTGAGATAAACAATATAGGTGTTCGTTCTCAGATTCGAATTTAATCACACTAGATACCTATATGGTTAAGCTAAGGTTGTGCTTATTGTTTACAAGTATGGGATAATACAATGTAAGTAGAGTTAATAGCACGCAATACTTCTCTTGCATGTCTCTTGCTCTCACCGTTCTCAAATAATCGTTCGTAATTTAAAACAAGAGCTGTACTGTAACTGCTACTATATACGTTTCCATTTACAAAAATACTTACCTACGTGACCATTATAACGAATGCCTTGCGGTTAATACGTTCTTATTTTAAAATCATTTCCATGATTATATCAGCGTATAATTTTATTTTTATTACGGATGGCAACACTGATTGTTGAGTTTCTATATCTCTTGTAATCGTATAGTAATAATATGGGCAATTTAAAAATACGTATAAACGTAATGGGATCTTTATTTATTCATGACTTTTTGTTCCCAATAGGTTATTTGCTAACATTAAGTCGTGATTTCAATTATACAGATAAGTTCTAATAGAGTTGCTATAAGGTGGAACGGGTAATTATTTAAATGAGCTTTGTTGATTATGTATAGATTAAGCATTCTTGCCTACCTATGTTTTATAATTAGTTTAACATTATTTGATAGGGTTTTATGTAATGCAAGTATTAGTGTAATACCTAGATAGACCGTCGGGGATAGTACTTAAAAATCCGCGAATCTACCTTACGTAAAGTCCGCGTATCTGCAATAAATTTTGTTTTACAAGGGAAGGTTAAAACTTAATAAGTTTATTATTTAGAGTGGATTGCACGCGAAAACTTAAATTAGCCTCCGTGTCAGTTACGCGGAATTATCCAATGCTAGTTACGCGGATTTGCACTATTCCCGACGATATGACAACAGAACTGAAACTGCGTTTTTAGAGCGTATAAAATTAAAAGACACCAACAGTTAAAAGTATTCAAATGTCCTCAGTGAAATGCAAGCCGAAATTGTACTTTATTCAAAATATGAATATATTTTTTTTATATCTCTTAATGTTGTCTCTAAGCGTTTTTTTTTTCTATTCCAGCATCCTTCCCAATCACAAGGCGGATAGGCCACCCATACCAGAACAGAACACCACCAAAGAGAAAGAAACCTAGAACCTCCTTCACCAGGCTGCAAATAGCTGAACTAGAAAAGAGGTTTCATAAGCAGAAGTATTTAGCGTCGGCGGAACGCGCGTCCTTGGCAAAGACATTGAAGATGACTGACGCACAGGTGAAGACGTGGTTCCAGAATCGACGTACGAAGTGGAGGTGGGTTTTTATCTTTTGTCTTTATAGTATATATATTTGAAAATTACACATATACGGACAGAAACAAATAAGAACAAGACAATAGAAATAAATAAATTGGCGTAAGTCTAGCCCTTTTTGGTCAATGTCTTTTAGAACGTAGTTCCCCGCGGTTTGCGGGACTAGTGAACTAGGAGATAATTGAAAATTAGGACGATTCCAGAAAGTAGCCGATGTTCTTTTTTTTCTGAACTAGGATGAAAATCGAATTATAATTAAAAAAATGAGCCGTCACGGGACGCCTGGTAATTGTGAAATATCGAGTGAAATAAAATGATGACTGTTTATTTATTTATTTAACGTTTATTTTTATTGAATACAAAAATTTAAATACTCATTTCAAGTTGCAACAACTTTTTTCTTTTGCTCAGTGACTATCGTTACCTACATTCGATGTTGCCTCTGCCGGTGCCACGCTATCAATCAGTTTCACATCGAAAATAGGTATAGGAAAACAACGGAACTTTTGATTGTGAAATCACACTCATATCACAAGGATCCTGTGATAGGGAAGTGCAGCTTCATCCCAGATCCTAGATATATCAATGATTCTGTCACAAACAGCCATCAATGTATAAAAATATACATCGACGGTTTATTATAGACTCCAACAACTCATCAATAAATTAACTCACTTTTCTCGCAATTAACATCACTTTACAATTTATACGATAAATAATGAGCAGATTAATTAAAACAACAAACATAACCAGACACGTGTTTCGTAAATGCTTTTAACAGGTTTAAATATATTACTAGTAATATTAACGCGTCCATTTTAATGTGAATTGCAAACAGGTTGACACAAGCGATCTATTTGAGTAGGGATATTCTATGATGGATTTCGAAATGGGCGCTATTGCTTATGTGAATTTGAAAGCGATCCATATATCTTTATTAAGATCCGCAATAATCCGTCATCTCTATATTAAACTAGCTATTATAGTATATTTATACTTATGCGTATTTACTCATACAACACGAACCTTCGTTAAGTCCCGACAATGCTTAGATAGAATCACGATAGAACACAATCCTACCAAATTCAAATTTCAAATCTGCACTCGACTGCGTTCCGATTCATGTGTTGGTGGCATCGTAGCGATTACCTTTTAATGGACAAGCGGTGTTTGTCCGAACAGCGATAACAGGCTCGATACGCGCGGCGCCATGCCACTACCTTTTGTTAAAAAAAAAACGAAACAAGCAAGGAGTTTCGTTGTGCTGTATGTGTTTGGATAACTTTTGCATAAGGTTTTCTGTTCGATATTTGAATTATAGTTTTATCTGGGGCTTGGGTTTAGAAATATAGCGAAATATGTGGAGAGTAAAAATTCCACAAGTTCTTGTCCGATGAAACGTAAAAATAAAATTTTATTATTATAACTTTAATATAATAATATAATCAGACTTATAATTTGTGTGTTTTTATAATTAGTATATATAGTTACACAAGTAGAATATTATGGTAATATAAATATATTTGCTATTATTTCCGCTAGAATCGAAATCCAAAATGACTATGAAAGAGAGACACCGGAAAGATTTTTGTAAAAACGCATCTACCTAAGTAATTTATTTAAAATTTATTCAGTCAGGGTATACTTCATGATAACTGGAACACAAAACAATCCTTGCACGATAGATTACTTTCTAAAATGTACAAAAAATCTTCCACCGTTTTATTCCAATGAACGCATTTTCAATTTTGTGCAGACAAATTCAAAATTAGAAATAAAGAACACGTTTCTATCCGCCCGATTTATCAAACGTCGTCTCGTATTAACCAGCGGTGTTAATGGTCAGCTTATCTTTGGCTCCTTGGTTTTGTTGTTTATTATTAAAAGTTGGTTTATCAGCTAACTAGCGGCGACGAAGCGGTAGTGTCTGTTGCTTGTTTGATCAATCCTTTTGTTAACGATTTCGGTGGCATCGGCTCTATTTTTAAAGTAGTTTGAATATGTCTGATTATTCCATTTTTCAATGAGTTAAAACGACAGTTTTAGGTACTTTTGCTTATTGATTTATTAACATAGTTCATGTAACAATTTGCATGAGTGAATTTCATGTAATTGGTGTTCTCAGTTTATTAGTTTTTGTAATAAAAAGGCAAAAATCCGTTTATAAAAAACGGGATAGTTACCTATATAACAAACCTAAGCATATGAATATGTAGGGAGGGATGTACTTAAGTATCCTAAAATAAAAAGACAAGGTCAAAAACCTGACCCAATAACACCAATGACAAACCTTTTTAAAATTCCAACATAACGATAAAATGTAAACCGAGCACAAGAATTTGGGTCCAAAAATCCATTTTGGAACGAAATGCTACGGACCTCATATAAAGACTCTTTAGACAAGAGTTGATAAGTTGAAGATTTATTGAGTTTCGAATTTGGAATGAATTTAAATTTAGATTTTTTGAAAGGATTAATAGAAGTGGTACATATTTAAAAGAACATTGACCTTTTTATATGTTTTATATGTTTACGTTTATTTTATCTCCAAGTTAGGTAATAAGTAGACAGAGTCCGTTTCAAAGAATAATATCCATGCGTAACTTTGGAACCTAACATTTTTTACATGCACTTACGCAAATAATAAAGTTATACAGACAGAAACTAGCGCCATCGTTCATAGGAGTTATTTGGCGAAACGCACTAAACCAAACGGCCTGTCTTCTTCTCAGCATAAAAAAATATAAATTTCATCAAACTGTTCTTCAAAGACCAAAATAAAATTGTCATTGTTATCAATTTGATTAAGTATATTATTTTGAATGGCATTCAATATAGATTCGACATTGAAATGAATGGGTTTATCTATGACAAATGATTCTGGACTATCGGAAATAACGAAGCTTCTGTATCCTAAATTGGATTAGTGGCGCTACAATCTATGCGGACTATCAAAAATGTATCTGCCGTCAAAGTTTCCGGGTACTTCCACTGAACCAGAAAATCGTATGGTAGTGTGGTCTCTAGAGAAATCAGTATGCAGTTGTAAAAAGTGTTTTAAATTTTTAAAGTGTTGTTTTTTATAGAAGCGTAGAGCTTTTAAGTTTAAAGGCGATATTAATTTGTTTTGTGTTTTAAAAAAGAATAGAATATTATTTATCTGACTTATACACATACAGAGACAACACAAGTCAAGAAAAGAAAAAAAAGGAAATATTAAACAGGAAAAAATTATAATAATTAGAAGCTACATGTATATATAAAAATTACTAACTTATAATACACGTAGAAGATACAGATAAATATGGGATGCGCTGAGTCAATCTCCTACCGTGCATGCATATAGAAAGAAAGAAAGAAATCATTTATTCAGCATTTAAAAATGTTTCACAATACAGCCAAACAGAAAAAGATAATTATGCTGAAATGGACCCAGCTCAGCATACAGCTGCAGACCAAAAACAGGTGGTCTGCGGCGCTGGTTTTCAGCTGGACCCGTATATTGGTGTTCCAGATATATGTAACTATGATACAGATATAGTCTCGAAATGTAGCAGACTGAAGTGTCAGTGGGCCGGCCTCATCTGTCGTAGAACCGATGGACGGTGGAGTAAACGGGTTCTCGAATGGAGACCGCGCCTCGGCAAGCGTATTGTTGGGCGCCCTCCTGCCAGATGGACCGATATCTTAAAGGACGGCTGGTAGTGACTGGATAGCAAAAACGGGAGATCGAGCCATGTAGCGTTCCCTTGAGGTAGGCCTACGTATAGCAGTGGACTGCAATAGGCTGACGATGACGATTATGATACAGATATATGTAGATATGTGTAACTGCCAATGAGATCTCTATTCAGGTGAATGCTGCTTCGTAGCCACGAACTGCAGGATCATAAAGGAGATTCCTCAGCCATGTTTAGTATAGCGGGGACAGATGTCAATGATCACAAATTGCTAGCTTTATTTGTTTACGTTACTTATAATGTAGGTATGTAAAGAATTGATAAAGAATTGAATACAAGAGGAGCTCTTGCATTAAACAAACACTGCTTTAATATTAAGCAGCATTGATAGGTGAGAAGTGAAATGATTAAGACCGTCCATTAGATAATCCTGTTCTTGAACATACCCTATCAATAATAAATAACATATCTCTATAAGTCATATCACTGTGAAAAGTCTCGTATGAAATATCATAAGTTAATGGCGTAAGGTCTAAAACAGCAAGTTTTAAAAGACATTACGATTGTAACTACACCTTTATGCACAAGACATGTAAAAAGCTACCAGCATAAAGACAATGGAACAATATGTAGAATTCCACACCTATTCAATACCTTAATACTATCAGTTTCGATAAGGCGGTGACAAGGTAATAAATATGGATATCGATAAATCGATGCTCGACTCGATACTTACGTAAATCGATGCTTGGAATCGATTGTAAAGTGTTGTTTAAATGTCAAAACCGAGGTAGCTTTTAGTGGTTTGTGAATTTGTATTTGTTGATTGTATAATCTGAGTAAATGCTTGGATTTATTGAATTTTACTATTGTGACCTTAATTATTTTGTAATATTCATAATATCTATTAAGAATATGTACCTATATGTAATAAGAATTATAAGTGTTTAGTAAATTTTTGGAAATATAGCTGTTATGATAATGTACGTTCTACATTAAAATTGTTACCAATTTAACTTTAAATACTTTGATTTAACTTATAAAAGTACATGTTTGTTCCAGAGGGGTAGGTTAAGATCACTGACTTACTGCGTATCTGTCTGACACATTGCTCCTCGAAGGTTTTGTTAAAAAGAAACAACCTAATGTTAAAAAAGGTTTGTTTAAAAAAAAAACAAAGATTTCTATTTAGAAAAAAAAAACTTTAAAACGATTTTCCAACTACCAACAATGTCCTATCGAAATTATTAACGGAACAATCTAGGCCCCATCAGATCCTCTTTCAGTATTCACTCAAATCATTAAGGCCCCCCAAAAAAAGCATTGACATAACAAAGGATATGTCAAGCGCACATAAATGTATATGTATATTACGAAGGAAGTGTGAGGAAGAGTTGCGATAATCTTCGCAGGACAGTGTGAATTAATCAGCTGCTAAAATTACTTTATACCAAAAGGCTATTTTCATAAATGTTTTTTTTATTATTATTTATTAAGATGCTGGTTTACAGTGGATAATTATGTTGTTTCTGGGTTGGGTTCATACTCTAAGAACACAAATAAACCCAGCTTGTGGTGCTAAATTGTAGAGTCTTTGGCGCTCTCTGTTTTATACTCGTAAATATTTAGAAGGAAATATAAAAAAACGCTCAGAGACTCTCATGCCCCCTATGTGCACAGCATAATTTATTTTCTTTCCTCAGCGACTGCGCCAGAGTGTATCTATCTATGTATATTTCTTTGGCACGCTCTAGAGCTCTAATATTATTAATGTTATTTTTTGTCTGGTCCATTTGGCAATTCAAAAATTCAAAGAATGTCAGAAAAAAAATTCTATTCTATTCTGAAAGTTGTTAAGCCACCTCCAGTGTATACTTTCTTCATGATTTGTATGTACGACAGGCGGCAACACGGGGTACCTGGGGGAGTTGAATATTGTATGAGATACACAACTCGGCAGTTAGACGGCATTCATTATTGAGTGCGGTGGCAAAGAAGGTTTTTTGACTACTGCAGACTTTACATGTATTTTTTCATATCGCCTTTCGGAAGTTAACGGGTATTTTAAGATGAGAATAATTTTGGTTATACATATATATCTATACCTAGGCTTCTGGTATCAGATGGACAGATGACTTGAAGAAAGCGGCTAGTAGTAACTAGATTGCGAAAACGGGAGATCGAGCCTTATGACGTGCTCTGGGAGAGGCCTACGTCCAGCAGTGGACTGCAAATAGCTGATATAATGTAATGTAAATATATAGACTAGCTATTTAATAGTTTACCTATTAAATCCTGTGCTGATGCTGGGGCTCCACTAGAATACATCAGCTGCATCTCCTGCCGTGTATATTGCAAGAGTTGACTAAGCAACTCAGGAGCGTTCTCTCAGACAATGAGCTTGTAGCTGATCTTTTAAATTTGACCCGCCATGCAAAATATGGCATAGGATCAGATTCGTAATTGTACAGTTCAATTTACCCCATTGTTGGTAACACAGTCATCTGTGTATATGTAAGTGTGAACAATAGTACACACACAAACACTAGTAAAGTGTCTGTAATCTGTAAAATGTGACTGCTCCAGCCCACGTCTTCGCCGTAATAAAACAAACTAACACGCAAAAGCGTCCCACAAAGGCAATTTCCGTCCACTTAACCGTCCTAAATGTCGACATCGATAGAATCGATTCCATATTCCGAGAACCTATTCGATATTCCGAGTATCGACAAATCGAATTGGATTCCCGCTCAATCCGACACGTAATGTAACCAACCAATGGCATGCCTCGGAACGGGTCTTATTTATTCAAACACCCTGCTTCATTTTCTTTCTGTAATTCTTTCCCCCGTGTAAGTGAATATTAAAACCCCCCGAATTAACTGCACAGGATCGACGAAAAACGTGCTTTTTTCTTTGTTGTTACAGTATATATTCCCGTGTGAGGTGTTTCGATTTAATTTCTGCAGATGTAGTGCTGGGATAATGGGAATTGCTATGTTTTGTTTTCGTAATACGGTGGGAGTTTCATTGTAAGCTTGGATGCGTTTACGACGTTTTGATGTGATTTTGTATGGAAATGTCATTCAGATAATTGTTGCTTGTAAGTTGTCTCTTCAGGAATTACGCTCTTCCGATTGATAAGGGGATAGTAATGTATGTTTTTAGGAGGGGTCGTAGGTGTTTATTTAGCTATTGGCTTTTGAAGCTCGTTCTTCCTTATTTTGTTAGGTTGTTCTCTTCAATTGACGCCATTGATTTGTTATAAACCTTAGATTCATTGATAGAGACCATAGGTTTCCTTTCCTTTTAGAATATTTTAAATTCTTCATATTTCGGGTTGATACCTACTCTTTGACAAGAAATTAATTCAGCATGTTACCTACCAACTTTTACCTGTAGGTCTTTTTAAACTTTTTTAAAAGAGATATTCCTAGATAGTTTAATTAATATAACAAAAATTACTACAACTAAGTATTTACAATAAATAACTACCTCTACAGATGGTCATAGAGTAGGAGTAGGAAATTTTTTGAGAATATTTGTTGAGTAAATTAAGCGTAAAGAGGTAACAAACAAACAAAGTTACCTTCGCATTAATAAATATTAGTTGGGATAACAATCATAAACAATGTACAAATATAAAACACATGTAGGTATAAAAATATCGCCCGAGTGACTAATAACTTAGCCATTAACTTAAAAATAGGGTACATTTATAATGTTTTTCTTATCGATTAACCTGTCAAAAACTCGAGATTGTTTCGCTGGATCTCACAGGATCGCAAAGTAACTGTAAATTCAGACTATTCATTGTTTATTCAAGAGGTCTACCACGTACCGGTTGAGATAAAGGTCTTTTAAAACTTTGCGTATTTGCTGGATTTGGTTTTTGCTGGTTTGATTTTTATTTTTGCTTGTAAAGTTTAGGACCCTAGAGGTTACATTTAGCAAGCTACAGAGAGCGTTCTTTACAATAGGTTTAATAGGCACAAATATGAACCGGCATTCATAATTGAATGTTAATTCAGTATTTTTCTATTCTATCGACGTTAACTAACGAATATTAATGCTAGGTAGGTACTTAAAGAGAGGTAGATTAGTATAGCAAATCTATCGATAAAAGTTAATGATCTGAAAAACACATAGAAAAATCTAGAAACGCATAATCTAGTCACTGCATGCATAAACTATTTTTTTTTTACACACTTCACAACACATTGACCTAGTCCCACACTAAGATCCCTAAGGTCTTGTGTCGTGGGTACTAAGCAACGGTATATACATAGATAAGTATATAAACATCCATGACTCGGAAACAAACATCGATATTCATCACATCAATGTTTGCACCTACCGGGATTCGAACCCAGGACCTATGGCGTCGCAGGCAGGGCCACTACCAACTACACCAATCGGCCGTCAAATTATTAAACATCACAATACTTAATAAAAATTATGTCTCTTAAAATACAGGATGTTTTTTGGTCGTCAACGTTCCCGAATACTACGGAATCGCCCTATCATCACGACAATTTTTCTACATGGAAGCACACCTGGAAAGTGACTGATTCCCAAGATATTAGGGTCAAAAGTTAAGTAAATAGACTGCGTTTTTTTTTCATAAATGCACTTAGACCCATGTTATAACATTTTTTCACGAAAAATAATTTAAACTGGATATAAGAAAACTAAGACAAACACTGAATACCATAAATTTCGCCCGATCAAGAAATAAAAAAAATATCAAAAAAATTAACATCGTTTCCCAGCTATTTTTCGGCATAAACTTACTTAATTTGATGTATACCTTACCCTTCGTAAAGGGTGGCAACGAAAAAACATCCTGTATAATAAATATCTACAAAAATGTTTAAACTCTCTTAAAAGTATTACAATTTGTCCGGCCGTTTTCCTTGAACCTCAGTAAATAATTAGAATTAAAGAATATAAAGTAATTAATAAATGCTATGTTAATTATCTGGCACGAATTGGTTAGGATCCACCGCGCGGCTCTATGGGAGAAATTAATATGAACCGGATGTAAAAATATACTGGAAAGACATACAAAAAATATTCAACCATGACTAGACTGTGTCACTTGTGTGTTAAGTTGCGCCTCTTTCAGTTTATATTATTAAGAACAAGACAGGACTACTTTACTAATAGGGTTTTGACTTAGCTTACACCCAGTACCATTTTTCTAATTAATCTAAGGTGTCCTATTTAAAAAAAAAACTACATATATTTATTTAGTGTATAATCACATAATCTATGTAACCAAAATTAACAAATAATTAATTTAGGTAAGATATTTGATGCAAGTTTTGACTTGTAAAGTTATTCAAATAACTAAAATAGAAGCACTTATATACTAGGTACCCATATAAATAACACTATATCTAGAAACATGGAATAAAACAACTAACTAATACCAGAATACCACCTGCACAAATTTCAATTACTGAAACGTTGCTCTTTCCAGTTTCATTAAGTTTCTGTGTTGGCAACTTATAAAATAATCAGCCAGGACTACTAATTGCCACCCTCGGCTTTGGCTTATTTAAGTAAAGTTTAATTGTACCGCGTTTTATCTAATTATAAAGACGCGAGCTTGGAAGGTGGCTAGGGTTGTACTTGGTGTCGATGTTTCATTTATTTACACCTGAATATACTTCATATCATTGATAAGTTAATTATTTTGTTAAATAATTCTCAAATATTTACCTGTATATTTCATTTAGTTCTTGTCTTTTATCTCTATTTATATTATCTATATAGTATTATAATGGTAAAAAGTAGCCAATCTATAAATACGTATATGTACATTATCTGATTTTGCACGAATTGATCATCTAATGATGATTATATTAAAATAATATAGTACATAACGATATGATTTATATCTCTTTGAAAAGACTGATATGAACAGAGAAAATATATACCACAGAATAGGTTGGTATTATCGATAAGACTGGTATAACTTCACAACAGCACAACCCTATTTCTAACACGGTAGTAATAAAGCTCCTTCCGCGCTAATAGACTTAACGCTTTGCTCAATCATTCATTATCTTTCGGCCTGCATTTTAATTGGACCCATCACAACTGGTTATGCCACCCCTTTTCGGGTTATTCCCCCTTTTGGGTCTTGGTATGAACCGACTTTATACAGGGTGTAACAAAAAGGGTATGTCAAGCGAAAAGCTATGTTAATAGCCCACTAAAAGGAACTTACCCATAAAATTTCAGACTCGAAATCCCATGTTTATTTTTCTAGATAGTATGGAGAATTCTTAAACAACTCTGGAATGCTCATACAATCTTGAAAAATAAACATGTGATGTCGAGTCTCTAATTTTGGAAATAGGTTTCTATAGTGGGCTATTTATATATCTTTTCGCTTAACATACCCTTTCTGTTACAACCTGTATATGAAGCTTCACTAGAAATCCTCAGCTGCATCTCCTTTCGCATGAAATGTGTAATTGAATTTGAGTTTTAAAAAATCCAGTAGGGAATAGGATTGTGCAAAAATAGTAAGAGTAGTATCGTTTTCTGTCATTACAAAACATACATACAGTTTAATGGATATCTTTGAATCTAGGCATGATTTATCTATATAATTTACCCGGGAAAACTGATTAGGTATAGCTTCTCTCAGAGTATCACCAACATAGACGAGGTCACTAGCAATGCTTAGAATTATCTAAAATTTTGAAACTCAAAATACGCCACCTCTGACAAGTGTGTTTAGCCCTTAACACCCCTACAATTTAGAGGGGTTTTAAATTAGCTAAGGGGGTGGCTGTATATCAATCGAAACTTGGATGTTCAGTAAATGAGCTAACTTCGTTGGTTGAACTGTCTGTTTTAATGAAAAGTGAATTATTGTTGTCCAATTTTCTTTACTTGCTAATTGGGTGGTTAATAGGCGCTTTCATAATTTGTATTGTTAGCGTTTTTGGTTATGAAATAGCTGTATTTTTTTGTGATTATCGCAGGAAGGGTCTCAGCTTCAGAGAAGGTCTCAGAATCAGCTTCCTAGGGCCTTACTAATAACATATTTCAAAATGGTATCAGCTATACACTGTTTAATTTGTCAGATATTCTACTCGTATGTATTTTGCTGTCAAAACTCGTATTTAACAGGGTTGTAACTTTGCATGTTATTTATTAGAAGCGCCGTTAGACTATACTTAGGTAATCGTATCATTAGATACCTATCTAGTAATTTGGCTAGCGATCGCTTGTATTGACATCCTAAAGTACAGATGTACAATTTCGTACAATGACTTCATATAATTTTTAGTTATGTTATTAGCGGTACAGATGTTTTACCGTCTGTGTGGCAAGAGTACCTACACTTTTCAAGTTTCAAAGATCATATGGTTTAGGTTGAAAGTTGATATGTCAGTCATTTGGGACAAAGAATTTTATTTGTATAGACACGTTTTGGATACAATATATTTATTACATGTAATTTCGGCTACGGTACGCTCGCTCGAGTCAGGCGTATAAAACTTCACGAACGATCAACGCACTGTATATTAATAAACAATTTGATAATTATAATTAAAAAATTCATACGTAAAATAATTATATACTTATATTATAGGTAATAATACGAAGTCTGTATTATTTAAATACTGATATGAACATTATAAACCTGACCACAACAACACTTGTGCAAAATGAACTGTCAAACTAGTCTCTCGAACTATGGTTTTTACAAGTTTTTACTCTTTTTACTTTAGTGAAACAAGTGTTATACAAGTAAATACAAGTTCTCGTTTTGTTTAATATACAAACACTGTTCGCTTACACTTATTCTTAGTTCACTTGGTATACTTTACTTTTATCAATCATCTAAGTAGATACTAATTATGATACTGTGTTCAATCTCTACTCTGTGGCCTCAAATATCTTTTTGGTTACTCAACTTTAAAATTAATATTATAAAAAATAATTTTACCTATTTCTGTATGATAAACGTGACCAGAAATGAATTAATTACCTTTGTATCACTTATATTTATTTATTATATTTTGCTTTGTATTTATCAAAAATTTCGATGTTTTTTTACATAAAAAATTTGACACAGGTCCGTCACCTAAAGCGCCATGCGCAGTACTAAAGTTAATTTCATGAATGAAGTGAAACCTAAATTTTAGCAGGTTCCCTGTAGTAAATAAAAAGGCATATTTCTATATAAAAATTGTTTGGGAAGTCAGACATTTTATTATCAAACTATTTGTTTTAGATTTTACATTGGACAATATCTTTAAGTATGTTGAGTATTATTTTCAAGATCGATAGTTAGTTGTAAATACCAAAACAATTTGTTCTAGCGAAAGGTGTTTTTCGCTTGTCCACTAGTACCTCGCCTTAAATAACTTTCTTGCCATTCACAGAGCCGCTGAACTTTAATAAAAACAACCGCATTACATTAAATGAACATTTAATTTAAATGGCGTCATTCCGCCGTACAGCAAAGAGTATTGATTACGAAAAAGGCTTAATAAGCAATATTTAAACCTTTGAACAAGTTTTGCGATATGCTTTTGACATGTCTTAAAAGCTTCTGTAGTTAAGATACAAGAGAAAATTAACTTTATTCGCTTGGTAATACTGTTTTCGAGTCAGTGCTGAAGTTTTGTGTTTATGCAAATTAATATAAGGGACCACTCAAGACCAAGTTGTATCTTAATTAGTACCGATATGAGGTTTACTTTTGCGTCGGTTCGGGATAAGATAAATTAATGCTTTCTAGAAGAGAATCGATGTAGTCGGCCATTTAAATTGAAGATACGAGTATGGACTAAGCCCGAGCAAGTATGTTAATGAATTTTGGGGTATGTTTGTCATGGCGGATAAAAGTGGACTAACATATCAGACTATATTAATTATAACATAACTATTACCGTGTTATTATAAAAGAACTCAAACATCTTTTAAGACTAGACATCATCGCATGACGCAAAATATTGTTATTTCAAGTATGGAGTAATTCTACCTTGAGGTACAGGGTGTAATAGAGGAGGTATGTTAACGAAATAAATAAAAAGGAACCTCTCCACAATGTTGCTATTTCTCAGAAGTATAGGTACCACCATTTCAAAATTGAATAATTTATGTAATAAATAAAATGTTGTGTGCAAGCTTTCTTTAGCATATAATTTTTACTCCAACATCTTTACAGCTTTAGAATCGAGCTACCTACTAATGTGACTCTATCGCCTAGGAATATTTAACGCTTTAAAAACTCACTTAAAATTGCAAGAAACGCTTAGCCTTAAGTGTATTCACCCCTTTTAAGTAGCGGTCGCTGAGTTAAGAGTTTCATATTAACGAAGATATCTAACGATTCTGGATTTACCTCTAAGGACCAGTTATTACAATAATCAGATAGCCTATCTATTGGATTTTGATACTGTCTTTCTCTAAAACTTGATCAAGTTAGAGACAGCATTACCTACAGACACTCTATCTGACTATTGGAAAAATAATTAATAGTTTGATCAAGGGCAGCATTTTCACCAAGTTATAACACAGCAGGGAAACCAAGGAAAATTTAAGTAACTAACAACGAATAGATAGGAAAGATCAAATATTTTGACTTATGGATTCTGTGGGTTTGTAATATTAAATCTTTACCAAAGGATGATAGGCGATTTTGGTATCGGTTGGCAATTGTGTTCAATCAAGATGAATCATTGGATGAATTATTCATCCTTTCTCTCAATGTGCTACGTATGTTACAGCCTGTATATAAACCATGTCTATTACAAACTAAGTTCATTATATCGGTCATAAGAATTCCACTGCTGAACATAGGCCTCCCCTAACAAAGTATTACCTTACTATACCGAAAATATTTAATTGCATTGGTCATATTTCTTAAGTCTCCTCCAGAATATATATTTTCGTGTCTCCCGAATTGTATATTGTCCTCAAACCGTTGTTTAGTATGAAAATGAGGGTAGTCATATATGCGATCAGTCTACGGACCAGTTGGTCTACCAGTGTGTTGAGACTGATGTATCTGAGATGATGTCGTCGTATATGCAGAGCTGGATCTAATGCTCGTATTCATAGTGGTAATTTTCCCTTGAGGGCTCTCAGATGAGAGATAGTGAAAAATGTACCACCTTAGGCCGTATCTTGCTTAGACACGATGGCGGTCAAATGTTTGTCTAGTCACCTATAAAAAATTGTAGTACGTTCGTTTTTTGATAGAGTTTTAAATTGTTGAGTGAGTGTGAATGTAATTTGAGTACACATGCTTTTATTTAAGTAAAGGTACCTTTCTCTTGCATAAATAATGGCTGAGCTGCTTTTTTGGATCGGATCATACAGTTTTTGTAGGTGTAGAGCAATAGATGGATGACGTAGTTAGTGCACACTTTTTTTAGATGTTTTTATTCAGTTTATAACAAACCTTTCGGACTTACTCTCATAAGTACATAATTTTCATAATTATTAAACAAAATTGCCTTACAGTTGGATTACAAATAATTTCCCAAATCATTACACAAACATGTTGCCAAACTAGTCGCTAGACAGATCTTCCTCCTCCCTCTAAATAATGCAAGGGCTAAGTCTTGCGTTAAAAGCGATCCATAGCCTTAGCGCAAAATCATACTAGCGTTTTACGTGCGTATTTTCAGTATATTCACTTATATAGCCACAGAGATTTAAACGATTGCATTGACTATTTTTGTATTTGGGCAAAGTTTATATGCCATTGTTTAAAAAAGTTTTACCTTTTAACATTAGTCGTTTAACAAAAAAGCTATTTCTGATACATTTAGTATATTTAAGTTTTCTATTTCGACCTATTAACCCTGTAATCTCAGATTTTTTCGCCCAATAAGGTTTTTGAAATACCGGTAACGCTTATTCTTATTATTTATTGCATACACACACAAAATAAATAATTACAGGATATAAAGACGAGATGCATGTACATAGGTACAATGACAAGAGATCTCATCCAGCAAGGCAAGCAAATAGAGAAAACTTTTAACTAATAAAGAGATACACTTACGATTATAATAAAGTTTACTTTAAATTTATACATAATAAAACGCATGAAAACCGCTAGTGTGTCACCACACTTACAGTTTATGAACGCAGAGTCTACGTCGTAGACCGAGTACTTGACTCTGGGATCAACAGCTGTTCCACCGTTTTAAAGACCTAAAGTCTCTTTGGGGTAAGAGACTGTGTAATTATGTCTTGCTAATAAAGAGATGATTTAAGTGTCGCTCTATACACAAGGTAATTTTATTTATGCTTGTGCCAAGTGTGTATTTCTAGATTTCACTTTATATGCGAATTAGAAAAATACTGTCTTAGATGAATGTCTGATGTTATTTTTGACAAACAGAAAGATGTGAGGTGTTATTAGAAAACTGTAGTAGGTACCGAACGGGCGGTGCCTAAACGTCCTTTTAAATTAATGTAAAGCTTAAAAACGTATAGGTCTATATTAGCGGTTCTTAACTATCTTCTTTGTCCGCGTGAACTATTTAGGTAGAGCATGTTATTCCGATGTAGGTATGTAGGTAGGCACTTTCTAGGCAAACATGTACCACCCTAGGCCGCATCTTGCTTAACATCAGGCACGATGGCGGTCAAATGTTTGCCTAGCTAACTTAAAAAAAAATAATTATATATAAGCTACATAACTACCAATTGCAAATAAAATCTGTTCAGTAGTTATTGTTTGCCTAATAGTTGCTTAATGTTGTGAATAAATTTATTCTTATTCTTATTCATATTCTTTATTGTACATACACATAGATAAAAAATAACATAATTACATTTTATTTGATTTCATTTCATTTTATGCGACGCACATCTGCTCTCACAAACTTTAACGTTTAGGTATAATTATAATGGGTTACATAGCAATTGCTTCTCGTCCATAGGTAGTTAAGTCCAAGAATTAATTAATTAATTCTCTATGGATATCGAATACATATTCCAATATGATATTTATGACAAATATGAATTGAAATAGCTTGAAGCTAAAAGCTTATACGTTTTAGATGGCTACCTAATAGTTACCTAGATGGGTATTGACTTATTACCTAGGTTGAATATTGGTTACTGAGATAGATAATACCAAATATAGATTATTTAGTTTAGTTTAGTTTAGTAGAACTTATGTTGACTTCATTCATATTTGAAACGTGATTCATGTCATATCATGATGTGGTGTCGGCCATATTTGAAATTAAATTACCTATTATGATGATTGATTATGCTATTAAGAGTAGATTTTTCGAATGCTGTAATAGTCACAAAAGTCTGTTTAAGGAATACAGTTGAAGCTGTCTCTACTTGATCAAGTTTTAGAGACAGATAGCATCAGATTTATTTATAAGTTAGAACTATTTATTTATTAAAAATTCTGCCCTAAGTTCGAGTACCTATCTCGCTTTTAAGTGACTATTTAAGTGAATTACTTAAGTGTATAAAAATTACCTAAGCTTAACTCGACCTATAATTTTATACAAGCGATCTATAAACATCGAAATGCTCTATGAGACAAAAACGTTTTTCCAACGATAATTTCTAAATTCAAAAATCAATATCATTGCTTTCAAATTAGCTATCGCCTATCACACAACACTTACTAAGTGCCTACATATTGTATGAGTTTGGACGGCCCTAAAACGATCTATGTCAATTAATACGACTGGTGACAAGCAAATTAGACTGTTTTAGCGAATAACGGCTTTCGTCTAGTATGTCATTTATGCGAGTTCGTGTGAAAATTTTAGGTTATGTTATGTCTAGTGAATTATACAGATAACGTAATGTTATGTTATTAAATTGTGGCTCACTGATAGATGGATCTTTGTTTATCAATAACATTTTTTTAAATATAATATATTTTGAATACTTAATAGTTAATTATTGTAGAACCGACTAAAAGTGTTTTTCCTGAAATGTTAAATTACTTTGTAATCCCTAAAACAGTAACAGTGGCTGTTTTGTATTTATAAACGAAACATCCATCGATGTACCTACTCTATAAATAACTATGGTTTTGATATTGATTGCTGGTTTTAATCACTTAATTTCCTATTTGACGATTATTCGACGAAATTATCCATTGACCTTAAAATGTGATAGATAATAATCAAAGCAGATGAGTCATTTCATGTGATAAATTTTAATGTCCTTTCCAGAGCCTTATGAGACATATAATAATAATATGATCATAAAATTATTAAAAGAAGAAAATGGAAAAAATTCTTCACCCGAGTAGGAATCGAACCCACGACCACTGCAAACCGTGCCAGCCGCTATAACCACTAAGCCACCGGGTCAATTCATCCCGATAGCTATACACTAGCCAAATCTCGGCAAACAAAGCTGAAACCCTCAGCACAATGTTTAAAGATGAAACGATCAACCATATCCTAATGGATTATATTAATTGAGAAGTGTTTTTATAAATTTATCTTAGTCAAGATATTGTATATTATAAAATTAATAATAAAGAAAATGGAAAAAATTCTTCACCCGAGTGGGAATCGAACCCACGACCACCGCAAACCGTGCCTGCCGCTATAACCACTAAGCCACCGGGTCAATTACTCGGATGACGAATTTTACCATCTCTTTTCTAAATTACATATTGGCAACGTTATTCTTCATCCCGATAGCTCAACCCTCCTCGGTAATCAGATCTATGACATCATTCTAAATTAAAAATATCCTTGTTACAGACGCCAAACAGCGGAAGAAAGAGAAGCGGAGCGCCAAGCAGCAAACCGCTTAATGCTTTCCCTACAAGCCGAAGCGCTAAGCAAGGGCTACATGCCAGAAGCACCACCGGGCTCTGCACCGCTATCGGCAATGCACTACCAAGGCCCCAACCAGACCCAGCCGCCGACGAATACCGCTTTAAGCGCCTTACAAAACCTGCAGCCGTGGGCGGGAAACCAGGGAGGGTTTATGAACGTTCCAGCCACGACAGCGCCGAGTCATCCGCCGCCGGTGGCTTCGCCGATTTGCTGAATGCAATTTGAAAATGAGGGATTTTCTGAGAAGTTAATAAATTGTAAAAAATAGATGGCGCTACATACATCTCCTTCCTAGATCTCCCCCTTCACCTCTCCATACAGAATTTCGGGTAGGAGATTCGTTCACGCCATCTATCAAGGCAATTTGTACGATTTTTTACTTTTCATAGTTGTCAAAAAATCCCTAATTGGAAGGATTTTGATTGTCAGCTGTTTTGGTAGCATTGCCAATCTTTTTGGCTTAATAGCAAATTGGAGTCTGAAGTTAGCAGCAGGAAAATTTGCCTGTCGAACTAAAACTTAAACCACGATAAAAAAAATTGTGATGAGGTTTGTCTCCTGTGCTACCTACTCTAGCTGCTTAACACATTGTTTAAAATTACTGCAATAATATAAAGGTTTACCTCGCCCTGGAGCTCTATCACTGGAAAAATGTTAGTGAATTTCTGAAAAAAAATAGATTTTTTTCATCAGTCTCGAGCGTACAGAAACTTTTAAGAAATGGTTACAATTTTTTTTTGCCATTGTAAAATCTAAACAACTCTTGTAAATATTAATTGACAGTATTATTAAAGTAGCTTAAATTGTAAATTACAAAAGTAAGACGCTTTATTGTAAATATTTTAAGAATGCTGATTTGTAAATAATAATAATAATGCACTGATAAGTAGGTAAGATAAGTTTTACAATTATATTATTATATTTATGCTTAACTATTCCGAAAGAAGACTAATTTAATATATTATGTATAAAAGTTTATGGTAATTAAATAAAAAATGCTGACAAGTTGTGTAATCCAGATCTCAAATCAATCTTAAGGTTTTTAGAACAGCTTAAGTACCTACTTAATACAACTATGTAAATAATATAACCATTATTCCAGAAAAAAATACAAATAAGTACGCTACAATATTATACATAATTTGTTTATAAAATCTGCTACGAGAAGTAAAAATGCAAGTGAAAACCATTACACCTACTTCATGTTAAATATATTCTTAGTACTTATCTACTTATTTAAAAATAATGTTAATGCATTAGAGTAACCGATGAAAAATTGCTTGTATGACCATACTGTAAGTTAAATAAGTCAAACTACATATGTAAATTTAAAATTTTTACATCCTTAAGTTCTGTATTGAGAACGCCGAACATCTTTTTCTTTCTTTCTTTTTTTACACACATTATTACAATCATTTTTGTAGGTTCCTAATATTAAAATCTGATGCTAAATGTCTTAAACAGTTATGTTTTAAATGTGAGTTTGGTAAAAACATTTTCTATTTTTTTTTTGGACCTATAAATATATAGATTTAGCTAGTGTATAGCTATCGGGATGAAGAATAACGTTGCCAATATGTAATTTAGAAAAGAGATGGTAAAATTCGTCATCCGAGTAATTGACCCGGTGGCTTAGTGGTTATAGCGGCTGGCACGGTTTGCAGTGGTCGTGGGTTCGATTCCCTCTTGGGTGAAGAATTTTTTTCCATTTTCTTTATTAATATTTTTTTTGTAATTTGTCGGAAATTAATATTACCTTAAACAGACAACTTCTTGTGTGTATGACTCTTATTCCACCTAAAATAATTTAAACCTTGGCAAAATAACTAAGTCGCTTAGTATTCTTACTAAATAGTACCCTAAGTATTCTTACTAAATCAGGAGGTTTTAGGAGGCCACAGTTCAAAATACAGTGACGAATTTATAACCTCTCTTTTTTGGAAGTCGGCTAAAATCATATTATCTTATATCCCGGAAATTTATTATTTATAAAATTGATGATATTTAATGTATAATGTAAAATCACCTGAAAATTATTTTACCATAATAAGTGGTCATATAAATAAATAGTGAGTTGAATATATTGTTTTAAGATTTTAAGCTATTGTAATTTCTTGTATAATATAGTAATAATAAATTTTCATTTCTATCACCATGTGGTGTATGTTTAAAATTAAATGCGATTATAAAGATTTTTTGTTTCACTAAAATCCCTGGATTACAAAATACCTACAAATTAATAAAGGGCAGTAAACTTGCCTATAATGAAATAGATGTTTACAGGTTTTTTTACACACAATTACAACACAACTAGAGTCTCATACATGATACCATTTTCTTGCTGTTGTATATAATTTTTTTGAAGCAATATATTACTGGCATGGTCTAAACTGCCATTTTTAACACATTATTCAAGTAATAGTATCTCACTCGGGTGATTTTTTTTTCATTTCTTAATAATATTTATAACATACATGATTCAAGTATTTACTAGTCAATAATTGCTCTTGAATGTCCAAGAAACTGGTAGGTATTATGTAAATGGCCGTTAAATGTGGAAAAATAGGCATACATACCTACAAGGTATATCCATTCTATATTTCACTCTTGTATGATTTTATTCTTTATTCTTTCTTTCTTTATTCTTTATTGCACATACACAAAAAGAAATATGGCATACAACATTAAAGAAGAGATGCATGTACAATGGCAAGCTTATCTCTACCAAGATCTCTTCCAGCAAGCCAAGCAAGTAAAGAGAAATTGTTAACAACAGGGTAACATGTGCAATTAAACAAATTCTAAGAAACTACAAAACTACATTAAGAAAAAAAGGAGAAAAAACAAATGACAGCATATTCATATAATGGACAGGTAGTGATCCTTCAGCTTTTCCCTAAATGTGCCAACAGTGTGACAATCTCTAACCGTGTGGGGTAATTCATTCCAGAGCTTAACCGCCCGAACCGAGAAAGAATACCCAAAAGCCCTAGAATTAAATCGGGGAGTTTGTAGCAGTGATGCCGTATTGGATCGGAGAGGCCGATCTCTTGAAAAGAGATATTTAAAGCGCTCACTGAGATATAACGGAGAAAAATGATAATTTAAAATTTTAAAAAGGAGTGTTTTATATGAAACAACTCCATGAATATTCGTCATGAAAGCAATATTGTTACGTTGCTAGAGTGAATACCACGTATCGGCAAACGCAGCGTGGGGAGGCCACTCGCGAGATGGACGAACGACCTGGCCAAGGTCGCGGGCGTCGGTTAGATGCAGGCTGCTTCCGACCGGTCGGTATGGAGGTTGTTGGGGGAGGCCTATGTCCAGCAGTGGACTTACCAGGGCCGAAATGATGACGTTGCTATGACGGATCAGTGGACAGACCCCGTTAATTACCTCGCTACGATGTAACTTCATTTCTTTTTTTACATATGATGATGATCTCCAACCGTATTTCGGTCAAGGCGACAAATCTCCACGGAGATTGGCCAGGTACGCAGGAGATATTATAGTGCTCAAGTATGTGCGCAAACACAGATGCACTCTCTATTCCGTCACTCTCATAGTCCGATGGGACGGAAAGCCGACACGACTGGAAAGAGATCAGGCGCAGGACCAACGGCTTTACGTGCTTTCGGAGGCACGAGCTAAGTGACAATTTTGCAACATTAAAATCTGTACATGAAATATATTCATTAGTACAGGCCCGTAACTGGGATCAAACTTACGCCTCCCGCTTGGAAGGTGCACGTCTTAACCACTGGGCTATCACCTATTTTACATATAGATAGATACATAAAGTGGTCGACCGTAACCGTCACACTTAAACCTAAACTTAAAGTTAGTCCTTATTAAGATACTTGTCTCTTTCTGTCTTAGCCATTTACATTAAGAATGGAGAGGGACAGACCCACTATACTTATACACACGGCTGTTATGGGGTAGCCAGAACTGCTATGTACAGTTGGTATCTACCTAGTCACCATTGTATCACGATGGGCTAGTATAACCAAATACTGAATCATCCTTGGAGTTCATGGTTACCAAAAATGGGAACTGCAGATATATCGTTATATTTAGTCGAAGAGTTATAGGTACTATGTACTAGGTTTCTGCAGTTTAAAGGAGCTAAAGCGGTGGTGGAACATTTAGTTAGAAATGGTAACGGAAGGTGGAATAACACAGTAGAAGTTTCGTCCAGAGCAGTGGCCGACTGACTGGATGGTCAGGGTATTTACAGGGATGTAATAAAAGGGATTTTTTAACACATTCGCTGCCGGCAGATTTTCTAAGGGTGCCGACATTACGCCAACGCCTAGCGCCAGGACGCAAATAAGCGTCATCGGTATCTCTAGAAAGCCTAGAAGACGCAAATACGTAATCGCCGGCACTGAATGTGTGCGAAACGCTACGGAAATAGGCCACTATAGAGAACCTATCCACAAAGTGGAAAGAGTCGTCTAAGGAACTCGGGCATTCTCTCAGATGCTAAGCTTAGCAACTTTTCACTGATCATTTACATCTGTCTCCGCTATCCTAAACGTGGCTATTGGATCTCCTTTATTAGCCTGCAGTTCTAGCTACCCCATTTCGGGAACACAGTCGTTTATGTAGACCAGTGGTTCCCAAAATGGTCTATGTGGACCCCCAGGGGTCCACAAGGGACTCGATGGGGGTCTACGTTGGCGTGAAAAAATGGGATTTCACAATTAATTTGTATGTGTTGTAAGTATATAGGGGGTCCACCAGAACCAGTTAACTTTTGAAAGGGGTCTATGAAAAATGAAAGTTTGGGAACCCCTGATGTAGACAAAGACTCGGCGTCACCAGACCCCATCCCCATCAACCGTTCCCAAAATGACATTCACAAAATTCACCTCCTCAAACTATTATCCCAAAAACTTTAAACGAAAACGATTTAGGGGACCGAAAAAATGGAATTTCCGTCCCCAAAATGGCCCATTTAACGACATTTACCGTCTCGATTACCCGAAATACAATTTTAATGTCTCTCAATATCAAATACGTGTATTTATAACAATACGTGACTTCTGTTCGTACTATTATTAGATGCCTTTTGTTTTTTTTTTATAATTGTGATCATTTGTCGACGAGCTCGAATCGATTTTGTTAAAAAAAAAACTATATAAACGATTCTTGTAAATTGTTTTGAAGAACAAAGGGCTGGGACCTGCGGTTTTTAACCTTCAGTGCTAGCGGAGGTGTTACAAGTGCAAGTAAAAATTTACTGTTAAAATATACATGGCTTGTTTTGCTGAAATATTAGTTTATTTAGTAGGTAATAAGATAATTTTGTTGTTTGTTACCGTAGCAAGTGAAGATCTGTGATCTCTGCCTACCCCTCCGAGAAAGAGGCGTTATTTTCTGTATGTATGTGTGTATTTGTTTGTATATCTTAAAACATCAAATATTAGTAGAGAGAGGGGGGGTGAATTTTAAAATTCTTTAATACCTAAGCTGTTGTACTTGTTTTTATAAAATAATTTTCTACATGTAGGCACCTAAATTTTATTATTTTTAAGCAAAATTAAATTAAATTGACAAGGAATTACAGCTACTGGTGAATCCATCCGTAATTTTAGAGACCTTTATAATTTGTGTCTTTGAAAGACATGTCGTGACTCAAATTGGTCACAAGTCACAAAAGCCATGCATGTCAACTTGTCAAGCAGGGAATATAGTCACGCTGGTGAGAATACACCTTTACAGTTTTATCATAAATCCGCGTCTAACGTAAAAAATGACATTTGATAGCAATATGTATGGAATACAAGTATCTTGTTTGTTAAGACAATTTTTATAGCTTAAAGGAGCCTAAACAATATCCAATTTTTTGTAATAAGTAACACATTTAGAAAACAATTCGAAACAACACCATCATTTTTCACATAGGTATTATTGTAGATATGATATTATAGGCATTGTTGTCCAAATCACAATTAGCAGCAAACTTTGAAAGTCAGTGCTTTAGACTGCCTCCACCTAGTTATATTTTTAGATCTTACATTGCATAGCACTTATGCAATAGCATGACACAAGCAACTAAAATACCTTGATTGATATATCTTCTGGTGACCTGTAATATAGGCTATCTTTAGTCTACTTCAGGCACCAGTCTCTCACAATACTGGTTTATGATAACTATGTTTATTTTATTGTATCATGTATTGTCGTTACATTGTGATGAGAAATAAATAAAATGAAATTGAATTGATATGATGTTCAAATTTTATTTTTAAAATAGTAATTTTTACTGTAAATAATAGATGCATAGAACAGTGAACCAAAAAACGTTTAATAGAGGTGATAAAACTCATTTTGTAAAACCAATTCACAGCAAGTAGATTATATTTGGATTTTTAGGCAAAAACACGCTACAACGATTACCAGTTCCATCGAAGAGGTACCCTCGCTTCTCATTTGAAACCTAATTTTGAAGATCATCACGCAACCTTTAATAATAATTCGTTTTAAGATACAACAGTGTTGTGATATAAAAAATTGAGTGTATAAACTTTAAAATAATCTATTGAACTGGTTTTACAAAAATTACATACACATATATAGACAACTGCTGTGTTCCTGAAATGGGGTAGCCGGAACTGCAGGATCATAGAGGAGATCCCATAGCCACGTTCAGCATAGAGGTATGTAAATATCAGTGACAAGTTGTTTTTGACTCTTTACATACGCTGCGCGCACATTTTTCATAGAGCGACTCAGAATACACTTTATTCACTACACGAAAAGATACACATTACATTGTGAGAATTCAGATTACGTTGCACCACGCAAATCGCGGCGTAGCGCGACGTATCGTGAAGCTGCAGGATGCATAGCAGGAGGCCGCTGTGGCGACTTCTCTACTATTTCCGTCCAGACTTGATGCAGTTCGGTCAGTGCTCGATTGAAAATATAATGATAGACTGGGAGTTATAATCACTTCTTAGAGTAGACTATGTAGAACGTTCCGCTGCGCCTCGCGGCATAGGCGTCGTCCTGCTACGATTTAAAGATGCGCCTCGCGACGTTGCGATGCGTCTGAAATCATTTCTTTGAGTATCGTCGCGTCGCGTCGCGTCTCGGTGTCTGACCCTTACGTTGTTTAGAAACTTTTCGCTAGAATTTAACATTAATTAGTAAAATTTAAATTCCTCCAATTTGACTTCTGACTTGAGGACATTCGTTTCTAAAGTATAAGCACCATCTGCAAAATAAAGAAATATGTAGTTACATAAGTAGGTTTAGTGTGCACATACTAGAGAAAATAGTCAACTTAATAATGTATCTAGGGACCTATGTAACTTAGGCACATGCCTAAGCACATGTAAGGAAGAAACTAAAATTAGTAGGTAAGCTATTTACACACACACACACATATATATATATACAGGGTGTTTATATATAATATAAATATGATAAAATCAAGATAATATAAAATATATTTTTTGTATTAATTATGAAAGCCTTACCAACGTCGAACCACTTGGTTCTTGAAAAGCCCGAGTCTTCACGAGACGCTGCTATAGCTGCCCTTAAAGCGAAGGCGACGGAGACAGATAGACATATCGGAGGTTCCGATACACCTGAAAATGTACTTGACAGTTACCTAGACTTAAGTGTGAAGGAGAACTGCTGAGGAGTTATGAGATACTAGTACTTGACCCGCCGAGGTAGTAGTGTAAAAATAATACTAGGTACGTACAATAGTGTTATAAAATTATTAATAAAGAAATGGAAAAAAATATATTTATATTTTATTAATATTGTTATAATAAAGCTACGTAAAATATAGGTAGGTGTACTACGGAAGACTTATTAAGAAGAAACTCTGTATTTAACTGATATTACAAACAATTTATAGAAAATTTACCTCGTGAACCAAGAAAACCATCGACGGCGAAAGAATTTCTTCGCAATTGAACTCTGAAGTCAATAGGAATATCTTTAGCGAGAGGCACATGGTAATACCAAGTTCTGTCTGTTAACACTTCTCCTGTCTTCTCATCATAAATTAAATGTTCTTGTGTCCAATGACCGAGACCCATAATGAAAGCACCTTCCACCTAAAAAATAAAATTAATATACTACCAGTTTTAGCAATTCTATTTTACCTATAACTTATGTTGATATGGTGATTCAGAGTCTCTCTTACCTGACCTACATCAAGTTCTGGGTTAATGCTCACACCTACATCCTCAATAATATCAACCCTCAGCACTTCATGTTCACCTGTAAGTATATCCAACTCGACTTCAGTTATAGCCACGCCCCCTGATCTATAAGGCACCTGATCGTTCGACGTAACTCTATAACTGGCTTGTAGGTTAATTCCTCGTAAATATGCTGTTTGTATAAGAACTTCCCATGTAGGCTGGTTGAGCTCTTCTCTGATTACTGAGAGACGATCTAGTAATATTTGACAACACTTTATAGCAGCTTGAGCAATACTATGGGTAGTTCTGGTACCACCTGTGCTGAAGGTGTTAGGTGCTGCATCGCTTCTATTGTATTTAACTTTTATTCTATCCATAGGAAGATTTAATGTATAAGCAACAACTTGGATGACTCTTGTTTCCTTGCCTTGACCTAGTTCTACACCACCATGCTGTATCACTACTGTAGCATCGGCATGATATACTGTTACTAGGCAGTGTAAATCAATGACAATTGGAACAGCATAATCCATGAATGCAACTCTAATACCCCTTTTCTTCCACCGGTTTGCTTTATTAAATTGCTCGACTTTTCTCTTCCTGTCATAATATTCACCATCTCTCAGTATAGTTTGCACCATTTCAGCTACTTCTGTGCTATCGGGATTTAAATTAGTAAGTCTAACTTCAACTGGATCTATATCTAGTTCGTAAGACAATCTTTCAAATATATGCTCCGTCATAGTTATAGCTTCATAAAGACCTGTAAATAAAAAAAGCATGAAAGTTAAGTATGTATGACGTGCTTATGGTTTTTAAAATAACTGACCTCTAACTTTTGCAGGAACGTAAATTTTTTGTATCCCGTACTTCTGGCTGCAGTGTGTATAGGTAATATGTATGTGATATATGTAGGTACTTATGTCTGTTCTTTTTTACCTGGGGCACGACAATATGTATTCGAAGCGGTGTCTGTAGTTACATCAAACACCGACTGCTGCCATCTTCGATTATCGTAACTGTTCCTAATTCCGGCGATCACAAACTGTGACGACAAATCAGATTTGCTGTATCCATTATCTTCAAATAAATTATATTGCAAATATTGTATCTCCCCTGTTGCACTTACTCCTGCCTGATTATAAAAATGTTTGGTTATGTTTAGTAACGAATTTATTTTCCTTATTCTTTATATTTTCAAATTTATATATTATATGTTACCTCAAATTCCACTTTACATGGCAATCGTTTTCCCATAACTCTGAGATTACTTTGTATACTTGTCACAAATCTAGATTGTCTATTCAACAGGTAAGTGACTAAACAGGACACCACAGTGACGTATGTATTCCTTGTTATTTTGAAACCATACGATCCTCCGCATCTTGGAATGATAAAATTAACTCTGGAATTTAAATACATTGTTATATAAATTGGTACTATAGATAAGGCGAGGTAGACCATATATAATGGTACAAGTCCTAGATTCAGACAATAGGTCGAGAATATAATATAGGAAATTACAATGCAAGATGAAATTTAAACAATTTTTTTACCTATTTTGGGTTATTCCAAGCACATCAGCAATAGCAGTTATGCTAAGATCAGACCATTGCGTCGAAGAATACACTTCAAGGCCATCATCATTTTGCCTACTAACACAAGACAGAGATTCCATAGGATAGTGGTACTGCCATTCAAAATTGAAATCCCCTTTAATAACCCTTTGGACGTTGAGTCCTCTATCTCGAGCCGGTACAGAAATAAATAGATTAATTCTACTTGGATCTTCTTTTTGAACATCGGAAATGTTTAATAATACTTTTCTATTATCCTTTCTATACTTCACTTTGACTAGTAAAGCAGCTCTATTTGCTAACTTTTCAGTTTCAGCAACTATCACTCCGATTGGTTGATCGTAATAATCAATTTTTGTTTCAACAAATACTTTTTCAGGCATTGATACGCCTACTACTCGTAAGGATTGGAAATTGTTGACTCCAGGGATATCTTTGGCAGAGAAAAAAGCCAAGACTCCGGGCATTTTCTGAAAAACAGTTTTAGACTCATTTACCAACCAAGATTAAATACAACATGTTATGTATGTATGAGTGTACATATGCGTGTGTATGTGTGTGCACTCCCACCGAACGAGTGAGACAATAAATCAGTGCGTGTCCAACTAGCGACCGTTTCACTTCTCCGTACCTAGTATTTAATACGACATAATATAATTAAACATTACAGTATTATTACAATGGCACAATGTAAAGAATTACAAACTGATAATTTAATTACTAATTAACTGTTGTAAGAATTATTTGTAGAAATATTACCAAAGCTGCTGAAGGATCAATATCTTCGACTTCACCAACACATATATCCGTTGTAACAAATGCACAATAAACCTCTCTGGGCTGTGTAGGTACATCATTAACATAGAAACATTCTCCTGAAGTTTGTATCAATGCTTCAACTTTTGGCAAGGGTTCCGTCATTGGCCACAATAATGGATTAGTATCATATTCCTGCTTGCTGCTAGATAATGGTCTGGATTTTCGGAAATCTCTAGCTCCAGATCGGTATGTAGGTTTTAATTGCGATTGAGGAATTAAAACTAAAAGTCCCTGAAAATGTTAATATTCTTCTATTACGACTCTAAAATAAAACCAATTTTATTTATGAATTTGAATTAATAAACACATAAATTATTGCTCTAATGAAAAATTTGGTTCTTACTTTATAAAATAATCCTAGAGCACATTTTTCTCTATATTCCGGTTTCAGATCGCCAGGTATTACTTCAGTATTCAGTTCGCTTTTCAAAATTTCTAACGCATCTTGCAGAGTTTCATTTGTAAATAAATTCTTGTGTACTAAAAAGTTTTCTGTTTTCTCGGCATGTACAAACGTTCCAGAAATTCCACCCATCACTATTCGAGCAGATAAAACTGTTTGGTGATCATGTGAATCAAATTCATAGAGAAATCCTGCGTTTACTTGAGCATGCGCATTTTGAGATCTTGGCATGATCTGTTAAAAAGTTTAAATTAATTAATATCTCATTTTATTATTGAACACCTAAAGTATTGAAAATTCACATTCGGAAAACTTACTTTAAATGACACGAATCGATACCGTTGTGAAAGCGGTGGTACTTTTACTAAGGTCATTACCCTGCCAGTCATATCCAAAGATAAAAATTTCTCTGGAGTTACTTCCACCGTTTGGGTAACACTCACTGAAAGCATTTATATGTTTATTTAAGTTTACTAGAATACCTTTCAGATAACAGCTAATAAATATTATTGAATAGTAATGAGGGAGAAAAAAAAACAAAACAACAGCTCGGCTATTAAATAAATTATCCAATAAAAATATTATAAAAAATGTACTTAATACAAACCTATAGTCAAACTGGCTCCAATGGTTTCTAATAGCAAGAAAACGTCCGAAGAAAATCTTGGATCTCTATGTTTTGTTAATAGATTACCAGCGATTGAACCAATCTAAGAAGAAAATTGTAATAAATTACTTTATCATGTAAGAAAGATTTAAAATAATGTTTCTATTTACAAAAATGTCATATTTAAAGAGTAACTTACATTTCTGACTGGTATATGCGCAACTAAATCTAAGTGATCATAAAGAAGCCTCAAGTAAGAAAATTCTTCACGCTCCTTAGCTATTGTTTTAAAGATCGTCATTAAATCAGTCAAAGTAGTACCAGCACCAATAACTAAATTCTGATCGATAAAGTATCCCGTTAACTCTTTTACTGGACTTATGTCTATTAAAATGTTTGGATATTCAAAGATTGGTACAGCTCCTGAAATCACATCACAACTTATTAAATTGCCTTTGTTGAATAAGCATAAAAAGTATTATCCTCCATTGTTTTCTTCATAAAGTTTACTAAATTTCGAAATTCCAACTATCACTATTTTGGTTAAATTCTTCTTTACATGTTTTGTTAAGATTACCTTTTGAAGTATTTCCATTGACGAGCATGTATGATTTAGTTCCTTCCTTGCTAAATATGTTAAATATATCCTTTACATCGTTTACTCTGTACCAAATTCGATCATCTTTTAGATGTATTTTCTTTACGACAGACTTCGTATCTTCTTTATGGACAATACACCAGTCTTTTTCTTTACAACTATTCGAACACTTGCCATTTACTTTGCATAGTTTCAAATCTTCAATATCTCCAATTTTTGGTTTAGGAGCATCTTTAGCGTAGCTCTTGAATGCGTCCAAAATTGGTCTATATCCAGTGCATCGACAAGTGTTACTCCCAAAAGAGTTCTCTATTTCGTATTGGGTAAGATTGTAATTATTGGATTCTAATAAGCTGAAAGATAAATATGATGATAAAGACATATCCGTCTTTCATATTGGCCTAATTTTAGGGAACCCGCCTACCCAGCGTAGTGACTATGGGCAAATATTCCTCATGGCAGTCTTGTGGCGTGCCCTGGGGGAGGCCTACGTCCAGCAGTGGACTGCAATAGGCTGATGATGAGGACTAAGCTATCTGATTCGTTTATGATAATAATCTACGTTATTAGATTTATTGCAATTCGGTGCTGATTGTGAATTAAAATTTTATTGAAATATATTGATAGTTTATAATTTTAATATATTATTTTATTTCCGATCCACAAACATATAATATTATAAAATTAATTTAAATTGATAACTAAATGATAAATACTAAATTACATTACCACCATGAAATTACTAAAACAAAAAATATGGTGAAATACAAAATACCTGCTAAAGTTTAGGTTATTTTCTTATAGGTATGTGTGTGGACCTGAAATAAATTAGTTTATTATTATAAACACCGCATACGGAGAATTTACAGCTATATCCTTATTATTAGGCATTTCTAAAAATATGATTACAATTTGTACCTGTACATAGACATAACCCAAGCAGGGCTGCAGTATCCGCATTGCGTTCCGTTATACTCCGCGAGGGTTTTCTGCAATGAATGGTATCCTGTACGTCGGTCACCAAGGCCCTCTATTGTAGTTATATCCCAGTCTTGACAAGATGTAATTGATACAAGACACTAAAAAAGGTAAAGGATTGTAAATATTTTCAAAGTGAGAAATAAGAAAAAATATTACTATGCCGCTCGACTACTATGGTAGCAAATTAATAAATATGTATTGAAAAACTTTACCACATGCTTACTCAGTAAGTATGGTCTCTAAGATCTGGTGTCGTGACAATGATGTTGTCGGCCATTGCATCACTTTGAAAGCTTGCGCCGACCCCAAATTAATGGGAACAAGGCAGAAAGAAGAAGTAGAATTAGAGGAAGAGGAAGGAAGTGTTGAGTAGAGTATGTGAAAGATATGCCTACGTGTACTAGAAGTTATTGACGGATGTGTGAACAAGAATGATGAAAAGGGAAATAGAAAATGGAACTTTACGTTACCAATGGTATGATCACAATAATCGTACTCACAGAGTTGACAGCAAAAACCCTTTTATGCCCATCGTGGTCGACTTTACTGATAGACACCATACAGCAGCCGCAACCTCCCTCTTTGCACATGTATTTGGTGCCAGGTAACTGCAGGGTGTTCCTTACATAATCATTTAGTGATACATCTGAGTCTACTTCTGATCCCACTGGAATATTACAAAGGGCTTTACCTACAGTTATGACATTACAGTTATGGTAACAACAGCTAATCGGCATATTGTAACGTATAGATAATCTGTGGTGATTGATTGATGATTGATTGATTGATTGATGATTGAGATGATTATTTTTGCATATTTTTAGCGGTGGAGTGGAGGATCTGCAAGTGCTCCTTTAGTTGTAAATGTCGCCTTCTTCTTTATTAAGCTTTAATCTAGGGCACTCTGGGATAAAAATATTGGACATGCATGGATTTTTTTAGAAAGTCGGATATAATTATGGCATTTGTTTAAAAACTGTAATGGTTACTTACCCGAGCACTTTTCCCCGTTAACTTTGAATTCTATTCTATCCATGATGATAATATTTTCATTACTGCACTGCTTCTAAGCAAAGCCAGAGTGAAAAGTGTAAACAAAGGAGAATTTTCTTTACCAAGTTAGTATTGTAGCGACTAGCTTAAACAGATATCCAATGTTAACTGTCAATAATTACAGACTATTTTTTAATAATTCACTGTATGAATTAACTTATTTTAGATAATTTTCCGCAAATTATTTAGTATCCTGATGTTAAACAAAATAGATTTTAATTAACATTTATAGATGTCTTAGCATGTGTGTAAATTACAGTTTAAAATCGAGGAGTGGAATAGGTATAACTATACTCGGAAGTAAAATGGGAATACCCGTTCTCAGACAAAAATAAGAGAATGATTAAGACCAAACGCCTATTTGAAACTTCCCGTGACCAGAAGGCTGGCCTGTTTTTTGGACAAAAAATTAGCATTGCCATTCAACGTGGCAATGCTGCCAGCCTCCTGGGCACCCTCCCGGTAGATGGCAACTTTATACATACATTTAATTTTCTGTAGTAGGTTTAAGTTATTTTATCTTAAATGTATATTGTGATTCCTCAAATAAACTTTATTCTCAGACCGAGGGCATTTATTTATGGGTAGATATTTTGACTATGTACTATGATGTTTATGGATAGATATTTAATCTTATTCCTCTATGGTACTAGCAAACACAGCTTGATAACGCCACCCACGAGATGGACGGATTACCTAGTCAGTATTGTTGTTATCTGTGGACTGCTGGTTGCAGGCCGCTTTTAATCAGTCGCAGTGGAGGTCACTGGGACTGGCCTATGTCTAGAAGTAGACATCTAATGGCTGGAATGATGAAGCGAAGTACGCTTTCTTTACAGAATCGTTAGAAAAGCAAGAAGGGTAGAAAAAAATGGAAACAGGGCAGGATAATGATGATGAAGACATTCCATAAAGTTGGTTGGTTTCACCAAATATATTCTTTATATCCTTAAGTCTTATAGCCGCGTGGTGCCGGCAGAGTAGAATTCGTATTTCGTCGAGGCGATTAAGGGTTCCCGGAAGATGGGCAACAGCGCCTCCCGTGACAACATAGTCCAAAATACAAACTGCGGTCACCAAACCGTCTGCCCAGCGTGGTGACTGGGCAAATACCCCTCATGGCAGTCTTGTGGCGTGCCCTGGGGGAGGCCTACGTCCAGCAGTGGACTGCAATAGGTTGATGATGATGATGATGATCCTCAAATCTACCCAAGTTTATAAAGCGACCTAATCTGTGTAACAAAAATGTTATTGTATGAAACATATAATCTAGTTAATTTGTATTTTCCTGTAATTACAAAAATTAGGTAGTATTCGGTAGTTACAGGGAATGACTAGAATTACTTATGTAATAAAACCAATCTTCATTCATTATATTTAATTTTATGTAAGTACATATTACATGAAACATATTAATTTGAATTTGCATTCCCTGTATTTGAATTTTGTAAACTGCATTACATGTACACGACAAGTTATAAGTGCATGAAATGTTTATTGCGATTATTTCTAATTAAGAAATTATAAAATGGGGTAGCCACAACTGCATTATTAATCGTAAAGAAGACCCCACGTTTACCAAACCGGGGACTGATATAAATGACCAGTCACAACTTGCTAGCTTATTCTCTGAGAGAAGGGCCGACGTCCTTAGTCAACTCTTACAATATGCACGGAAGAAGATGCAGCTGATATATTCCAGTGAAGTCCTACATCAAAACCACGCATCAGTAGACGTCTTCAAATAAATGTATTGTGTATTTATACTAGTATATCTGTATGTAGCTTGTTAGGTCTCAAAGCGCAGGATTCCCGGAGACTTTATTAGTTCGCGATAGACACTAACTCTGTACTATATCAAAGAGATAGCTTGATACAGATGTACCAATTATCGGCTTGAGGTACACTTAGCTCATAATATTCTTATAGAACAACTAAAAACACAATGCAATGTCGATTTACACTTTTTTTGCGGTATTTAGCTTCCGTGATTGAAACGATTCAGATCAGTATATTACGCTAACAATCCTTTGTTAAAGGTCACAAATAGATAATGCTAGTTTCTTGAACGCTAATCAACAGCTGTTGTCGATTCTATAAAAGTTTTTCTTTCGCAATTTGATTTTGTTTTCTTCTCTTTTCGTCATAATTTATTTCCTCTAAAAGTAAATTATGACGTTTATAAGGTATTTTAAAATACTATTTAACTCTGAGCATTTTTCAGCATGTTTTTTACAGGCGTTATATGTATTATCCTTTTACTCATTCTCATTTTTTTTCTTATCTATTCTAGTCACTTCATAAATTTGCCACATTATTCGCATTTAGGTAACATTAAAACTTTTACATTAAATATTAAACTTTATGTAACGCTTAGGTAATATTGCAACTCTCACTATGACTCTACCTTTATGATCGTCTATCCATTCTGACGCAACGTGGGTGCGCCCGCGCCGATACGATACAAGGTGACGACTTTATACATCAGCCTATCACATAGATTGTGCTTAGAACTAAACTATAGGCTTTATTATACTGTGCTTTGATTCTTTTATTGTATTGAAAATCGTAGGACGCTCCATTACTTGGTTTTTAAAAATATTATTTAAACAGAAACTTTAATACAAGAGTTGTATTGACGGCCGATTGGTGAAGTTGGAAGAGGCTCTGCCTGCGACGACATAGGTCTCGGGTTTGATTCCCGGTAGGTGCATATGTCGTGGCCATATCGTAGAATTGATCATTTCATGAAATGGTCGAGCATTTCATGAAATAGTCGCATTTCATGAAAAGTTCAACTGTCTATTGGCCACATCATGATATGGTTTGGGCAGATCGATGATAAAAATCGTTTCTCGATATGGGCAACTAAACGCCCGATCATTTCATGAAGTGGTCAAGATTATTGATCATATCGTAAAATAGTTACATGAATCACCGGTAGAGGCGCTGCGCGCGTTTTATTTATGTGTGAAGATGGCGGAGTTTTCTTTTTAGGTTATAAAACAAATTAAAGAGAGTAGGGTGACTATGCAGAAGAAGTTCACGGATAGTGTATTATTGTATAATGTATATTAGACTTAATGGTGGTTTATAATAATATTGTTAAACAAAAACCTTAGATTACGATAGGTTAGGTTAGGTTAGACTATGACAAATGACGCACGAGCCGAGCGAGCGGAGCGAGCGTGCCCAGGCAGCGTCCGGCGATGTGCCAGATGCGAATCGCTTTTGTAAAGTCTTTTATGTTTTTAAATATTATATTGTGAAAATATCACATAAATAATAGCAAAAAAAATCATACCATCATACCTTATGGTATACTTATATACGAGGGCTGTTTGATAAGTCCTTTTAAAAAGTAAAAAAAAAATATTTTTTTTAAACAATTTACATTTATTTCTCAACATAGTCTCCTTTGAGGGCCAAACACTTGTTCCAGCGAGTTTCAATTTTTTATCCCCTCCAAAAAATACGTTTTGTCGAGGTCTTCAAAATAGGCGTTTACACCAGCGATGCAGTCCTCATTTGTCAAAAATTTTTGCCCTCCAAGCCATCTTTTCAGATTTTGGAATAGATAATAATCGCACGGAGCTAGATCCGGCGAATACGGAGCATGCGGAACCAGTTCGAAGCCCAACTCGTGGATTTTGCCATTGCAATAGTTGACGTGTGCACTGGGGCATTGTCTTGATGAAAGAGGACTTTCTTGGGGGACAATTTTGGTCGTTTTTCCAACAATTCGGCATTAAAACGGTCCAATAACTCTGCGTAATAACGGCCAGTGATAGTCTTTCCCTTTTCCAAGTAATCAATCATAATGATTCCTTCGCCATCCCAGAAGACTGTCGCCATGACCTTTCCAGCCGACAAAACAGTCTTGGCCTTCTTTGGGGCACGTTCACCAGTCGCCATCCATTGTTTTGATTGCTGTTTTGATTCAGGTGTATAATGATGGACCCAAGTTTCGTCCACAGTGACAAATCGACTCAAAAATTCCGAGGATTACGCTTCATCATATCCAAACACAGTTTTGAAATTCGCTTTCTTTCGTGTTTTTGTTCGATTGTCAACAAACGTGGCACCCATCGTGCAGACAGCTTTGTCATACCCAAATCTTCATGCAGGATTTTATGTACTCGCTCAGTGGAGATGCCTGTGTTCTCAGCTATTTCACGCACCTTCACTCGGCGGTCGTCGAGTACAATATTATGGACTTCTTCAACAACATCCTCAGTAGTGACTTCGATTGGGCGACCAGAGCGTGGAGCATCAGATGTGCTTGACCGACCACGTTTAAAATCATTTATCCAGTTATAAACAGTCTGCAACGTTGGTGCGTTAGTGCCATGAACAGAATCAAGTTCAGTTTTTATTGTGGCAGCACTGCAACCCTTCATAAAAAAATGTTTTATAACGGCACGAAATTCAGTTTTTTCCATAGTTGTTGAATATTTACGAGTGATCACAGTTAAACAATGGTTATACTGACAAAAACTTGTTTTTTTTTGCTGAATTTTTGACAGTCTTCATTTGAAAGATTGTGCCTGCCAGTGTTAACGCCATTTACCAGAAAAAAGGTTTTACAAATAGTTTTTAAAAGGACTTATCAAACAGCCCTCGTATGGTGTACGGTATATATTATTTATATAAGCTCTTACCACATTCGGATTTTATGGACACCCTGTTAATACGATTTGGCCAAACGTGGATGACAAAATCGTGAAATGTAGACGATTTAACGATCTGGTCAAATTGAATTGGCCACTTCATGAAATGCGACCACTTCATGAAATGCTCGACCATTTCATGAAATGATCAATTTTACAATATGGCCACGACACATACATTGAATGATGAATATCGATGTATGTTTCCAAGTCATGGATGTTTCTATATTTATCTATGTATTTATATACCGTTGCTTACTACCCACAATCCAAGACCTTAGGAACTTACTGTGGGACTAGATTAATGTGTTTATATTTATGAAAAAAGAAAATGTTACGTGTAGCATAACGAAAAGAATGGATAACTAATACAACGTCCGGAACAAAACCTTTAAAAAACCCCCGCCGAACCCCAAAAAAGGGTTCAGTCCATATCTGTGCGGAACGTTCATTAATATTGCGTTTATCGCGCTTTCATTTAAATACCTGCGTCTTGTAAGAAGCGCCAGTACAGGAGCAAGTAAGTTATGGAATTCCCTTTAAAAAATATATATATATCCTTATACTTAGGTCTTATTAATAAGATGATGACATCCAATTCCGAGCGTAGGTACTTTAAAGTTTAAACACAAATTGTAATTTTACATTTAGAAGTCAAGTTGGTCCGACTCTAATCCACTTTTATAAATATTTAATATTTGGCGTATGTTCGTAGCTTTCTAAGTTTAGATTTATATAAAGTTTGATTTACGATTAAGAATGTTATTATATAGTACCTACATTTTTGTCATTTGACATTTTGTCAGTTTAAAACAATCGCACAAAACTCGGTTTATGATGACATCGTGAACAAGTTAGACTTTTTTAAATTTAAAAATGTCTAAGGGTTCTACTAGTGTAAGGCTAAGGATTTTTGTAATAATAAGATTACTTTACAAAATAAGTCTGCGTTCGGCACAGATCCAATAATTATACTTTCTTACTCCCATACCTCGTTCCATAATAAAGTTTGAACTGAACATAATATTAAATAGCTTTTAACATTCCTGCGAGCTATCTTAATGTTTCTCCGAGACATTTATATTTCGTCCAAAACGTGTCCACTGTCCAGTGTTTACGTTTGCTTTATCGCGTTTTTTCTTTAATTTTAGGGATCCGCAGATGTTTTTTGGGGCAGGTTAAAATACCTGCCCCATCATTGAATCTTTTAAATCATATTATCCAAACTATGTTATTACTTAATGTGAGAGTTTGTAATAATTTGATGTTTGTTAGTCTTTCACACAAAAACTACTGAACGAATTTTATTGTAACTTGGCAGTTGTGTAGCTTATACATCGAACAACACATACATCCCAACTAATATTATAAATGCGAAAGTAACTCTGTCTGTCTGTCTGTCTGTCTGTTACGCTTTCCCGCTTAAACCTCGCAACCGATTTTGATGAAATTTGGTACAGACAATCTTTAGACCCTGAGACAGAACATAGGCTACTTTTTATTTCGAAAAAAAGGGATGAAGGGGTTGAAATAGAGGTTGAAAGTTTGTATGGGATTTCTTAATTTTAAAAGATAAAACCATGAAACTTTATATTTAAGCACTTGATAAGAAATCATTAAACATTTGTTCTAGCATTTTTGAAATTTCGACCAGCTAAGGGGTGAAATAAGGGTTGAAAGTTAGTATGCAAGTTCGTTATACATATATAAAGTTTGTAAGTATGGATGGATGGATAGATGGATGTTTGTTACTCTTTCATGTAAAATCGGCTGGAGCGATTTTAATAAAATTTGGTATGGAGTTAGCTGATACCCTGGATTAACACATAGGCTACTTTTTATCCCGGGAAAATATTTTTATCCTGGATAATTCGACATTTTGTTCTTTTCTGCAGTCCACGTGGACGAAGTCGCGGGCGTCCACTATATATTAATATTATAAAGCTGAAGAGTTTGTTTGTTTGTTTGTTTGTTTGAACGCGCTAATCTCAGGAACCACTGGTCTGATTTGAAAAATTCTTTCAGTGTTAGATAGCCCATTTACCAAGGAAGGCTACAGTCTATACAACAACCTGCCCGGCTTCGCACGGGTACAACGCCCCCTCACGCGGACGAATTATTAATAAAGAAAATGGAAAAAATTCTTCACCCGAATGGGAATCGATAATAATATATAAACGCGAAAGTTTGTGAGTATGGCTGGATGTTTGTTACTCTTCCGCGTAAAAACGGTTGGAGCGATTTAAATTAAATTTTGTATGGAGTTAGCTGACACCCTGGATTTTTGTTTTTATTAATTAAACCGGTAAAAAATATTTTCCCAGGTGATTTCAACATTTTTATTTTTCTGCAGTCCACGCGGACGAAGTCGCGGGCGTCCACTAGTAAGTTATAAAGTTAAATAGGAAAGTCGTGGGCGGCTGCTAGTCTCTTATGTAAAAAATAATCAAATTATTTAATGTGGACAAAAATATTGAAATCTACCAATCATTATCGTTGATTCATTATGACAATGAATTTGATTGGTGGATATTAAATGCATCCATAGGCACGTAGCATAGTGTAAGGCCCTTAGAATGGGAAAGCCCAGTAGAGGAAAATACGATTGTATTTAATCTATATTTTTACTATAAAAAAAGTGCATTGATGCCGAATTAGATCTAAAAAAAAATACAGGTTAAAAATAGCATATTTGAAATTTATATTATAATGTATTTATCAAACGATATATATTTTTTTATATAGATGTACGGAACCCCGCTGAAACCAGTTAATGTCACCTCGGGCCGGTTTATAGTAACCAGAGTAATTTGTGTAGACCCGCCTTAAGTACTGTGCACGAAGTCTATACAAAAAGGAGGTTGCATAACAATATTTGTTCGGAAATTATTCAAATCGTTGTGGTTTGGTGGAAAACAAATGTTAGCTAGTGATTTGTTAATACTGCGCTTCGCAGGCTCAATTAATAATCAATTTCTACTACGAAGGCATCGAACTTTTCAATGATTCTATTAACCTCGTAAAAAAAAAATCATAGACGAGTATCGGCGAATATTGGCTTGCTCATTTGTAGAGGAATATCCAACTTCTAAACTTTTTCTCGATAATGCAGTATAAACTCTTGAATACACACTCTCAGAATTGTGGAAGCATGACGACTTATAAGGTAGTTTCACTTCCTCAATGAAAATAAAATAATCCTGCTGGCCCCATTATGCTTTGCAGCCAATGGTTAAATTTAGGTTCATGTCGTTAAATATGCTAATTCGTGGTTTAACTAATTCAAGATTTACACATTTGCCGCAAGTATATAATAACCCTACTCTTTGGTGACGGAGTATTATTTATTTAAATTACACGAGCAGTACAATACAATGTATTACTTTACAACAGTTTTGATTTTTTAGCATCTCCTCTCTGTCCTTCCTTCACGATACTCCGTGTTTTAAGTCAACCCTTTTAGTTGTATATCGCCGGTGATAAGTCTGTTATAAAGTGGTAATTAATTGTACATAAGTGAGTTTTATTTGATTGAGCGATGCTCATCATTAGGTTGACTTTAATGAAGTCGGTCTTTTAGGATTGTTATGATATTTTTGTAAATATGTTAACTTACTAGCAGCTGTCTGCGACTTCATCCGTAACTTATAAGTTACATAACAGCAGATTTTCATCCGTTCGTTAGTTTTTGCGTGAAACATAAATATGTAGTATCATTATTATATATACGTACATAATATAATAATTGTTATTATAAATCTATTGAGCATCAAAAAGTTCTTGCTTCTCCCTCTGTCTTAGGTATAGGTGACAATGGTGAGCAGGACATCAAACTAGCATTTTTCTTTCTTACGTAAAGTTAACTATACCTACGTCTCACGCAGCGTCTATGTTTACACATTTTATGAGATACTCAGCCTTGTATCATGCGTTGATAAATCTTAATACTTGTTAGGAGATTTCAGTTAATTTTTGGTAAAAAAGTATCGACCTAGGACGTCTCGGAAATATATCCTATTGGAATCATAACCAGTTTTTGCCCTAAAAGCGACGATAGGCTCACCCCTTAACAAGTGAACTTAAAACGTGTGCCTACCTATACTATGTGCGTGTACCTATTATTTTGCTTAGGTTTTGTTTAGGATATCGGAATATGAACTAATTTCTTTCGTAATAGGTATTTATGTATGTATGTATGCCGTTGATTATTGATTTGTTTGTTATTTGTTGTGAATTTTCATTTTCCTAGGTTGTTGCGGATCGGTTGCTTTGCCTATTTATAGTCTGAGAATTTCATTTATTTTCTGTTATACCTACCTTCTATTTTTTATGTACAGGTCACTATAAATATTATATTCTCACTAGTTTTACACACAATACTATGTTTAGTCTTGTTATCTTGAAATCTATCGACATTTTATTGGGCGTTTTTTATACATTTAACCTAAAGTATCAAGATATTTTAATCCCGTATTTCAAGACCACCTAAACCGCTATACGGACGTGTTCGGCTTGCAAACTGCTATTCTGTTCTGTATAGTATTATCTGTGGCTCTGTACTGAAGCGGTGTGTTATTGTTATATAATTTGTCGGAGACATTTACGACTGTGCGCCACCCATCGCTTGTAGTTACTTGTGTTTCGTATTATATAGGTACAAATTGAGTTTATATTGTATAGACAGTTGGGTACAAATTGGGTTCATATTGTACAATTGGATATTTATTGCGAGTACTTACGAAAAATAGAGTAATTCTTCGTTATAAGTTATTATTTTACCCTCTTGTCATACTTAATAGTTTTTCTTTTAATTTCTAAATCATGCAGTGAAAACAGTGGAGGTTTTATTCTTACTCTTGTCCTTAAAAACACATGTACAAAATGATGATTAACGAAGATAATGTAAAAAGGCAAGCTTGTTTCTAACTGAAATTTCTTCCAGCAAATCAGTTATTATTAAGTAATCAGCAAACATAATGGGGCAAATATTTCACCACTGATTAAAATATATGAGCTTTAGGTACATCTCAGCCCAGTGTCCGCTAAAGACTAGAAATCCGCTTTGGGACTATAAATCGCATACTTACCTATTTACTTTCCTAAATAGTGTAGAGAATTCCTAACTCGGGAATGTTCATGCCATGTTGAAAAACAAACATGTGATTTCTAGTCTCAAACTTTGGGAATAGTTTTTTTGAGTGGGCAAATTTCGTTTCGCTTATCGATACCCACTTTGTTACTTCCTGTATAACTTCCACGTTTCATCAAAATCCATTTGTAGGAAGTATTTATTATACAGGGTGATTTTTGGTCGTCAACGTTCCCGAAAACTACGGAATCTCCTCGTCATCACGATCATTTTTCTCCATGGAAGCATACCTGGGAAGTGTCTGGTTTCCAAAATATTAGGGTCCAAAGTTGAGTAAATAGACTGCATTTTTCTGCATAAATGCACATAGACGCGCGTAGCAAGATTTTTTCACGAGAAATAATTAATATCTGTCTAAAAGAAAACTAACATAAACACTAGACACTTATAATTTTCGCCAGATCAAGTAATTAAAAAAAAAATGTTTTTTTTTTGTTCCCAGCATTTTTTTTGGCATAAACTTACTTTATTTGATGTATAGAGTACGTACCCTTCGTTAAAGGTGGCCACAAAAAAACATCCTGTAGTATTATTTCGGTGTAGGGTAGGTACATATTGGCTGCTTATTACAAACGTCAGTGTGGTTTATTTAGTAGCAGTATTGTATTGACGGTACCTATCGTACTTTCATCGCACGTTTGCTAATGCACGCACGGAGGTGGGGCCGTCAAGTTGGAATATTCTGATCTGTTACCCTATTCTGTCCCCCCTGGGTGACAGGCCGGAAAAAATTGGAAAAAGATTTATTTGTCCCACTTTTCATACTAATAGCGTCTCTCAAAATACGTTTACTTACTCTTAAAATACATGGATATCGGCTATCTCAAGTATGTTATAAATTCGAAGATAATCTTTTTAAGTTTTTCTATTCATACCTTGGATTAATTATTATTCCTAAGGTTTCTAAATTAGGTACTTATAATTTTAATCTTACCATATTCTACAAAATAAATTATATGGGACGATTTATTTTATAACAACTACATATTAGCTTTAATTAACTATAGCTTTCTTAAGTTGTTCTCCCGTTCCCTTAGCGTTCCCATTTACTTATCATGGAACATAAATGCCTAACTTAAAGCTTCTAATTTTACATTTACTGTTAGGTATTTTAATATTATTTTGGTACGCAATTTTGACTTTGCACTAGCATCAATTTTCTTCGATTATGAAATTCATATCTCTTACAGAGAGTTAGGTAGGTAGGTGCAAAAAATATTTCCAAAACTTGGCTCTCCCACCGTGCACTCATAAAATTGATATTCAGTAGCGGTTATGTATGAAACTTTGATGGCAGATGCCGTGGCAGTGATTCCGATTGGTTCCGTACGTGCCGGTGACGGGGGGTTTTCCCGAATTTTATCGGAACCCTAATTTCGTACGACTTCGGTTTATGCGGTAAGACAGGCGTAATATTGTATTGAAATATTAATGTGATGTATTTTGCTGTATTGAAGATATTATACACTGTGTGAGTGTAATGCTTCTAGGTCGGCCTGTACTTGAGGAATATTTTTTTATTACACTGTGTATTTATCAGACTAACCCTAAGTGTGCCTATACGGCATGGCAAACGTGACAGTATCTAGTGTTAGTAACTTAAAATCTAACATGCACATGTCTATGGTTAGTACACCAAATAACAACTTGTACTTAGCTGAGGACGCGTTGAGTGAAACCGCTGAGATTATATATCCTACACAATGTAAGTATGGTCGATGAATAGCGGATCTTCACATGAGAAAGAAGGGTAGTCTAGAATTTCTCCACAATAACTGTAAAAATAAAAAGGTGATTTCAAGTCGCAAATTTCGTGGACAGATTCTCTATAATGAGCTATTCTCATAGCGTTTAACTTAATACATGTACTCCTTTTGTTACACTCTGTATATAAATATTGGAGTCTGCCCGCACTGATCATACTATACCTATGTTTCATGATCTTGCCCATATCCCACAAATTATATGTAGGTATAGCTACGTTTCTGAGGTATCCATTTATCGTCGACTCGACCTACCTAATTAACTTCAAGTAGGTACAGTTAACAGAAAAATCTACTAGTGGCCCGCCCTCGCTTCGCTTCGGTACATATCAATACATAGATACAACTGTAGGTACATAAATTTGGAACTCCCGTTGGTCCCCTTCCGTGGGAATTTCGGGAAATCCGTTCTTAGAGCTTCCTTGTAGCCCTAATCCGATTTCAGCTTCGTATAAATAGCTGTTTTCGTAAAAAAATTAAATTCCCGTAACTCCCCTTCCCATAGGAATTTCGTTTCTTAGTGCTCCCTCGCAGATGTTATATTCTAGTTGTCGTATAGGTCGGGAAATCCGTTTGAATTTTCGGGAAATCCGTTTTTAGTCCTTCCTCGTTGTCCCCAATGTTATCGATTTCAGTCATATGTATACGTAAAAATTATGAATTTTAGTCCCCTTCCCGTTTGGTCGGCTCGACCATATGTATAGCGGTTTTCGTATATTAACTTCGTGGGAATATCGGGAAATTCTTATAGGTACAGGTTAACAGAAAAATAGTGTTTGAGATTTATAATATTAGTATAGATTGTACTAGTAGCCGCCCATGACTTTGTCTACGTAAAGTGGGATTACGTATCAGCATTCCACCCGTGCGAAGCCGGAGCGGGGTACTAGTTATACAAATAAACCTTCCTCTCACGATATCTATAAAATATACCACATCATAATGCGTTGGATGTACCTATAGGTTTCGAAACCGACTTAAAGACTAATTTTCTTTTATATGTAGTTTTCTTTGAAGCAATATTGTTTTATTGATTGATAAAAAAACATTTGATAAATAAGTAAACATTGAGTCAACGACGTGATTTTAAAAATACAATTTAAGACTTTTAGAACCAACCAAGATATCTAAATAATAACATTGATTGTATAGATTTGTTTTATTTCTAACACTTTTTATGTTAACTGTACTAAAAGTGGTACATAAACAATGGATTTTTGGTTAAAATTACGAGTGGTCCGAGTCGCGTGACAAAATAAATAAATAAAAATTAATCAGTCAACTCGGACCGCGGTCCGAGATAAGCAGCGGTCCGAGTCGCCTGATACCTCAGAATTTTTGTCATTTACGCAGATAATTCCGCGGGTCTGCACATGTCTCTATAATGAAGTTATAATTAAGTTATCAAAACGCCATAAAGGGGGTTGAACTATACGCAACGCCGCAGAACAGCGCTAAGTAATTATCAATAGTGGTTTGTATTAATAGCAGCATTAAACTCGAGTGCGCTACTCGGCTACATGTAAAATGTACAACTTAAAAGATGTAACGTTATTCCCGCCCCCTTATTGCCTAACTAGCAAAAGCAAAGCGATAGCTAAAATTATACAAAATCTCTGATTGCTTGTCAAATTCGTATCACGTAAAATTAATTTCAAAGGAACTTTGACAGTTTAAGGCGAATATTCTACAATTTTTGCTATCGCATCGCTTCGGCTTTGCTATTGCAAATTAGATAATCAGGGGGCTGATCGAAATTCTATATGTCACCGACACGTGGCTGCCAGTCCGCCGGAGCGGAGCGGAGAAACGGATAGTTATAGTAGAACTAAGTAGTAGGATTTCAGGACTGGAGCCTAGCCACTGTTTCATATAATCCTATTGGTTGAAATTTCTCCGTTTCCTCTTAGACAAAGTAATATTACTCGTATTTCTTAATCAAAATTGTGACCAACACATTTAGTCTAGAATGGCTTTTTATAGGAGGAAAAGTTTTGATAACAACTTACTGTCTATGATAAAAATTTATGTGTACAATAAAGAATACTAAAGAACTTTGCGAGCTCTGCTATGTCACTCTTTAATTTTTTGATTATTTAGCTTCATCCTTCAGGTTAGTTACGATGATCTTCAAAAGCGTGATTGTTTATATTATGGTATTCTCAAAATTTAGCCAGTATAAACACAAACCATTGGCAGTAGCTTTTTACACTCCATTGTATCTGCTTGTATCTTAATTATACATGTTTAAACACGAACATAACCTTTGTTAAAGCAAGAAAAAATTTGGACACAAAACCTCTACCGCTCGAAAGCAATCGGTCGACTAGTACGCTACATAGATCTAAGCCCGTCAGATGATCGCAATTCGATTACTGCGTAATTTCGGCGCGTGCCGTTAAAATTTATCTAGTGGCTGTTCATCCAATAATCGAATTAATGTTGTCGAGTTATCGATTTTCGTTGCAACCTCGAACGCTCGGATAAAATGGGCTGGGTAATACCATAGATTTAATAGTAACATAGAAGAATAATCTTAATTCTTTATGATAATACTATGTACTTTGGTTTAGTGATTGCATTATGACCAAATTACTCGTCCACTAGTATGGATGGAGAATTCCTAAACAATTCAATAAAGAAATAAATATAAATAATATCATACAATCTTGAAAAATAAACATGTGATTTCGAGTCTCAAATTTTGGAAATAGGTTCTCTATAGTGGGCTATTTACATAGCTTTTCGCTTAACATACCCTTTCTGTTACATCCTGTATAGTTGGAAGTATGAAGAAGGACATATTAAGCCGGATACTCATTAGCGAACTGTAACCGTAACATTTGTACGCTCGTGTATCGTTTGTTGCAGGCTCGCGAACCACGTATACACTATGATGCAAACTCGATGCAAACCGCACGCGTACCGCTCGCAGCAGGTACGCTCATGAAGTCGCGGGCCACAGCTAATACCTAATAAATATTTGTAGTATATAGCAAAAGTAGGTGAAAAGTGAGTGTGTAGTTTGCACACTTCTGTTCAACCTCTTTGGGGGATAATGGGCATGACTGTACCTATATGTACATCTACCTATGTAGGATACTCGTGTGAATATCTTTAAATTATAATTTGCTGACAGATATAGGTAAAGTACAATGGTTATTGGAACTGTTTATAAATTAATCAGATATATCTGTCAAGTTAATAAACCCCACCAAACGAAACCAGAGTGTTGCCATCATGGACGAACTGCAAATAGGATATGCCGTGTAGAGTAGAGGGTGTAAAAAGGGGTATGTTAATCGAAATGCTACAAAAATAGCCTACTATGAAGAGATAAACGGGATTTTGAGACTAAAAATCACGTTTGTTTTTCAAGAATGCATAAACATTCTTGAGTTACTGTTGTATAGAAACTCTCCGTTTGGAAAAAGAAACAAGAGATTTTGAGTCTAAAAATTTGTAAATAGTAGGTCCCCTATATTCTTCTAATGCATCTTCTAATGCTTTATTATTCACAGTAAAGTTTTCACAAATAAATTCCTAGAATTTCGTTTAACATACCCCTTTCGTTATACCCTGTGTACTAATGTCGACCTGCAACCGGGATTATCTGTCCTGGGCAGCGCAGCACTGGGCTGCCTTTCCATCGGAGTTGCTACGGATGCGCACGATAGCCAACAATCGTATTTATTGGTCCACGATGTCAACGAATTTGATTGGTAGCCTGATATCCGTCACCTATGCAACTGCTATAGTAATTTTCATTGACAAACGCTGAAATGCCACCTCTTTTTTGCCCCTCATTCATGACTTATCATTTCATGATAATAAACCTCATGATTGCGTATTAATTGTTTATTTGTGCAACACGGCCATGACAAGATTATATAAATTAAAAGGCGTCATTTTAACACATTTCGGTCTTGTTAACATACCAATATAAGTATTATTTTTTACTAGCGACCCGACCCGACTTCGCACGGGTGCAATGCTAATACTATACATCCCATCAAAAACACAAATGTGAAATGAGAGTCAAGTTCAATATTATTCTTATTCGTTATTGCACATACACAAAAGAATATATAGCATTCAAGATAAAAGAAGAAATGCATGTACATTATGATAAATGCCTTGGTCATTGACTTCAACAACAAAAGAAGTGAGATCTCAATGGATGCCAAGTTCAATGGTCAGTGCTGAAATTTATTTATAGCAACATAAAATGTCATTTTTTCTAAGTATATTGTAGCCTAAGGTCTGACTTACATTAAAGTCAGCATAATTATTCGGACATAGGTATACCTACTTAGATTTTTCAACGCGAATGTATTTTTCAGCAGAAATAGGCTTAAGCTTAAATAAGCTTTTATAGTGTCAAACATTTTGTTGAATTTAAGAATATCAAATACGAGTACATGTATAGGTACACGGCTTTCAGTTGAATTTATTATGCTCTGTCTGCGCGTCATTTCAATATTTTTGTATTTTTTTCATGCTATTTGCAGTACGATCATCAGCTCAAAAATAAAATGTTATGTAATGGCAGCAGATCTAGATCTCTAGGTAGATAAAATGTAATACAATAGTATACGATATAGATAGATATATTATTCTCGATATATTATAGATATATTATTTTGTAGGCGATGGGCTGACCACCTGTCACTACTAACCGAACTTGTACATCTCAACTATACCCTCAAAATTGGTCAGAAGTGGCACCATGTGGTTCTATCGGCCCTTGGTGCTCTGCCTACCCCGTAAGGGATAAAGGCATGATTATATGTATATATGTATATTATTCTCGGCGGTTAGCCTATGTAGTCCCACTTGGTAACGTGTGCTGTGCTGATGCAGGGCTTCGAGAGTCGAGGCTAAGGAATTTAGGGGCGTTATGTCGGGCGATGAGCTAGCAACATGTCACTGATGTTGAACATCTGTGTCTATCTGAAAGGGTCTCCTTCGCGATTCTACAGTATTGGCTATCCTATTCTCTAGGAACACAGCCGTGTGTTTATGTAAACCTACCTAAAGGTACATAAATATTCTATAGACTGTGTGTACTTTTAAATGGGCGTTAAATATAAGCTGTTAGCATCAGAGAACCGTTCGTCACGTGTATAAGCGTGACGCAAGCAAGTGTCATCAAACGAATAAGATCAAATCATCAGTTTTCAATTACCGCATTTCCATGCCGACCATACTCGAGTCAGACTATAAAAAAACGCGTCCATATTGTAAAATAATTGAGTTAATCTATTACTGAGCCAGATAGGGGAGGAGGGGGTTGCGCCATCTGACTTATGTTTGATGTATTAAAAAGGGGAGAATGGGCATGAGTGAACTGCGATCGGAGATTAGCGCGTTTATTTAACTTTGATTAACTTGTGACGGTAGTGGGATGTTATTGATGTATTTTTCCGATTTTATAATGAGTTGGGGGAAAAATGTCTATGGCTCTGCCTATTTGTGTCTCGCTGGTTTTGGAATTATTAAAAGTAAAAAAAATAATGAAGATAATTCCAAATTCAAATAAGGAAAATATGTGATCTTCATTTGTTTATTTAGTTACCTTCACATCATCTCATACATTCATTTTGTAATATTAGGGTAGATACCTATCGATAATTTAATATTATACTAAATTACATACACGGCTATGTTCCTAAAAAACGGTACCCAGACAGATCACGAAAGAGATCCTACAGTACGTTAAGCGCAGCGGAGTCAGATGTAAATTATGAGTAAAGAATTTTAATTAAACAATAGTTATATATTCATACTTTTGACAATAATTCTCGTGTCAAAACAAACAAACTAGCATTTGTTTTTATCGTAGCTGTCAGGGTTTAGCGTGACAGAGAAAAAACCACTCCTAGGGCTGTCAAAATGTCATTTAAAATAAAGTTTGCAGTTAGTATAAAATCACGCGATCTATACCTAGTTTGGATACAGTTTTAATAGTGCGTCTAAGTTTGACAAGTTAATTCCAAATAGTTAAAAACTTTTCATTAGTAGAGAATGTTTTTAAATTATTTATTTTATCAGTAAAGAATATCATTACTATGCAGAGTCTACGAACCCCGTTAAGCGAAATGAAAATGCTATTTATGCTATTTCTAATAATGGCCAAATAGTCAAAGAGTAGGATGAACAGTTTAAGCTTGTGCAAAAAAAATAAGACTTGTAGTTTTAAATTTGTTTACAGGTTCTTTATAGTAAGTAGTCTCTCTAACTCGTATATTCGAAGTGTAATAAAAATTCGCATTTAACAATGCAGCACATTCAAATACATACCTAGGAAAATATTTAAACAAACCCAATTTTTGCTAAAGTTCAACCAATAAAAATCACCGATTATCATTTTAAATCAGCAATACACCCTTTTTTACCATACTGGCAACCCTAGCAAAAACATGAGGGTTATCTGGCAACACAGTACGGAACAATAAAACTGCAGAGGGTCTGATCAAATTATCCAATGATATAATGCACACGACTAGGGCACGTTTGACGTGTTGATCATTTTGTCACAGAGTCAAAATATCGGTGACTAACCTCTTAATAAAACTATATTTTACTCTATCTAGCAGGCTGACTAAGGTCGTCCATAGTTTATTTGATTGTATATTGAATTATATTGGGCTATATAATTTACTAGCAATCCGCCCCGGTTTCGCACGGGTGCAGTGCTGACACTATACATATAAACTTTCCTCGTGAATCACTCTATCTATTTAAAAAAACTGCACCTAAATCAGTTTCCTAGTTTGAAAGATCTAAGCATACATACATAGGGACGGACAGACAGCGGCAAGCGACTTTGTTTTATAATAATGTAGTGATAGGCAATGTACTTGTAGATATTTACATACACATATAGACACGGCTGTTTTCCCGAAATGGGCTATATAGTCTTGGGCTTATATGAAAGTGGAATGTTTTTTCACCATTTTTTACTATATGTAGTAGGTAACACCACGTTTGATGTTACCTTGTATTGTTTTTATTTAATTATAAGTATAAATAGGTGAAGTAAGCTGTGTAGATAGCATAAACACGTTTCACACATATTCGTTATCGTAAAACTGCCATTTTTATTTCACTTGTACGTAGATTGAGATACTGCTCGCGTATTGTGCTAGGGTCAAATTCCGCACCCCAGATGAGCGCTATGCGAATTAAATCATAAATTTATTTATGCCTTATTGATTGTGGGCTCAATACTTTGTTTATTTTTCTGTTTGGCTATTTCTAAAGGTTACCAATTTCATTAGTTGGTGGAACTAAGATTTTAAATGAAACCTATTTGATCAACACCGTAAGATCGTTGAAAAAAAAAGAGCATAGATAGAGTTTTATTAAAGAAAGATGAGAAAGCTAAAATGATATTTTAATATAAATGAGGAGGTAATTGGTAACTCATGATTATGTGTATTTAGATACGATTTATCTATGCTCCGTAGCAAACAGTTGATTACCAACTAGTTTTTCTCTTCCCGGGCATACTGTACAAGTCAGTAGAGGGACAAGAGGGTCTTGGTGTTTTGTAGGCGATGGGCTGACCACCTATCACTACTAACCGAACTTGTACATCTCAACTATACTCTCAAAATTGGTCAGAAGTGGCACCATGTAGTTCTATCGGCCCTCGGTGCTCTGCCTACCCCGTAAGGGATAAAGGCGTGATTATATGTATGTATGTTTTCCTGAATATATTTACATACATCTGTCCCCATTATGTTAAACGTTGCGGTGGGATCTCCTTAATGATCCTGAAATCCTGGCTTACCACGTTTCAGAAACACAAGCGTGTCTATATGTACTTATGTTTATTTAGGTAAGTTGATGACTCAAGGAGATGAATAAATCTTCGTATGCTTTTTTTTTAAAATCCTACAAGCGTAGTCGCTCTCCTTCCCTCAGAAATATACAAATAATAAAAGAAAATAGAAACAACTGTCAAAACCTATTAAACACGAGTACAATCTCACGAATCATTTACTCCCAATCTTTCAAACGAACCGTGAGAAATTCACTGTGTTAAAACGCACTGGGACCTGTTAATATCTATCGCCCCTACTCTAAATGCTTTGCAAGATGTTGCCCATTCATTGTACACTGTACTATTATAGTCTGTAACTGTACAGTCAAGTGCAAAACTCACTACACCAACGCATTACTGATTATGGGAATCACGCCTAGCCATCCAAATCTAAAACGACCTAAATTTCGATTCAGACTACATCGTAAAATCCTCTTTGAGAATATTTGTTTAGGGTATATAGTACATTATTTCGAAATTTTGCTGCAATTATCTCATTGTAAATCCAAAGATCGTAACCGACAATTTCAGCGTTTACTATTTTGTGATGAGTGGTTTAAGCAGAAGTTTGATATTGGTTTGTTCGGTATAATCAATATCAAGTGGCCGTTAACACTGTATATCCCCTGGGCTTAGGCAAACCCCAAAGCTTTGGATACAAAGTTATGAACGCGCACTTGTTAGCCAGGGGATTACAAAAACGTTATTGTTTTGCACGAGATACGAGAGGAGGGGAAGTTTTATGAGCTAATAAAAATGGGGGGAATCGGCACGGTGTGGTGTGTATGAATTTTACAATGTACCCATCTAAATGGTGTTGTGATAAATTTGATTGTTATTTTGCGGGGCCCATTGTTCGCGACTGTACTTTTCTGACAGTTTGACAGCAATAGGGTTGCATTTTAATTGTCATTTCATTTGGTAGTCTTGATGACCTAATCTTTTATGCCTTTCGATGCTTAAGTCCTTGACTTATGCGCAACTAGCAGTTCTGCTGGCTACCCAATATTGGAAACTACTGGAGGCGGTAAGTTCGATCCCAGTCACGGGTCTGTACCAATGAAATTATTTCAAGTATAGATTTTAATGTTGTAAAAATATCACTTAGCTCCGAAAGCACGCAAAACTGTTGGTCCTGCGCATGATCTCTCTCCGGTCGTGTCGGCATTCCGTCCCATCGGACTATGAGTGTGAGGGAAGAGTGTGTTTGCACACACACACTTGTGCACTATAATATCTCCTGTGTACCTGGCTAATCTCCGTAGAGATTGGTCGCCTTGGCCGACATACGGTCGGGAGATCTTATGGTATACTTAATTTTCAAATTTTTGTCAATGTGAATTTCGAAGGAACCATATTGCGCCGACCCAATAAATAATGGAATAAGGGCAGGAACATGATGGTATAGTCAACTTTTACTAACGCTACATTCGTCTCTAAGTGATTCTGACCACTAGAGATTAGAGATGTAGGTATTTCATTAATCCTCCGCACACAGAACTACCTCGGAAACATCTAAATAAATATTTACTTATCAGTTAATTTCAGTAATATATCAAAAACTATTTAAAATCCAATTAAATAACAATATTCTTTTACGCTTATTAAATAGTTATTTCATTATAATCTTATCAAGGAGCAATCGTGAGAGTGCCTTATTATAGAGTCACGTGACTAACGGGTATGGTAGATTTGTCCCCGGAGATTCTTCTAATTTTAGGGCTCAAACACCAGCTAAATCTGACCTCTCATTCCATACATATTTCTAGTGCACCACAGCTCAGCTTACGCTGAATATTAGGAATGCAGCTCAATATTCGCACGAGTCTTAAAGTGTAATTTGATATTCGTGGAATGAAACAAGTGTTGGAAATATAGGGAATAGCTGAAGAATTCAAATGTCCATTATTTGAATATGTTGTCATTTGTTTCTCTCCTTCTTTTTTCTCAATGTAGTTTCTTAGAATTTGTTTAATTGCGCATATTACCCTGTTTGTTAACAATTTCTCTTTACTTCCTTGGCTTGCTGGAAGAGATCTCTGGTAGAGATAAGCTTGCCATTGTACATGCATCTCTTCTTTTATGTTGTTTGCCTTATTTCTTTTTGTGTATGTGCAATAAAGAATAAGAATATTTTGAACGTAGATATTTAATGGTTATTTTGCTTCGAACTCGTTCACGTTGACGTAAAGCTAGCCAATATTGTTTCAACAGCTCTAACATAACCTAACCTTAATAAGCGAACAAAGTACTAGACGCTAAATTATCTCACTCCAAAACACATATTATTCAGAAGGTCAGCCGTTTTGTAATACGGCGCGCGGCGTCTTATACAATATGCTTTCAACATACATATATGTACTATACAGGGTGTTACAAAAGGGGGAGCCTCGGCATGTTATTTATAGTAAGCTATTTTCATAGCATTTTGATTAATCTTACTTCTACTTCCTACTAATATTATAAACGCGAAAGTTTGTAAGTATGTATGGATGGATGGATGGACGTTTCACGTTCTCTTTCTCGTAAAAACGGCTGGAGCGATTTTAATAAAATTTGGTATGGAGTTAGCTGACACCCTGGATTAACACATAGGCTAAAGTAGCCTACGTTCTGCAGTCCACGAGCATGAAGTCGCGGGCGTCCTATGTGTAGATTTTACGCAATCTCATTTACCTAAACCTACCTGATATTATGTTATACCTGTCTATAATTTAGCTAAAGGATCAACGCACTTTAATTTAACACGCAAACGTGCGTTTCTCTAGTTTCCGAATGATCTAATAGAAATTTAATGAGTTCGTTGTACTGTGGCGTTAAAACAATTTACTAGGTCAATGTATAGTTAAATAAAACGGTAATGTTATATAACTGAATTGATCATGAATATTAACAATCTAGGTATCTATTATGTTACGGGTTCCCAACTATACTGTACCTGGTTAGCTTAGGGTTGCTAACCGTCCCCCCGATGGTTGCCCGCCTTGTCGGGGCGGGGGGGCTTAGTAACGGTGGACTGGTCACCCACGGTGAAGCTAAGAGGCAACCAGGGCCGGCCTGTTTGCTGGCCCGAGGAGGGCGCTCCCAGCGGGCTGAACAAATCTTCTGCGGCCGTAGAGGGATCGCAGGGGCAGAGGCGTGTTGGTATTACGGTGCGCCGCTTGCCCTATCCTCTGCGGCCGAGGTGTGGTCAGTGGCAAAACCACAGACCTGATCTGCCATCGGGTACCAGTTATCTGGTATCCATGGCCTCCCAGTAGCAGACTCGGGGGGAGTCTGCTACAGTACTAGTGGAGGCCGAGGAGGGAAGCGCACCTTACCATCTGGGGCGCCCATCGTGAAGGGCCTTCGGGCTTTCGCGATGGAGCCGCTTACGGGCGGCTGCCGCCGGCGGGGTCGCGGATGTGTTCGAAATCGTTCCCGTAACCCCGTCACAAGGTGGCGAGGCGGAAGATGGGGGGGGGTTTTTAGTAGGTATACCGTGGGTCTTATTAGCCTATACGGGAGTCCCACATAACCACTCGGGTATCCCCTGCGCCCGAGTGGTATGCGTAATGCAATTCCCCCCCCCCCCGAAATAAAAAAAAAGGGTTGCTAACCGTCCTGTTTTCCCAGGACATGTCCTGCTTTTTGAGGTGTCCTGGGCTGTCCTGGATAGTTTCTAAGCATCGTCCTGGGTTTTAGAGTCCTGATACATTCGCTATCTGCAGATTTTCTAAGGGTGCTGATATCAGGTCAACGCCTATTGCGACGACGCAAATAAGTGTCAGCGGCACCTCTAGAAAGCCTAAAAGACGCAAATACGTAGTCGCCGGCATGAATGTGTTAAGGACATATGTTTGGAATTCGCACGCCACTAACTCTCTTCAATCGTATTGTCACTGGGCTCACACAGTCCTGGATTTTAATCGAAATGTCCTGGTATTTCTTCTTTCAAACTTTTGAGATGGCAACCCTAGTTTAAATGTAAAACAGGTAGAATAATCTCTGTATCATGTATGATATTCTTCAGACAAACCTGCTTTTGACATTTTTTCTCCCTTTACTTATTAAAAAAACATATTGACAAAAAATTCCTCATTGCAAAAAAACAACCTGGTCAATTTATTCGTTAAAGCATAGTGTGCGTTATGTTGCTTCTTCTACTGCGATTTATAGTCTGTGATCTTATTAAAAAGTACAGTTGCCACTAAAAGTGATAGTACCTATCTCACATCGAGTGTTGACACTTCGTGCATTATTGAGTGAAGACGCGCAAGGGTCATCGTCTGCGTGTCATCCGTCAAAGTCAATTTTAACTTAAAATTTACTCTTTATTTAATATTTTTTATTCCTTTCGTAAGGGGACCATAAAAGCGTTATCGAGTAAGGGCGTTGAAAATAATATAGGGGTTTTTTAACATTGAAAAGTTGGTTTAAATATTTTATGCGTTTTCGATTTGATTGTACTTTTATATGGAGACACTTCATAGAATAGGTGAATGAAGTAAGGTATAAATATTCCTTGACAAAAGCGAAGTTCTCTTGTTTTTTTTTTCTGTACTCACTGTAGTATGTATAAAGTTATACGTATAAATATAAACGTAGTAGTTGAACCTTGAATACGGTAAAATAATCACCTTATTCGAGGTATACGAGTAACTACTAAGTACGTTTATATTGACAGAATATACAATCGACTAAAGTTTGGAACTAGAACGTTCTTGGTCTGCGGTTTGCTAATGAGTTGAATAGATCCAACTTAAGCCTCGACCACAGATGCGAGACGTTTTGCGGAACTGGCATAGGTATTAAATGTACCTAGGTAGGTACCGTATGGTGTCAGTAGAGTAAAACAGCATCACCTAAATCTCGTATCGGTGATCATAATATATCGGTATCGTAAGAGGTGATTAAGAGTTTCCCGGAGGTGGGCAGCAGCGCCTTTCGTGTTTGACAACATAGTCTGATAATCACAATTCATATTTCGAGGCATCTCTCTCCTCCTGGACTTCGTACTAGTGATACCGGTGTAGGTGACCTGATACATATTTATATATGTCTATATGTGTATTTATATTTATTAATACTAAACAGATACACTATATTTCATATATATGTACACCTACAAGAAGACAAGCATTACACACATCATAGTCATACATTCGCAACACTATATTTAACGCACAAGCAACGCCGCGCGATATCCGTAGTTCAGCAAAACTGCTGACGGCGCCGAACGTGATCGCGCCACACCACGCTGCTCATGCGCTGGTACCTCCATTCGTCCTAGGACTGTGACACAGAGTCCACGCCACCCTGTACCGCGACGACCCACATACGCGAGTGCCGCTACGCCACTGGTGGCCTATTTATATGTCTATGTGTTGTGTATGTACCTATGTACTTTCGTGCTCATGTCTTCTTCTGTCTTATGTACTGTAAACTTTCACTATTCTCTCCTTCTATTCTGACTTTATGTGTTGTGGCAATACGAGTATATCCATATACTGCTGAAGCTGAAGTTTCCTTCACGCCGCCACAACCTACCTAGCGACTTCAATCATCATTACTAAAACCGGTGGATAAGCGTGTAATCTTTAGACTGGAGAATCTTTTGTGACCTGTGCCAACCGCCCTAACACCCCTGAGCGTAGCCACCCTCGGTTGAAGGGTAAGTCGCTGGACCCAGTGTAATACTCGTATCATATACACATAGACGCGCACAGCAAGATTTTTTTACGAGAAATAATTACTATCCGTCTATAATAAAACATAAACACTGGACACTATTTTCGCCCGATCAAGATTTTTTTTTTCAAAAAAATTTACATCGATTCCCAGCATTTTTTTTGGCATAAACCTACTTTATTTGATGTATAGAGTACCCTTCGTTAAGGGTAACAACGAAATAACATCCTGTATATGTGTGAAGAAAATAATTGTTCCATATTATTTTAATCAATTTAAAACAAAACTCATTGTATCTGAGCGAGCAATGGAAAGGGCAGTTGTTCGGGGTTTTTCTGCGTGATTGAATCAAGGAATGAGGCAGATCCATAAACAAACAAAAGTCACCGACATAGCCCACGGTCCAATAACCTATAGGCAAAATGGCAGTGGACAGGGTACATAACTCGAAGAATCTAAAGAAGCGGTAGGTAGGGCACTATGTACCCAGCTCGAAAAACGTGGTCGATGGGGCTTGAAAGTTTTACGTGTGGATACCACGTACCGTCAAGCAATAGAACCAAATCCCTCGTAGGTAGGTATATCTTTCTATCTCATGTGTGATTTCACTTCCATGTGTATTTCCATCTCCGTATTTTCGCAAATTGCCCTCCATGGCCTCCAGCCGGATTATATTTGATGCGGACCTAATCAGTTCTAGAGTTAATTGCTTTCCACAATTCACTTGTTAATAGCTAACTGTGTTTGTGTAAAGGATTTCAGCTCTAATCTATCTTTTAGACACAATACTGCTTTAGGATTGTTTTCGCTTTTCTATACTTATAAATAGTTAATTAACTTTGATACCTTCTAAAAAGGAATGTAGGTACTTATCTATACCTACCATGCAAATTTTGGGTAAAACTTTATCTCGTGTGATCAAGATAATGTATGATGATGATGATGATCTCCGACCGTATTTCGGTCAAGGCGACCAATCTCTACGGAGATTGGCCAGGTACGCAGGAGATATTATAGTGCACAGGTGTGTGCGCAAACACAGATGCACTCTCTATTCCGTTACTCTCATAGTCCGATGGGACGGAAAGCCGACACGACCGGAGAGAGATTAGGATAATGTATAGTAGCGAGGCCTAAAGTAGTAACTTAGTGTAGTATCACGCGTAACATTTGATTTTTAATTTAGTATTTTATTTATTTTAAAACCTTAGATGAATTATCACGTCACTGATGTTCAAAACATTCATAACCTGCTATGAACTGCTGGGTCACGAAGAAGATCCACTGTTAACATAGAGAGTGTAAAAGATCAATGACAAGTTGCTAAGCTCGTTGTCCGAGAGAACGGCTCTGAGTTGCTAAATTACAAACATTAATTTCGGTTCATCTAATAAAATATACACGGAGATAGTCCCCCTCCATGATTCACCTTTTTCAGAGGAAAGACGATTTTTTTCAAAATTAAATGTACATAATGTTTAATGTGATTAAAATCTTAGTCAAATTTGAATTCTTCGAGTTTGGTTTCTGCATTGAGTATGTTGGCTTCCAAAGTGTATGCTCCCTCTGAAACAAAATAACTTTAATCGTCTACTAGATCTCGAGATCATTATTTTAATAAAGAGAAATGGTAGATCCTATAAAATATCTTCTTCTTCTTCTTCTTCAGCCTATTGCAGTACACTGCTGGACGTAGGCCTCCCCCAGGGCACGCCACAAGGCTACTGCCACAGGGGAGTTTTACCCATAGTCACCACGCTGGGCAGACGGGTTGGTGACCACAGTGAGATTTTCGGACTATGTTGTCAGTACGGGAGGCGCTGCTGCCCAGCTCCCGGAAACCCTTAATCGCCTCGTACGACACCCATAGGCAGGGGTGGTACAAACTCTACTCTGCCGGTACCATGCGGCTAAAATATAGCAAACGTCAATTCTTGTATACCACTTAAAGATATTAAGCATCATTCTCTTGTCCAACATATACTACTTATCTGTTTTGATGTACTTATAGGCACATGAGTTGAAAGTTTAGGCCCTAATGAACTACAATGAACAGTCATTGACGAAGCCTAAGTATATATTCTTTTCTCAATAGATTTATTATAATTATTCTCGAACTCACCAACATCAAACCATTTGTCCCGTGGTATCCCAGAGTCTACTCGTGAATCTGTGATGGCTTCTCTCAAAGCAAATGCTACACAAATTGCCAGACTTATTGGTGGCTCACTTACAGCTAAAACATTTAAAAACATAAATTTGATAGATATAGAAGGAATTTTGCGCAATTTTAAATAACAAATCTATACAATAGTGTTAATACCTCGTGAGCCTAGAGATCCTATTGGATTAAAAGAGTTTCGGCGCAGTTGAACCCTGAAGTCAATAGGTATGTCCTTAGCATGGGGTACCTTGTAGTACCAAGTTCTGTCCGTAAGAATCTCTCCAGTATTTTCGTCATATATCAGATGTTCGTGAGTCCAATGGCCAATGCCCATTACGAAGGCACCTTCCACCTGTAACGTTTAGTTTTAAATATGAGTATCATTTCATTGTTTTGCAATCTATAACTATAAATCCTCTGTTTGTTTAAATTACCTGTCCTATATCCAATTCTGGATTTAAGCTTGTACCGCAGTCTTCAACAATATCAACTCTTAATATTTCATGTTCTCCGGTCAGTATATCCAATTCCACTTCAGCCATTGCTGCACCAGCCACTCTATATGGTACTTGATCATTTGCTGTAAGCCTGTAACTAGCTTGCAAGTTTATGCCACGCAAAAAAGCAGTTTGTATCAAGATTTCCCAAGTAGGCTCGATCAGCGCTTCTCTAACTACCGTCAAGCGGTCTAAAATAATTTGACAACATTTTATCGCAGCGTGTATAATACTTTGAGTAGTTCGACTGCTTCCAGTGGTAAAGTTGTTCGGTGATGCTGTGACTGCATTGAATTTCACTTTAATTTTATCCATCGGCAAGTTTAATGTGTAAGCAACAGCTTGTATGATCCTTGTTTCGCTACCTTGGCCTAATTCTACACCACCATGTTGGATAACAACTGACGCATCTGCGTGATATATAGTTAGAAGACAGTTATAATCAACCAATACAGAAGTTGCATAACTCATTATTGCAACTCTTAAACCTCTTTTCTTCCATCTGTTTGCTTTATTAAAGTTCTCAGTTTGAGTTTTTCGTGCATAATATTCTCCATCGCGAAGTAAAGTTTGTATCACATCGGTGACATCTGTGTATTGAACGTTGATATTGCTGAGTCTTACTTCAACGGGATCTCTCCCTATTTCGTAAGATATTCTTTCCATTATGTTCTCTATCGTGGCAATTGCTTCGAAGCAACCTGCAATGGATTTATAATTCAAATTAGCATATATTAGATATGTCTCAGTAGAAACACTACACGTTACACAAATATAAAAATCGTTTACTTCGAGAAAAAAACCTGACACCGTAATTTTTTTGTTACAGTGTCAATGATACCTCTCAAGCTTAAATGGAACAAGCCGTTTAGACTCTGAAGCATTTCAAAGAAATATACATACATACACTCGAAAAACATAGCCAAACGCCTTCTGGCGCAGTCGGGCAAAAACAAAGTAATAAATTTTGTATATATAAAATATGTTCTCATACCTGGTGCTCTACAGTATGTATTATTTGCAGTATCAGTAGTCGCATCAAAAATCTTTTGCTGCCATCGTCTATTATCGTAACAATTCTTCATTGCGGCTGTTACTAAAAGACTACTCAAATCAGTTGTAACATAGCCGTTATCTTCATACAGGTTATATTCCATATACTGTATTTCACCAGAATTGTTAACTCCAACCTGAAGAAAAGAGTCTTTAAATATCTATACCTAATATAAGGTCACTCACTCACTAGCTTATTACGAAATCTTGAAAACTATATGACCAATGCTGATGAAATTTGGCAGAAGGGTAAGTTAATAAATAATACGTAATAATAAATATTCACACACTTTACAATACATTAACTTAGTCCCACATTAAGATCCATATGGTCGTGTGTCATGGGTACTAAGCAACGGTATACAAACAAAGATAAGTATAGAAACATCCATGACTCGGAAACAAACTCGGAATTAAGATCGTGATGACCACGGTACCATGTACCATGAGGATCAAGGTAGACAACGAGAACGAAAAAATATAGGAGTTCAAGAGTATATGCGGATGAAGTTGGACGTCCGATAGTTTTAGACACCTACTATATTTCAAAAGCAATATCAGTACAAACCTCAAATTCCGTATAACATGGAAGACGTTTACCAATTACTTTTAAATTGGCCTGGATACTCAGAACGAATCTAGCCGGTCGGTTCATCAAATATGACACTAAAGAGCAAACAACACCAATATAAGTCCCTCTGGTAATTTTGCTTCCATAGCCACCTCCACATCTTGGTACAGTTATGTTTATTCTGAAAGTAAGAAAAATTATTGACGTTTCTAATACAAGAGAGCTATTTAAAGAAGGTGAAAGCCCAGTGATCTTTCCATAAAATATCATGATCGTAATAAAAACGCGCCAAGCACATAGCGTTTTATGTACGGAACGTATGAGCTACGGCAGAAATCTCGGCTAATATTCATTGCCAGTCCGTGCATGATACGTTACGGGTACATTACGGTTACTCTACGTGCAAACATGGCCGGTGAAGGAAGTTGCCAGTGGGCGCGTGGTTTCATATAAAATTATACATTTAATTTTTTTGCTCCATGCATGGAACGCTACGTTCCTATTACGGTCATGGTATGTTAGTCTCAGTAGGCAGACTCCTAAAATTATTTATTATATACCTATTTTCTGATATACCAAGAACCTCGGAGATTGCTGTCTGGGTATGATCAGTCCATTGCGTTGTCGGATACACGTCCAAACCGTCATCATTAGGCAAACTTACACAAGTTAGAGTTTCCATAGCATAATGGTATTTCCAATCTATCTTAAATTCTCCTTTAATCACACGCTGTACATTAACACCTCTGTCTCTCGGTGGAATCGCTATAAATAGACTGATCCTACTAGGGTCATTCTTTTGTACATCTTCAACTGTAAGCAGTACTTTTCTATTATCTTTACGATATTTAACTTTAATAAGTAAGGCAGCTCTATTAGCTAATTTCTCTGTTTCGGCTACTATAACACCGTATGGTTGATCATAATAATCTATTCTCGACTCTACAAATACTTTCTCAGGTACAAAAACACCCGGTACTCGTAGGGATTGTAAATTATTTACCCCCGGTATATCTTTAACAGTGAAGAATGCTAGCACACCGGGTATTTTCTGTAAGAATAAAATAATTATTAATAGGTGCTTGACTTTACTTTTATAATCACTATCAGCTTTACTTACCAATGCAGGAGAAGGATCGATTGATTCAATTTCTCCCACGCAAATGTCTGTTGTAGCAAAAGCGCAAAAGACTTCTCTCGGTTGAGTTGGCATATCATTAATATAGAAGCATTCTCCTGAAGTTTGTATCAACGCTTCGATTTTAGGCATAGGCTCAGTTATAGGCCAGATCAAAGGATTTGTGTCATAAAGTTCTATTCCACTGGACAATGGTCTAGTTTTCCTGAAATCTCTGGCACCAGATCGATAAAATGGTCTCAATCTTCCTTCGGGGATGAGATTCAATAAGCCCTGCATAGAAAAAATATTTATTAGATTATTATTGAAAGACTAAATACTAATGTCCAATTTGGTTTCATGTTTTCATTACCTATTTCGGGGTTTTTAGTTACCTTGTAAAATATTCCCAAAGCACATTTCTTTCTATATTCTGGTTTCAACTCTCCGGGTATTACTTCAACTTTTAATTCATCCCTAAGTATTTCCAATGCAGCTTGTAATGTTTTATTTGTAAATAACTTTCTTTTTCGTAAAAACTTTTCGGTGTTTCTAGCATGCACAAAGGTTTCTGAAATACCACCGTAAACTATTCGAGCAGAGTTTACTGTTTCGTGATCATGTGAATCGAATTCATATAAATATGCTCCGTTAACTTGAGCATGTGCATTTTGGGCGCGTGGCATTATCTGTAAAACATTTAGCGATGATTTCTTATTTTATGCTTATTAACAATATACGAGCGTCATAAAGTTCGCAAAGTTATTCTAATGTTTCCCAACCAATAGTGGTTAGAATTCATCACGTCACTTAACGAATTCGCTAAATGAGGGCTTCTCAATGGAAAAAATATTTTAATTAGTTTGTGAACTTCACTTTCACTCATAAAAATTTTATAGTGTCTAAGTACTCGGATATATTTATTGGATTTTGTGATTTACTTTAAATAAGTGCACCTCTAATTAATTATCATTACCTTAAATGAAACAAATCGGAAATTTTGTGACAACGGTGGTACTTTGACTAAAGTCATAACTTTCCCTTTCATGTTGATAGACAGAAATTCTTCTGGCGTTACTTCAATTTTAGACACTTTATCAACTAAAAAATTGAAAATATTTTGAAAATCTGCATTAATAATATTCCATTTATGAAACTTATTTATGGACTTATATTAACAAGCGTGTTGAATAAAATATTCTACTTGTGGTATAAAGTACAGAATATTACTTACCTATGGTAAGAGTTGCCCCTATCGCTTCTAACAATAAGAATACATCCGAAGAAAATCTGCCATCTCTATGTTTTGTAAGTAGGTTACCAGCAATTGTGCCAATCTAAAATTTAAACATAGGACATAGAACATATTGTCAGCTTGATCAAACTTTATTAGATAAACAAAAGATTTCCACTTTAAGTTTTGAAATTCAAAACTAGGGTTAGTGATTATAATTTCGTTTAGGTGCATGTAAACCTTCAAATTACTAACGTTTCTAACTGGTATGTGGGCAACTAGATCCAAGTGCTCATAGAGTTTAATCAAGTATGAAAACTCTTGACGCTCTTGAGATATCCTTTTAAAGATCGCCATGAGATCTGTTAGAGTCGTGCCAGCACCTATCACCAAATTCTGATCTATGTAGCAAACTTTTAGCTCTTGGACAGGACTAATATCTATTAATATCTTTGGGAATTCCAAGATAGGCACAGCTCCTGCAAAAACATTTTTGTCAGCAGTTTTTAGAGAGAAGTGTCTTAATAATTATTGCTAGTAAAGAATAATTCTTTTAATATCATATTGTTTCTAACTTCATTACCTCGTGCAGTATTGCCTCCAACAAGCATGTAAGAATCATAACCTTCTACATTAAGAACGTCAAAAATATCCTTTATTTCGTTAACGCGATACCACATGCGATCATCCTTTAAGATAATCTTTTTAATTTTAAGTTCAGCTTCAGATTTATTTATAAAACACCAATCTTTTTCTTTGCAAGTGTTGGAGCATTCTCCTTTTTTGCTGCACAGTTGAAGGTCTTCTATATCTTTCAGTTTTGGTTTAGGAGCATCTTTGGCAAAACTTTTGAAAGCATCAAGAATTGGTCTATATCCAGTACATCGGCATGTATTGCTCCCAAATGAATTTTCTATTTCATACTGAGTTAAGTCGTAATTGTTCGATTCCAATAAGCTGAAAATCAAGCAAGTTCATATGTCAATCATTTTACCTACCTAATAAATGGAAATAACCTATATAGGTATAGATAAACAGGTAAAATAGGTTTCCTATGCTGATGCCGGGCTTCATTAGAATACAACCTGCATCTTGTTCTGTGCATAAGAGTCGGCTAAGGAATTTAGGGAGGTACCTAATCTCAGGCGATGAGCTAGCACCTTGTCACTGATCTTTTACATCTGACCCCGCAGGAATCGCATTCATTTTTGCAGTTCTAGCTACTCCATTTAAGCAACAGCATTATGTATATGTATATAGGTAGGTAAATCATCGTACTTTTTTATTAACATATTTATTTATTTACCTATACATGCTCATTACCCAGCCAGGGGAGCAGTATCCGCATTGCGTTCCATTGTATTCAGCAAGAGCTCTTTGAAGAGGATGGTATCCCTTACGACGATCGCCAATACCTTCGATGGTAGTAATTTCCCAATCTTGGCAAGATGTTATTGATACCAAACACTGAAATACAAGAAAGAATTCTGTAACTTAATTTTTTTGTAATTTAAGTAATGAAAATAAAAATATAAAATTGTAATGGCCGTTCTATTTTTACAATCTATACTTATATGTCAATAATTATTATTTTATTAGGTAGGTACACATACGTACATAGTCGAAAATTTTTGATATTGTGACTAATAGGAACTAGGCTTGACGTATAACTATCCACACCCACTCTACTCTACTGCACATGTAGTAATTTGTTGTCTCGCTACTGTACTCAGTACGTTTCACGCCGTCACGTCAACATTTTGTAGTCCACTGCTGGACGTAGGCCTTCCCCACGGTTTGCAACAAGGCTTTAACTGCCATAGAGGGGTTACTACCATTCACAGTAGCTTTCACACACTCTACACTCAGTACGTGAAAAGTACACTACAAAAATCGATAGAAAAGAAAAAACTTACTGAATTGACCGAAAAAACTTTCTTATGGCCATTATGGTCGATGGCAGCTGCAGTGACAATGCAAGCCCCACATCCACCTTCCTTGCACATGTACTTGGTGCCATGGAAGCCCAATGTTGTTCGAATGTAGTCGTTTAAAGATACATCCGAGTCCACTTCGGATCCAACTGTTAAAAAATAAACGAAGGAGCTACTTGATGATCAATACTTTATTGTTCTTCTTTACAAACAGACTTCAACCTGTGACTCTTATAAGACCAATGTTAATTACGTCATAATATGATCCCGAATATTTGATGAACGAGAAGACCAAAACTTACCGTAATTCTACAATGGGTTAATCTATAAGTTACTATTATATTTTTACGCAATTTTCTATGAACAATACCTACCTGTCTTTAAATAATGTCAATGGGCTCAACACATAAGTAAAATAATCATTTAAATTTAATATTCATTATCTAACTCACCTGAATATTTTTCACCGTTCACAACAAAATGTATTCTATCCATTACTAGAATATCATCAATATTTGTTTAGTCGTTTATTCCATCACAGTTCGTATCTATGTGATGCTTACCGGATTAAAACTATTGAAATCAATACTCATTTAATGCATAGTTTCACCATTTAATTGGTTTAATTAAATAATTATCATGTTCATAGCATATCTCCTAGAAATTAGATTTAGTATTTGTTTAACAAAGTACCTATGTAAATATCTAAGTACATAAAGTACAGAATAAATACCTGAGGTCTTATACTTACTTTATCTCTGAAAAGTATAATATCACCGCATAATGCCTGCCCGTGGGTATCGTAAGTAAGAAGCTATCAAGGGTTTCCGGGAGATGGGACGCCTCCCGTATTGACAATATAGTCTGAAAATCACACTGCGGCACCAACCCGCCTGCCCAGCGTGGTGACTATGGGCAAGAACCTCCCTATGGCACCAGGCACGTGGACTGCAATAAGCTGATGTGTATGGTCTTTTACTTACGACTCGTTGATTTTCATACAAACGTACTCAATACCTTCATATAACATAAAATTTAGGCTTTTAGATGTAATGGTAATTAAATTAGATAGACATCATTCAATATTTTTAGGTTCATATTAACCTACTCCTACATTATGATCCCTAAGATCTTGTGTCGTGGATATGGCAACGGAATAAATAATTAACTACAGAAACATCCGTGACTCTGAAACAATCATCAAACCCATCATCATTTCAATGTTTGCCTCTACCGAGATTCGAACCCATGACCTAAGGCTCGGCAAGCCTCAAAAATCACTTAGCTAGCTCATTAAAACTCGGACCAAAGTTAGATACTCTGTAGGTACAGTTACCTTAAAAATACGAAAGTAAGGTAAAAGAAGGTAGGTACAGTCGAAATCAGACATCATTAATAAAACGAAGTTAAGCGAACTGTGCGATAAATCATAATTTCATTCTTCCTCTCTCTACCAATTTCTTTTAGTCTTTTTTCATCAATTTAACACGAATAAAAACTCGACTCCAATTGAAAAAGGTTTATGAAATGAGGTTTTTTTAGAAGAAACAACCCGTTTAATTTTTTCAACCAATGGGAGGGCCCAAAATCGGGCGCGCGCCGCCCTGCTATTTTCTGATTGGCTCGTAGTTTCGAACAGATTGTCAGATAGCGGGAAACCGATTTAAGTTTAAGGCATCTCATTCTTGCAGGCTAGTGATGTGCACCGGCTATTGTCGATATGTAGAATGACAGGACAGCTTTTCATGTACCTACTCGAGCTATATTTATTTGAAAAGTAATCGAATGGATTGAAGGTTCTATAGAGCTGAAATTTACACGAGTTAAACCAAATTTATTATAAATTAACATATAGTAACGACACAAAAAAATTTACCTTTAAAATACTTAAGTACGATTTCCATTTGCTACGATCCTGACACACTTCTTTCGCTTCACCTACTTTCATGATCTTCATACACGCTCGTCGGTTTAGAATAGGTACTCATGACCTGACCTTTCCCTAGAATTTCACCAATTTGATCGGTGAAGGTCCGGCGAGGTCTTTCTCTTCCAACTTCCAAACAATTGAATGAAAATACATTGGCTCACTTATATTCTAAGAACCCACTTACGGCCAGTAATGACTGTCTTCTTCGTCCTACAAAAAAGATACTTGTTGCTAGCTTATCGCCTGAAAGGACATTCCTAAATAGTTAATTAAATCTTCCCTTGGTCTTACAATATGCACATGAGGTCCAGCTCAGTAGGAGATGCAATTTACGAATTAATCCTCTTAGGCTATCTGATGGCAAGTGATTTTAGGAGACAAGAATGTGGAATTAAATCACTCGGATAATATCACCTGGATAATCATAGTGGATCCCAATTAACGTGGTCTCTGAACAACTTTAATCTATCGATATCGATAAAACATTAAAGACATCCACTACCTTATTTAATTGAGAGGGACGGACGTTGGGAATTTATCCTAATACTAATCGAAATGTCGACATCTTGAATGCTTTATTTCATTCATCTTTATTATACAATGTCTAATGGAGTTTCAGTTAATTTCTGGAGATAAAATTAATTTAAGTACCATACACACATACATACCTAATTATGTGCATAAAAAGTTATTATGTAAAATGTATCCGTTTTCAGGCAGACATAGGTACGAGTACATGGATATTTCATATGATACCTAATAGGTACTTAGATACTGTAGTTTTCTGGGAATCTTATATGACCTAAAATGATCGTGATAATGATCGTCAAGATGGCGTATGGAATGTGAACCTGAAATAAAGTAGGTAGGTACCCAGCTATTGGTAACTTTTATTGGGTGTAACACACTCGCAATAGTAAGTAGCCTACCTGTAAATAGGTTTTCCTAATAACTTGTCAATGACCCTCGATAGAAATGATAGATTGATGGTAAAATAGTGGAAGTAATAAGCAGTTTCAAGGTAATTTTATTATAATTGCACCTTGTATGTGGGCAGAAGGGGTTGGTAATTTTCAGTGTATTTTACATTAGCTAGGTAGGTAGAGTAGGTTTTATTTAGACTAGGTACTTGTAGTAGGTATTATCATATCTGTTACTTGTTTAGAGTTTTCGGAACATTTTAAAATTTTAATCTTATTTTACTCTTTCGCTTTTGAGTTTAGAGGCAGATAATCATAATTTATGTTTATTCGTACGTATTAAAAAGTTATCACCCCGTGTCGTCCCTAGACACCCCTTAGTAAGCACGCTAGCGCCATCTATTATCGAATAGAAAAATTAGGTGGTCGATGGTTGAATTGTAATTGGTAAAATTCTTTTAGTCTCTGTGACAAATAATACCGCTATTGCATAAAAGATGGCACCACTTTGTGTTAGTTACAAACATAACGGTAGATGGAGCTGTTAAAATGGTTTTATGAGAATCTAATTTATTTTAAAACTTGCTTTATTTTGTAATTCATTTTATTCATTATTATGTATTCCTTTTGTTTTTGTATGTCTGCACTTATAATGTAAAATCATTAGTTACAAACTCGAGATTGGCGGAACTGGAATACGCTCCTAGAAACATACATTGGGATATAATAGGTCTATCTGAGGTTAAAAAAGAAGGCACAAAAATTATAGATTGTGAGAACTATATCTTTTTATATACAGGAAAAAAGAACGGTAGAAACGGAGTCGGGTTTCTGGTTAAAAAGGATTTAAAAGACGCAATTATTGATTTTAAGCCGATATCAGATAGAGTTGCTCGAATAGACCTACACTTAGATAATATTAATTTAAACATTATTCAGGCTTACGCACCTACAGGAGACAGTAAGGAAGAAGATTTATGGATGTTCTATGCCGACCTTAATAATTCCCTCAGAAATGCAACATCCAACACCATAGTCCTAGGCGACTTTAATGCAAAGATAGGACAACCAACGCCTGAAGATAGAGGCGTGATGGGCCCTTGGGGTTATGGTGTCAGGAACAAGCGCGGAGAAGTACTTCTGGAATTTTGTCTTGAGAACCGACTCTATATCATGAATACTCAATTTAAGAAAAACCAAAAACAAAGATGGACATGGTTCTCTACGGATGGTAAAACGCGAAATGAAATAGATTTTATAATGACACGAACTATAAAGAACGTACATGACGTGCATGTGATTACTACTTCATTTCCTACAGATCATAGAATGGTGCGTGCCAAGATCACACTATATTCAAGGTTTAAGAACTCTAGAAAGTCATTTACAGGTAACCATCCAGCTTTAACACCTACAGAGAAAGACATGCTAAAAAATATTTTTACAAAAAACATAGGAAAAAATAAAATAAACAATACCGTGGACGAAGACATTCAGAACACCTACGATAGCTTGATCAAAACTATTAAAAAGAGCGTAGACATGATATCGCTTGGATCAAAGTACAACAAGACAAACTCAATCATTACTCCTGAAATCACAACTCTGATATCCGAGAGAACTAGGTTAAAAAATAAAAAAGCTAAGAACAAGTCGGAGAAGTTACAACTAAGCAAATTATATAGAGAGATAAAGAAACAAATCGAAAAAAATTTGAAAAATTATAAATTCCAAATTATTGAAGAAGAACTGGAAAAACGGGGATCCATCAAACGATCAAAAAAACGTTTGGAAACATCTAAGCCATGGATCGCAGCTTTAAAAAATAAAAATTCTCAAAACTCAACAAACAGGGTCGACCTTATTAACATCGCGTCTAGTTTTTATCAGAAACTTTATGCATCCACCGAAACAGAAGTGAATATCTGTCCAAGTCCGAGGGAAAAGCTATACAGGAACACAGAAGAGGTAGAGAACTTCATGTTAAGTGAAATACGTCATACTATCGAATCCCTAAAATTATCAAAATGCCCAGGTGAAGATGGCATTACTAATGATATTTTAAAAGCAATTGCAGAACCTATTACACCTCTATTAACTGATTTATTTAACAAAATCCTAACACAGGAGTCAATACCTAAAGATTGGGAAACATCGGTAATAACTCTACTTTATAAAAAAGGAGATCCCAGCGAAGTTGGAATTACCGGCCTATAAGTCTTCTTCTGGCTACATATAAAATCTTTTCACAACTTATATCGAGACGAATAGGAACTACCCTCGGATCAAATCAACCAAGGGAACAAGCGGGCTTCAGACCTAAATATTCCACAATTGATCACATCTTTACTTTGACGCAGGTGATTGAGCGATATTTGGAGTATGGGAAGGTGCTCTACATTGCCTTCATCGATTATTCCAAAGCGTTCGATTCAATCTCACACAAGGTTCTCTGGATAGCTTTGGAAGAGCAAGGAATAAATAAAAAATACATAAATATACTCCAGGAAATCTATAAGAAAAGTCAAGGAATTGTTAAACTAGAGAGGAAAGGAAGAGCATTCGATATTCAACGTGGAGTAAGACAAGGAGACCCCATTTCGCCAAGTTTGTTTACAGCTCTACTTGAATACATCTTTAGGAAACTAAATTGGTATAATTTGGGTATAAGAATAGACGGCGAGTACCTTGACCATCTCCAATTCGCGGACGACATTGTCCTTATCAGTGAAAGCCATGAAGAGCTGACTTACATGCTACAAACACTAGAGGAACAGAGTAAGAAGTGTGGGCTGCTCATGAATTTAAGTAAACCTGCGCTATGACAAATGGTGAGAAGCTCAGTATTCAACTTTCAACTGATCGTATAGAATACATAGAAGAATACATTTATCTTGGACAATATATATCCTTCAACAGTCAGACATTAAATGAAGTAGATCGTAGAATTAAAAAGGCGTGGAAGTGTTACTGGAGTCTTAAAGATATCTTCAAATCCACTCTACCCATTAAATTAAAAAAGAAGGCAATGGACTCCGTAGTATTACCGACTCTACTATATGGTTGCCAGAGCTGGGCTCTAACTAAAGAGGTAATCAACAAAATACAAGTTTTTCAGAGAGCAACAGAGCGAAGTATGCTAGGTATTAAGCTTAAGGATAGGTTCCGAAATACCGACATTCGCCAGCGAACCAACCTTATCGACGCAGCAACAATGACGTGCCAGCTGAAATTCCGATGGGCTGGTCACGTGGCTAGATCATCCGATGGACGCTGGAGCGAGAGGCTCCTTTATTGGTATCCTCGTGAATCCAAAAGACCTCGAGGCAGACCCAAACGTCGTTGGTGCGATGACATTGTGGAGATTGCTGGTAGCGGTTGGACTACACTTGCCCAGGACAGAAAAAGATGGCAACGCTTGGAGGAGGCCTTCACCCAAAAGTGGGTGCCCAAAAAATAATAATATTTATGAAACTATAGACAATATTATAATTTATGTATTTTGCAATAATATTGATAACAACTAACTATCTATTATATTATATTCAATCATTAATAATACTAACATTAATAACCTTTGATTCTGTAATGTACTTAATATTATAATGTGAATAATTTATTATTAACAATTTTAATCTAAAAGTAATCAAGATAGCTGAAACTATTTTGTATTTCTCGCATTTACTATTTAAGTTAAGCATGTTGTTTGGGAAATAAAGGCTTATATTATTATATTATATTATTTTGTTTTTCATATGTGCATTACATAAAATAATACATACACATACATATACACACGGCTGTGCTCCCGAAATGGGGTAGCCAGAACTGCAGGTCACAAAAGAGATCCCATAGCCATGTTTAAGCAACGGGGACAGATGTAGGGAAATGATCAAAGACATGTTGCTAGCTTATGGCCAGCATAACTATTGGGACATCTATATTTTGTACCTACCTCATCATCATCATTTACAGCCCTGAGAAGTCCACTGTTGGACATAGGCCTCTCCCAACTTGTACCTACCTATTTATTTATTTCTCATTTACAAGAAGGTTCTATTTTTTTTTGGAAAGCGCGTCCATCGGGCCAAAGCCAATGTACTTAGTATGTAGGAGTTACAATATGTATAAGTACATAATAAAAAATATACTATTTGCATAGCATAAAGGTAGAATATGTGCTTTACGTAAATGTGAAACAGAAGGGGACCTCTGCTGTTACACCACTTACCTACCCTTACTTTTCAAATTCAAAATCTTTATTGCACGAGTGTTTTTTTACAATGGTATGGTCTCTCCTTTTAAGTTACTTTACTTACCCTTTATAAACCTACTAACCGATAAAAAAAACCCTCCAAATCAATGGAAAACGAAAGGGATGTAAATTGGTTGGATTTAAATAAAACCACTTCTTTATTTTTATCAATCATTAATATTCTTTATTAACAATCATAGTATTATTTATTTCTCGTAACATTAAGGATACAACAGAGCTATGATAGGAAAAAAACAAAAAAAAAAACTTAAATCTAGGACATAGGAAATAATAATAATATACTAACTTACTACAAAGTATAATATAGTACCTACTTGATTTAATTATTGTATTTTATATTAAGTATAGTAAGTAGGTAGGTAGGTACTACCTAAATAAATGAACTTTTTTTTGTAATAAGTAGAAATCAAAGTCATAGATCAATCAAAGGTCCAAAAGGCCCTCTAAGCAATTTTGCTAAAAGTTAAATTCCTTCTTTGTTTCCGACATAACAATAAGTACTGTAAATAAGTAAAAAAAGTATCAAGCGAAAAATGCGTTCTGGTAAAAAAATATTGCGGATTTCAATCGCAACCATAGGTAGGTATGCTTACCTAACTCTAAAAATCTTTACCGCCATGCCATTAGGCTTGCCGTACGATTTTTACATCCTTAATTTAAAATAAATACAATTTAATAGTAAATTGGCACGATTGTTTTTCGTTGGTTCACTGGAACGCATCGAACATAGGCTCTTGATTGTGTTCACTTTTGTACCTCTTGCTGGGGGTTTCCATGTCTTCATCGGTGTAGTCGCAAGGGGAGAGTAGCTGTTAAATTTAATGATTAAAATAAGTAAATCAATTTACTTAGTATATGCGTAAATCTAGATTGAAAATTAATTTTAAATCGCGAAATTGGCACACATGTGACGTTGATTCAAACAGAAAAAGACGTCGTGTGTGATGCTAGAGGATGCTAGCTTCCAATGGGATGCCATGGGACGGACGCGCGGACCAGCCCGCAACGACTCACCATGGGAATCGTAACGTTAAATATGTTATATTATTAATTATATAATCTATTAATAATAAATAAATGCTTTTTATTCAAGAGAATCCATTTAAAATACGAGTAGTAGTAGGGGCTTCCCGGTAAGTAGTCATGGACACTTGTAGTGGGAAAACCACCCTCTTCCGTTTACATATAGTTTACATAGATTTAGTCTAACAGCCAATTCCAATAACCGATCTCGAGTTTTTGCATATTTCAGATGAAGTGTTCCATTGATTTCTTATGTGTGTGTTGGCGTGTGTGCGTGTGTGTTGGTGTGAGGCTATATGTGTGAGGGTGAGTGCGTGTGTAAGTATGTATGACTATGAGAATATGTGTGAGTGTGTTTGAGGTGGACCTACCCAGTTTCGGAATAGCACAGACAGAGGTACTATAGAACGATCGACATCCATGGTGAAACTATTAGGTAAATACGTTACGGACATGTCTGCATTTTCACGGACGATAGATAGGTACTGTGCGGGATGGTCCACGTCCGTCCGCAATATCACGCACTATGGGAAGCTAGCATAAGACGTTATTCTTAATTAAATTTAGATTTAGGGTTAATTTAGATTTAGGTACCTCTAGGTATAGGTATACATACATACATACATACATAAAAATCACGCCTCTCTCCCGGAGGGGTAGGCAGAGATCACGGATCTCCATTTGCTACGATCCTGACACACCTCTTTCGCTTCATCTACTTTCGTCGGTTTAGGGTACTTTTGACCTGACCTTTGTTTAGAATTTCATCAATTTGATCGGTGAAGGTCCGGCGAGGTATTCCCTTTCCAACCCTTCCATCCACTCTTCCTTTGTACAATTTCTTTGTCAGTCTTTTTTCACTCATCCTATCCACATGCCCAAACCACCTCAACATACCCTTCTCAATCTTCGACACCACGTCCTTATTTATACCACACTTCTTTCTGATCACCTCATTTCTTATTCTATCTTTCAAAGTGACTCCACACATACTCGTACTTCTCAATGCTCTCATTTCCACTGCATTCACTTGACTTTGGTGTTTTGGTTTCTGCCATACCCAACCCAACAAGGTATAGGTATACCTAGAGGAAAATAGTAATGAGCTTTAAATTCTAGGTTAATATCTGCTGCACCTAGAATTCGACAATTAAACCAAGTTCCTAGTCCTAATCCAACTCAGTTTTTACGTAGGTACCTACCTAAATAATTGAAAAAAAAAAGATAGGTTTTTTCTGTTCTGCAAATTCTTTGCCATTTATATAAAAATATATCTCTTGCTAAGCCAGATCTACTTTACCAATAATCCGCCCTATTGTATCCACGGCATAAATTAATTCATAAAACGGTATAACACCTTTTAACTTCACCCTTTCAATAATATTAATTTCGGAACTTATCTTCGAATGAAGTTAATGGATTAGAAAATTGGAATGCCACGTGATGTCAATTTAAAGTATCTTTTAATTTAGTAGCCACTTGTTCGAGTTATTTTACCTTTTCCTTTGTAGAATGTCCTGCTATTTTCTTGAAAAAATTGGAAACCATACCCTACTCCTACTATCTTCGTTATTATCTCTATTTTACTATAATTATCTTCCCATTGATACTTCCCTCAAACTTTTGGCGGTAAAATTACTTTCTTATTAGCACAAGATATTACATACCAAAATTATGTACTTACCTACCTAAGTATTTAAACTATCCATAATCTAATCTAGCAAGTTAAGCTTCACAACTGAACATACTCCTAATAGTGAAGAATAATATTCTTTACCCTTTCATTGATCGTCTTCCCTTCCAACAAGTACTTCAGCTTGGTCATTTGACAAGGACTCAGGATCCTCTCAAGACTGTTAGCTACATCTTCACTTCTCTTATGTCCATCCCTCTTGCCATTGGTCCATCCTCTCGAATACTGGAAGGTTTGGGATGTCACCGATGCCAGGGTAAGGAACACTACGAAAAGTGTTATGTTTGTCCCCATGGTGTTGTTAGGGATCTGGAACAAAATTTAAGAAACATCGTTTTTTAGAACGTTTTAAGCACAGATAAATAAGTAATCCTGTATATGTAGCGTGGCCAGATAAATGCAAAAAATACAGCCATATGAAAAGATGGCCTGGAATGAACTTTTCACATGTTGACATTGTAAATAAGTAGGTACCTAGGTATCTTTTAGCAAATAAAACTTAACGCATTTTTTATCTATAACTACTTGTTAATCCTTTGTGATTGTGATAAGGTACATCCACCACATCTAGTGCGGTAAGTTTCAAGGAGAGAGCTATGCTCGGGATCTTTCTGCGTGATAGAATCAAAAATAAGGAGACCCGCAGATGTACAAAGATCACTGACATAGCTCAACGGTCCAGCAAGCTAAAATGGCAATGGGCAGGGCACATACGAGTAGCTCGAAGAACTGATGGCCGATGGAGCCGAAAAGTTCTAGACTCGATACCACGTATCGGCAAACGCAGCGTGGGTAAGCCAACCGCGAGATGGACGGACGAACTGGCCAAGGTCGCGGGCGTCGGTTGGATGCAAGCTGCTTCCGACCGGTCGGTATGGAGGTCGTTGGGGGAGGCCTATGTCCAGCAGTGGACTTCCCAGGGCTGAAATGATGAAGTTTCAGGGACAATTCAAATCAGTTTTTGTCATCAACCAATTGTATACTCTTGAGGGGTTGCCAAGATGATATCAGACAGCCTAGATTAACGTCCGAGACCATTGTTTATTCCTCAAGTTTTTTAGTGATTTAATGTACAGATATGAGTGTACATAAAATTAAAAGGCAACATAAAATGTTCCTCTTACGCATAGGTATACCACGAACAGTTATTGAACAATAAAACCGAGGTAATAAGTAAATTACTACCACGATATATGATGTTGTAGGAAGGAATGATAGGTAATTTAATAGTTTGTTTTACTAGACACACAGAATTGGATAAAGATTTTATGGCAGTGGTAAAAGAAATGAGAAAGATCACTGGAGCTGTGCAGGATTTTTATGTGTGTTTTGGGAGTATTTGGTCACCATTACATGGGCATGTGCACTAACATTGTCTTGTGCATGATGTTTCCACTTATGGTGTTTTACAGAATAAACCTAGGTTACTTGCAATTTCATTCAATGTGAGTTTTGAAAATGTTAGTTCCTCTCGTAGAGAAAGGATAGGTACTTTGGTTCCAGTTCTTGATTTATTAGTGTACTTAGGTTTCGTAACTACACAAGTAGACGAAAAAACATTTAAGTAGCAACAGGTTGTAGGAAATATTTGTGAGTCTAAAGCGTTATGCAAGAAGTATTTGGATAGAAAAAGAATGCATGACTGCATGTGTGTTCTATCTAACGACCTTGTATAGCGCCTTAGACTTATTTAATTCCTATTCAAAGAATATACATACTGCTCATAAACACTAACGAAATCTGACCCGCAGGCTGATTAGGCAAAGTAGAAGCAATGCGACTGGAAAAATTCTACAATATCCGCGTTGATAAGTCAAAATGCCCTTAAAAATTCATGACATCCAATTAGCAAATTTTGTAAAATTTTCGCAATCGCATTGCTTTTGCTAGTTAGGTAATAAGGCGACTTAACACAGAATGCAAAGCACGTGTCCTCAGATGAAGTTTGTTTTAAATTTAGATGCCTGCAATTTATTTCACTTTCTATTTTTATGACCTACTTTGTAAGGATGCGCAAGGTGCAGCACGATCGTAACCAACGCATATTATAATACGAACCCCTTCAATATTTTTCACATCGCGTACTTCTAAGCAAAAACACCTAGTATTAATTGCTGTTTCTTACCAATCTAATAAAACCGTAACTCGCAAAGTTTGTTAACCACCGGTAAGCTAGGTTTATCACATCTTAATTATAATGTTTTTATTAGTTAATAATTTCTTCGATGTATTATTACTTTACTTATTTATTCGTATTAATATTGTTAAACTACTTGTACGATCGTTGATCTATAAGAAATTCGTCATTTACCCAGATTTTTTATTCATAAACAGGGGTCCAATTTTCAAAGTCTCGAGTTGAAACAAAGTCAAAACGGAACCGTTAGAGACGCTTACACAAAAGTAAACAAAGCAATAATTACTTTACGGTGACATAATTAGACACATTTCAACACGAGACAGATATTTGATTTTATTTTGTCATGTCACGACCACGGCATGCTAACTACTTCAGCGGTAAGTAGGTAAATATTGCTTCGCAACGCGTTTCGTTAACGCTTCGTTAGTGGTTGCGTTTCGGCTTAATATTTTTGCAGAATCGTCCCCCAGAACGCAGATCTGACAATACCACAAAAGCCTTTATTACAAAATCTTGTTCATTAGTATGTCCGTTCACGATAAATTCTGCTCCATTAACAAAATGTAGGTATGGGTAATACGTAATATTGTTTAATACGTAATAATTTTCTCTTTTTTGACGTGAAAAATAAATGCAACGAATACAAGATTAATATTATTTCGGCATATTGAGTATTATTTGATACTATATTTATGTACATCTATTTTGTTTGAATGAATCTGGGTATAATCTATGAATTTTCTCTTCAACTTTTTGACGTGAAAAATTGATTTAGCAAAACTTACTTTATTAGCTACCTTGCTGTATCGTATTCCTAATGCAAAATACGTCTATGTAACGAGTCTGCGGGTTTAATTTGAAAATCTACCTTTTCTAGTTAATACTTAGTTTAGATTGAATTAAAAATGATTAGACAGTAATTACTTAGGTTGGTAGATATATCTCATGGATGTTGATAAATTTTTTACGTGCCTTGATAAGTAATTTCCAACACCTTGCCAAATAATTGAAACTAAAGAAAATATTTTGTCGCAATAAAATTATAATGCATTTATTAATACTTGTAAATAGGTAATAGCTAATTATTTATAACTTAGTTAAACTTACCTATAACTTTTAATTTCGAAACGACCACACGACGACTTCACCAACACTGTTAAAACAATTTGTATATTATTCAAATAAACTCAAAATCGTAAGTCTCACCCTCTCAAGGGGCTGTGGTGAACTACGGTGTTTCATATCAATTTCCACCCTTTTATAACACCCTTAGGGTTGTTCTACAGTGGTGGCAAGACATCAAACGTGTAAGGATATGAAGTTAGGACGTTTCCCGCGACTATGTTCGTGAACAAGATACAATGATAACGTACTTACGATGAAATTAGGTAGGTATGTATATCATTATCGTTATAAAAGTTAACAAATAGGTAGGTATACAATTTTACCTATACTTAAGCTTAGAATTAAGTAGGGTTACAAATACATATAGTTCCATTACGTTATCTTCTATCTATATCTATCTTTAATACATATAATAAAAATGTAACGGATCACTGTCTGTACATGGAAGATATATGAGAAACAATATTATAGGAGACCTCTATCAACGCAATATGTAGTACCCAAAAGAATGATTTTTGGAATTTTTGTCTGTTTGTCGGTTTGTCTGTGCGTTTGTGCACGCTAATCTCAAGGAAACGGCTAGACCGATTTCGATGCAGTTTTCAGTAATATATTGTGACAGGTCTTTTTATCCAGGGAAAATATTTTTATCCCGGATAATTTCGACATTTTGTTTTTTGTCTGTAGACCACGCGGACGAAGTCGCGGGCGTCCACTAGTGTTTAATATATCTAAGCACTAAGCTGCTAACAGATTATTAGGCTATATTTGCTTGGTTCACATAACTTTGTAATTTCACGATGATTGATAATAGTTCTTTAATTTTTTCTTTTACACATGAAAATATAGTAACTTATTGCAATGACTAGACCAATAAAATAAAAATATTAATTGCAAAAAAAACAACTTCAAGATTATGAACATTATCCAAGCTAACAAACGGCTAACAAATCATCACATTATACAGGATGTTTTTTTGTGGCCACCTTTAACGAAGGGTACGTATTCTATACATGAAAAAATAAAGTAAGTTTATGCCAAAAAAAATGCTGGGATTTTTTTTTTTTTTTTTTTTTAAATTTTAAATTCCTTGATCGTGCGAAATTTATAGTGTCTAGTGTTTATGTTAGTTTTTTTATAGACAGATATTAATTATTTTTCGTGAAAAAATCCTGCTACGCGCGTCTTTGTGCATTTATGCAGAAAAACGCAGTCTATTTACTCAACTTTGGACCCAATATTTTGGAAACCAGACACTTCCCAGGTATGCTTCCATGGAGAAAAATGATCGTGATGACGAGGAGATTCCGTAGTTTTCGGGAACGTTGACGACTAAAAATCACCCTGTATTATCCATTTACGATTTTGAAATTCGTTGATTGCCCTCTCGACTGTTTTAATTAGTCACCGTGACAGAAAGTTCATTTATTTCTACAACAGAATCAAACAATAACAAAGTCTCGAAGTGCATTCAATCAAGTACCTGCTCTCGACATTAAATTGACACCACTATGGACGCACCAACTAAGTACAAAATCACTTTCAAATTCAACTCTGATATCAACCATGTTTTCATTGTTACCGGGATGCCTCACTAGTAGAATATCAAATACAACATAATATTTGATAACTTCTTAGCAAATTACTACTTGGGCGTTACGAGTATTATACAGGCTGATTTTTGGTCGTCAACGTTCCCGAAAACTACGGAATCTCCTCATCATCACGATCATTTTTCTCCATGGAAGCATACCTGGGAAGTGTCTGGTTTCCAAAATATTAGGGTCCAAAGTTGAGTAAATAGACTGCGTTTTTCTGCATAAATGCACAAAGACGCGCGTAGCAGGATTTTTTCACGAAAAATAATTAATATCTGTCTATAAAAAAACTAACATAAACACTAGACACTATAAATTTCGCACGATCAAGGAATTTAAATTAAAAAAAAAAAAAAAAAAATTCCCAGCATTTTTTTTGGCATAAACTTACTTTATTTCATGTATAGAATACGTACCCTTCGTTAAAGGTGGCCACAAAAAAACATCCTGTATAGATATCTCATATTAATATGTGCGTAGGTATTCTGCTTCAACTATTTTCTCTCCCCTTCCTCTCTTATTTTCATTAAAGCGTATCATTGTGTTATCATGTGTGCTTGTATGTGAGTTGACGAATTTTTAGTTCGTCGCCTGGACGGGTACGTCCTTCCCTGAGTTCATTCCTTGGTCGATTCTTACGACATCAACGGAAAGAGAAGCTGATTCTAGTAAACCACGCATCAGCACATGACTATTTATTAAAATCCTTCTCTAACTCAAAGGCATAAAAATAAAACTTGTTCTTATTCTTTATTGCGCACACACAAAAAATAGAAATTACAGGTTAAACGAAGAGATCCATGTACCTACTCGTACAATGACAAGTTTACTATCTCTATAGGTACATACTTTCTACTCTACCTACATTACGGACGACTGTGTTCACAAATGGTCCCCAAAATGGGGTAACCAGAACTGCAAGATCAGAAAAGAGATCCCACAGGCACTTTTAGCATAGCGTAGACAGATGTAGGTAGACTATCAGGGACAAGTTGCTAGCTTATCGCCTGAGAGAATGCTCGAGTTCCTTAGTCGACTGTTACGACATGCATGGAAGAAGATGCAGCTGCCTACAATAATATTGTAGAAATTATGAGACGAGCTACCTTAGTATCAGTAGTTATGTGTACCTAATGTTAAGGCCCAAATCGATGTGAAAAGACAGAGCAGCCCCCCTAGCATGACCACGCATCGTGGATATCGTATCGTCTCTATACAAAATTTATCAAGGCGGCTATATTTATCGTATTTTGACAGGCAAAATGTCGATAAATCGGTTTATCATATCGTGTTTCGCAGATCGTGCTAGGCTTGCAGGTAGGCCAGGAAATGAAGGCAAGAAAAAATCTATTCTCTATTCTATTCTTTATTGTACACAGACATTTTATATAGAAAAACATTTTACATTGACAATGTACAAAGGTGTGCTTATCTCTATGAGATTTCTTCCAGCAAACCACTTGTGGTAGCGAAAGTTGGGTAAAAAAGATAAATTGTATGTGTACACAATACCAAATAAATATACTTACATAAACCTACATAATATCTATATACCTACATAATAATACATATCTACATATAATAAACCTAACCTACATAGACTTACAATAATAAAATAACCGACAGACCTACTAAGGAAGAGAAAGGTAACCTTTACTTGTATCTTAAATATGTCAATTGTGGGACAATCGCGTAAAAAATCAACTAACGAAAGGTAAACATTTCTTATGAAGTGTGAAAAAAATCCATCTGCATTTAATAGTTTGAAGCCCTGCAGTTTTCCAATTACAACCTTTTGTTTGTTGCCTCAAGTTTTGCTAGAAATAATTTAAAATACTTATACTTAGTAAGCCGCGTGGTGCCGGCAGAGTAGAGTTTGTACCACCCCTGCCAGCCCTTGGGTATCGTACGAGGCGATTAAGGGTTTCCGTGAGGTGGGCAGCAGCGTCTCCCGTACTGACAACATAGTCCGAAAATCACACTGCGGTCACCAACCCGCCTGCCCAGCGTGGTGACTATGGGCAAAACCTGGGGGAGGCCTACGTCCAGCAGTGGACTGTAATAGGCTGAAGAAGAAGAAGAAGAAGAAAATACTTAGTAAAGTAAAAATGTGTTATTTTTTCAAAAATAAATATAAATAAATATTCTTTTTTTATATAAAATATAAATATATAAACCAGTGTATAAGAGAAAGTATATCGCGAGAGCGAAATGCTACGAGAATCGAACCTCTCTACGAAATTTGAAATCACTAGCATGGAGGATTTCCTCCGTGATCACTAATTTATATTTTCACATACGCGTAGTATGGAAAATTCCAACTCGGAAATATGTTCATACAATGCTGTACAATAATCTATTGTTGGATTAGCTTTTATGTCACTTTTAATCATTAATTTAGTGTTTGAAATGTGTATTTCTGTAAACTTTCAACTACTTTTAGAATTTTGAGTATGTAGGTATTCTATTTTAGTCGTTACACGTCTACCAAAAAGTACTGATTTATCTTTTGACACGAATCTAGGTAGGTAAAAAGAAACAACTTTCATTTTGGGACCAACTCTGAAATATTGAAAAAAAAATCAACTGTTCCATACATTTCAGTGCAGTAATTATTCAACATTGTATGGAACAGCCGATTTTTTTTCACTATTTCGGAGTTGGTCCCATAATGAAAGTTGTTTCTTTATCAGTACTTTTTGGTAGACCTTATATAGGTATGGCTTTATTGACGTCACATGTTCTGCTAATGTTTTCAAAATCAAGGTCATTATCTCGGATCTTCCTTTAATCATGGAATCTAGTGATTAATTAATTAAGTAATAATAGCGCTACATACTTACTATCAAAGGTTATCTAAACCACAGATCAAGCGTCAATACTAGATGAGGTAGAGGCATTCTCTTAATTATATCTGAGGACTAATATGAATCGTCGTGACGGTAGTGCTGATGCGGGGCTTCACTAGAATACATCAGGCAGCATCTCCTTCCGTTCATGTCGTAAGAGTCGACTGAAGAACTCGTGCGTTATCTCGGGCGATAAGCTAGCAACATGTCACTGATCATTAACATCCAGGCCCTCTTTTAATTTATGATCCTGCAGTTCTGGATGCCCCATTTCGGGCACACAGCCGTGTGTCTGTGTATATGTATTTATATATGTATTAGTAGGTACTTATACAGGATGTAACAGAAAGGGTATGTTAAGCGAAAAGCTATGTAAATAGCCCACTATAGAGAACCTATTTCCAAAATTTGAGATTCGAAATTACATGTTTATTTTTCAAGATTGTATGAACATTTCTGAATTGTGTAGGAATTCTTCATACTATCTAGAAAAATAAACATGTGATTTCGAGATTCAAGTTTTGTGGGTAGGTTATTTTTAGTGAGCTATTCACATAGCTTGTCGCTTAACATACCCCTTTTGTTACACCCTGCATGACCTGCGAAACACGTAATGATAAACCAGTTTATCGACATTTAGCCTGTCAAAATAAAATATAGCCGCCATGTTGTATTTTGTATAGAGTAGATACGATATCGTGCGATACGATATTCACGATGCGTAGTCATGCTACTGGTACAGGCTGCGCCAATTTTAATAAATATAGAGTAACTATTATACCTACTACAGCCGAAATTAATTTTTTAGAGATAAGTATGTATGTCAACTGATGTAAAATGATATTTTGTATGTACGTAGGTAGTTTTGTAACTAAATGAACCACCTCCATGTTCCTATATCCAAAATTCTCAAATTAATAGCGTCACCTAATTATACGTTTAATGTGATTTACCATACATACAGAACATGCAATTATCTTTACCTACTTACTACTATTGATACCCTTGAGGATGTGGGTGGTTTCTCAGGGTCTGTAATAAGGGTGTAAAGTATCCTGTGCCATTTTAAGGGTTATTTCCTTAGGCGAGTCAGTATTCAGAAAAATTTACCCAAATAGGTAAGAATCTCAGTATATATGGGGCCGCCGCAACATGGTTTCTTTGTAAACTAATTTATCTAAAGATTTGTCAGTTGTTTTACGGCCGGCTACCGACCTGCCGGACGCCAACTCTTCTTGTGTTATACGAGTTCCTAGTTGATATTTTGAGAATATAGAAATTAGTAGACTTACATCATAGCGACCCGTGATGAGGATCGAACCTAGGTACGCCGTCCGACTGGAAGGATACCTACCAACCAATAAAACTTTTTAAGGTAAATAGAACGTAAATAATTTTTTTTAAACGAAAAACCGATGTCCTCCCAAGACTCGAGCTTACTAAAGTAAAATTTTACTAAAGGGCAAATATATATTGCGTTAAGCCGTGTACGAAGTTTAGAAGGCATAATATTGTCAGATTTATATGCCAGCAAATGATTAAATAGGCCACATGACAAAAGAGAGAAATGAGTAGGCTTCGAAACTTTACGTCTGACAATACATACATACATACATACATACATAATAATCACGCCTCTTTCCCGGAGGGGTAGGCAGAGATCACGGATCTCCATTTGCTACGATCCTGACACACCTCTTTCGCTTCATCTACTTTCATGACATTTTTCATGCACGCTCGTCGGTTTAGGGTACTCTTGACCTGACCTTTCTTTAGAATTTCACCAATTTGATCGGTGAAAGTCCGGCGAGGTCTTCCCCTTCCAACCCTTCCATCCACTCTTCCGTTGTACACTTTCTTTGTCAGTCTACTTTCACTCATTCTCTCCACATGCCCAAACCACCTCAACATACCCTTCTCAATCTTCGTCACCACGTCCTCATTTATACCACACTTCTTTCTGATCACCTCATTTCTTATTCTATCTTTTAAAGTGACTCCACACATACTTCTCAATGCTCTCATTTCCACTGCATTCACTTGACTTTGATGTTTTGGTTTCTGCCATACCCAACTTTCACTTCCATACATAAGAGTCGGCACCAAAACACCTCCATGAACAGCCAGACGTGCCGCTTGCGACACTTTCTGGCTACTCATAAAAGAATTAAGTGCCCCATTCACCCGGTTCCCAGCATTCACTCTCCTTGCAATATCTTTGTCATGCTTACCATCCCTTGTAAACAAAGTCCCCAGATACACGAACTCAGTCACTTGCTCCAATCTTTCTTCGCCAATCATTATTTTGCAATTCGCCATTACCTCATCCTTTTCAAAAACCATCACTTTCGTCTTACTTACATTCATCTTCATCCCTTTACTTTCAAATGATCCATGCATTTTTGTTACCATCTCCTGCAACTCCTCCTCCGAAGACGCAAGCAAAACCATGTCATCGGCATAGAGAAGGCATTTGACAAGTAACTCATTCATTCTTAGACCACAAACATCGTCTTTCAAACCTTGCAAACAACTGTCCATGAATAGATTGAATAGCCACGGTGACGCTACACATCCCTGTCTAACACCCTTTTCGATGGTAAACCAGTCTGTGTAGGACCCGTTTATTCTCACACAAGCATTTGAGTCCTCGTAGAGGGATTTCAGTGCCCGAATGAGAAGGCCACTCACTCCATACATAGACAGAACCTTCCAAAGTTCCTTCCTCACAACTCTGTCATAAGCCTTCTCCAAATCGATGAAAGCGCAATAGACCTTCTCACTTTTCGCCAGAAACTTTTCGGCTATACATCGTAAGGAAAAGACTTGATCCGTACATCCCATGCCCTTTCGAAATCCCGCTTGTGCATCCCACACTTTCTGGTCGGTTACTTTCATAATCCTTTCAATCAACACTTTTGCATACAGCTTGCCAACAATGCTGAGTAGGCTAATGCCTCTGTAGTTTTTGCAGTCCAGTCGTGAGCCCTTACCCTTGAACAGAGGTACGATGACAGCCTTGCACCAATCAATTGGTACTCGGCCGGTGTCAAAGCACATGTTGAATAGGCGGTACAACTGACTGGCTACGACGCCCTGTCCAGCCTTCAGCATTTCAGCACAAATCCTATCATACCCTGCTGCCTTACCTGCTTTCATCCGTATCAAACATTTCACAATTTCATCCATGCTTATATTACTTTCCTCTCCAAGCACTGTTTCATTTAACTCTGAGGTCGGCGTCTTTGCTTTTTCCCTATCAAATAACTTTTCAAAATATTCCTTCCATGTCTTCAATATACATTCTTTCTCATTCACTAAACTTCCATCCATGTCCTTAATTGAGCTCAGCTCAGAGCACTGCCCTTTTCCCCTGGCTAATTTTATGGATTTCCAGAAAAACTTTATGTTAGCCTGGAAATCCTGGGACAACCTTTCATCCATCACATCTTTCTGTTCCGCTTTCTTTCTTTTCACAATTTCTTTCACTAGTCCATTCATACTTCTATACATTCTTTTTGCTTCAATCACTTCATCGTAAGAGTCTTTTTGGAAGAGTCTGACAATATAAGCAACATATTATTACACTCTTTCTTCCTGCCCTGTTCCCAATCATTTGGGGTCGGTGCAATATGTAGGTACTCTTCTTTCATTCATCCCTATTATCCGTCATCTCGTTATTCTCATGTCTACCTCTTCCGCTATAACCATCTTACTTCGGACACGGCTTAACGCAGCATAAAATTTCACGACTTAACACAATTATCTTCATCTTCATAAGCCTATTGCAGTCCACTACTGGACGTAGACCTCCCCCTGCCATAGGGGGATTTTGTTACTAAAAAGTTCCACTATCTGTTTTTCGGCGGCTCCATCATCAGACCCTCGTTTCCTTTATATTATGTGTAGCTGACCAAAATTCTCTATAAAAATCTAAAAACGGATTACTCGTATTTGGTCTGACCATCTCGTGGGACTGCGTCCTCTGGAACGTTTGCCATCCACCTTGCCTGTCACCATCAGCTGTTCAAGATTGTGACCCTCAATACGAGCAATATCGAAGACTAGCGAAGTCATAAATTTGGTTTTAGTTTTCCGCGTGATGTTACGGTCTCTCCATATCTTATGCAACTGGGACATTGCACTTTTGGCCATCCCTATACGTCTCCTTATCTCTTTTTCGCATGATCTTTTGTTATTAATGTTAGACCCTAGGTAGACGAAGTCGCTCACGATGTCAAGGTTCAGCGTTCCCGTTAGTTCAAGGCTGTTGGTACGATCCACATTCATTACTTTGGTTTTGCTATGATTGATTTTTAGACACACCAGCAAACTGATGTTCTCGATCCGGGCCAGGAGGTTCACCATCTCGGTTTCACTTGCAGCATGGAGTGTGATGTCATCTGCGTAGCGGGGGTTTGATATTTTAGTGCCACCTATTGTGACTCCACCCTCCCAACCCTCACATGCCCGCCTGATTATGTACTCTCCATAGGCGTTAAAGAGAATTGGAGACAGGGTGCATCCCTGTCTTACCTCTTTATCGAAACAAAAAAGCTCTGATGTGAATGGATGTGCAGTTCTCGACCTTTACCATTCCTTGATTGTCCAGGTATAGAGAGCGGATGACGGCAACGAGGTGTTGAGGTACTCCCAGTTCACTAAGTACCTTCCATAGGTCCGACCATACAACATAGTCAAAGGGTTTACTGTAGTCGATAAAAGATGGCGGGTGTGTTGAACTCGTAGGCCTTTTCGACCAGTTGACGAATGTTTAGGATTTGCTCGCGGGTTCCTTTGCCCTTTACAAAACCCGCCTGTTCCTGTGGAATTTGCCAGTTCAGAAAGTAGCGAATCCTGTTATTGATGATATACCTATAACATCACTTTGCTGGCATGTGATATCAATGCAAGGGTTCTATAATTATCGCACTTAGAAGTGGACCCCTTTTTATGGAGAGGTAATATGATCGACTTAGTCCAGTCTGAAGGCCATCTTCCAGTTCGCCAAATGTTGTCGCAAATTCTGTGTAGGACTTTTACAGCTTTAGGACCCATGACTTTTATTATTTCCGATGTAATACGATCTGGACCGGGGGCTTTCTGTATTTGAGCGCGTCTATAGCGGCCGTGATCTCTGATTCAAGGATGGGTGGTTCCAGCGTTAACTCGCACCAATTTGTTGGTTCTTGTGGTGAGCTGCATTCATGTGAGTTTCTATAAAGATTCTCGCAGTAGTTACGCCATCTCCTCGTCACTGCCTCTAAGTCCTGCAAAGGCGTACCATCTTCATCTTCTACCAGCCATGATCTAGGTTTGAACTGTTTTGTCAGAAGTTTTACCTTCTTGAAGGTATAAACTAATACGAGTACCCAATTAGGTTTTGCGAGTACCTGCCCAACTGTCAAGTTTCCTCAAAACCTTTTCAATAGTTTTTTACCTTCTGTGATTTATACATCTTACAGTGGGTTCCCACAGTGCGTGATGTTACGGACGGACGCGCCGTAATATCACACCAGCCCACACCACGGATCGTGGAAAACGGAGTGTCCGTGGTAATATTGACGCGTCCGTGGTGCGCGTCCATCCGTAACCGTCGGTGCGTCCGCGTCCGTCCGCGAAATCACGCACCGTGGGAACCCATCTTTATGCTAAATCTATAATAGGTACCTATGTTTATATGGGCAAAGTAAGCATACGCTGGCAAGTAATAGTACCTACTTACCTAGGTACCTAAGTAGCTTTAGCTGGCTAGGTATGTAATGTATAATTATGTATTTTTGAAATGCGTTAGCATCTCTACTTAGTTTGTGGTTTCTGAACGATGGCGCTAGTTGCTTTGTTTGTGATAATATCTATGTAGGTAACTGCATTGCATATAAAACACCACAAATTCGATCAAATAATAATATGCAGTGGTCGTGGGTTCGATTCCCACTCGGGTGAGGAATTTTTTCCGTTTCTTTATTAATAATTTTATAAATTATAATATGATTAAACCAGGATTAAACCATGTTCAAAACAGTACAATAGATCTCATAAGGATCAGTTATAGAAATTGGCTGGTAGTGTGAATAAAACTATAAAATAGATAAACAAAGATGGAAAATTGCTTTCATATCAGTAGGTAAAGTAAAGTTTACAAAATATGATCGGTCGTCGCCTCAGCCAAGTTTCTATCTAATATTTTTCCTGCCATACCTTGTTTATTCAACCTACCAAACAACCAGGCCGTCCAACTTGTCTTTTGGCTCCGTGATCTTTGAACTTGTCCGCCATATCACCATTAATTAATGCCTAGCCATTGTCAAGCCCTTTGGTCCAACGGTCCAACCAAGCCCATATTCATTCGGATACACAGTGTTAACCTTAGATAACGAATGATGCTATTACCCGACTGCCCCAGAAGGAGGATAATTTTTTTGAGTGCTATATATATATATATGTATATATATATATGTATGTATATTTCTTTGAAACACGCTAGAGCTTAAACGGCTTGTACCATTTGAGCTTGAGAGGTCATTATACCTACTAGTCTTACGGCCATTTTCAATACGGGAGATCGAAAAGAATCTCGGATTTATTTATTCCTAATTTGAAATGTTGTATGAAATTTACAATTGAAGATTAAATCTGAGATATGCAAAAAATCTCTCAAGATCAGTTATAGAAATTGGCTGTTAGTCGTGAGAGTGAGTGACACTGAGTCAAGATTATGACGCAGTTAAATTAATGAGGTTATTTTGGGTTCTATGGTTAAAAGCAACGCCCAACAGCTCAATTACAACCACCACTAGATAATGCTAACTTTGCCAAAATCAAAATGTGATATTCAAGTTAGTTGAATGTTTTAAAACTTTAAAAGTAAATTCTAATGGTCAATTCCACATAACAATTATAGTTTTGAATAGTTTTGATACATGATGTAATTTACTGTCAAACATAAGGGTCGATTCTGGCAGTTAAACGTAAACCTAATCTTAGTCAGGTCTATCTCTCTCCGTTCTTAACATAAATGGCTAAGAGAGAAAAGGACAGCTAGGACTAATTTTACCTTTAGGTTAAAGCCAAATCTCGGCTAGTGTATAGCTATCGGGATGAAGAATAACGTTCCCAATAAGTAATTTAGAAAAGAGATGGTAAAATGGCTTAGTGGTTATAGCGGCTGGCACGGTTTGCAGTGGTCGTGGGTTCGGTTCCCACTAGGGTGAAGAATTTTTTCCATTTTCTCAATAATTTTATAAAGTGTGACTGTCAGAATCGACCATATTGTTTTATTATGAAATACAGAGTTAAACATAGGTAATTCTAGGTTACAGTCCCACAAAACTGTTTTAACAGTTTACCTGTGGGATTAAGATAAGAAGTTACAGTTATCATGGGTATATTCACTACCTATATTTAACTTTAAATCGCTTTATTTCTATCACTAGGTCATCTAGATTTTATCTTCATAATATGTCTCTTCATTTTAATCATAACTTATTGCATATTAGGTAGGTATAGGTTTCGGATTATATTAATTTCAAGATTAGGTACGGTATTACCTATTTTTAAATTATCATCTCATAATAAAATAGTTTTATACAATAAAGATTTCATAACTTTTTTAAACCTACCTTCGTTACCTACTATTTACCTACTACGTAACGTCATCTGTCGAAAATGAGAGAAAGCCGTTCTTGTTTTGTTGTATATCGTTGCTATACCTACATCGTGTGTTTACTTTGAAAGATGGCGGTTGCTTTTTTATGACAACGTTACTTGTACATAGTGTAGAATTTGTTTTTTTTTCATTCCTATATTTTTCAGTTATAAAATTGTAACCAACTTCCTTTCAAATACCTATTTTCACTATGCGACGATGTATTTGTACATGTATCCGAACATACTTTTAAATTGAACGAATGAATTTGGACATAATATCGTTCAGTTAGTTCAGAATGAGAATCCGCTCGTTTGATTCGTTCACTCACTCATTCATTGTCTAACGCGAATCGTGGAAAGATGTCCGCCGTATGTGTTATTTGACGTAAATATTGGCAAAAATCTTATTATTTTGGATTTTAAGTGGTGTTTTTTGGTGCTATTAAAGTTTTATGATGAGTGTGTTTGTGCTGTGATCTGTTCTTATGAGGCTGTTATACAAAACTGGTCCAATGGAGTCTCTCAGAAAATGGTTCTACAAACCAAAGGTACGTGTGTCAAAACAATTTTCTTGTGCAATTTTCCCCGTAGGTAGCCTATTGAAATGAACGTTTTCCGGTATCATTGGAGTTCATAGATTTTATGCAGTTAAAATAATCAGTTGTGTTTTTTGTAACTCCTTTTGAATTCGTCATTCCAATGATTTCGTGGTCAAATTACCTAGTATTTTCCATGTCTCGCAAGTAGCAATGCTATTGTTCTTATTGTAGAATGCGTAACATATTTAATAACATATGGGAAGTGGCCACAAACGTAGCAGATCCCTTCTACAAGTATTTGCCTGACGTCATGACATTGAGATAAAGTTTTTGTTATTACCATTATTACATATTCAAGAATGGCATAGTTTGGACCTGGTTACCTGATTTTGCGTAGTACCCTACACTTTAGGCTCTCAGTGACTATTAATTCGTCGAAAAATTCATTGTTTATGCTTGTCCCAGATCTCATTTTATGCTAAGTAAATTTATACTTGATTGTATTTTGAAATGTGATATTATTTATTTATGTTAATAATCTAGTATAGTTTGTTTGTTACTGAGTAGTTTGGTAAAACTATTTTACCTATTGTTCTAAAGGAGTTGGACTGTAATGCATTAAATAAACTATCTGCCCATCTTCACTTTGATTGCAAAATGCTATAAGATTGCAACTTCAAACCAATAAAGTTAGTTTTATTACTATGATAAGGTATTAATATTATCCATAGCATCAGTTATTTCTTCCTGAAACTTTAAACAATGGATGATATACTGTTTTATTTTTCTTTTGTGTGATAATAATTATAATACCTGTTGAAAGTGAGACTGAAAAAGTCACCCATTCATGATCACAGCAAAATATTGAATATTTTGATATAAATATTTAGATTTGCAGAGAACTGCATAAGGCCCGGTGGTGGGCGCACCCATAGTGAATGTTTGAACTACCGAATTGTAATGCCTAATACAATTTCATTTATAAATGCATATTTGCTAACAGTTATTGTTATGAGCTTCAGCACTGACTCCTCTCTGTATTGAACCAAGTTTTCCTGTGCTGAGCCAGGTCTCATAAGAATACATCAGCTGCATCTCCTTCATTGCATGTTGTACGAGTCAACTAAGTGACTTGGGCATTCTCCCCCCAGTCCCCTCTATGCTAAACATGCCTGTGGGATCTTGTTTATGATCCTGCAGTTCTGACTACCCCATTTTGAGATTACAGGTCTGTGCATTGTAAGTAGAACTAAGTTGTCTTTTACTTTAAAAGTATAGTTTTGTTACCATAACAGGAAAGTTGATTCAGTATTGAGTAGATAGGTAGGTTCCTACTCAGTGACCAAATGCAAGCCTATTACCAACATCGGCTCATCAATCTATAGGATACCATTGTAGGTAGGTACTATGAAAATGTAAAGATGTACTCTTAATTCTTTCTGAAGTCCAGTCCAGTAGGCAGAATCATCAACCATTGAAAATAAACCTTAATGAGTTTAACTATGTTGACACACCAAAAACTTTGTTTACTAGCGACGTTAGCCAGGAAAAAATGCTAGTGTCCTAAAAAGTAACCACTAAGTCCTCTGTTCCCTTAGAGACATGAGATAAGCTTTATAAGGCAACAACTAGTTACCTACGTTTCTCATTACCATTATCTTATCTGTATTTTGAAGCACACTAGTTAATAACATTTTGTTCATTAACTGACTGTGACTGATTTGAATGTTTTATGTAATTTATTTAGATAAGTACAATGTGTTATCCATATCATTAATTGCTGACTCGAGTGTCAATCCATTCACACACAAGTATTAAATAATACTTACTGAGTATGGCAGACAACCTGAGACTTATGCTAGCAGCTTATTAGGGATGTTTCGTCATTTGCTATATAAGCTTTGTTGGTCCCTTAAATAACTATATTTGTTTCCAGATAATCTGCAGTGACTACACTAATAAATAAATATTCATTATTATTGGATTATATCCACTGACATGAATTTACTTATATATTTTACAATTATTTATTAATTCTTCTTTGTTATTTTGCCCCTTGGCAAAGGCCTCCCCCAGAATTCTCCACTTCTTGTCCATGGCACATCTCCTCCAAGTACCTTCTGCTACCTTTCTTATTTCATCCTCCCATCTTACGTTGTCTCCCTTTGTTCTGTTTTCCATCACGGGGATACCACATTGTACTACACTCAGATATAGTAGGTACTATGTGGAATTTAATAGGCTCACTTGTAAAAGTGGATGTGGAACTTGCACAATTTTGCCCCATTTAAGTATATGTGGCATTATTTGTATGGTAACCAGCCATAGTTACATCTATCATGCTTTACACCATTAATCTTTTGCAATTGTAGTTTTCATAAATAACCTCTAACCACCTCTTGGAGCAGGACCTCCATTTTGGAAGTGAGGTTTCTATCACCAGTAACTAGTTATAGTTAAGAGCCAAATTTCCTTCAAACATTTTGTGCAACTACGAAACCCTTCATTGCGCGTGGGTCCAATCGCTCGACAGGCCCCCTTATTACCTAACTAGCAATAGCAAAGCGATAGCGAAAATTGTACAAAAATCGCTGATCGCTTGTCGAATTCGTATTACGTAAAATTAATTTCAAAGGAACTTTGACATTTCAAGGCGAATATTGTACAATTCGGCTTTGCTATTGCAAATTAGGTAATCAGGGTCTCTCTAGCCTCTAGTTTCGTCCTTTTAGAAAACCGATAAGAAGCGAAAGTGAAAAGAAACATACCGAAAGAAACCGGCAGACCATTTAATAATATAGTAAATAAAAAACCAGTTTTGATTGTAAATAGTTTAAATACCTAAGTATTTTATAGGGTTGTTGACTATTAAAAAAAAAAAACGATGATGCATAATGGTTTATTTTATACGTGCGCCTACCAAACAGGGTCAGTGTACACATAAATTTAGTAGAAAATGACTGGTATTACCGGATGCATATGCATACACGTAAGCGTAGACGTACAGGTACCTCTAAGTTGTAATGTATGGAACTGTATAGGCACGGGCAGACCGGATGCGTATGCGTAGACGTAAGCATAGACGTCAAGCGGTGACAGTTCCATACATTAAACTCAGAGGTACGTCTACGTCTACGCTTACGTGCACGCATACGCATCCGGTGTGCTCAAGGCTTTAACCATTGGACTATTCTATCTTCGTAGTTAGTTGATTTACCCGAAATATGCCTTATTGTCGCTCGGAAGAATCATGGATAAGTTAGGTTTAAACTTACCTTAACTTACCTTTCTACTTAACTTTCAGCAAGTACATATAATAATTATATTGGGAATTAACTGTTTTCAGGCAAAAAATATTACTTGATTTGGCATTTCGAGCGCACTGAAGTGTAGTTGATAGGTCACTGGTAACTGTTGTATTCAACTGTACCTACCTTTATATAGTTAAAACTGTCTTTTAGCATTGTGCATGATTATTCAGCCATAACCTTTCACTTTTGTCTGTAAGTGAGCTTGTTGGTAGATTTTGGTCCCGAGGTTTGGCGTGACACGTTATTTATACACAGATTAACCTATTGCAGTCTACTACGTCCAGCGTAGGTCTCCCCCAGGGTACGCCACAAGACTACTGCCATGGGATGTTTTGCCCATAGTCGCCACACTAGACAGACGTGTTTGTGACCGTAGTGTGTGATAGTTCAGATTTCTTGGACGTTCTGGGTGGACCGTAGTGTGTGACAGATACTTTGTTTGCGCAAGCGATCGACACGAGCTAGAGGATGATGCGAAGCTGTGTACGTAAGTACATGAGCATAACTTGAATATATCTTGTCTATCCAGTTGATTGGACTAAGTGTTTGTTAAATTTGCAATATCCGGTCATAATCCTTGTTACTTACTACGCAGGTTTTCAATCCATAATGCTGTTGAGATCTTGCTTGGAATATCTGTTGTGGAACTTCTGTGAGTTATTCAGCCTTAGGTGCTATTTCGTTCCACGCAAAACGACGAGTTTTTTCTTACGAAGAAATAAGATATTGACTAAGATTAATATCTCGCGACGGCAACCCTGATATCCAATATTCGCAAAACATTTAGCAAAGCGAACGTCAATTCGGAAAGTGGTAAAAAAAGTGAAAGTGCTCGAGCGAGACGGACACGCGAGTCGAAAAAGGATGGAGGATAGGGTTTATTGGATAAGGCGATTATAATGTCAACTGAATTAATGAAGTGTTACATTGATTTCTTCGATATGGACTGTGGACGTTGTAGTTGAGTTTATAAGGTTGAATTTGTGACGCACGTGCGGAGGTTTTCTTAGGTTGTATGGTAGGATAAGGAAATTAGTAGAACATCTACGGCACCATGCGACCATTCTAAAAAAACTTGTAGCAATCTGTAATCCTAATATAAGGTACTGTATAAATTTTCCCTCCTGCAGTTTTAGAAGCTAAAACTCGAACAGAAACACGAATCATTGTGTTGGTTCTATGAGCCTAATATTCTACAGACTTTCTTAAAACAGCTGTTTAAACTTATCTTATTTCGGCGCTGAAAACAGAGTTAAGGCGGTCTACGTAACTACAGGTGTTATTTCTATATTTTCTGCGCGACCGTGCCATAATCGTGCACGCGTGAGAATGTTTATTTTGAATCACACAGTGCGGCGCAAAATTATATCAAAATAAATTAAAAGAAATCGTGCTATTTCCTCGATGTACTATGTTTTTGGAGCTTATGTAGAATACCTAATATGAATGTAAAAAAGGTCTTATTCGGCTATTTAATGTGGTAATCTTATGCATTCAGAAATAGTAAGTAACTTTCTACTCACAAAATAAAGACGAACCCCTGTTTCCTGTTGGCTGGCACTGCATAAACCTCTTGAAAATCCCTATCGTCGGTATATAATCTAAAAGTTGAGCTGTCTTATCTTGATCAAGTTTTAGAGAAAGACAACATCAACTTTATTCTTCAGATAGGCTATGACCATTCGAAAAATCGACCCTTAGTTACTTACTCATTTATTATGTAGGTACCTGGTAGGTTTTACAATTTTTACCTACCTTACATACTAAAACGGAAGCTAGGTTAGCAAGGATATCGGAGTAGGTCTGTTAATTTTAATGCCTAGCTTACCTACTTATAGGTAAAATAATTAACGTGGTTCAAGCGGGCTGTACCTAGTTATTTAAATAAGGTATTCCATAAACTAGTTTTCTTAATTGCACCACGAAAGAGATTCCAATGGCCAAGTTTAGCACAAACCCCGGGTCAGATGTTAAAGACGGTATAACTAAAGCTCGTATTTTTAATCGTATTTGATGTGATTGCGATTAATGATAGATATTGGCGTTAGTTGTTAGCTTATCGTCTGAAGGATACATACCCCTGATTTCCTCCCTCTAGTCGACTCTTATGACGTAAAGTTTTTGAAGCTCCGGATTGGAAACAGCTAGAACCACTGAGCTTATATGAGTTGATATTAAAGCAGGTTTGTTTTCCGTGGTGAATTCAAAACGCTGCTATAACCTGTGTACAGCGCCATCTAGTTGTCAAGCTCAAATCAATCATGCTTTAAGAGTTCACTCCTTATAACCCCCCTGGACATTTAGAACAATTAGGAGCTTTTAGTGATCCTTGCGTCTAGAAGAGTCCATATTTAAATTAATAAATGTGACCTTATTTTGTCTTAGTAAATAAACAGTTTGATTATGATTCACCATGTGATTCAGTTATTGATACGCGTAGGCCGGTAACCTGTTTATTATTATCGATGCTATTTCGTAACCCCAAATAGACGACCTGTGTCGCAATGCAATTTGTGACATGAAATAGTTAGATCATATTAGAAAAAATAGCGATATCCATACATACTATGACGGTATTATATACGCCTGCGAGAATGCCGGAGTTCCTTAGTCGACTTATAAAAGATCTGCACGGAAGGAGATGCAGCTGATTTATTGTACTGAAGTTGAAAATCAGATCTGATGGAAGTTCGGGGCTCAGTGGTAGACTGAGTGAGTGAAATCTTGTAGAATTACCTCCTGAAGTTTTAAGCAGTTGTAGATATAGTTGTAAATTACTAGATATGACAGAGATAAATATGAATTAAACAAAGGAATCGTACGTGCATGCGGTGCATGCCTACTGCGTATCAAATAAGTACTGCGTAGTAAATTATATTCCCTTAAGGTTATGAATATAATGCGCTTATGTTCAGTGCTCAATTATCCGCACATAAATCTTCTGCACCCAGATACCTAGATCCTGATAGATAGGTGATAATCGCCCGTCAATGCCGAGGAGTTCATAGTACGGGTGCTAGCCTAGGGGTAAGCCGATGTGGAGATGGTGGGACAATTTCTATTGACTTCTGCCAGACTTCACGGATGTGGGTCAGGCAGGATAGAGTTGTGGGTACAGCATAGGCAGCCTTTGCCTAACAGTTTTTGTTGGAAACTTACCGATTAACTCGACGAATAATAAAAATAATTATCTTTTGGCTCGTGTATAATTTTTTAAAGCCAATCGGTTCCAACGATGTAGGTAATAAAATAACTAAGGCAGGTAGAGATAGCTAAGGCTGGTGGATCTACGGTTGTTCGGCTATGTACTTTGGTCACTGTTTTATTTTCAAATATGTAATTAATTAGTTTGTAGGCACATCATATTATAATCACCTGAAAATAGTGCAGTTAAAGTCGATAACTATAGGTAGTTAGGTGAACTTAGTCTATTGCATCATTTGTAATGGTATAAGTATAGTTACCTTCGTACCTATAGGCTTCATGGAAGTAACTAGCTAACCCTTGGTTTTTTACGAGGCAACGAGGCAACCATCTACTTTTAAGCGGTTCTCACTCCTCAGTCTTACAATTGGTTGACCTCTTCACCTTTTTTGTGACCTTCCCTTTCACGCAATGGGTCAAAAAACGTAGCAAGCCTAGAAACATGATTTAATAATGTAATCTAAAGCTGGGTATCCATTACGTTCGCGAACATCTTGCGCTCCGCGCACTTGCAACAGCTCCGCGTAGTGGATACGTTTGCGAACGTGGAGCGTGAACGGTGCGCGCTCCGCGCTCAGCGCTCCAAAGGGTGGCGGTAAGTTGGGCGAACACAAAGGGGAGCTCAGTCTGTTCGTGGACGCGAGCAAGATATCACGCAAGTGCGTACGTGTCGTTAATCACGCTCCGCGCTCGGTTGTTATGGAGTGGTCGGAAGAAAAATGTTTAACTCTAATCGGGTTGTACCGAAACTATACTGTGCTGTGGAGATACGCGTTACCGTCTCCATCAGAGCGGTACGGGAGCGCGGAGCGCAAGATGTTCGCGAATGTAATGGATACCCAGCTTGAGGCTCTAATGTACTCGTAGTTAGTAAGTATTCTTTTTTTGTGTAAGTAATAGGTTCGTCTCTGCCTACATTATTTAAGTTGATTAGGCCCTATGGAGACTTTATGCCATATTGTAGTTAATACACGGTCAGATAAAGGTGTCAAAAAAGCGCGTCCACTTAATAGTTAGCAGAATTTTAGTCACGTCTTCCGCATATGCGAGACAATTTAAATTTTCATCTTTATTTGACTAATAATAACACCTGTTCAGTCTCGTAAAACTACAACTAAAAATAGACTACAACCTCTCACATATGGAACAATACATTGACCATGCTCATGCATGAAGATAGAATAGACGCCATTACTTGTGTTCATGGAATGCATTGGTGTAATGATAGACACAAATTGTCCAATCTCAAAGGGCGCCCACGGAAACCTGCAGCAGTCTGAAGGTTGCTTAACTATGGGATTATCTACTTCAGGTTGTTTGAGTAGACAACTATGTAACTACCTATGTTGGCGTAGGTAAGTTAGCGGCGCGGTGCCGGCAGAGTAGAGATTGTACCACCCCATGCCTGCCCGTGGGTATCGTACGAGGCGCAGCGCCTCCCGTGCTGACAACATAGTCCGAAAATCGCACTGCCGTTACCAACCTGCCCAGCGTGGTGACTATTGGCAAAACCCCCCTGTGGCAGTAGCCTTGTGGCGTGCCCTGCGGGAGGCCTACCTCCAGCAGTGGGCTGCAATAGGCTAAAGACGAAGACGAAGTGCTGCTGAGGCAAACTACAAACAAATTATTATAGCACAAGATTGATCTGAGTATGGGGGAGCTTAGTGGAATCCTTGGCTTGGCAGTCGAACCAATGGGAAGCCTTGGTTTGGCAGTCCAGCTACTGTGTGTGTTACCAATATTAAATATCTGTCTAATAGGTACAGAGTACAGCTCTGTTCAGCAACATCATGACCTCTAAACAACAATGCCAGTAAAAACCTTTCCGCATAGTTTGTTACGCATTCACGCATGATGGTCTAGTTAATTCTAGTAGACGTTGACAGTAAAATTTGAGGGTATATTTTTTTACTTACCGTGTTCGAATAATTCACTAGAATACTTCAGCTGCTAACTAACTACTTCAGCTGCATCTCCTTCCGTAACTCGAGGGCGTTCTTTCAGGCGAGATGAAGTTTTCGGCCATATCCATCTTTGTTTATTTAACCAGTGGGACGTTCCTAATCGTTATATTTTACGTTGATATCGTCAGATTTATTTATATCTGCTTGCATCTGCGACATACATAAGGATAACATTCTCAAATCGTATTTTTAAAGTATGTTTTTACAAACGGCTTAGCATTTGCGACGACGATTGCTTCGCCCTTGAGTTTATCTCGTTGAGGATACGTGCCTCTGCAATAATTACAATGCGCACATTGCAAATGGTCCTCTCCATATTTGTTATTAAAAGCAACATTTATGTTTGTTATTAAAAGCAACATTTAATCTGTCCTGGACTCGTTTTTACCCGGGTGCGCCAGAAGAAGGGTTATGTTTTACGAGGATTGGAGCCTGCAACTGACAATACCCGTGATATCGTTTTAAAAATCATTAAATCAAGAATACTCATGTCTTTGAAATCGTGTAAAAGTGCCCAGTTTTACAAAATATCGATGACCGTTAAAGTTTTGTCTAGACATACAGTTAGGTACAGGCCGTGAACTTACAGCATTCGTCCCTTTTCAAGGTCTTTTGAGCGCTTGACCTGTATCATGAATGTAATGTAAAAGCCCTCGCTGTACGGGCACGCATTTGCAAATAATGAAGCAGTTTAGTGTGTGATTTGAGCAACGAGTGTAGATACGAACTTAGGAGTTAGAATGTTAGGAACTTTTGTCAGATTGAAGATTAGAATCTATTGTAAAGGTACATACATTATACAGGATGAGGCGTAATGAATGGATATCCCGACATGGGGGGATGAGGTGAGTGATATCTTCTCAGAATAACTATGCCTATTTTTATTAGAGTTGGCTAAGGTATGGAAAATATCACCATTTTAGTTTTTTCCTAAAAAATCACCTTTTGCCACTAATTTGTATGCCACTTTTGTAAAAATATATATTTTTTCATTCTGTTTTTTTTTAGTTGCTTTAGTACAAGTACAGCTACAATTTAAGCTACCATTAAAAATATCCTTGGTTGTTAATAAAAACATCATACAAAATATTTTTTAACAGATGTTTGTAGGGGATAGCTTCTTTAACGTAATATGGTGACAATACAGTTTTATCCCTAAAATGGGGTATCCAGAACTGCATGCCACGCGAAGGTCATGTTTAGCATAGCGGAATCTGCCCCCCAGCATGACCACGCATCGTCGATATCGTATCGTTTCTATACAAAATTCAACATGGCGGCTATATTTATCGTATTAGATAGGCTAAATGTCGATAATTCGGTTTATCATATCGTGTTTCGCAAGTCATGCTACTTGTGCAGATGTAAAAGATAAGTGACGTAGGACGTATGCCCCAAAGAAGCCCGTGTTCTTTTCTTAATCGACTCATACGGCATACTTACACGGAAGGAGATGTAGCTGATATTTCTAGTCAAGCCCCGCATCAGCACGGGAATCGATTTTACTAGCAAATTAACTGTTAGAGATTCTCACAAAATTTCTTGAACCTTCTTGGTCTATTCAACCATAAATAACACACATTTTCCTCTTTCCAGAGAGACGACCGCTCGTTGCTAGCCCAGTTCTTCTTCGCCGATGACGCCCTGAACATGGTGGCGGCGGAGCTGGACTCGTTCGACGGGCGCAAGGACCCTGAGAGGTGCTCCACGCTCGTCAACCAGCTGCGTCATGCTCAGGTATGTGCTATTCATCTTAGAGTGCGTTTCGCCAAATAGTTGCTTTGAATGAGCGCGCAAGTTACTATGTGTATCTGCATTACTGCATATAAAAAGTGTTCGTTCCGAAATCAGGCATAGGATTTATTCTATGAAATGGGACTTTACGGTAGTCGATGTATTACTGCCTACAGAAAATGTTGCTTCCGAAATAGGCTTAGGATTTATGATACGGACTCTACAGGTGTCGCGGCTATACTTTGAGGCTGTGAAGTTAGCTGTATCATGCGCATTTCCCTCCTCACCTACCTTTTCCCCCCTAAAACGTACAGTAAATACATATTTACTGCGATGCGTTTCATATGAACTTCGCAGCTACAAAGGTCCGGGCGCCCGTACTTTGCTATCATGTTTTAACCGTTAACTAAATAACAGTTTTGATTTATTTGAAAATATTTACCTGCTATTTATTCAATTTCCGACCGTTTTAATACCATTACGTTCAACACCTCGTTGCTATGATTTATATTTGTCTGTAGAAGATATGGAATTTGTAAACAAATTAAACAAAATTTATTGTACCTAAAGAAGTACCTACTGTTAATTAACAGTAAAGGTAATTATAGTAGCAGCGATAACACGTATAAGCGTAATTAGCGAAAAATTTATGGTTACCGATGAACGATGAATACGATGAGTTTACATAGGTATAGATATTTTGTAATTGACCAAATTAATTCAAATCACCATTATCATAGGAGTTAAGAAGTAGAAATTGTTACAAAGAGCCCAAAGCATAAAAATCCCTTTCTCCTTTCCAAAGGATAAACAATTAGTTATACGTCGTAGATCAAACAAAACCCACAGACAGATTGTAATGGGGTGGTGCTATTCTACTCTGCCGACACCACCCGGAAATCTTAATCCTAGGCATAGAGGAATAAGATGTAGACATAGAGTGCTAATGTCCTTGACACTTAGATTGCATTTACTATAAGTTACAATTCATTAGTAATGCAGTACATTACTATACATTACACTAATAGAATCTAAGTGTCAAGGACTGGAATTGTGAGGCACCGAAAAGTCTAATGGTGCATCGAAACTGTTAGTATGACATTAGCACTCTATGTCTACATCTTATTCCTCTATGTCCTAGGATACCATAGCTTAGTACTTAAGGTTTACGTTCTAACTACCGGTACCTCAGTGTTTTAAGTAAGTTTATCAAATCGGCTGTTTTTATCCAGGAACGAAGATTACATTATATGTTAAAACTAGGTCATAATGTACTCTACTTTGTTGCATTGCTACGACAACGATACGCCCCGCTACCTCATCCGCCAACAATTAAACCGCATAGTTATCGCAACCTCAAACCTTTTCTCGGCCTCAAAATCATAGGAAAATTAGGCCGTTTTCTACCATTTGTAAGTTAAAAACCATATTGAACTGGTTTGGACTAGATACGGCACTTTTGTATAAAGTGCGGATGCGGATTACGAAGAATTTCGTACAATGACCCCTGTCCCCTAATTATGAGGTCCAGAGGCTAATCCGTCCGTTCTTTTAACTATCGGGTAGGTGTAAGGATGTTCTTTTAAATATATTGGAATATACAGTCTTTCCATATGCCGTTGAACAAGTGAATAGGTATATCATAAATATTTGACATACTCATACTAAATACTAAATCGGCCTTCCTGTAATGTTTACTAAAACATAAATCTTTATTCTCACACCGATTCTTGGCCTCAAAATCAGTTGGAAATAAGGTCGTTTGCCCTCATTTGTAAGTTAACATCCATATCATATTGACACAAATGTATTCGGGCCTAGATTATTTACGCGGGTATTTTCCAAGGAGAATTTTAGATAATACATACATAGTTACCTCAAATATAAAGGTTGAAACGGGATCCGTGGAAAATTTTTCGCTTCGCGTGCCATTGGAAAATATTCTGCCAAACTTGTTGGGAGTGCCCAATGCTTACTAATTCGTCTTCAGCCTATTGCAGTTCACTGCTGGACGTAGGCCTCCCCCAGCCTGAGTACGTCACATGGCTCGATCTCTCGGTCACCATCTGGATCATCATCCAGTCACTGCTAGCCGTCCTCTTTAAGTCATCGGTCATTCTGGCCGGAGGGCGTCCAACGCTACAGCGGCACACTATTTTTGTATGAAAATATACTTAGCGACTGCTCCTCTTTTATTTCTTCTCCATGTGTTGGACTTTTCCGCTCCTTCGGATTATGAGAGTGAGGTAATAGAGTGCATGTATTTGTGCACACGCTAATGCAAGATATCTCCTGCGTATAACTATGTATAGCCATAGCTAATCTCTGTGATTGGCCGCCGTGACCGAAATTTTCACCGACCTTATCAATATTATTTAAATAATCTCATCTTACTATCTTTAATTTATGTAATTGTTTGTCGCTAGTAGGTATGTACTGTACTTACTGGTTAACTGGAAGAGAGTGCTATGTAGCATTAAGTTCGCCTTTGTACAACTTTATAGTGCAAAATGAATTTTCTATCTATCTATCTATCTGTTTTTTTTTCCCATGAGGCCACCCTAGTTCCGTCTTTAGCATAAAGGTGTCCAATAATTTGGTTAACCAAAGGCTCGCTCGAGAAGTAGTAGGTACTTGGAATCTTGGTCATCGTCATGCAAAAACGTCATACGGTGGGTTAATTACATTCCATTTCTTTAGGTTCATTGATAAAACGCCATAATTATATTTTAGGGGGGATTTTTTCAATGGTCAGATAGCCTATATAAACGTAGATAGCTATGATAAACGTGCATGTAAGCTTTCCTTCATGATCTTGCAGTTCTAGCTACCCTAGGGTTGCCAACCGTCCTGTTTTCCCAGGACATGTCCTGCTTTTTGGGGTGTCTTGGGCTGTCCTGGATAGTTTTTAAGCATCGTCCTGAGTTAGAGTCCTGACACATTCGCTGTCTGCAGATTTTATAAGGGTGCCGGCATCGGGACAACGCCATGACGTAAATAAGCGTCAGCGGCACCTCTAGAAAGCCTAAAAGAAGCAAATACGTAGTCGCCTGGTATTTCTTCTTCAACTCCTGGTTTTCAAAATTTTAAAAGGCAACCCTAATAAGCTACCCCATATGGTAACACAGCCGTGTGCATTTGTAGAAATATATCTACTTACTGTAAACTTCCATGTAAACTATGTATAATAAAAATAACTATCATTGCTTCTTTGTGTAAGCAATATCCTTTGGAATTTTTCTATTTTCTTCTTAATACGGATCTTTACCGTATGGAATTGCAAGCATGTTTCTGTCTGTATTGTTGGTAGTAGTGTTTTTGTGAACTTAAGGATATCTTTTACAGCCTTATTTAACTACCTATAGTTGTAATGTTATTATTTTTATAGTTACCAGAGGATAATGCGTTGTATTATTACCATGTAATGTAAGTAGGTAGGCTCAGCTTATTGCAGTCCGTTGCTGGATATAGGCCTCTCCTACCTAGGGCACCCCACAAGGTTCAATCTACCGTTTTCGCCATCCAATTACTACCAGCCGCCACTGTCATCAGTTGCCTTGAAGTCAAGTCGTATAGTTTACTTGTCTAAATTGTACAGCCAAGATCAAATATTACTTTAGTTTACTTTAAAAACAACGGTAGGTACTGGGTCTGCCATGTTGATCATCTCATTTGGTTCTTCGACAGCGCAGCTCGCAGTGACAATGTTTACAGTTCAGTTAGGTTGTTGTACACTCATTAGATTTCAATGTATTACTCGTCGAGCCTTATTTGAAATCTGTCACATGGAGCTTTAAGGAAATCAACTAGATATTTATTTACTTTTGCCGACAGTACTGCGCACAACGGCTGAGCACCTTACAATACCTACATACCGCCAAAGTAAAGTTGAGACCTTATTTATATGACAGGACTTTGCTCTTAGGTTTCAAGTTTGTCCGGTATCACAATCGTATTTGCGTGGACCTTGAATGTTTTGCTACGTACATGATTCATTAGTAAAGGTTAGTACACACCTGTGCGCTTGTACGTGTCGCGTGTCTAGTCGTGTTATCTTGTAGGCTTTTCGTTTTGTAACTGTATCTTGTCACGTTCGGATAGTGCGTTGTCTGAATTTATCTGTGGGCCCTTCGTTTCGTAGCGTTGCATTTGTAAGATTTGTACGATATGCAATTGTTTCGTCTGCGAACTGATATGAAAAGTATTATTAGATATTTGTAAATATTATTGTGATATATTATAATATGATAGATTAATCATATTTTTTCAAATATGACAGTTGTCAAATGTTATCCCAAACCCCCTAAAGATAAGACAAGATCATGTATGAACATATCAGGCAGTTTAAATTTAGACGTTAGTTATCAAATCCTTGATTATTTTTACGATGTAAGTAAGCAAATGACACATCGATTTATTTATAAAATCATCATCAAATATTACCGATATAGGTACACTCGTGGTCTCAATCTCTAATACTCCTCAACTATTAAAAATAACACTTTGAAAGTGCCGGTTATTCTCGAGTGAGGGTGGTTTTAAGGGAAAGATACGATTTAAAATACGATTGGCGTTCGTAGCTCAAGTGTGTCTTGAGCTTAACCGCAACTTAATATTCCCGAGGCTGCTCCAGCTCGGGTGACGGAATCGTATGCCATATGTTTTGGCTATGGCTGCTATTCTTCCCAAACTCCCAACTCGAATTGATGGCAAACTAGCTGTTGCCCGCGAACAGAATGGAATGTAGCCTAAGTAAGAACAAAGGTTACTCCATTCTTCCAAGTAAGTATACATGGGTGCAAAATTTCAAGAAGATTAATACGTGTAGAAGTATAAAAAAAGCAAACTTACATATAACATAATCTCAACGCCTATGTCCCGGTTAGAGACTACAGATCTCCGTTTAATACTAACAAAATAAGTAAAGGCCGATAGAACCACATGGTGCCACTTCTGACCAATTTTGAGGGTATAGTTGAGATGTACAAGTTCGGTTAGTAGTGACAGGTGGTCAGCCCATCGCCTACAAAACACCAAGACCCTCTCAAGAAAAATAAAGTTTCGCATTTATAATACCTATTAGTTGGGATATCCCATCTCGTTTCTCATGAAATTCTTGGACTGAAATTCTTCACATAAAATCTGCGATTCCCGCAGTGTAGTAGGATTCCCAACTTGGACATTTGGGGAGTCCCCTTCAAACATCCTATAGACCGAGACTGTATACAGACACACTTATTAATCCGTTGAAGAAAATTTTAGTTAGGTCTAAATAAATAAATAAGCGGCATGGCCGGCGGTGTATAACGGAACTAAATGCACGAGTATAGTAAAATGTGCAAATTACATTCATGCTAGCGCCAATGTCGCAGGCCATCATAACTTAGACGGTAAATAATAGAGAAAGTTGGCTTAATTGTTTCTCGCTTTGTTTATAGATCGCTGACGCATATGTTGATAAACAACTTGTAAAACTGTTCGTAGTTGCTCTTGCTCGGATCTACGTTCGTTTGTAGCTAGGTATCTGTATGCTTGCCAACTTCTACTTGTATGCACATTATAGTAATTTGTCTAATTAATATGCGAACAAGAACTGGATAATGTGGTCGATTCTGACCGTCACATTAAACATAAACTTAAAATTAGTTGTGTATTGTCTCTCTTCATTCGTAATGCAAATGACAACGTTTTATGTGTGACGGTCAGAAGCGACCACATCATCGATCAATAGATGTGTTTTTCTTGCATTTTACACCTAAAGTTTTTTCATGCCTAAAGAAAAGCTCTCGATTTCATTCGACAAAGATCTATCTCTGTCCCTCCATCTTCTATCTGGAACATACATTGAGAAGGATGTCACAGGCCTATCGAAGGCTTTGATGGAGGTCGAACTCTTATAGATTTGGATTCTTAGCACAGCTGGCGACCCTACGTACGCAAAAACACGCCCTCTTTACGGTGCCGACATGTAAAAAGGTTGCTGATGCGATTTGTTCATTTTGTAAAATCGACGACGGACGAATCGCAACCACAACACCACCACGTGAAAAGTTACTTCAATGCCGCTATATGACGGCACCGCTATCCTAAGAAACCATAGCTCAAGTGGACAATTTCTGTAATCACTAAACGCTGTTGTAGCCGATATGAAATTATAGCGATATTACTCACATTGTATTGTTTCAAGATAAGATAACGGGCCTTATCACAATGTACTGCTGTCGCTTGTGCCTAAGTAAATTTACAAGTCTGCTATTGTTGATATAAAAATATTTAACAAACTAGGATATTAATTCACTTGTAACCAGTTTTTAACGAAAGCCGAAGCAAATATCAAGTCAAAATTTTTAGTTTTCCTTAAATAAAAACAAACGGCTCAACACTTAACTTGTGAAGTTTATTACTTACTACATCATTCTATTGTTATTTTTATATGTAAAAGTTGTGCCTGGTGGTTGACCTGACTTTACCCAAACAGGTAAATGATATCCTAAAGATTTTCTCCAAAAGATAAACAAAATAGTCGAGTAAATTAATATAATTTTATGACGATAAACTGGCGATAAATGTATCTAGATAAGATAGTAAAATATATTATGCTAGCGACAGGTGGAATAGGAAGAATCTAGAGTAATTTTCGCCAACATTTTGCCTGCATAAAAAAGATTAGCTATTTAAGAATGCATTTTCTTCGTGCTTTTCGTCCGTACTTTGGTTACTAGACCATGATAAAATGTTAACTGAATTATCCGAAAACTATAATATTGCTTATAGTCTATCGAAAATTAGTGATTATCTTTGGACACGAAGCTAGGTAGGTAAAAAGAAACCAACTCCGAAATATGGAAAAAAATTGGGAAATAATCAGCTGTTCCATACAATCTCGAATAATTACTGCACTAAAATGTATGGAACAGCTGTTTTTTTTTCAATATTCGGAGTTGGTCCCATAGTGAGAGTTGTTTGTTTTTACCTACGTAGTTTCGTGTCAAAAGATGATCAGAATCACAAATTTTCGATAGACCTTATACTATAGCTTTCCAAATGCTACGTACCTAAACTCTATCGTAGACAATACGTGTGTCTTTTTGTCAAAGCAAATATCATTGTTCTCTGTAAACGTAAACAATTTAATCTCTCGTAAGATGTGTTGAAAAATAAAGCTATAGTGGATTCCACTAGGCTATAGGTTTGGTCATGCGTCCTTTTATATAAACCTATACAGATGTTCAAGATTAATAATGGATATCGCAAAGCATCGAAATCAATCGAACAACACTACAAAAAAACAAAAACAAAAAGCAATTGGTAGTCTAGTCTTAAAACACTCCTAAATTTTAACTTTGTGACAAACAAATAATAATATCAATGTCATTTAGGTGAAGTAATTCCGTGTCTATTATTTACCTGTAAGTTGTTCCATACTTTTTCTCTAAAGAAACCTTTATAATCTGTGGCTAGGTAGCTGAAGTGAACGTAATGAAATTAGTGGCTTCGTTGCTTGCTATACTCCCCAGGCGGGCACTGGGCCTAACCGTAGTAAAACATAATAGTAGAACATCGGCTCCAACGGAGGACCAGGGCTGGTTGGATACAGCCAGCAGCATTGGCCTGAGGCATGGGCGTAGCCAGGGTAGGGCTTGGTTTGTCTTCCATCATACCTTGGTCTTCCGTCTGCTTCTTGATGTGCCATCTTTTTCTTGGTCTTTGTCTGCCAACTGCTTCTCGGTGTTCTATCTTTTACTTGGTCTTATCTTTTTGCCATCTTTTCCTTGATTTGCCATCTACTACGATGCCTAGAAATTGATATCTACCTATAGACTGCGCTGCCTCTCAAGTTCTGGGGGGCATTTTACCTGGCGTGCAGTAAAGCATTCTGCTACCTTGAACCAGGTTAGCTGGAAGAGAATGCCATTGAAAATATTAAGCTCACCTGTGTATATAAAATTTGCAGTGCAAGAATTTTACCTATCTATACATATCTGCTTTCTTAAACTATGGCATTAGCAACTGTAGTAAAGACTGGTTTGTATGGCAGCTACCGGGTTATTGTAATAGAAAGTTCTGGATTTATGAGCTGGAACAGTTCTATAAAATGTCGTCAGCCCTAAAGGCCTATCTCCTAAGCGGATTTTTTAGAACATTGACCCTAAAAATTGCAAAGGTTTTGTATCCTGATTTGTGTTCTAACTAAGCAACGTTATAAGTTATAAGAGAAAGTGAAAGAAAGTGTATTTGTTGCGGAGATTAAATGAATACCGACTATCGAATAGATATTTTTGGTAGGTAGGTACTTCAGCTATTTTAAAATGTTTTGTATTTAACTAAACCCGCTATTTGATTGATCTACCAACATTATAAATGCAAGTTTGTGAGAATTTTTGGATGTGAGTTAATCTTTCACGCAAACCTCTACCGAACAGATTTTGATGAAACTTTGCAGTACCTAACTTTTTCTTTAGTTCTTGTGACCATAAATAAATTATAGGATTTATGGTCATACGAACCAAATTTTGGATGTTAGATAGCCAGCTAGGAATCTTTCAAGTTAACCGAGCCTAACCTATTCAGTGTCGTCATCATTTCAGCCGTTAAGGGAACTGCTGGACATAAACCTCTCATCAACCTCCACTGCGACCTGATGTAAGCGACCTGCATCCAGCAGTCCTGACTAGGTCGTAGTCTAGATATCCCAGTCTAGAAAACTTAAAATACCCGCAAATGATTACGTGCAGCTGCTTCATACCTTTTGGTCTGTTCATCACATGCCTCAATTAAATAGTATAAAACCGGTAAAGTGCAAGTCGGAACTAGCCGTGAAGTTCAGTAGTACAAATTATCGAACGATATTGGGTTTCTTCTAATTGATAGCCCTTGTGGTATATATTTGATTTATTTTATTGGTAATTAAATACTATGGTAATTATTTCTTGCGACATACATATACGAGTAGGTAGGTACAACACATTCGGTGAATATTTTTGATTGTAATTTATTTTAAAATGTATTTTAAACTGAAAAGGGTGTTTGCTATTTAACTGTTTCGGTTAAAAAGATAGAGCATGGACAATTTGAACATACAGACAGAAGATGTTTTTAACAGGATTCCGTTTGTACCTTCGAAGTGCAGAACTCAAAAAAAATTACAGGGTTTCACTTCTTTCCCGAAGATTCCACGGATCTCTAAATACTAGTCGTCAACTGCGCATACGTTTAATTCGAGTCATATAAAAACAATACCAATTTGAACACTACATCATGTTTACGTCGACGCGCATGCGCCCTTGAACCAATAGCCGAGAGACGGCGAGCGTTGCACCGAGCGCAGCTGCCAAATGCCGCGGGGCAGCTGATGGACACATCGCTGTCTGTGTTATTATGTCATTGATGCTGTAAAGGTGAGTGCAGAGTAGAACTGGCCCCCGATTCTATGACACCGCTACTTGATTTTTGTCAGCAAAATATATAGAATATCTGTCAAATTAAACTGTGGATAGCTTATACCTAGATTAAAGTTTTTTATTAGTAAGGCCATTAAAGTTTACAGCTGAAACGCAACCGGTGCACTGTTAAAGTTTACACTTGAAAATTAACCAGTACATTAGTTCAGTATGGATGGGTAATAGAGTTAAATACCTACCTCTATCTTAACTTCTTTCCAGAAATCGATGTGCGTTATTTACCACTGGGAAATGTAGTTTATAGACTGGAACTAATACAAACTTTACTAAGGTCATCCATCCATTCATTCATAGTCCTTCAATTGCCATGCCTAGATGAATCATAGCGTTGACTCATTGCAACTAGTTTAAAAGAACAGTTCATTCAAGAGATGTCCAATTTTTTGGGTTCGTATTAGGAGGTACAATATTAAAAGCTTCAATTTTAAAAAACCTTTTTTTTTAAACAAGCTTATTATTTGTTAATAAACTAAAATAATCAAATCAAACGAGCTCAAACTTGATGAGGTTGCGTCGTTTAATTACGGCGTTCCTAAGGCCACCTTCCGACTCCATCATCAGATCAGCTCTATGTCCCATCCCATTTATACATGCATGCAAAATTTCGGCTCAATCGGAAACCGGGACGTGAATCAATTTTAACTTGTAAGATTTGGTTATAGACAACGGGACAGGTGAAACTAAATAAAAGCTTCTAAAAAAGGGAGCAATGACTGAAGAAGCTATTAGGTATTTAAATATTTCGTCGTGTTTGGTAGAAGATGTGTTAAATCTAGTTAAATGGTAAGTTAAAACAACGGTCAAACGGTCAAGTTGATTTTCTTTCGAGAATCTGGCGGAAGTTTACAACGCTTACTCCCTAACGGTAATGAGCGGTTATTAACGTAGTAATTAGTAGTAGCGTTTAAATATGTTTAAAGTATCTATTTACCTAATTATGTAGGTAAATAAGTACCTTAAGAGTACCCTTATATTCAGCAGTGGACTTCTTATGGCTGAATTCGCTTCGATGATTTTTACTTTTTTAGGTTATAGTAAAACAATATACAGGGTGTGCCCGGTATTGGACAAGCACCAGTTGTAAATTTGAACTTCCGAATAGTTATCATAACAATTCAACATACAGAGTGTAGGGAACTTCCAGGAAAAAATCTCTTTAGTCGCAGGAAACAACTTGTATCCAATTTTATAGCAACTTACCACCAAAGATGCCATAAGGCTCGTCATTTTTTACCTTTTAAGGTACACAACCCTGAAGAAGCCTCACAGGTCACCTACAAGGGAATGGCGACAAAAAGGCACGCAGCAAATTAAGGTCATCGCCCTTCAAGGCTTTTACACCTTTTTAGTCAAACGGCTCCGCAAAAAGATTAAATTACCTCGGCGGAACATTTTTAAAGATATAATAGGGTACCTAATGCAGTTTAGGGTTTGTTAAGCCAAATATAAACTTTGTTTTGTGTCTTTCAAGGAATAAAATAATTTCTGATCAATGTTTGTCATTAATTGTTGACTGAACGTTGACTTCACCATTAATAATCAAGTCTACACAGTGATAGATAGTAGATCCACGGAAGGATATCTAGGCTACTTTATACCGGGAAAATAGCTGTGTGAAGGTAAGCACCAAAATGTATGGAGAATGTTCTGCATTATTTGTATTCTAAGTTCTTTTACATTAAGGGCGCTTGTTTGAAAGATGGGATAGCTGTCCTTACTTTTGTTTATTTATGACAAATGTTTTTTTTTCATGTTTGAGTGTGATTGCTGTTTGGGTCTACGAATAATGATCGGGATTATTTTATTATACTACCTTATATACTAACAGAAAATTTGCGTTTCATTTGACTCATGGTCGAAAATGTTTTACTTAACGTTAACGTTAAAACTTAATTAAAGTGGAGGAGTTGCAGGCAATTTTCTATTTGTAAATAACTATGTTTTAGATTTAAGTTTTTTTAGACTTGCAACGAATATTCGGTTACTTTTCGGTATTCGGCCTATTCAGCTGTTTTTAATATATTCGGCCGAATACCGAATACTTCAGTAATATATTTTGTTATAAGGAGATAATTGGTAAAACGAAAAAAAATAATGATAATCATTACGTAGGTATACTGGGTGTAAAAAGACAACATTGTTCTTTTGATACCTCGTATTCTTTGTAACATCACGATCATTTTTTTCTATGGAAGCACCCCTGGGAAACCATGGGTTTCCAAGATATTGAGGTCCAAAGTTACATTAATATTAGCCATTTTTTTCACATGATTTCCCAGGGTTGGTTCTATAGAAAAAAAAATGATTGTAACCTTACAAAGAATACGAGGTTAAAAAAACAACGTTGTCTTTTTATACCCTGTATATTCCCCCTTAGGCAGCGTAGCCGCGTGGGTACCAACTTATGATATTCTTCACTGTGTACATGCAGTGCGTTAGCAATACGAGTATACCGCGCAGTGCAACTGCGGGCACGCGGCCTCACGCGGGCGGTGAGCAGGTACGTTAGAACAAACGAGCACGAAACAATCACGTCTGTACAAGTTTTGGCGCTAAAATCCAGCCGAATACTTTGCCTAATATTCGGCTATTCGGTCAGGGGGCTCGCCGAATATACTATTCGTTGCAAGTCTTAAGTTTTTTTCTGTATTTACCCAACAGCATAATTCATTAAATAAATTTATATTATTAAGTTTAAGTAAAAATTTACATGTAGCCAAGGATTTTACTTATGTAATTAAATATGCGACTTTTTACAAACAGGTAGGATAATTTATTTAGTTATGATTTCAGTACTAGAATCAATGTGTACTTGCATAATCTGACATAGGTTTAATAGATTCCTAAAATTACATAGATGTGATCCTGAGTTTATGTTAACCTTTTTATACGTTTTTATTTTTGTACATTTGAGTACTTATTGGTTTTCTCGTAAAAATTACTATTTATTCACGGTCGCAAGTAATGAATTAACTATCCATTTCGATTTGTCATGAAACATGGCTGTTAGTTTCTTAAACTGTTTTAAATTACACACCTAACACATTCTGTAACCTTGCTATTTTTACTTACAATTTTAATTTTATTATTTTTATTTTTACTTACCTTTTTAATTTTATATGCCACTTGATATTGACCGCAACTTACTTAATATTTATTAAGGAGATATTAAAGAATTGATGACGTGAAATAGGTATGCATGGAATGTTCTAAATGAAAATAAATGGGGCAAGCACGAATCTGTTGACTGTCCGTAACGCAATCGACAAATTGGTAAATCTCATACTATTTGCGTGCGTTACGCGTAAAAAGTTTGTGCTCACCCCCCTGCAGTCTCTTGCTGCCCCCTGTAGTTCAGTGAGACTTCGGCATGTTGTTATGTAACCTATGTTTTTTGAATTACAAGTAGCAGTTCATGATAATTTTATATTGGTCTTGAGTGTACCTAACATAGGCTCAAAAACCGGTAGGATGATGATTACGTATTTTACATAGCCAAAACGATAGCTAATTGAAACATTTTCGCGTCGCAATGGCATTTTCTTTTGGGATTGCTGTTACTAATACGAGTTTTATAGATCATCGAAATTTTCGCTTTTTAATTGATTTTGCTGAACGTCCTTTAGCCTGTCTGTTTCAATAAATATATGTTTTCTGTTTCCAGGACCGTGTGCTCAACATCACGAGCCAGATCATGGATCAGCTGCTGGGCGACGAGCGGGTGGCGAGGGGCTTTCGGGTCAAGTTTCCCGAGGATGTGCTGCAAGACAACTTGGCTGGGCAGCTCTGGTTTGGCGCTGAGGTTGGTATCTGGAATTGCATTTAAAGTAATTTTAATACATTAAAAATAATTTATTTAAATGCATTAAGAGGTCGGGCAAAAAGAGTTGACATTCAGACGCCATTACCCATTATTTGTGGAATAGCAGTTTAGTGAGCAAAATTTTTAGTACCTACGGTTTTAAGACTTTTTGGGCAAGATATATAATTAAATTGTCAGCCATGCTTTGCTGCAAACTGGCTAGCTGCAACTGTGGTTTGTTTATGAGGATGGCATCTCTTACTGCGTCTTCTAAACCTCTTTATTTGATCGACATACTTAGATATTTTGAAGTAGGTTAGGTATATGCATTAAGAAGGTAAAAAAGAGGAGGTGGGAGTATAAAGTGAGTCGTATGCCAATCGTGAGGCCATGACATCATGATAGGGGCGGAGCTTCAGCGCAAGTGTAACGCAGTAGCTGTAACCACACGTTTGTGCTCCGAAATGTAACCGTATAAATATTACAAAGACACTAGCGCTTTTATCAGGGTACTTTTTTTTACTAAAACGTAGTATAATATTGCCATCTAGCGATGAGTCTCTTGAACCATATTGATAATGAGCAAGTAGTGACTAGTCACTACAAGGTGGTTTCTATGTAAATGGGCAGGACTACAGTGTTCAATGCTCCCCTAGTCCCATACTTCACCCCCTCTCCGTGGCACACTATTTTTGTATAAAAATATACTTAGCCGCTACTCCTTTTTTATTTCTTCTCCATGGGTATGTGTGATGTAACTTGACCCGGTTCTTACTTTCCAAGGTTCGTAAGATGAATTTAATACACACATACACGGCTGTATTCCTGAAACGGGGTAGTCCAGAACTGCAAAATAATTCAGGATATAATGGAGATCCGACAGTAATTATTTGGCATAGCATAGCTAGATGTAAAAGATGAATTTATTAATAGAAAATCATTTGTTTCAGTGCCTAGCAGCAGGCTCCTCAATAATGAATCGAGAAGAGGAATCGGCAGCCATGCGTCCGCTAGCCAAGGCGTTGACGCGTAGCTTGGAGACGGTGCGGTCTCTGCTTCGGGAGCAATGCCTGCGACCGAGAGGGCTGGCGTTGTCGCAGCATGACGATATGCTGCATGAGAGCCTGAGGATATTCGATAGGTGAGTTACCACCAAACTTTGGTTTCTTAGCTTTTTTTACATGTGCCTTGAAGACAGTGACCTTTGACCGAGAGGACGTTGTCGCAGCATGAACCTGAAGATATTCGACTGGTTAGTTAATTGCTTACATCTAAGTTGTCTCGGCTTCTGTATACTCACTGGGAGTATTGCGATAACGAACGTCAATACAAAACGACGTCACATTGTCTAAGTACCCTGTTCTCCTTTCAGGCTGTTCGCAGAGTTTGAGCTCTGCTACGTCAGCGCGATGGTGAACGTAAAGACGCCGCTGGAGTTTGAGGCTCAACAGCTCATATGTGTGCTGTTCTCGGAGAGTCTTAGAAGGGCATTGGCTCAGAATCTGCTTACACAAGAACAGGTACGTCATAAGGGAAATGTCGATCATGTGTGATCAAAACTGTCGGGAGGATACGAGCCAACGATATGCACCGTGGCCAAGGGCTCAGTCCTAACCCGGCGCGCGCACTCACATATCGCTCTCACTTTATTTAGATTCCCCTAATTTTGATATTTTAATAATTAACTTTTGATTGTTTGATTATAATTCTGTTAAACTTTTGATTATTCTTTTATTTAATTTCTAATCTGTTACTTGTGGCCTATCGTAGACAAGAAAACACTGTACTCAGATTTGCTAGGTCGGCTGTGACATGGCATAAGAGCCTGAGAGGGTAATCTTGACTGCTTTAATGAAGGTGCGCCGCGACTGTGACTTAAATGGACTCTTAGTGGCTGACAGATATCGCACATTCGAAATTATTGAAAATTTGCATTGTTCATTCTTATGGAAATTTCTACGGGAAAGGGATAAACAGGATTGATAGAAGTGGCGTACAAAGTCACATGGAAATCCCACGGGGAATAGAAGAAATGGAATTGGAGAAGTAAACGCGGACAAGGTCGTGTGCGGCCGCTAGTACATACATAAAATAACACCCTTTTCCTCGATGGATAGACAACCGACTTCTATTTGCTACGATCATATACATACATTTTTCGCTTAATTTACCTTCTTCTCTATTCTTCATACATACATACCCTTTATACATACATACATTGAAATGTAATCTAATGAATGGTATATTTGTTTCAAGGTGGACTCTTACGATCCAGCGCTGATGTTTGCTGTTCCCCGGCTGGCGATTGTCAGCGGTCTACTCTTTTACTCCAGTGGACCGTTGAGCATTGACAAAACCACAAGGTAATAAAGTTGTTTCTTTCATTACAGATCTGTAAAAAAAATAATCGCAAAATGCATATTGCGCGCCGCGGCCGTAGGTTTGATGCCAGTGAACTGGTTGGCCGTAGGAAATCTAATCTCTGTAAGCTTTGTTAATATTTTATTGTGTTTTTCTAAATGAAATTGTATTAGGCGTTACAATTCGGAAGTTCAAACATTCACTATGGGTGCGTCCACCACCGGCCCCTACACCCTCCACTGACCCTCGGATCTGATAACTCATAATTGCGACAACAGGCACTTGCACTTACTACAATCGCCATGAGAAACCAGACCCGAGCACCTAGCATGCAAGACGATACATTGCACCATTCCGAAATCAAAAACTAGATAAATAATCTACATATGTTTCGCCAACAACCACTAATTAAGTAAACCATTAATTATTATGTACCTCTAAAATCCAACACGTGTTATCAGATCCGAGGGTCAGTGGAGGGTGTAGGGCCCGGTGGTGGGCGCACCCATAGTGAATGTGTTTTTCTGTTACACTTACTATACAAATAAAAGAGTTTGTTTGTTTGATCGCCCTAGTCTCGGGAACTACTAGTCCGATTTGACAAATTCTTTAATCTTTCTTTATTCTGTATTGTACACAGAAAATATATAACAGGTAATTATATAACATAGATAATGTACAAAGATGAGCTTATCTCTTAAAGAGATTTCTTCCAGCAAACCAAAATTCTTTCAGTATTAGATAGCCCATTTATCAAGGAAAGTTATAGGTTATGACCCGCCCCGGCTTCGCATGGGTGCAATGCCCCCTCACGCGGACTTAGTCGAAACTAGTAATGAATAAGAGTTCTCACAATCAAACCGTTACAGAAGAAATGTCGGACATGTTCCGTCCATTCCGCACGCTTCTCCACAAGATCCGCTCGCTGCTGTGGACGCTGTCGCGCGCGGAGCTGCAGCTGCTGCAGCGCTTGCTGTGCACCAACGGGGAGGTTGCACAGCTCGCCTCGCTGCAGACACCGTCCAGTGAGTGCCTGGTGAACTGTGTACATGTGGAGTGGATCCGCACAGAGTTAGGGGCCCTCCATATATTACGTCACAGGTTAAGGGGAAGGGAGGGGCTCGTCCAACTGTGACATTGTGTGACAAGGGGGTGGGAGGGGTCCTAAATTTCGTGACGTCACATTTTCATTCAATAATCTCTAAATATAAATTTGCAAAAAAGCTAAATGTGACGTCATACTAGGGAGGGGGGGTTTCACAAATGTGACCGTCCCACTTGTAGCAAGGAGTGGGGGAGGGGAAAAAAATCATGAAATTCGTGTGACGTAATGATGACCCCTTACCTACTAATTGATAGAATGGCAACCGATTGGTGAAGTAGGAAGTGATTCTCCCTGATTACCTAATTTGCAATAACAAAGCCAATGGCGAAAATTTAGTTGTGCCATAGGTCCTGGGTTCAAATCCCGGTAGGTGCAAACATTTATATCGATGTTTGTTTCAGAGTCATGGATCTTTCTATACTTATCTATGTATAGTGCTGTGTTCCCAACGAATGGGGTAGGCAGAACTGCAGAGTCGCGAAGGAAATCCCACAACATAGTAGCATAGTGTAGTCAGATGTTAAAGGATCCGTGACAAGTGCTAGCCTGAAAGCAAATTGGCTACCTCGCTTTGGGAACATAGCGTAGTGTATGTGTGTGTTTACAAGCATGTTAATGTTCTCCCAGTGAAGGTCCGTAAAAGGGGGTAATAGTAGTTTCTACTGCGAAAGGTATGTGAATAATTTACAAAGGTAGGTCTAATTTAAAATTAAATTTTCAGACGGTGAAACAACAACGGACGACAATCAGTACCCGGACATTGGCGAGTTTGTGTCGCGGTTCTATGCGGATCATGCGCATTGTCGCGACCTGTATACGCACAGGTATGTAAAATAGTCGGTCATATACATATCAGCCTATTGCAGTCCACTGCTGGACGTAGGCCTCCCCCAGGGCACGCCACAAGGCTACTGCCATAGGGTCTCTAACTAAGTTATTATTTAAATCCAATGCTGGACGTAAGCCTCTCCAAGGCCACGCCACAAGTCTATTGTATTGGGTATTGTCTATGTCACCACGCTGGGCTGACGGGTTGGTTACCGCAGTAGACCTACCTCAATCGCCTCTCTTGTCAACGGATACCCGCAATCCTCACTAGGACGTCCTTCCATCTTATGATGGGTGACTATATTTAAATGTTCCTTGGATCTACTTAGATCAGAAACTTAAAAAATTAAATTAAAATCGATCGAGTCGTCTTATAAGATTCAAAGCGAGATATAAACAGTAAACTAATAGCAATTCTATACTATTATATCCATTTTTATTAATTTTAATTATTATATTTACTAATTATTTTTTTTATCCTTCAGTTCCAGCGAACAGACAATAACAGACAGCGATTACCTACCAGACAACATTGAAGTTATGACGCCGATATTAGACGGATTACGCAGACTTAGCGAAGATGCTGAAGACACTGAGGAAAACGACACAGACCATGACACATGTGACGTCAGAGATACATATGACGTCAGAGACACGTACAGACAATACTCCACTGATACAGCAAGCGTCGATACATTCCAAACAGACAGCAGTGATGTTAAAACCAGAAAGACTAGCAGAGAAAATGATCTGTCTTCACTAAGAAATCTATCGACTAACGGACTTATGATGTTTGATCCATTAGTTGTAGCTGTCACCGCGTCTACAAGCGACAATAGGCAAATACCTGACAACGATTTGGTGACGTCACTAAACGAGCAAGTTACAGAGATAGCTGATATTTTATCGTCGATAGCAACAAGTAATGTAGATATCGTCGAGCATAATCAAATGCATTCGTATTCAGCTAGTGATGTGCCGACTTTAGTGTCGACAGATTGCGATGAGCAATTCAGCTATTCCGCGCCTAGAAACGACCAATTAAGCTGTATGCCTTCGACTAGTCACGGTTATCTTATACCAAATGCAATAAGCCAAGAGCCAGTGGTTTTAGCCTCCCTTTCGCATAATAATTCGGCAATATTCAACCAGGACGACGATAACAATGATAGTGCAATGAATAATGATTTTCCATTAGTAATGCATGATAATATTGACGCGGAAATTGTAAATACTAATATATGTATAGCCAATGCTAATTTAAGTTCGCTGTTACTAACCAATGAGGAGTATAGGAATAGTTTTGTAGGTAGTCAAGAGGTGGCCGACGATACGACGAGTTTCCATTCGGCGAAAATGACTTTAGATAATAATGATGAGGATAGGGTTAAATTTATGCTCGGTTACGAAAGTGACCACGAGAATATAGACTCGGGCGTCAGTACTGAAAACACTAGTTTAGATAGATCGCCCGACTCCGACCAATGTAAAGAGTTAAAAGAGTTGAAAGAGAATCATTTCATGCATCAAAACAGGGTATTAAAAAGTCCGGAAGACGATAGGGATGAAGACAAAGAGAAAAACACTCTAGAAAGTTCCTTTTCGAATGACACTGTAAATATAAATTATGTTGAAGACGAAACGCAGAAGAACGAAGCGGGGACATCGTATGTACATAGTAGGTTAAGTGAGCAGGAAGCGGAGGAATCAAGAAAAGTACTCCAAGACTGGGGAATTAATCCTCCAGAAGAAGAATATAGGACAATAGATGATGTAATAACAGAGTTGAGAAGACACAGAGCTGCCGATAAGAAAATTAGCGCCTTAGTAGAAGAGGACAGCAATAGCAATAGCCCCGAGTCTAATTCGTCGCCAAGTAGTTCTAGAACGAAAAGAAGAAAAGGTGGGAAGAGTAAAAAGAAGAAGATGTGGTCGCCCGGTAGAGTTATTTTGGATAATCGGTCCACGCAAAGCCCGCAGAGTCCTTTGAGACTGAACTTGGACCATTTAGTTGACGAGAGGTAAGATAGTTTACCCTTTTGCGTCGTACATAATAATACCTCTCTGTATATCCTATCTACCAAGTCCAAAAGTATTGCGAAAACTATAAAATATTTGGTGATTGCTTATCAAATTCCTTTCCTATGATAGCGGGGGCCGTCATACAGCGACCGTAATACAGCGCTGAAATGACGTAGTTTGAACCTTGTCCGTGTATGCAATTAAAATGGTGCGGTTTCCTCGATACAACGTTGTAGTGACATTATTTAACGCTATTTTACCGCAACACTATCCTATGAAGCCAAAGCTTTAGCCAGACTGATTTATGGTTTCAGAAATTCACTGATACAGAAAGGATAAAGAAGATTATTACTAAAATTAATTATTTTTGTGGGACTTAATAGGGTAACTGATAAAAATTCTGGCCAACGTCTTTGGGGGATATGTATGTAATTATTGCTATGAATATTATTTCAGTGGAGCGGACACCTCATGCGACGGTTCGTCTTGCGCGGACGATGAACAGATCGCTTTGGCGTTACAAGCGCAGGAGTTAGCGGCTAGGCAACAGACTAGGGGCAAGTTTAAGTGAGTATTGTGTGTTGTTTATTAAAAATTTATTATGGCTGATTTTTTTATCTGGTCAGATAGATAGATAAAATCGTTTATTTGGCTTTTGGCATGTTTGACACATACACAGACAACACAAATCAAGAAAAATAAAATAGATAAAAGGCAATATAAGACAATAATGAGATTCTAACAGTAAGAAGGTACAGGCAAATGACAAGTACATAAAGACGATACGCGGCTGGCGATGCGCAGAAGCAAATCGCTTTTGTAAAAGAAGCAGTTAGGTAAAGTCACATTAAAGGTGAATAAAAATTATAATAATAACATATAATAACTATGTATGGACCTGTATAGTATAATTTGTCCCAAATGAAAATGGCATTGGTAAACAATAAACGACTAAATGAATATAACTAAAACATACTGCTACTTGAAAGTTGGCATTTTAAAAAGTGTCATTGAAAAGCAGACCAAACGTACAGTTGGTAACTGTGAAGGTTGGGAAATAAAACAAAATTTGGTATATGATAAGTTGGGAAATGATTATTCGTCGAAATCAAATTCTGCGAAACGTTAGTTGGCAAGTGAAAATCTGGCAAACAATTTCGACGAAAAGGCAGAAAACCGTCTGTATAGCCGCGGAGGGTTGGCGTCAGGCAGGCTGCCGGCCGTAAAACCAAATGCCAAATCTTTGGCAATGTAAGTTTCGAAATAAATCATATTGCGCCGACCCCATAATGGGATAAGGGCAGGAAGATTCAAATATCTGTGTTTTTTAACAGATCGAGCGAGGATCTAATCCATCGCTTATTCGTATGCATTGCGGGTGTTGCCGACCAGCTTCAAACTAACTTCGCTGCCGATCTCCGAAACATTCTGAAATCAGTGTTCCTGATGAACCAGACGCCGGAGGTCATTGACCCGCCAGAGAAGGAGAGGGAAGAGAAGGAGATGCCGGCTATAGAGTACGAGGCGACGGAGGACAATGTTATACAGAATGGTGAGAGTTTTTGTTTTATGATTGATAATAATGATGAGGATTGTAGATGATGAGGATTGTAGATGATAATTTAAGATTGTGATGGGAGATGATTTGTATGTAATCTTGTTTATACATTGCGGCGTGCACTGTTGATAAGTGTGACGAGTTCAACAATCGTTTACAAATTGTTAAAAAGTGTAAGACTGGATGTAAAATTTATACCCTTTACACACATTTACACTGTAAATGAACAATCAGACGCCGGAGGTTATTGACCCGCCCAAGAAAGAGAGGGAAGAGAAGGAGATGTCGGCTATAGAGTGCGAAGCGACGGAGTATAATGTTAATTCAGAATGTTAAGATTTATGGATCGGCGATGACGATAATGATGATGGTTGTTGGTGATGATGGATGATTATTGATGTTGATGGCTTTTTTATGAATTATATTTTTGATGATGGTTGATGATGATGGTTGATGATGATGGTTGATGATGATGATGCTGGTTGATGATGATGATGATGGTTGATGATGATGGTTGATGATGATGATGGTTGATGATGATGATGGTTGATGATGATGATGATGGTTGATGATGATGATGGTTGATGATGATGATGATGGTTGATGATGATGATGGTTGATGATGATGATGATGGTTGATGATGATGGTTGATGATGATGATGATGGTTGATGATGATGGTTGATGATGATGGTTGATGATGATGGTTGATGATGATGGTTGATGATGATGATGATGGTTGATGATGATGATGATGGTTGATGATGATGATGATGGGTGTGACTAAATACATAACTTGCAAAGACAAACCCAAAGCAATGCGATCTCAGTGTGTATGTGTGTGCGTGGGGCGAGTGTAACACAACGCATAATTCATACACTCGCAATATTCGCTACGGCCTTTACCTCAAGTATAATCGAATTAATTTTGTAATTTGCAGGCAGTTCGTTCGACAGCGTATATTCAGCGGAAGAGGTATACGCAGACAACTCATCGGAATCGGCCGCTTCAGAAAGTAACTCGACTGCACAAACCTCCCAGGGCGCGCCCGATAGACCGAAGACTGGTAACCTACAGACTGCCACTTCGCAACAGGATCTCACTTATAATAGGTATGTTGAAGGGGAAAAATACAAAAGCATCTGAGGATGGATGTGTGTGTGTGTATGCTCCGTAATTTTGATGTTCACACGATTCTAATGAAGAAAACCTTTTGTTTTTTATTTTACTTGTAACTAAAACATTGACAAATTTATTGTAATAAAGATGAAAAAAAAAAAATCTGACGCCTGATACAATTAAATATTTTTTTATTTAACTCTAGCATAGACAAAATTTATAGGATATTCCATACATTTTGCTGTCTAATCTCATTTACTTACAGATTTTGTACTGTAACATCGACCTTGTATAAACAAGAGAGGCCACATAATCTTGCATATAACATACACATTAGTGTTGCCGATCGATAGTAGTTAATTGAGTTAAGTTGAGTAATTAATTGATAATTATCAATTATAATTGAAGCAAAACCAATGATATCGATAGTATTATAAATGAAATTGTATTAGGCGTTACAATTCGGAAGTTCAAACATTCACTATGTTGTTGTACCTCTAAAACCCAACACATGTGTTGGGTTTTAGAGGTTCATAATAATTAGTGGTTTACTAATTTACTAATTTCTATAATCCTGAGGATGCCACGGTTGTTGGCGAAACATATGTAGATTATTTATCTAGTTTTTGATTTCGGAATGGTGCAATGTATCGTCTTGCATGCTAGGTGCTCGGGTCTGGTTTCTCATGGCGATTGTAGTTAGTGCAAGTGCCTGTTGTCGCAATTATGAGTTATCAGATCCGAGGGTCAGTGGAGGGTGTAGGGCCCGGTGGTGGGCGCACCCATAGTGAATCGATAGTATTGTTAATGTGTCTACATTACCGATAGTATTCTATTAAAGAAGCTATCGATACTATCGATAGTGATTAGTTCGGCAACACTAATACAGCCGTAAAGATCGAGGCGATTTCATTACACATATTCTTTTCTAAGTACGTTAAAAACTTTGTTTTCAGAGAGGAGCACATATCGATGCTGGTGGAGTTAGCGCCGGAATGGGTCCCCGACATAGCGGCGCCGTCATGTATGCGATGTTCGGCGCATTTCTCTGCGTTCCGGCGACGGCATCATTGTCGTAATTGTGGTACGTATGCACATGGAAGTCTGGTTTTATAGTGCAAGTGTAGGTGCAGATATTAAGTGCGGGTGCAAAGTGAGAAGTAAATTTAACGCTGCTTTTAAGCCTTGTTTTACATAGTTAAAAAAAGGTGCAGGTGTGAAGTGAGTGATAAGTATGTTTTACTACTTATTATTTATCTTTCAACTCATCAGTACAGGTTTACTCAATAAAAGTCTTGTTTGAAAAGTGGGTGTGTAAATTGCACACTTCTGCCCCAACCTCTTTGGGGGATAATGTGAATACACATATGTATGTGTGGGCGCGGTGAAAAGGGAAGCACTGCCCGCCGGGCACCTAGTTATTGTGTGGCCCTTGTATATTGAAACTTCGATATCGCATTTTAGTATGTGCATAGGACTTTTGGTCCTGTCTTGCGTCCGATAGATGGCTCCGCTACATTTGTATGCTATTTCCCTCCACAGGTAAAGTGTTCTGTGCATCATGCAGTTCAAACTCAATTCCTTTGCCGCGCTTCGGCCAAATGAAGCCAGTACGAGTATGCGAGGAGTGTTTCCAAACGATCGCCATCAGCTGTCGACGGTAGTGATCACGTGAGAACTGTTTACTGTATGAAGTAGTGTTGTTAATGCGTATACACTAGCGCCAATGTGACAGGTCAAAGAGAATGTAGGCTTCAGGGATTTGGTATCTCCTCTTAGGATGGATTCCAAGCTTTGAACAAGAAATTGAAACATGAAAAAATGACAGCCTCCCCCCCCTTGTTTTCCCACAAGGGATCCCTTACACAGCAAAAAAATACCCTATAATGTAAGTAAAGACGTTGAAAAAGGCATAAATATAATATTATAATGAAAAACTTGGATTCGTTTTGAAAATGTTTACATATTTAATAGAGTAATGATATGTATTTAATGTAATTTGTATTATAAATAAAGTGTACATAATATAGTAAAACAAACCTTCGCGGTAGCAAAAATTCCGTATTTTAAGGAATGTTCTGTTGCTATGTAATGGTATCCCTGGGTAGCACATGACAATTTTGTCAAATCATGTCAAGTCGATTTGTTTGAATCGCTTCGCATATTTGTGTGGACTAAATAAGATATTTTGGTGGTATTGATATAAAACAGTAGTGAAATGTATTGTTGGTGGTTGCAGAAGCGAGTGGCATCCAGGATCCAACTTATTATATCACTCGTAAGTACAAAATTGAATTTCCAAACTATGGCCCTAGGCAAAAACTTAAACGGCAAATTTTAGGCAATATTCACTCTTGCTTTTTTAAATATTTGTCACAAAACTTTATTTAGTTAGTTGCTTGTCCTCATAATCCCAATATTTGCTTCTGAAGCTACTTTTTAAACATTTTCTGTGTATTGTATATTTTTGAGTAGGGTGCACATACTTTTCCATAACAAGAGACCGACCTTACAATGAATTTATTTGAAATGTTATACTTTTTATTATCATATATAACATTATAAATGTGAAAGTAACTCTGTCTGTCTCGCTTTTACGCCTACTGCCGCCATTTACTAAGCGGATTAATTTTAGTGATAATTTTCTCTGCGTAGCTTTAGGTGGACCCAGAAAAGGTTAAACGCCTAGCTTGGTGGCGCCTGTCACTGTAACATTTTGTAATCACTAGTTAGTATAGGTGCTAAAATTTAAATTTTCAGATAATCAAGGAAACCCACGTATGGATTATAGTAACGTTACAGCTACCGAAATATATATCACTGGATCAATTACTGGCAGATAGAGCAGAAAACTTTTGTCGTTCATTACAAAAACATTTATCGTTCTTATGCTCAGCTTCAAAGAACGATGGAGAAACTTGTGCAAATAAAATAAAAGATATTTAATGGTTATTTATTTAATAGTTGTTAAATCCTTTTAATCTAAATAAGACACTAAAGCACTTAAAACAACGTTTCTTATTTGTACGTATGCAATAGTGGTACGAAATATAAGTATTCATAATTATGTACTCGTAAATATACCAATTTACATTCCAGGTCTTTAGGATCACGGACAATATCACAATGGCTAAGACCATCCTTTTTTATTTTGTAAATGTGTAATGTAAATTGTGCAAATTTTATGTTACCTATTTTTAGGCCAATACAAATTCCATTGGGTTCTCTGCAATTATTCCTACTTTTCTTTAGAAACGGATAATCTAATCTACTTATTAATTATTATGTATACACCATAAAATTAGCTGTTTAAAAGAACTCAGTTGACCTTCAAAAATGCAAGCATTACATTGATTCACGTTTATGCGACTTAGCAATACTAGGCATTTCCTTACTAGTTAAAAGTGCTATTAAATAACGAAGGGCACTAAACAGCCAAAGCTGTAGAATGGAATTACGCTGCATTATAATAGCACAAGTTTATGCTATTATGCAGCATTAGGCATTATCTTACTATTTAAAAATGCTATTGTAGACCCTTAGACATAAAAAACAGCTAAAAGCTGTATGGCATTTACATGACATAATGGTTTATGTTACTAAACAGCATTGAGCATTTATATCCTACTTAAAAATGCAATTGTAGAGCCAAATGTACTAAAAACAGCTGAAAGCTGCAAAGCTGCTTTGTGTATTGATGCACTAAAACTACAGGCATTACAAAATCATTTTGATATGCCATTATCCACCCCTTATCAAGTGTAAAGCATCATAATGGTTTCAAAATGCTCATATAAAGCATCAAGATGCTCGGTAAACTCATATAAGAGTTTCTACGAACCTTAAGTTCTACATAAGCTAATTATCCGTTTGTTAAAATGCTTCCTGTGTTACTTGGGTTGTTCGTGGTAGAAATGTCATTGAATGAAATGTCCATTAAAATTAAATTGTGAGTACACTCTACTTTTTCCCCGTCTAGTTTTTCAAGGTCAAATTGGTCAAATTTTCGGGAGGCAGTTTTTAGTAAGAAACGCTGTTTCCAGCTTGTATACATTTCTATGTAGGCTTAGGCCGCACTAACGGCTAAACTGCCGCGGATTTTAATCGCCTGATTTTGTGAGTAAAGGAAACTGGTGGAAGCGACCGCACTGACGGTTCTGCTCAGCCATACTGACTAAACTCACTCCCTCAAACACCTATTGAGGGAGTGAGGTAGACGCATAGCGGGGCGCACCCGCAACCAGCGCAATATTTGGTTTTAAAAAAATTGTTAATTATCTACAAATTTTACAAAAAAACTACTTATGCTAAACTATATTTGATAAAGCGCTATACAACTAAGCAAGTTTCGTGTTCATATTCACAGTAGTTTTCAAGTTATTTGACATAAAAGAACGTCAAAAAGCAAATTTTAAAATAAAAATTCTATCGAGAATTTTCTAAGTAATTGAGTATTTACGTTAGCTTAAAACTTCATAAAGGTTTAAATAAAAACATATATAAAAATTGGAGCTGTGGTATTCGGACAAGTATATTATTTATATGATCTAAAATGTTTCTTTTGTCTAATAACAGCGCATAAGCCGTATTTAAGTACTTTGTGCCAACCCTGTTTGTTTTAGTACTGGGCGTTCCATCAAATTAGCTATTTTAATCTTAGTTTTAATAAAAGCTGAGTAAACTATTCGTAAAACTTAGAATAACTAGCGGAGCGGGAATATTTCGAACTTTCAGAAGTCAAAAAAGAATGTTTGATCCATCCCACTCTTAGTATGAAAAGTGGGACAAAATAAACATTTTTTCAGATTTTTTCCGTTTTGTCACCCTAGGGGGAAAAACTAAAACTTCAAATCTTCACGTAAGGGTTGGTTCATATCTGACGGATGATGCGTCGAGCGTATCAGTTAACAATAGACGCTGTACCTACGCTCGACGCACTAACGTATCATCGGTTGAGTGTGAACAGTCGAGTGTTTTTCTATACATTTTGTCTGTTCTGGCGTTACGCGACCGAGAATACGCGACGCATGTTCCGTCAGATATGAACCGACTCTAAAGCTAAACGATGCGTTAGTAAGGCTGTGTTTACTGTTTATAATGGCACATATGTGGGTTCCGTCCCTTTTAGCATAGAGTACACATAAGCCATATAGCGGCAGTATCGCTTCGATTGTGCCTAGTGTAAGGAAAATTTTCATTTTTTTTAAAACTGTTTGACAGTGTCACGTATATAATAAGAAAGCCATCGCTATTGTAGAAGCGTGGACGTATTTCTCAAAGCTAAACCACAGCCAAAAACATTGTTAGGCTCATTTCTTATCGCGTAAAATTTTGACAACGTTTAAAGCAAAAGAAACGCTGTCAAATAGACACTACCCAACCGTTTAGGTAAATATAATTCGTTGTCATTTCTCGGGAATACCCTCCTGTTCATATCATATAAAGCGCGCTCTTTAACTTAGGTATACCTAAATTATAGTTATAACTATAGTACTTTATTTTGCGTGTATGTAAACACAGCCTTTACTTTCACTTCTGGTAAAAATATTACTTTTTTCATTATCAAAATACGTACTTCCCCATTAGATACATACTTATTTGCCATCAGAACTACTATGAACTCTTAAAGCATGATTGTTTCCACTATGAAAGCTAAATGCCGCAGTGTCTATAACGACATGAATAACACGGTTTGGGACTTAGTTCTTTGACTAGAAATATCGGTAGCTATCTAGAACAACGCCTGTGTAAACATTGTTATGATTATTTTTATGTGCAAATTACATGCAAATAAATAGAACTTGTTCATGTAAATTCGTTGGTTCCGCGTAACCCGTATAAATTTTCAAATATAATCCAAATTTTTACTACTATTAAAACTACTCATGACTATAATAATTATTATGATGTGTGAATGTTTTTAATGAAGTTGTACTTTATTTTTGTAGAATTATATCTTTACTAACGTTAAGCTGGGTACACATAAGTATGTCACGTCGATGTCAAAAGTTCAAATTAGTTGCGCAAAAATACGTTGCAGTATGACAAGTACGAACCTTTTTGACGGTTTGTGACGTAATCGTTGCACTGTCAAAACTTATACTTGCTTGCTTGATTGCTTTACGGATTGTCAAAAAGTTACTGCTTGCTATACCGGTCTTTTATTCCTAAATTATCGGAAATATACCGATATCATAAAGTTTCCTATTGGGGTGAAAGACACTGGAGGCCATACCCGGGGTCTTCTAATGGCCCCCGTCATAGTTGGTAGGTCGTGATCATAGAGGAATAAGATGTAGGAGTGCTAATGTCATACTAACTGTTTCGATGCATCATTAGACTTTTCGGTGCCTCACAATTCCAATCCTTGACACTTAGATTCTATTAGTGTATTGTAGACCTAGTAATTACATTATTAATGTATTTTAACGTATACTAATGCAATCTAAGTGTCAAGGAGTGGAATTGTGAGGCACCGAAAAGTCTAATGGTGCATCGAAACTGTTAGTATCACATTAGCACTTTATGTCTACATCTTGTTCCCCTATGGTCGTGATATTTCCTCCCAAGATCCTTACATGACGTGATAAATCATATCGGCTTTTCGATGCAAAACGATGAAGACAAATTACTAATACTTCAAAGAAAATTTCGTACAGTGGTCGCGCCGGATCTTTACGGCTATAAACTTATCCGTGTCGCGACAGTTTCCCCCTCATCTCTTGCCTTCTTCCCCCGCGCACACCTCAATAGAATACTGCGACAAATAAAAAAATGTGTTTTACGTTGTCGTGACTTAATATGTGTACTTAGCTTTAGGCTGCCTTTCCGCCAGCACCCGTATGATGAATTTGGTGAGAGCGAGATGTCTCACTTTTAAACGTGAAATCCACAGAGCTATGTAATAATTAGACAAGGCAAGTGTTTCTACTTGGTGTGTAAAAAAGGATTGCAAACCACTTCTATCAGCCCTAATTCATTCAGTCCTGGCTCGAGAATGAGTGTCTATTCTAATTCCTAAGTCTATTTTTATATGCAAAGTACATACACTTAGTTTATCTAGTTATTAATAGCTCTGTGAATTTGACGTTTAAAAGTGAGACATTTCGCTCTCACCAAATTCATTATACGGGTGCAGATATATGCTATGCTTCATTACTACGGATGCGTATATGTAATATACACCAATCATATTCATCGGTTCATGATGTCAATGAATTTTATTGGTGGATTTTAAACGTTACCATAGCAACGCAATAGCACATCTCTGGTAAAAAGGCTGCCTTACTGTTTAACATATTGACGTCCAAATAGTAACCTTTTTCCATAGTTACATTTAAAATCTACGTGATATTTTAATTGTTATTGTGTAAGATTTGTTTCTAGAAGTGTTAGTGTTTTTATTTAAGATCACTTTTGATTGTAAGAATATAGAAATGGGGTGATTGGTGAGACGACTCGCGATATAGAATTTAGCCTATCTGCTTAATTAAGGCGCTTATAGGATATCTCATCATCATCAGCTTATTGCAGTCCACTGCTAGACGTAGGCCTCCCCAGGGCACGCCACAAGACTGCCATGGGGGGTATTTGCCCATAGTCATCACGCTGGGCAGGCGGGTTGGTGACCGCAGTTTGTATTTTGGACTATGTTGTCAACACGGGAGGCGCTGCTGCCTACCTCCCGGAAACCCTTAATCGCCTCGTTCCCACGGGCGGACATGGGGTGGTACGAATTCTACTTGCGGGCACCACGCGGCCTATAGGATATCTAATTGGGTCTAATTCATAGTCTGTTTTATATAACACGCTTTGGAAAATTTCAATAAGATATAGATGTTTCAATAATACTTCTCATTTAAAACTTAATGAAAAAAAAGATAAAGATACTTCTGAGAATTAATTAGCCTTAAAGTTCTGGCTGGAAAACATATATAACGCCTTGCGCTTGTTTATCAGATAGGTTAGGTTATATGATGTAAGAAATAATAATCGTTTCTATTAAAATGACAAATTGTCACCAACCATTCCGTATTCTGTTCGTCCGTATCGACTGAAGTTTAGGAAAGTATTTCAGTTTTGATAGGCTCTCTAAATTGCAGCATCCGTAGCATAAGGCCATAGAGGAATAAGATGGCATAGAGTGCTAATGTACTACTAACGGCCTCGATGCACCTTGAGACTTGCCGGTACCTCACAGTTCCAGTCCTTGATCGTTAGATTGCTTTTCTGTACATTACAGTCACATAGTACACAGTTAGCACTCTATTTATCTTATTCCTCTATGATAAGGCTTTTTACTCTTCACCAGAGATGTGCTATGTTAGGTTTGCTACGTTGCTGTGGATACGTTTGATATCTGTCAATCAAATTCATTGGTCTATGAATATGTTTGGTGGATAGCATACGCATCTATAGTAACGTAGCATTTGCACATCTCTGGTGTAAATGCAGCCTAAGGTAGGCTAAAGAGATACATTTCGCATCTAGACGTCAAACGCCTAGCGCTAAATAACACCTAGACAAGTAAAGCTTGTATGTTAAAAGGGACTTGGAAAAGATAATAAATTCGTTTTCGAGTTAGGGCCGGATGAAATTGTGCTAAAAGAAGTGCTTTGTAATCTTCTTTTTCTCGTACAATAGATAATGTTTGTCTAGTTTTATAGTTTTGTCGATTTGTCGCTCAGGTGTGAGATAAATCTCTCACCCATCTCATGCTACGGCTGCAGAAACATTACAACATTTACTAATGTATTTTGTCTAAATCCTTGTCCTAATTTTTCTTCCTGAATATTTTTAGATTTGTTTGAAATTTGTCGCGTCTAACTTGTCATACGCATATTTAATGTATTCCAGACCTGATAAACGTAAATAAGTAATACAGTCCGCGAGGCGCAAGCTCAGTTTTGCACTTGTGTGCGTGTACAAGTAAGAGCTCATTCCCACTATGTCGGATGTCGGATTCCAATTTCAATCGGGTGTCGGCGCCTCTGTTCACACTAGTCGGCTGTCGGGCACGACCGCAGCGGGTTCCATAAACGACAGTCAAAAATAGGCACAATTCTGTACACGATGTCGGATCCGACACAAAATCGTTGTCGGACAAGTATGAATAGCTTCATATAAAATGTTCTGCCGCTACGACACACGATAAAAAATCGTCCCGACAGACAACAGTGGGAACGAGCTCTAAGGGACACGTCAGGCATTAGGCCGATGCACACTAACGTCACTAACGCTACCTATGTCCACTTACACAAGTGCAAAATTCAGGTTGGGCCTAGTGTATCTATGTACCTACACCCACACAAATGCAAAGCTTTGCTTACGACGCGCTGTCTGTAACTATATATTGCTATACTTATCCAGTTATGCTTCTGACTGATATCTGGGGGGTAAAGCTTTGGTATTCTGAATAGCGGTGCCGTCTTATCCCGCTATGAGACAACTCTTTATAAGCTTTAAGCATTCTCCTTTAACTATTAAATGATCTCTTTGTTTTTCAATTTTTATTCTTGTAAGTTTTATGCGTATATATTTGTTCTTATACTAATCTATATTTGGACTTTTGGGAGTGTATTCCTATTATTTTCATTTCTTTTTAAATTAAAATTATACATGTAGTGTTAAGTGCAACCTTACCCCAACAGTAATCGAAACTGAAATAGTAGATTTAGATAGAAAAAAAAAACTATATAATAAGCCTAGAATTATAAAGGATGTTTATATTTTATCATAAAAAACCTTTACCCAATTAAAAATAATTATTACTAAAATTCTTCAATAATATTCCATAATTTTTATAGTCCAATAGTTTTAGCTAATTATAAGATTAACAATTACTGCAATTTATGTAAATTTTGTAAAAAAAAAAAGTATTTTTAGTTGTGTATTCCACGTATGTTGATTAGTTAGTGCTTCATAGATTTTTGTATATTACACAAAATATAAAGAGATTGTGAGAATTAAAACGATATTTTGAAATCCACAAAATGTGTAAGTGATACTGTTACATATAAATAATCGTGTAAATAAATGTCAGAATACTTTAAATATTGATGGTTTTATTCCTTTCGAACCGTACCGACCCATTTCCATTATGACCTATTCCCATAATGAACCTTTCGCAGGTCGTCCACTTTCCGTAATGATAATGACATTCTAAATAACCTTAGTTCAGAATATTTTCTTAAAGTAGTTTCTTTGCATCACACAAATGGAAGACAAAAAAAACAATTATCCGGATTGATCCGATGCAAAAAAATAGATTTTAAACTATTTTTTAACACTTGGTATATCGTAAATAAGTAAGAAGTAGCAGTAATTTTATTTATATTTATTTATTTATATGGGTATAATATTTGTTGATGCATAATATAATAACTATTTGGTTGCGATACAAGTAGTTTTAGTCAAGGTGAAATGTTAAGAAAATTATAGACCTATAGAATAAAATATACTTACCTCGGAATGTAGAAAGTAATGTAAATAACATCTAACATAATAGTAGTAGTGGACAATGAAATGTAAGTGACAATTAAAATTGTAGAATGAGTATGCTCTATCTACGACAGTCTTATGATTAAACGCACATCATGAGAAATAGACTTATTGGGTAGTAAGTAGACAATCTGGGAAGTGATTTTGGTATCGTGGAACGTGACGTTACTGCCCTCGATTACGACTGGCTTTAAAACTCCACCTTGATGGACTTGTAAAACTATTGTGTGTAAGTATGTCGGTAGCTACAGTATATAATTTAAGTCTTCGTCTTTGCCACTGCTGGACGTAGGCTTCCCCCAGGGCACGCCACAAGGCTACTGCCACAGGGGGTTTTGCCCCCATAGCCACCACGCTGAGCAGGCAGGTTGGTGACCGCAGTGTGATTTTCGGACTATATTGTCCGAAAATCACCCTTAGGGTGCTTTTTCACCAGATATATGCTATGCTGCGTTGCTATGGATGCGTTTGATATCCACCAACCATATTCATTGGTGCACATAGCTTAGCACTGGTGGAAACGGATTCAACTAAGATATGGTTTTTCATATGGAAGGATGCGTGCTATGGATGCCTGCTATGGGCCGTCGCGAGTGGTGTAGCTATGTGCAGAGCAGAGTTCCTACTTTGCGGCGCATCTTCATAGTGCATTTTCCACGCACAGCCACATAGCTTAGTATTGGTTGAAACGGTCACATATTTTCGTAGCGTAGATTTCACATCTTTGCAGCATAGCTGCATAGCACATCTCTGGTGGAAGGCACCCTTAATCGCCACGTACTATACCCACATTACCCACGGATAGACAGGGGTAGTACAAACTACTCCTGGTTTGCTGGAAGAAATCTCTTTAAGAGATAAGCTCGCCTTTGTACATTATCTATGTTATACAGGGTGTAACAGAAAGGGTAAATAAACATGTGATTTCGGGTCTCAATTTTTGTGAATAGATTCTCTACAGTGGGCTATTTGCATAGCTTTTTGCTTAACATACCCTTTTTGTTACACTAATTATACAGAATTACCTGCTATATATTTTCTGTGTACAATAAAGAAAGAGTACTGTGCCGGCACCACGCGGCTTCTACATAATTTAATATAAATTAAAAACAAAATTGCCGCAAAACGAAATACATAGTTTAATGTATATCGTTTGGACGTATTTTTTCCACTTCTATTATCTTAGCTACAGGATGCCTATAAAGTCATTCGAACGCGACGGTCAATTTATATGAAAAATGTTAATTTTATTTGATTTTTAGTGCCAATGCTGATAGCATGTTCAAAGGATTGTTTTTTCTTATCATTTGCTTGTATTGTAAGTACAGTTTTTTTGCATATTGTACTGGTGGACACCTGCGACTCGGTCCGCGTGGACTTCAGAAAAGAGAATTTAAAGTTAAATTAGTTCAGTGGTTTTGGCATGAAAGCGGTCAGACAGTTACTTTCGTATTTATAGGATTGGGATTGCATCAGACGTTACTATTCGGTAGTTCTTTAAATTTTGCTTCTATCTATAGGTTACTACTGGACGCCCGCGACTTCGTCCGCACGGACTGCAGAAAAAATAAAATGTCGAAATTACCCGGGATAAAAATATTTTCCCGGGATAAAAAGTAGCCGTAGTAGTGTTATTCTGATATATGTAAGCTATTAGTATTGTGAAGTTATATAAAAAAATCCATTTAGTAGTTTTTGTGGGAAAGAGCAACAAACATCCTTAGGTACATACATACATCCTCACAAACTTTTGCGTTTATAATATTAGCAGGATTCTCCTAACACCACAAGTATGAGTGTTCTAATGTTTAAAAACAATGCTTCTTCGAAAATAAGACCTCTATCCTCAAAAAACGGGGTAAACGGGCCTTACACACCTCTTTCGCTTCACCTATTTTCTTGATGGATCACTACTCGGTTCTACAGACTACTATGAATGTAACTGGAGCGATATAGGTATCTTTTCTACTCATAAGCGAATGTGTAGATGTGCAACTAGGCTATCGCGCTAAATGACAACATTTACGAGCCTTTTAACGGAACGTTTTTGATATGGTTTAATTTTGGCTTAGCTTTAGTTTGGCTGTTCATTTGACAGCGTTTCAGTCTACACGTCTATCTTTGGCTTTAAACGTTGTCAAAATTTAGCGCGATACGAAATGTGCATAACATAACGTTTTTGGTTGGGCTTTAGCTTTGGTAAATACGTTCAACTTTTTTGCGATTGCCCCCTTAGTCCTATAAATTAATGGATAGATAGACCAAGACCTATTGGGACCTATTGTCATTTACCGATCTCTTTTTAGGGCATAACTTAAGGTAGGACAAGGATTCTATTGCTCCAAGGGCCCGGGCCCCCTCGAATTGATTCCATCTCGCGGGTGGTCTTCCCACGCTGCGTTTGCCGATACGTGGTATCCACCATCCATCGGCCATCAGTTCTTCAAGCTGTGTGCCCTACCCATTGCCACTTTAGCTTGCTAGATCGTAGGACGAAAGGTAGGTATATCCTACATAAACCTATAAGTACTTACATACAAATCCTTAGCTACTCGTATTATAAAAGTGTACTCTGTCTCGCATTCACGCTAAAACTACTGAACCGATTTAACTGAAAATTGGTACATAGGTAGATAGTCCAGAACCTGAAAGACATAGGCTACTTTTTATCCTGGGAAAATATTTTTATCTCGTATAATTTCGTCATTTTGGGCGTCCACTAGTGATTTTTTTAAGTAATTTCTCTGAACTAAACGCTTTTCAGCATCTTACAGCGAACGCAGGATCAAGGATGGCAAGATTGTCACAGTTGACAAACCATACATGGTAAGTTTTTGTGATTCGCATTTAGTACAAACAAATTAACTAAGTATAACTACTTACATACATAAAAATCATGCCTCTTTCCCGGAGGGGTAGGCAGAGATCACAGATCTCCATTTGCTACGATCCTGACACACCTCGTTCTTCATGAACGCTCGTCGGTTTAGGGTAGGTACTCTTGACCTGACCTTTCTCTAGAATTTCACCAATTTGATCGGTGAAAGTTCGGCGAGGTCTTCCCTTTCCAACCCTTCCATCCACATCCCCAAACCACCTCGACATACCTAACCTTCTCAATCTTAACTCAGATAAGTATAACCATAGGTACAAAATACTCGTATAAAGAGTGTAAGTGAGTTCAACTTTGGATCCCAAGTAAACCTCACCTGCCCGTGGTGCACCCTGCTAACGGACGAGGCTCTATATAAAATATCTAAGCATACATAGGAACAGACAGAAAGCGGGACGCGACCTTATTTTATACTATGTTTTGATTTAGAATGTCACGGAACGGAGTCCACTGCAAGGCAACTGCCATAGGGGGGTTTTTGGCCACGCTGGGCAGGCGGATTGATGACCACAGTGTGATTTTCGAACTATGTAATCAACACGGGAGGCGCTGGTTCTACCTCCCGAAAACCTTTAATCGCTTATTAGTTAACAGTATTAAGGGTAGATACGATACCCACGGGTTGACATAGGTTGGTGTTATTTTACTCTGCCGACATCACACGGCACTGTCACCTACAAACAAGTACCTATTCAGTGGTACGGGTAGGCAAGAGACATTCTGTACTGATTTCCTTATTTTTCAGGTATATTTAGTAAAAGCTGAAAAGTCAGATAAAGCGTACGACGCGTGGGTTTGTGGAGGGACTATAGTCACGGAAAACTTTATTATAACATCAGCGGCGTGCGTTCAAGATGTACAGTTCATGTATGCTATTGCGGGGTACAATAAATATGTCTCGCATGACAAGTTAGCAAACGATTCGTGCACTAAGGAGAAAAAGAAAAAGGTTATTTATGTTTGTGTGCCTAAATGTGAGTTTACTTTAACCTATCGCAGCCCTAAAGTAGGATACGTACCTAAACTAATACGTAGGTAATATACTCATGGTCGAATCTGACTTAAACGTACCTAAACTTTAAATTTGTCATTTCTGTCCCTCTCCATTCTTAATGTAAATGCTATGACAGAATGGGACAGAGTAGGACTAATTTTAAGTTTAGGTTTATGTGTGACACGGTCCGAATCGACCATAATAGTCAATTTAAATGGCTAGATAATTGTACGGCTCATTAAAATAACTAAAGATCGTTTTAAATCGCAGATTTGAAGCAAAACAATTGAACATACATACATATTTAACATCACGCCAATGTCCCATTGGGGTAGGTAGAGACAACATTTACCTAGTATGTTACAAAACAGTTTTTCATACATGTTCGCCGGTTTCGGATGCTCTTGACTAGCCCTTTTCTTAGCACATTCCGTTGGTCTGTGTAGGTTCGCCTAGGGCGACCCCTCCCAGAATTGCCCTGAAATATGGCTGCAGGACATTTTATTCATAATATTCTACTTATTTTACGTACAGCTTACAAATTGGAGTATGATAAGGTAGAGAAATGGGGTTTCATAGATATAGCAGTAGTGAAAGTGGAATCCCCGTACAATTTTAAAGACGAAACATTTAAAACTCAGTGCAGTTATATACCTAAACCTATACCAATAAATTTTGAAGCAAAATTTCAAGAACCTGGCACTGACGTCTTAGCCTTAGGTTGGGGTCACATTGATAAGTATCGAAAGGTAATATTTCATACTAGTTATTACTCGTAGTGTGTGTTCGATGTAAATTTTTATTTCTAAAGGTGGGTTCCCCCGGGTGCGTGATTTCGCGGACGGACGCGGACGCACCGACGGCTACGGACGGATGCGCACCACGGACGCGTCTATATTACCACGGACGCGTCTATATTACCACGGACGCTCCGTTTCCCACGATCCGTGGTGCGGGCTGGTGCGCGTCCGTCCGTATTATCACGCACCGTGGGAACCCAGTGTTAGGTTACCTATATGTATAACTACGCTATTACCAATGAGTTGAATGGAACTATTGAGTATAAGTAGGTATAAAGTTCACCTTATAAGACAATAAGCCTGTATGAATAGATAAAGAATAAATACATAAACTTATTTTGGTTTTTATCTCTAATATATAAAATTCTCGTGTCACGGTGTTAGAAGTTAAACTCCTCCGAAACGGCTCGACCGATTTTCGTAAATCTTAGCATGCATATCGGTTAGGGTGGAGAATCGGACAACATTTATTTTTCATCCCCCTAAATGTTAAGGGTGGTCCACCCCTAAATTTTGTATTTTATTTTTTTGACAAAATTTTTTGTTTTTATTCTTTTATGATACAGCATACAAAAATACATACAACCATGAATTTTCACCCTTCTAGGATCAACCCCTATTTTTTATTTGTCAATTAAAAAATTAGATATTCTCTAGAAATTATTTACATGGCAAAACAACGTTTGCCGGGTCAGCTAGTAATTTATAATATTATATTTATAATATTAGTTTGGTTTTAACTTTTATAACTTTTATACTATGAATCACTTTGTACTTTAGCTAACCGACAAAAAGAACCATAACCAAGAAAAATTACATTATGCTGCAACAAAAATAATAAAAAAGGATGCCTGCAAAAAAGAGTATGATACCACACCTAAATTGCATTCTATTATCGATAAGTACATGATTTGTACACAAGGCATGGGCAATATGAATCAGTCTGGCGATATCATAATTCCAATAAACGGTACCCTCGATGGTTGCAAAGATGGGGAAACAAACGTAGATGGAATAGTGAGTACAAAAAGTTGCCATTATTTATTTTATTTATTTGATTATATCCTATCCAGTCATATGTACTCATCATTTACCCTGGGGGGCATTTCTCGAAAAGTCTCGAGTTGGAACGAAGCCGAAACGGAACCGTTGTAGACACTCAGAACAAAGCAATAATTACTTTACGGTGACGTAATTAGACACATTTCAACACGAGACAGATATTTGTTTTTATTCTGTCACTAGTGGAGGTCCGCAACTCCATCCGCGTGGACTGCAAAAAAAAAAATGACCATATTATCCGGGATAAAAATATTTTCCCGGGATAAAAAGCCTATATGTTAAGTGGGACCTGTCAGAATATATTCCTGAAAACTGCATCGAAATCGGTTCAGCCGTTCCCGAGATCAGCGTGAACAAACGCACAGACAAACCGACAAACATACATACATACATATAATCACGCCTTTATCCCTTACGAGGTAGGCAGAGCACCAAAGGCCGATAGAACCACATGGTGCCACTTCTGACCGACAAACAGACAAAAATTCCAAAAATCATTTTTTGGGTACTATTGCATTGATAAAGGTCTTCAATCATATTTTTTCTCATATATCTTCCATGTACAGACAGCGATCCGTTAACATTTTTATTATATGTATAGATAATCGCAACCGATGCGTGCTAAAATATACCTTATTACTCAAGCGGTAAGTTCGCACCGCGTTTCGTTAACGGTTCGTTAGTGGTTGCGTGTCGGCTCAAAAATTTTCAAGAATTGCCCCCTGTTCCATTTATTTGGGGTCGGCGCTATATACACTTTTCTTCCATTCACCCATAATATATTTGCAAAACGCTAGCCGCCATGCTGTGACGTCACTCCAATAGAAAACGGTAGAATACGCGCGACTGCGAATACGTAAATACCGAGTAATTTTACTTTGATTAGAGTGTGGTTGACGTCACATAAATGGCCTTACATAGGATAACAGATTTTAAAAAAGTCAATGTAAAAAATTTAATTGTAAAAAATTTAATACTTTTTTATACGTTTTTCGTAAGAGTATACTTTATACAAAATCTATCATATATGGGTAGACGCTTTTTTGTATTGTTTCTTACATGGTGTATAATATACCCTTTTACTTAAAACTTTTAACCACTTTATTCCTGGATCCCACGGTCGAACAGCCAGCGCAAGTAGTCTTTGTGAGACGCTGTATTTAGTCTTAAATATTTTAACTATAAATATAGAAGGATAAAACCTAAGGCAAAAATCTGTACGCCTAAAATATAAAATTACAACAAGCCAGAGGCGCCATGCAAGGTCTTTGGTTTTAACTTAATTTTGTTTCATAGTGATATTAAATACCTATATCATTAAAAAATTTTAGTGTGTCCTTAAACCTCACTTGTGGAATGATACCAGAACTCGTTTCGATTACACCAGAAGAAGAAGAAATCGAAATGTGAAGAAAAATACAGAAAGAGAACCAATCTATATCGACAATGACGAAAATAATGACGACGAAAACGATAACGGCAATGATAATAATGACGATAAAGACCTTAAAGAGAGTAAAGATAATAAGCCTGAACCCTGGAATGATAATGGGAATCCTAATGATGACTACTATTATGAATCATTCGAAGAAGAAGAAACACCACCACCTCCACCAAAAATTATAAGAAACAATTTACATACACGTAATAAAGGAAAAAGGAATAAACCAGATCACCATACCGATGGAAAGCTTAAGATTGTTATAACAAGTAAATCAGCAAAGATGCCATTAGATGGGCCAACAGATACTAGTCCAGTACCTCCTTCTACAGATCCTAGTTCAGTACCTCCTACAGATCCCAGTTCAGTATCTCCTACAGATCCTGGTCCAACAACTCCTACAGATCCTGGTACAACAAGTCCTACAGATCCTAGTCCAGCACCTCCTCCTGCTACTAATACGACTGAGTCCCCATGGACAGGATTTCAGGGAATATGTCAGGTAATTTTTCAAGGCACTATGAACCAATGCCGATATCTGCTTAGACTTTGTTTTTTATGGATAAACAACGTGAGGTTTCTTCCTTTTACATGAAAATAATTTTATTGATTTTGAACCAACCGATATCTACTAAAAATGTAAATAAGTATGTAGAGTTGTTTCTCCATTAAAATTTCAATTTTTTTTTTTCTAGAATGACCATGGCGGTCCCCTTATAACTTGGAGAGGCTCGCATGAAATTCTAATTGGAATAGCTTCTGTGTATAGAGTGGATAAAGACCTCAACTGCACCGGACCTTTCCTGTTTACCAGTACTCAGTGCAACGGCCTTTTTATAGAGTGCGTTTTCAGTCTCATGTCGTAAGTATGTATTTATATTTTGATTGAGATGCTGTTGATTTTACATATAGTCTCCTTTCAATAAAATGATGTTGACCGTACATTTATACAAGCTTTACAATTTCTTAATGCTTTTGTGACCGGTTACGGAGGTGCTGCATACATAAAACCTAAGTTTTTTGTTTAATTTCGTCGCTGCAAAATAATGATTGACGAAGAAATATTGGAGCAAGTGACAAAGTTTGTGTACCTGGGGACTTTGTTTACAAGGGATAGTAAGCATGACAAAGATATTGTAAGGAATGCTCCCAGCATCGGAGAATGTGAATGGGGCACTTAATTATTTTATGAGCAGCCAGAAAGTGTCGCAAGCGGCACGTCTGGCTGTTCATAGAGGTGGTTTGGTGCCGACTCTTATGTATGGTAGTGAAAGTTGGGTATGGCAGAAACCAAAATACCAAAGTCAAGTGAATGCAGTGGAAATGAGAGCATTGATAAGTATGTGTGAAGTCACTTTGAAAGATAGAGTTAGAAATGGGGTAATCAGAAAGAAGTGTGGTATAAATGAGGACGTGGTGACGAAGATTGAGAAGGGTATGTTGAGGTGGTTAGGGCATGTGGAGACGATGAGTGAAAGTAGACTGATAATTAAAGTGTACAACGGAAGAGTGGATGGAAGGGTTGGAAGGGGAAGACCTCACCGGACATTCACTGATCAAATTGGTGAAATTCTAGAGAAAGGTCAGGTCAAGAGTACCCTAAACCGACGAGCGTGCAAGAAGAATATCATGAAAGTAGATGAAGCGAAAGAGGTGTGTCAGGATCGTAGCAAATGGAGATTTCTGCCTACCCCTCCGGGAAAGAGGCGTGATTTTTATATATGTCCACCTTCAAGTACAATGCTACTGTAATGTTTCATCCCGTCGTTTTATATGCCCGTTCTAAGATAAACGGTTATATATTGTTACACGGACTTGACGGCATTACTTCGTAACTTGTCCCGCGTTGTGCGTGATTGGCGTATCTTTAAAAATTTCTTTTATATACTAATTCCTTATCCATTCTTGTTATGCACACTTTCGCTTACATGCAGTTGATTTTAAATTCATCCTTTACTCATCGCATGACTCACTCATACATATTAGATACCTACATCTAATTAAATTTTTCCTTTATGATAAATTAGTGAAAGGCGATCAACAAGTGTCTGTGATACGCCGGCAGAAGAGCGCGGGTTCGATATTTCCGAAAGGCAAATATCGTGGTTGGGTCATCCAGATGGGTAAGTCCTTCAAAAGTGTTTTCAAATGTTTAAATAAAAAATCCTTTGTGCCTAATGAGTTAATGACTGACAGATTAACGCACAGCTGAATCTAACTGCTGATCAAAAAGACTTGAAACTCGGAGAGTGTAAATAGACGGCATTTGACAAGGGATTTTTAGAAATTATTTCCCTGAGGGTGAGAGTGAAATAGGGAGGCAATGTTCGTATAAGATAACGTGATAAGTTTATCCAATCTACTTTAAATTTCGCGAGGAGTTAAGAGTGGCACTAATAAAGGATTTCTCAAAAGCTTTACGCGGATGAACTCGTGAGCATTCGTCAGTTTGATAATAAGAAACATATTATATGCCGTATTACAAAACGGCATAAGGTTAGGTCATGTTAGAACTGTTAAAATAATAATGCAAGAGCCGAGCGAACGAAGCGGCGAAGTGTTAGAAGGAATTTCGGGTGGAAGTAGGTAACTACGGCGTATTATAAAATATGCCTTCAAAATCAGTACACAGAGGAAATATGAGAGTTACCTATATTATCTTATACAATACTCGTAGTTATCATCACAGACAACACATATTACTTCAATCTATAATGATTTATAAGAAGGAATGAGCTGTGGTCAACATTATCCATGTATAGGGTAGAGAGCAGTCTGATACGTGCGCTGAAATCTTTGTATGAGAGTTCCAGCGCATGTGTCAGATTAAACGGGGTATACACTGGCTGGTTTTGACACCCAAAAGGGAGTCAGACAGGGATGTGTAGCTTCGCCATGGCTCTTTAATCTGTTCATGGATAGTTTCTGAATGATTTGAAAGAAAGTGAATGTAGATTACGATTGGGTGAGTTAGTAATCAAATGCCTCTTATACACCGATGACCAAGTAATCCTTGCATCATCGAAGTGTGAGCTGCAAAAGATGGTAATAATTATGGATGATTCGTTTTGAAAGAAAGGAATGAAAATAAATGCTAGTAAAACGAAAGTGATGGTGATTGAAAGGGATGAAACAATGACCGAATGTAAAATAATAATTGGAAATGAGAGAGTGGAACGGGTGAAGGAATTTGTATATCTGGGAAGTATGTTTACAAGAGATGGCAAGTGTGAATGTGATATAGAGAAGAGAGTAAAAGTGGGAAAGCAGGTGATGGGGCAGTGCACTCTTTTGTGAGCAGCCAGAAAATCTCTAAAAAAAATCACAGAGCGGTGCTCACCCCTACACTGATGTATGGTAGCGAATCTTGGGTGTGGGAAAAGAAGCATGAAAGTAGAATAAACGCTGTTGAGACGTGATCGTTACAAAATATTAGTGGCGTTAATTTGCGAGATAGAGTGAGAAATAGTGTGATAAGAGAATCATGCGGTGTGAAAGAAGACTTAGTGACAAGGATAGTGAAAGTTATGCTTCGATGGTTTAGACATGTGGAAAGGATGAATGGAAGACAATTAACGAAAGATATATATATGGCAGAAATGAATGGCAATGCATGCAGAGGTCGCCCTAGATAAACCTACATAGACCAAATTGGGGATGTGCTAATAAAAGGGCTAGTCTAGAGCACCCGAAACCGGCGAGCGTATATGAAGAATTTAATGAATGTGGATGAGGCGAAAGAGGTATGTTTGAAACATACTAAAGGAAGATCTGTAGTCTCTGCCTACCCCTATAGGATATAGGCGTGAGGTTATGTATGTATGTATGTTCGATTTATAAGAAACCATCTAGATATACTGCCAACGTAGTATATAAAGATAGAAACTTATCAGTAAGCAAATAATACAATAATATTAATAATTTTATTTTCTATGTAGATAATAGTGATTTTTTTAAATAAAGTTTAAAGATGTTGCCAACAACACAAAACCTGCAGATTAAGCATCTCTGCCTCCTAAATCTTTTTATGAAATGTATCTTCATTTTAATAATAATGTTTATCACAGGCCTTCGGAAGGTGATATGGGTATTTCACGAACTCGTCCCGAAGACAATGAAAAAGAAGCAGAAGCTATGGAATATCCTAACAATGATGAATTGAATCCAATTAAAGCTGTTGAGGATAACGTAGAAGCTCCAGTCGAAAAAGACCGGGACGAAGGAAACGATGCAGAATTATTTGATTATCTTGTTAAATCGCAACTGTGAAAACCAAAAGGACAGTGAAACGGGTGTGTGTAAAATATTGCCAAGAAAGGCACGATGTGCAACATTAGCCGATAATTTAAATTTTTATTATGTATGTATGTAATTGTTATGAATTTTCTTTATTTATGGAAATATTACTTTTACAGGTTTTTTAAATCTACTCCATTTTCATTTAGCGTGCAAATATCTAATTACATTAGATATTTATTAATTCTGAAAATATATTCATTGTAACAAAATAATTGTAACAACAATAGTTAGGTCCCTTAGTAGCTAAATAATAAATTCTATATAGTATAAGCTGGCCGCGTGGTGCCGGCAGAGTAGAATTCGTACCACCCCATGTCTGCCCGTGGGTATCGTACGAGGCGATTAAGGGTTTCCGGGAGGTGGGCAGCAGCGCCTCCTGTGTTGACAACATAGTCCAAAATACAAACTGCGGTCACCAATCCGCCTGCCCAGCGTGGTGACTATTGGCAAATACCCCCCATGGCAGTCTTGTGGCGTGCTCTGGGGGAGGCCTACGTCCAGCAGTGGACTGCAATAGGCTGATGATGATAAGCTGAGTAATGGAAATTCGGATAGAACCGTGAGCTAATTACCTACCTTTAAATTTTAACGCTTGGTATACAAAAGTTGTACAGGGTTCTCTATTTTGTCTCATAAATTTTTTATCCACAATCTAACGTGTCATAATATTTTGTGACATAATCATCATGACAATGTGTCCGAATGATAAGTAGAATATCACTTGCCCGATAACCGAAATCCCTAAATATAATATGACCTAATTTTTTTTGCTATAAATATCACAATCTATAATATTCATAAGACATAAAATGCTTTTCTATAATAGTTTTAAGTCCTAACGGACCTAACCTTCCAATAACAACTTTCTTGTTTTATTCAACTATGCAACATGCACGCAAGCATATAGTATGCAAGCAAGCATGCAAGATGCAAGCGAGCATGCAGCCTGCAAGCAAGCATGCAACATTCAATAAGCATGCAGCATTCAATAAGCATGCAGCATGCAAGGTTTCTGTCACGGCTCCGGCGCTGCGGGACTTCGGCGGTCCCACGCGAGCTTATCGTCGCAGATGGATGTAACGCTTACCACCGCACCTTCGGCTTTGCATTCACCTGCTCCTCAGCTCGCGGACCGCCTCGCCCGTCCGCGCCTACGCACTTTTACATTGCACTCTAGGGGTAGGGCAGACAAGACTGCGTGGAGTCGGGGTAAACTGAGTCGATTTAAGTGCCTGTTTTTTTTTACATCCTAATTTTTGTTTTAAATAATGCTTTAGACAGATTTCTATTAACAATATTATTATAAACCACCTTTCGGTCTAACGTACATTATACAATATAACACTAGGACATGTGACTTTATGGCAAGAAAAATTAGAACATCTAATCATTATAGCACCCGATTTTATGGCACCAAAGTATTAGAATTAAAGACGATTAGGTAATATACAATTTCGTATACGCGAACATTATGGAAAGTGATGATTATAGCAAACTTGTTAGGGATTATGATTTTCGGACGATCGATATTCGGAGAAGAAAGGGACTACCGTTGTACAGCCGCGCAGCAAACAATAATCTAGATATTATATAAGGTGTTTCAAAATTAGTGACACTAAACTAGGTAGGTAAAAAGAAACAACTTATATACAGATAATACAGGAGTAATAAAGGGGGTATGTTAAGCGATATTCTATGAAAATAGCCCACTAAAGATCCTATCCATTTAATTGTCTTGTCTTCAGCCTATGTTATATTTCAAGATTGTACTTATGAACATTCCAGAGTTGTTCAGGAAATCTCCATATTATCTAGAAAAATTAACTTGTGATTTCGAGTCTCAAATTTTGTAGATAGGTTGTTTAATAGTCGGCTATATTCATAGCATTTAGCTTAACATACCCCTTTTGTTACACCCTGTATAGGCTGAACACAGCTTGAGAGATTCAAGTACAAAACCGCAGATAAAAAAAAATAAAGAAGAAATACCTTTGAAAATGTAAAAAGAAAAACAGAAATAGGCCTTGGATAAAAAGCTGGCAGTAATAATATATAAAATAAAATAAACCTAGTTTTATGGGATTACTCAATTGTTTTGTAACTAAATTTAATAAATAATAAAAAGAAAATGTTTATTTATTTTGCTAGAAAATCCTTGAGCGATATGTATGTTATATTTAAATCGCATAGACTAGGATTTTAAGCGTTGTGAATTTATGCTATAAACTTATCTTATCGTATGTGAGGAATTACATGCCTTTTTTAAAACGTTAAAAAAATCATAACTTCTAAACCATCAAAAATCGGGTATTTTCGGATTGAAAAATCTAAAAAAAATATAGCGTCACCTTTCGGACCACCTTATACAGGGTGTAACAAAAAGGGTATGCTAAGCGAAAAGCTACGTAAATAGCCCACTATAGACAACTTACCCACAAAATTTTAGACTCGAAATCACATGTTTATTTTTCAAGATTGTATGAAAATTCCTGAGATATTCCATACTATCGGAAAAATAAACATGTGATTTCGAGTCTCAAATTTTGTGGATAGTGGATAGAATGTCCCTGGTTATACATATTTTAATCGTTCCTCTTGAATCACTCTATCTATTAAAAGAAACCGCATTAAAATCCGTTGCGTAGTTTTAAGGACAGACAGCGGGAAGCGATATTTTATAATTTGTAGTGATTCATCACGTTGTCTCAAAACAATACTAGTCAAATTCTAAAAATAATTATGTACATGCCATTATTGTACATAAATAAGTATAAGTAGAGTGAGTATATAAAAAACATGGCTAGTTTTTAAAATGTGTTTGCCTCTTCAGGATAGAGTCTATTTCTGTGGAGACTATTGAATTTTTACTTTTTAGAAAAAAAAACATTGAAAAACAATCTGTTTACTCATTATAGTGCTGCATTCAACCGTGGAGATTGACCATGAGAAATGTTAGCTTTTTCCATTGCAGATAAAGTGATTTCGATAACATGATTAAAATATTAATTCTTTTACTGTTCGGTTCAAGGCGTAAGTGTTTTTTTGTTTTGAAAAGAAATTTTTATTCTATGTATAGTCAGTGTTAGATAAATTTTGATAGCGTATTATATAAAAAGCAATACTTTGTATAAGGACCCGTGGATATTAGGTCTTCATATTTTGATTTATTTTAATATTTAAGCTTTCAGTACCTACAGTTTTATTTTTAGACTAGCGACCATCTACGACTTCGTCAGCTTAAACTTTAGTTCCCATTTTTCTCGTAACCTTCGAAGGTACTGTAAATTGTCTCTTAGTGATCCTCTATACTCTCCAAGAAACATACATACATGCCAAAAAGCTTCACTGGAATACACTCAATAACTAAATAACTGATGACTTTTATGTTAATATTGTTCTGTTAATTAAGATCAAGTTATTATAGCATGGAACCTGTAGTTAGTTCGAGGACAATATAAATAGTTAAGTGTCATCGCGATTTTAGCTGTCAATAAATAGCATGACTTGGTGTAGTTAATAGTGGCCCTATCTGCAACGGAATAGGTCCTAGGTCCGAATCTCGGTAGGTGCAATTATTGATATGATAAATGTTTCCGAGTCATGGATATTTCTATACTTATATGTATTTATATACCGTTGCTTTAGTACCCACGACACAAGACCTTAGGGATCTTAGTATGGGACTAGGTCATTGTGTTGTGAAGTGTGTGCATATTTATTTATTTATCTAGTACTTATACCTAAACTGAATAAGTCCGTCGGCATAGCCAAGCAATGATTTTATATTTCGCGTGTCTCTATAATAATGGTTATTTTATATTACAGTCATATACGGTTACAGCTCTCGCAGAATAAAGGATGGTAAAGTTATTGGGACTGACAAGCCATATATGGTAAGAAGTCCTTTTATCTTTAGAAGGGATGCATAAATCTTCTGTTCGTGTGTTTGCAATGAAACTCCTTCTAAACGATTAGACCGATTATGATGAAATTTTTAGTAATACTAATACTATGTGTTCAATTGGGAGTCGAGAATAGTTTGGATATACAATTCGGTAAACTAGATAATGTTTTTATAACGGTCCAGATTGTTACAGTTTAATTCAGAAAGTATGTATTGTAGTAGTAATGTATTTAAGGCGTAGGAGAGAACAACGTCTGTCGAGTCCGCTAGTGCTCTAAAAGATTTGCATTCATTTATTTTAACTTATACATCTCAACTATTCCCTCAAAATTGGTCAGAAGTGGCACCATGTGGTTAATCTATCGACCCTTGGGCTCTGCCTACCCAGTAAGGGATAAAGGTGTAGTTATTATGTATGTATGCATGTAGAAGTGGTCGATAACTGGATCGTGAGGTTTAAACGACAGTTTAAAATAAATAAACTCAGATGAACCCCTGACACTAGATTACTCTAAGTTTGAATTTTTTAGACAGAGAGAAAGAAATAATTTTAAATTACTATCTATACTACATTGCATACGACTATTTTCCCGAAATAGGGTAGCCAGAACTGCATCCTCCATTTAGCATAGCGGGTGACAAGTTGCTTGCTTATCGCCTGTGAGAACGCCCGAATTCCTAAGTCAACTCTTACGACATGCACGGAAAGAGATGCATTTAATGACAATACTCTTTAGGTATATTTAGTGAAAGCAGATAAATCGCCTCAAAAATATGACGCGTGGATTTGTGGTGGTGCATTGGTGACGGCTAGTTTTATCGTGACATCGGCAGCGTGCGTTGAAGACATAGAATTTATGTACGCTATAGCAGGATATAAGAAATATGTTACCAACGATAAGTTGGACACAGATCCATGTACGTGCGCTAAGAAAAAGAAGATAATCTATTCCTGTGTACCTAGAGGTAAGGCATAGAAGTTTTGACTGGTTTTTACTGTCTGGCATTTGATATCAGAATTTGGTGTTTTTCGTCAAGTGTCACTCAGGGAAATAGGCAGACATGACCAAAAAATTACTTTGAATCTTTGAATACGTTTATTATGGCGTATTGTTGGATTCGACTATTTATGCACAAAGATTCTAGCGCTGAGAGGTTATATGTAATACCTTATTATATTAATTAGTGTTCGAAACATATATATATACCCTTTATAATATGTAGGTATGTATGTTTCATTTATTAGCCTATTTCAAGCACCTTTACTGATTGTAATCGAATGTTTTAGCATACCAGTTAGAATATGATAAAGTGGAAGTGTGGGGGCATGTCGACATTGCCGTGGTGAAAGTGGAATCCCCATACGATTTTAACGACGAATCCTTCAAGACAGTTTGCTCTTATATTCCCAAGACGATTCCGATTAATTATGAGAGCAAACTACAGGATCCTGGCACGGACACTATCATCTTAGGTTGGGGACATCTAGAAAAACTGCGAAAGGTAAGGAATTAGCTCTATTTTTATCTGTAGTTGCAATAGATCTTCCTTAGCAACTTCTAATATTTAACTCTTATGTCAATGGTATCAAAAAGGGAATCGGAAGTTAGGCCTCATAATACTATGCATAAAACACATAGCGATCGATGATCTCTGTTGAAAGAGACCGACATTATATCTCAGACTAAAATGGCTATACATACTAAGGTAATAAAAAATATATACCTACGATGGAATTAAGAAACGTTCTTCATTTCAATGGGTAAAAAACATAGATGTAAATTATTACTATTAATTCAATAAGCGAGGTCGTTTTTTGAAACGAGCTGGTTTAAACAAGAAAGTTATTGATTAGTTATGGCTTATTTACGACAGTCAGTAAGCTGGAATCTATAGTCAAAATGTAAATAAATTTCCTTTTTAGCCTTCTGACAAAACTAACTATAACCAGGAAATGCTTCATTATGCTCCCACACGTATCATAGATAAGGCGAAATGTAAAGAAGCGTATTCTTCTAACTCAGCATTACTGATGACCATAGACAGATACATGATTTGTACACAAGGTAATGGTCGGATCAATGATGCAGGTGAAGTTATAGATGAAAATGATTTTGCAAATGGAAAGGTAGATGGTTGTGCACCAAATGCAGAAAAACCGGACGTAGATTGCACACCGCTACCTAATGTTACAATAACTACTACTACTGATAAACCGATTTGCCCTCCGCCTTCAAGTAATAAAAAATATAGAGGTTTCCATCGATGGGATCAAAAGGTATGTACAGTGAAGTCTTCATGCATAAAACATTATATCATAGAACGTTTTTACGTATATATATTTTACTATTTCTGTTTTAGTGTCAAGATAGATATGATTATGGGAGAAGATCTCGATTTATGGATATACTAACTGAACTACCACAGTCAAAAAGTCTATATGCAAGTCAAATATTAAATAGCAGCTCTACTAAAGTGTATTTTGATAATTATACAACTACGATTTCTCCGAATTCGTCAAATATTTACAACGCTAGTCAAACTAACAATGTAATACATAAGACAGAAACGCTATTCAAACATAATTTTTCAATTAATATAAATAGGATACCTGTGATTCCTGTAAACAATACTATTTTACGTAGTATTTTATTTAATAAAAAGACTAACAGAACAAATACTGAAAACTATATTGAATTAATACCGAAGAAAAGCAATTCTGGCCCTGATTTTACAACTAGTAAATATATAGGGAATACTGGTAATAATGAATTTTTAATTAAAGAAAGCCTTCTAAATGATTCATCGATTCGAATTACAGAAGCAACACCAGTTAATAATACACAGATACCTAAGTTAACAATTGAATCAATAGTTCCTAAAAATGAAAAAAACAGTACGATTAGTCAGCAAAACAAACTGGCGACTAATACCGCTGAATTATATTCTACAACAGACACCACTCATTATCTGATTAATGTTACCAAATCAGTTAACGACGAAAGAATTTTATTCATGGAATCTAAAAATATTTATATTATAAACGCTACACAAACACCTTATGTGGAAGTAACCCAGGAAATACAATATAAGGAAGGCAGAAAAAATACTAGAAATGCTACTAGTAATTCTACTAATCCTTGGAGTGGCTTACAAGGTATTTGTCAGGTAATAGAAAACATGTTAGACTAGTATTACTCATACTCACCATGACCATTAGGTAGAACGTTTGAAATATAAGTGATATAATGCATGGAAATCTTTCATAGAAAAATTCAAAACAAGAATTTTGTCAGGCGATGCACGCCAAACTGACAGTAAGATATAAATTTGCTGCTTGATAAAAAAGCTTCCCATTTCATTTTTAAATTATGCTTTGTGATAAATTGCAATCCCTTATGCTTAGACAATATAAAATAGTTTCGTAAACAATGTTGGCTGTCGTAAAATTTTCACACCAATATCTACATTTAGACTTCATTACGTCATTTTCCTACACGTCAATGTACGAAGGCATTCTATTGGAGGAAATGTTTCGACGACAAAACTATTGATTTGGTGAGATTTGATGCAAATGATATGATAATATGTCTAAGCCTAATAAAAAAAAACATTTTAGAACGACCATGGAGGACCGCTTGTAACTTGGAGAGGTACTCATGAAGTACTTATTGGAGTAGCTTCAATATTTAGAGTGGAGCAAGACATGAATTGCACCGGGCCATATCTTTTTACAAGTACGCAGTGCAATGGCGCTTTCCTAGATTGCGTTTTTAATTTAATGCCGTAAGTAAGAAAAATAAATTAATTTAGGATAAGCTATTAAGATTTCAGGTGCATCTGCCCAAATGAGAAACTGTATTACTGTTACCGATTATGTTAAAATTCGTACATTTAATTCCTTTACTTCTTACGTATGATGTGTATAATAGTAAACAACTAAATCTAAGTACACTCTTTGATAAGATTGTAATTAAAAAGGTCTTCTTAGAGGTCGAAGATCAAACTTGTGTGATACGCCGCCAGAAGAAAGGGGGTTTGAAATGGTCGAGAGACATATCTCATGGATGCATCATCCTGATGGGTACGTGTATTTACATATACCTAGACAGAGCTCTGTTCCCAAAATAGGGTCGGCAGAACTGCATGATCATAAGAGAGAACCCACAGCCACGTCAAGCATAGCAGGGACAGATGTTGATGGTCAGTGACAAGTTTATGAGAGAATGAGCATGTGTGTAAAGGAAAGTATTTTTAAACGTGAAAAATGAAAATCTATAACTATTGAAATATTATGAATGGAATAGCAAAATTCTAGAAGTGGCAGTAGGATTTTAAGGATCCTGCAGTTCTGGCTACCCACTTTGGAAATTAGTCGTGTGTACATTTATGGAATGCCAGAAGTCACGGATTTCATAAACGAAAATAAATAATAATAAATATTCACACACTTGACAACACATTGACCTAGTCCCACACTAAGATTCCTTAGGTCTTGTGTCGTGGGTACTGAGCAACGCCATATAAATACATAGATAAGAATAGAAACATCCTGGACTCGGAAACAAATATCGATATTCATCAATGTGTGCACCTACCGGGACTCGAACCCAGGACCTATGGCGTCTCAGGCAGGGTCACTACCAACTACACCAATCGGCCGTCAAAAGATTAACAGACTACATTTAGAGATCCATTAAAAATAGGCGACAGATTTTCCAATAACAGTCCATGTGGACGCTGCTACTAGTATTTAATTTATACACCGCTCATTACTTCGTCTGTATAAAGTTCAGAATTCCTGTTAGTTCCCGTGGGCACTTCGAGAAATCCCTTCTCAGTGGACCTATACGTCACAATAAAAGTCACGGACCAAATATCGCGTTTCTAGCTTCAGTAGTTTTGTCTCGGCGTTGATGAATCAGTCAGGTTTTTATAAATAATCTAAATTATTTACGTCAAGAAAAAATATTATATTATAAATTATTTACAACTAAAGAAATGTTTAAAATAGCAGCGTCTTGTTTACAAATTATTTCTAGTACTTTTCTAAATAACTTCAATAAAATACCATTAACCGTTACCGTTATGCCTTGAGTGTTTCATTTCAGGCCTGCACAAAATGAAGTGCTCCGGTCGCAGCCAGATTTCGACTTGAAAGAAGCGTTAGAATTGGGACGAGCGCTCAATTTCGGAGCCGACTCATTGTCGCTGGTACCTGTTTCAACGCAAACGCCTAAATCGGATCAGGCGCCTGTTTTGACATCGATGTCACATTTCGGACGTCAATCTGGCCAATCGCGAGCTCTACGCGATCCTGAATACCCAATAGAGCAGGACTTAACTCGGGGACCGGTATTGGACCAGGCATCAGAACAAATATTCAGCGATGAAATTAAATTCCGGGCTGACAACGCATCAGTATATAACTTCTAGAATATAAATATTTCACCTGTATTATGTTATACTAAGTACCTAAAGCGTGTTTTAGTCAGCTAATAAAACTATTCGAGCGCGACAGTCTATAAAATGGAAAATGTGAATATATTATGTTACATTTGTTAGTGCCAATGTTGAAAGTATGTTTAAAGGATTGTATTTTCTTATAATCGCCTTACGCTGTAAGTAGCTTGACGTAAACGTTCTCATATTTTGCCTTGGTACAATCGTGATAGTAGTACCTAATTCATTATGAAAATTAATAATATTACCTTATTACCGATGCCCGTGAATGTATGTATAATGTATAGTCTATCCAGCACCTACCCACTAACAAAGTTTTTATACTCGTAATTTACATAAATCACCTCTTGTTTCATTGACTCTATGATAGGTACACATTATTACAAAGATTGTGTTTATCATTAAATAAAATAAAAAAATATATATCAGTATCTTCCAGCGATCGCAGAATTAGAGATGGCAAACTAGCCAGTGATGGTAAACCATACATGGTAAGTATTTTTATACATACCATTATTTATATTTATATTATACATAAAATTGCACCTCTTTCTCGGAGGGTTAGGCAGAGATCACGGATCTCTACGCCTCATAACCAAGGCTATATATTTATAATGTAGTAGTAGTGTAAATAGATAGGTCTTGGTTATTAAGCGTCGATTTGCTATGTTCCTGACACACCTCTTTCGTTTCATCTACTTTCATTACATACTTCACGTCTTCACGGTTTAGGTTACCTACTCTTGACCGGTAAATGTTTTTATGATCATTTTACATCGAAAACCATTATTCTTGGTGAGAGACATTTTCCGATTAACTAATGGTATTTTTTATGTTATTTTAAGCTATTGCATAATAGGTTCAAGTTTTTATACTTCTGAAATCAGATTAAATTTTTTAGGTTTATTTAGTAAAAGCGGAAAAATCCGATAAACGATATGACTCGTGGCTTTGTGGTGGATCTATAGTTACGGAAAATTTTATCATAACATCGGCAGCTTGCGTTGAAGATGTACATTTTATGTACGCCATAGCTGGTTACAAAAAATATGTTCCTCCCGATCAAATAAATTCAGATCAATGTACGAAGTCGACGAAGAAAAAGATTGTATACATTTGTGTACCTAAATGTAAGTATAGCCTTATTTATAAAGTATTTGAGACAATGGACATTTAGGCGCCAAAAAATGCGTGATATACGGCATGCCATGGGAGCAGATTTGAAAGTTAGACCCGGTAGGTGGTTCTGGGATCGGAGTCCAGAAAATAAAGCCGCAAAAAGGACCAGTAAAAAATGTTCTGCACATTTTTCAGCATATGACATGGATTATGACAAAGTAGAAAAGTGGGGAAACATAGATATAGCAGTAGTTAAAGTGGAAACACCATACGATTTCAAAGATGAGTCATATAAAACAAGTTGCTCATACACACCTACAACAATTGATATAAATTATGAACCAAAACTGCAAGAGCCAGGGACTGATGTTTTGGCAATGGGTTGGGGTCATTTGGAAAAGTTTCGATTGGTGAGTTTGAGAAACTTATTATAAATTAACTTTACCTACTATTTTGATGTTACAATCACATGAAGACAATTTTATAAAACCAATCCATAGTAGTTAAAAGTAATTTACTTATTATTTATAATCTGATCGAGTTTTCCTCTGAAGGATCTAATAGATGTATCGTGTTATGTGTAACTGGAAATTTGTACTAAATGATATATATAATGATATATATATATATTATACATTATATATATATTATAGGTATATATATACGAGTACATACACGAATTGAAGAAAATAGATAGTACAAGTTAGCTTATTGTAAGATACATCTTCAAAATTTCCAGCCTCGCGACACAAACAACTACAACCAAGAAAACTTGCATTACGCTGCAACTAAAATAATATCAAAGGAGAAGTGTAAAAGCCTATACACAAAATCACCTGAGCTACATTCTGTTATAGACAAGTATATGATTTGCACGCAAGGCACGGGAGCTTTTAACCAAAAGGGGGAATACACGAGGAGTAAGAACGCCACTTTATTAAACGGTTGTCCACTAGGAAATGGAGCTGTGAGTACAAAATATATTTCTTAAACTTGATCAAAATAGAGACCATTTGAAAAATCGGAAGTAAAGATAATTTTTTGGCAATATTACTTTTTATTGTTCAATATATTCCATATTGCTCAATATCGCTAATATGAATTGCCAAATATCCATCAATTTGTCCATCCCGTATGCACTTGTTTATTTTGAATTTCATGTCTGGTCGGTTTTTAAACTCAATTTTGTAGGCTTGTCTAGTTTCTTGCAGTTGCTCTTTATCAGTATTGTTGTTGCAAAGCATTTTGCCATTAGCTTTGTAAATTGCTTGATATTTTATCACGTTGTAATCGACCATTGTTGTTTATAGCTGAGAAATTTGAGATATAAATTCGTTTATATATCAACCGGGCTCATCCTTTGACAATCAATTACAATAATATCTTGATGGTTTTTGCGAAACAAATTCTTTATTTCATTTTTTTCGGACAACAATCAATATTTTATAACGACAATGAAATTATGTAGCTCGTCTCAGCGCAGATGAGAGAGTATAAAATTATAACTAGTCTCGCCATAAATACTGTTACATAAAAATTTGGAACACGTTTATTATTTTAAAAACTTCTCTAGATTTTGCGCCATTTCACATATTTTTTCGTGTTCATTATCAAATTACAATATGAAATGGGGTGGTAAAGATAATAGGATTACAGTGATCGCCTTGCACAAAGTGGGTATGGAGTCGTCGGTCACATTCCAGACACTTCAAAAGCTTGGTGTCAGCCGTATGTTTGTGTATACTATCAACAGATATAACAACACTTCGTCTGTCGAAGACCAGAAAAAATCGGGCCGCGTGTTATTAGAACTACAAAGGCTGTTAATGCTGTTAAAGCTAGAATTCGTCGAAACCCCATTAGGAAGCAAAAATATTAACGCGAGAAATGAAGATTCAGGACTCTGTCGCGTACCTATTACAAAACAAGCCCTGAAGCTCGGTGCTTATCGTCGATATACAATCTACTAAAAAACTAAATCAATCTTTACAAGTAAAGAGAGTGGATCGATTAAAACGCCTTCTGTCGCGATACGCAGATGAAAGGCACAGAAATATCCCCCTTTCCGATGAAAAAAAAACACGATTGAAGAACACTACAATAAGAAAAATGATAAGTGTATGCTCACAGTTCTAAAAAACTGCTCAAGTGGTCGGAAAGGTACAACGTTGTCATCATCTTGCGTCAGTGATGGTTTGGTCCCCACTCACGTATCTTATTAAGGAGTTACAAAACTACAGTTTAGTGAAAAAGGAGTGAAAACTTCAGGCAAAGTGTATCAAGATACACTCTTAAGATCTCTCAGCAATAAATACACTTTTAAAAAATATATCGTTGATTTCCCAGCAAGACTCTGCACCTGGTCACAAAGCACGAACTACCCAAGCCTGGCTTGAAACTAATGTTCCGGACTTTATAAGAGCTGTAGACTGTACCTCATCTAGTCCAGACCTTTACTCTACAAATTACAAATTATAGTCAGAGGATATGGCCTGCTCTAAACGACACGGCGATATTGGGTTTCTTAAAAAATCTTTGGAGCAAGCAGTGCCGAAATTTCCCTTGGAAATAGTGCATAAGTACTAAGTCCATAGATTCGTGGCCAAACAGATTAAAGGTCTGTATAAAAGCCAGAGGTGGTGGTGGTGTGATTTCGAATAGAATATTTTTTTATTTGCTGATACTTTAATATGTAGGTATAAATTTTATTACATTATAAAATTATTAATAAAGAAAATGGAAAAAATTATTTACCCGAGTGGGAATCGAACCCACGATCACTGCAAACCGTGCCAGCCGCTATAACCACTAAGCCACCGGGTCAATTACTCGGATGACGAATTTTACCATCTCTTTTCTAAATTACATATTGACAACGTTATTCTTCATCCCGATAACTATACATTAGCCAAATTACATTACTTCATTAAAAGAAATGCATTTTCATTTGTAACAGAACTTATGGCTGGACTAGTATTTCACATCCACATATCTACCCAAGCTGCGAAAAAAAAGAGAAGTCTAGGTACATAGATGATCAGATTATAATTTTATTAATGTTGCGTTGTTTATCACAATACACACTTTTATCATACTACATTATTGTTTCTTTATGTAAATCTTTTCATAAATGGCCATAGTTTTAATTATAAATTAGCATCCAGATTTTTAATTGGGAATTCAAACTATACTAATATGACTAAAGGTTATTACAATACTAACTACATTATATAAACCTAAAAACTAATTTAACCTACACGAAATTAATTTTATTTACAAAGTTGCCGTCTACCGGGACAGAATGTTGGCAGCATTGCCACGTTATATGGCAATGCTATTTTTTTGCGTAAAAAAGAGACCAGCATCCAGATTAATAATAATTGTAATTTGGCAGTAAATGGTGCAATATTTAAAACAGAAGTAACGTTGTATTTTATATTACTTTTATGTCCTTCAAGATTTTGTAAAAAAATATATTTAACCTGATATATAATAATTATAACTTTAGTGTCTCAGAGACAAAGCTGACAAAACAAGGAGATTTTACGCTATCCAAGCCTACGAATATGATTCAAGAATTTCTGACGGTGATAAATTTATTGATAATCTTACCTCGTTTTCTTCTGAATTATATGATGATGATAATAAAGAAGTACAGAAAGACGTTGGGAGGATAAAATACAACGAGTCATTAAAAACACAGAAAGGATATAATAGAAAAGATCAGCTTGGAATAGAAGATGTTACTCGGAGGAACAAGTTGCTTGATACAAAAAAACCGCACCGGCCAACTAAGCCATCTACGACGTCTATGCCATCTGCGACGTCTACGATGTCTACGATGTCTACGCTGTCTGCGACGTCTACGACACAAGAACAACCTTGGACAGGCTTTCAAGGAATATGTCAGGTGAATGCATAATAATATGATTAATAATATAACTAAATTAAAAATAAATAGCTGTTAGCGTTGTTATCGCTTTTAACTCGATGGCAGCTATGGCGACGGGATTCTATAAGTAAAACAGTTGAAGTGAGAAAAATATTATGAGAAAAAAGAAATGAAATTTTCGAGGAAAAATATTCCTTTCTTAGACTCTGGACTACCCATGTGCTAGTAGTTTTGGTATGAAGACAATAATTTATTTACTTTTGCACTTGATAATATCAGCTGGGATTTACCCGATTTCAAACATTATTAATTTTCTTGTGGGACTTAATAGACTAACTTGTGAAAAGTGGGTGTGTAATTTGAATACTTCTGCCCAATCTCTTTATTTGCCCATTATGGGCATGTTTTATTATTATTATTGTTATTATTTAATTATAACATAATAAATAATTGTTATTATTTTCACAGAATGATCATGGCGGTCCCCTTACAACTTGGCTAGGTGCACAAGAAATTCTCATTGGTGTAGCTTCCGTATATCGAGTAGATAAGGAGAGTAACTGTGCTGGCCCGTACCTCTTCACCAGTACTCAGTGCAATGGGCTCTTTATAGAATGTGTCTTCGGTCTTATGGCGTGAGTATGGATATTAAAATGATTTCGTTACGTATAAGCGTAATTGACCGTAAGGTCAATTGTTGAGTAGATCAAGAGGAGTAGACAGTTTGTGTCACAGCCCCTCGGCAAACAGGAGAGCAATCGCGCTAATTTCGAACATATTTCCAAAAATAAACTACAACTTGAAATGGTCCTAATGGAGATGTAAATAAATGTGGACTTTATTTTATAATGCTGGTTTATTTTAGTTTTAGTTAAACCTTAAGTTTATTTTAGCCATTATAGATTACAGTATCCCGGACACAAATCTTATTGAAATTGACTAGATGGGGGAGACATACGTCCAGCACTGGTTGATGTGTGAACTGTAATGGAATGTAGGTACTTAAACACAGATTTATATAGATCACAGTACAATCGTTATATTAACAAAGTACCTATATATTAAATAGAGTAGTATTTTGATCTATTTCCATCTCATGTAAAAGCTCTCCAACGGTAAATAGTTATTCTTGTGGAAATATTTATTCTGTTATACTCTGTATACTCATATTTTCCTAAATTTAGATTAACCAGTGATTTCAGAATAGTACCTATTAGTTCGATATAAAGAACGCACTTATTGCATGATAGGCGACTATAGTTACCCGAGTAGAATAACCATAGAGGAGAGAATAACGATTGCAATCATGAGTCGTCAGATTCAGGGATTTGGTATCTCTTTATCTCCTATGGTCAGATTTAGTCATTTTTGTAATTTTTGTGTTTATTTTCATCATGTTTTAGCGGAAGAAGAATGCATGTATGTGATACACCGGCAGAGAAACTTGGTTTTCATATAATTGAGAGACAAATTGCATGGAATAATCATAGTGACGGGTTAGTTATGCTTAGTCTGCGCTTTTTTGTGTCGACTGCGTAAAAATTTTGACCCAGCATAAATCTCACTCTCAAATATAGGGTATGTAGTTACAACTGCAGGATAACAATAAACTACAGTTACGCTTAGTAGAGCTGGATCAGATGTTAAAGATCAGTGACAAGTACTCGTGCTGATGCGGAGCTTCACTTCGATACATCAGCTGCATCTCCTTCTACGCATATCGTGAAGGGATAATGAGCGTTTATTCACTAGGTGACATGACCACGACACGACCATGACAACGACATGACCACGGCTTATTTGGAAGCGAAAATGTATTAAATAGTATATGCCTCGTTTTTTCACTAGATAGATGTATTAAATAGTAAACTATACGAGTACCTCGTTTTTCAACTAGATGATACGACCACGATACGTCTCGTCTTGTGTCATGGTCTTGTCGTTATCGTGTCGTCTAGTGGAAAACCCCCGACCAATATTCATTATTCGACTATATACCTATACCACATAAAGTTGCTTATAATATCATACAAAGACAAAGTCCGTAACTTTTTCTTTACAGGATTTCGGATATTGAACATATGATGAAGTTTCCGATGGCAATAAATAATTCACTAAATAAGGAACATGGTTATTCAATCACTGAAAGAATTGAATATCCGCTAAAGGAGAAACCAGAATATATAATCACTGAAACTCCATTAAAGGATAGACCTGTGTATTTAAGAGAGAACGAAGCTGAATTTCCACAGGAATTTCAACATGACACGATGCTTCATACAATTGAAGGTGACGGAAGCGGGAAAGCTGATGATGAAGAAATATTTGATTTAGTTTTCAATCAGAATGGAAATAAGAAAGACGGGGTATAAAATAAAGGGTGTAACAAGAGAAGTGGGTATGTTAAGCGAAACACAGCGAGATGTGTGACTGTGACTCAATTTCACATGTCTATTTTTCAAGGCTATATGAACATTTCTTAGTTTATAATTACTATATACTATCTGGACAAATAAACATTATGATCCCGTGTCTTAAATTTTGTGTTCAGAATCTATGTGATAGTGTGATTTTCAAAGCAATTCGCTTAACATACCACGTCTGTTATTCATAAATACATTAAATTATCTACATCAAGGTGTAGGTATAAATTCATTGACTTGATAAAATTATAATAAACTTTATATAAATTATGCTAAATATTTCAAAATGTTACCCTTAGATTAATGTTTGGTCTTCGCTTCGCACAGATTATTCTTATTATAAAGAAGATATACGAGTAAATACAGGAAGTTAATATAAGGAATATTATCGTAGCAGCTCCGCTACGCCTTCTGCTTTCGCGCTCCTTTGCAAGACAGCAGAACTTGTTCTAAGGTTAGTTAATATTAATTACAAGACCGAACAGAGCTAATTCCGTCGTTTGTCGCTTAGTTAGGACCTGACTGAAGTTGCATCAGTCAGCCACCTTAAGTTAAGTTTAGAATACGTCTGAAATTGCGACACAAATGATTTCAGACTCCAAAGCGGAGATATGCGGAGAAGTCCGAAGCCTGAATCGGCCGGACTGATTTTGATGGGAGTTTCACTGGCAGATAGCTAATGCAATAGGGAGTAACTTTTTAGAATTCCCACGGAATAACGGAAAGTTTACGCGGACGAATGCGAAAACATCCGCTAGTTTTTACTAATATACGAGTAGTAATCGTTCAGATTATATTTTTACGGCTTTACATAAATATTTATTTCATACACGAAAATAGCTTCGATGTTATCATAGCAGAATATTCCTTTTTGAATAAATATCCCTTTTTGAATTTTTATTTGTTGGTGGTGGCGCAGGCAGCCGATTTAGCTTCAGCATGCATCAGATTTGAGACTCGGCCAATCCGGCCTCAACACGAACCTGAAAAGCAACTGGAGCTGTAATCAACTAGGGCTTTGTCAAGACTTACACAAAGTAACATTATTTTCGATCGAATAGATAGAGGTTCGTCAGCTATACGTTTGCTTCAATCATCATCGTTATCAGCCTATTACAGCCCACTGTTGGACGTAGGCCTCCCTCAGGACACACCACAAGGCTGTGCGCTGCCATGGGGGATATTTGCCCATAGTCGCCACGCTGGGCAGGCTGGTTGGTGATCGCAGTTTTTATTTTGGACTATGTCCGGAGGCGCCTTTGCACACCTCCCGGAAATCCTTGATCGCCTCGTACGATACCCACGGGCAGACATGTGGTGGTACGAATCTACTCTGCCGGCACCACGTAGCTACAATTTTTGCTTCAATAGGAAACCTTAATTTCCGCGCATTCTTCAATCCACGTGTTTAATTCCAACCGTTATAGGTAGGAGCGATGCAATAACGAACGTCGATGCCAAACGATCCACGATGTCATAATGTCTAAGCACGTTTTATAACAGATTTAGAACGTAGTAGTAAGTTGCCAGACATTATGATGAGCGACAACGAAGTTCGCAAGGTTATGGAAACGTGATGTCTAACCCGTGTTGGTGGAGAAGTTTCGATAAATTTACGAGTGTTATCGCTCCTGAAATTATTACATTGCCTAAGCTGGTTTACGCTTGGTAAAAAGCCGGACAGGCCAAACATTTAACTTTGGCCGGACACGCACTCAAAAAGCCTGCCTCTCTCCGGCTTTATCCAGACGCTTGGTAACCTTACCAATGAAACTGACGCGTAAGAATCCTTATTTTTATTCTTTATTGCACACACATAATACTTGCTACGTTAATTTTAATAATAATAATAATATTCGGGTCAACAATCTTACCTTATGCATAAATTACCAACTTTATTTAATTCAGGCTTACGGATATCGAACAAAAACTGGAGAGGTTCATACAGAGAAAATTTTTAAAACACAAGAAAACCAGAAAATTTATTTTCAGAAGAATGAAGGTGAACATACAAAGGAACTACCTCATGAACCTATACAAAGGAAAATGAAGATCCGGTATACCTGATGATGATAATAATATTTCATCAGAATCAGTAATATGATACACCTAAAAGTCGCGGTCTGAAAATATTTAATTTACCCGTTTTTGTATGATGATGTATTGATATTTCTAATAGTAAAAAAAATAAGACTGATGTTTAAGCATTACGTTATGTATTGATAATGGTAGGAAACTCTTAGCGTGCAAACAAATAGCACTTCCCGAGTTTTTATATCTCTTACGTAGGCATTTCCATCAAGAAATATTTACACAGCAAAGTAAAATTTTCTGCATCGTTATTTTTGAGAAAAAATAAATAAAAATAAGTTGAATCCTTATGTTTATACGCATCTCATCCACAGTGGAAAGGTCAAAGTAAATAAAAACGAGACTATATAAGTTTGTATGTTCAGAGTTCTTTGACTGAAAATAAATACTTGAAGCCATGTTGATTAAAAGTATTGAGATTATTTTTAAACGCTGCCTACAGTATTTTTAAAATTAAATTGTGTTGTTTTCCATTGCTGGGCATTATCCTTGTACAAAGACATTTTGGTTCAAGCCAAAATTTAATTTCAATTAGTTTCAATCACTATCTAACAAAAGTCAAATATAGGTCTGCAGTGCGGGTTGGTGGGGTTTTTTATGTGACTAGGTATCTGTATGTGTACATTGGCTGCAAAACTTATAATATAATAAGAGCTTAAAAGTGTGAATGATTTTTTAATATCTGCCCCCCTAGCATGACCACGCATCGTGGATATCGTATCGTACGATATCGTAACGTCTCTATACTAAATTCAACGTTGCGGCTATATTTATCGTATTTTGACAGGCTAAATGTCGATAAATCGGTTAACATATCGTGTTTCGCAGGTTATGCCACTTGTGCTGGCCCCGCTATGTTAACATGGCTGAATGATCTCCATCGAGATAATCTCTTGAAGAGATAATAAACACGCCATTATACATTTCTTCTGTATACTTGCTGATTACTTATATATATTTTTTCATTTGTGTACAATAAAGAATAGAGATAGGATACATCCGTGTTTAAATATGTGTACATTAAAAAATACTCGTACATAAAGAAATAATTAATTATTCTGCCTATTTATTCACTTCGTCTTCTATGCTGCTCTGGGAGTGAAAAAAAAGTATAATACTACAGCTGCTTCTCTTCCCGGCTCCCTGATTATGTAAAAACAATAGCAAAGCCGAAGCCGCGCGATCGCGATAATTGAGAGTGTGTGTGTGCGCGGGGCGAGATGCGGGGCGCGGGAGGACGCCTCGTGCTCGTTGCGCGCACGCACACACCATCAATTATCGCGATCGCGCGGCTTCGGCTTTGCTATTACTTTTACGTAATTAGGGGGCCGGCATACTGTATAAGTCAGTAGAGGGACAAGAGCGTCTTGGTATTTTGTAGGCGATAGGCTGACCACCTGTCACTACTAACCAAACTTGTACATCTCCACTATACCCTCATTGGTCAGAAGTGGCACCATGTGGTTTTATCGGCAGTTGGTGTTCTGCCTACCCCGTAAGGGATAAAGGCGTGATTATATGTATGTATGTATGTATTTATTCACTTGGGCCAAGTAAATGGGCGAAACTTTTTTCCAAATTTAGGTAGTCTACCTAATTTAGGTGTTGGCTGACTGCCTACAATACCGACTTGGCGGCCATCCAAACTCAGTCAAGGGATTAGCGCTTTATTATAACAGTTCACTTGTGAAATTTGGCTACCTATTACTGTTAAGTATAGTTAGATATAGTATAGTAGGTATACAATTACCGATAATTTGCTTCTCTGGCAACTCAGATTAATTTCCAACAAACAAAATCTCTCTTAGGTATATCGTATGTACTTAGATTTTCAATTCAATTAACTTTTTGTTAATACTACCTACCTACATACTCGTATACATGCATAGTACATAGTAATGCATACGTATTGACATGGCTGTGTTACTGAATAAAAGTAGCCAAACCTGGAGGATCACAAGGGAGATCCTCGGCACGTTTAGCTTATTGTTTAGTTCTGTATATTTGACTTTTAAAAAGATAATAATATTTCGTTTTCACCAAGTTCATGCTACGGGCGCAGATCTGGGGCAGATGGGGCAAAAATGGAGCATGTACAACTGCACCCTGTCCTCACCTATCACCACGCATCCGGCGTTAAAAAAGAAACTGCCCAGTCATCGTGCTGGGACTCGAATAAAGGAGGATGACGAGCTGGTTTTTTGTCTCCCTCCCCCTTGGGCCTAATTGCTGGCGTTAACAGTAATTGTGGTGGTAAATGGACTCGAAAATAGCCTAATGGCAGTGCGTTAACACGTAACTTTAGTTGCACGAAGAAAAGTTAAAGATAATTGTCGGACGATATTAAATTTTGGTAAGGTAGGCAACATTCAAAATTGTATGGCCACATGCATAACTGTCTCGTTAAGGGACACTTGTAACAAATCTCTAACTGAAACTCTAGTTTTCCCAAAATGGGTTACATAGACATAACTGCTAACTCATAAGATTCCACAGCCAGGTTTAGCATTGTGAGGATCAGAGACAAGTTGCTAGCTTATCGTCTGGGAGAATGCCTGTACTTCTTAGTCGACTCAACATGAACAGACAGAGGGGTGACCACGAACCTCTCGATAGTCCGTAACGCTATCGTCCAACTGTCAAATCACATAGATTTTGCTAGCGAGTCGCTGGCGTTACGCCGCGTAAAAAGGTTCGTGCTTACCGCACAGAAGGAGATGCAGATGGTGTATTCTAGTAAAGGCCCGCATCAGAGGGGCAGCGTCGTGTGACAGAAGTCATTCAAAATTAATTCCAAATTCGATTCCCACTCGGGTGAAGAATTTTTTCCATTTCTTTATTAATAAATTTATTCAAAATTAAATAAAGGTATATAAAGTTGTATAGACATTAATTAAAGTTCAACCTCAGTTGACAGTCGTTTCTTCACTTCGTTTTTTCCTTAGATACTCGTATATGTCTTCGCTGCGCTCTGAATTATTATTATTCTAAGGCTTTTTCATGAAAAGATTTTAAAATACCATTAATACACTAATAAGAAACCTTTTCGCATCAAAAAATTCCTCAATAAAATAGAACTCGTATTTTTCAGACACGAAAATGGCTTTAAAATAAATATTTATATCGTAAATATAAGCAAAATGTTATTAAAGATAGCAGATATTTCAATATCCTTTTGCGGATTTTTATTTGTAAGCATCTGTTGTTGTGAAAAAGTTTTGATTGAATTATATTAGTTTTTGGAGTAAGAAAGTTTGTATTATCGGCCTTTACCCTATGTGACGGATAAACAGATTGTGATGAAACTAAGTACAAAAATAATGTAAATTCAAAACTATGTTATATTCACGTCACGCCCTTATTCTTCTTAGTCATGTCAAACTTTCCCTCGAGGGCCATCGTATGAGTGATTTCTTTGCTTTTCTACTTTCCTATGACGTCTCTACTTACCTATATATTACAAACTCACATACAATCACGCCTGTATCCCTTACGGGGTATTCAGAGCACCAAGGGCCGATAAAACCACATGGTGCCACTTCTGACAAGGTTGAGATGTACAAGTTCGGTTAGTAGTGACAGGTGGTCAGCCCGGCGCCTACAAAACACCAAGACCCTCTTTTCCCTCTACTGACTTGTACTGTATGCCTGGGAAGAGAAGCAGCTGTAGTATTATAGGTTTTTTTTGCACTCCCAGAGCAGCATAGAAGAACTTACCTATATAATTATTATGATGTTAATAATTTGATTTTTTTGTACGACAAGATTTTTGTAAGCCCTGAACTCGACCCGGAAAACTGAATAGCCTGAAAACGAAGCAGATAGCATCCAAACGACGGCATTATACCTCTCGCGGCTTTATATTTACTGTTTCAGAGTCATTATAGAAGCCGCGAACAGTCGTACTTGTAGCAAAGAACACAAATATGTATAAAAGGTTATGGATATAAATACATAAGTGTACTCTGTCCACAACTGGGGATAACTGTGTGTAGAATCTATTTATTAAATACCTACTTATTAAATAAATAAATAATTAAAATAAAATGCGTGCATGAAGAATATCATGAAAGTAGATGAAGCGAAAGAGGTTTTTATGTATGTATGTATATAGCTATCGGGATGAAAAATAACGTTGCCAATATGTAATTTAGAAAAAAGATGGTAAAATTCATCATCCAAGTAATTGACCCGGTGGCTCAGTGGTGAGAGCGCTGGCACGCGGAATGCAGAGGTCGTGGGTTCGATTCCCACCCGGGTGAGGAATTTTTTCCATTTCTTTATTAATAATTCAATTTGATGTTTAACATGGTAGAAAACTGTGACTATAATTAACAAAATATGTCTCGATACTGGACAATTATTCATACACAAAATCTTCGCTGGAATATATGAGCTGCATCTCTTTCTGTGCATTTCGTAAGAGTCTACTAATACATTCCCTCAGGCGATAAGCTAACAACTAGCAACAAAATATCATTACATCTGTCCCCGCTATGCTATACGTGGCTGTGGGTTCTCTTCTATGATCCTGCAGTTCTGGCTACCATTTCGGTAACACAGCCATGCTTATGTTCATGTCAAAGAAGTTCCTGGACTCGAGTGGGTATTTACATACATACATACTATAAAATTATTAATAAAGAAATGGAAAAAATTCCTCACCCGGGTGGGAATCGAACCCACGACCTCTGCACTCCGTGCCAAATTGAAGTCTAAGCGATCACATTTCGTTATATCGCCCCGTTTCACTAAAATAAAAAATACTATTATTGCGGATTCTGGATTCACTCTGTTTAGAATTTAAAGCTTAATTTTATGCTTTACCAAATTAGATGCAGCGTATTCCAGCGCCCGTGGACGGTGGAATCCTTTCAGATTGTTAAAATGCAAAGACTTATTATGAAGGTTTCTAAATGTAATTAAAATGGGAGACTATTCAAATTGTTGAGTGTTTTAGGGAATTTGTGCAATACACACTTAAACCCTGTTTCATTGTAAAACTATTTATAAATATGCTTGAAAAGTTAGTAGATATTAAATTCATAGTAAAGAAAATAAAGAATTTTCGCACACGTTCCATTTCCTTTTCCGATTGATCCGTTTTCTCATCATGCATCCAAATGCATGCAATCGATATATTATACAGGATGATTTTTGGTCGTCAACGTTCCCGAAAACTACGGAACCTCATCATCATCAGGATCATTTTTCTCCATGGAAGCATACGTGGGAAGTGTCTAGTTCCCATGATAAGGGTCCAAAGTTGAATAAATAGACTGCGTTTTTATGCATAAATGCACATAGTTACGCGTAGCAAGATTTTTTCACGATAAATAATTAATATCTGTCTATGAAAAAACTAGCATAAACACTGGACACTATAAATTTCGCCCGATCAAGTAATTATATAGAAAAAAAATTACATCGTTTCCTAGCATTTTTTTTTTGACATAAACTTACTTCATTTGATGTATTGAGTACGTACCCTTCGTTAAGGGTAGCAAAGAAAAAACACCCCGTATAATAAATGACAGGTAATTTATCCAGTTATTTACTTTAAAATTTCAATTAAAAAATTGATTGTCCGATGCTGATGCGGGGCTTCACTAGAATACACCAATTGTATCTCCTTCCATGTAAGTATATCACTGATCATTTTCATCTGTCCGTGGCTCTGAGAACTCCTCTATGATCTTGCCGTTCTGGATACTTGAGTTCCGAAACACAGCCGTATATGTATGTATATAAAAATAGCCAGAATATATATTTTATTTGTAGGTCCCATTGACCTGTGTTTACTTAAAAGAAATATAATTATAATTGTTCATTTATTCGCAGATATTAGCCTTTTTCCGGCGTATTCTGACACAACTAGAACCAACCGTCATGTGTGATACACGTCACTTAAACTTAATCCGAGGATTAAACTCTGGTGCAAGCAAGGCTTAGCTTAACTTAAACTAACAAAACCACGTTGTATTTTTTTATATTTAACTTTTCAGATTTAACTCTTTCAGGATTGTCGTGGGAAAAATCGAACGTTGAAAAATATTTAAATGCAGTTTCACAAATTATATAGTAGGCGCTATTGTTTGATTTGGTCATTAAGATAACTCCAAAAGACCTACTAGATTCGTCAATAGGCAATTAAAATAATTACCTAGATTCTCTACACAGGTTTAAGCTCAAAACACTAACTTATACATGCCAAATTGTAAATAATAACATACATAGATACGAGTACAATGCACATACGGCTATGTTCCCGAAGTAGGGTAGCCAGAACTGCAAGAGATCATAAAGGAGTTTTTATGGCCACGTTTAGTATAGCAGGGAAAGATCAGTGACAAATTATTGAGAGAATACATGAGTTCCTTGGTCGAATCTTAACACCTAAGAGATACAGCTGAACCTACTCGTATTCTTGTGAAGCCCCGCATAAGCACAGGACAAAATAAATAGAGTAATATTTAAAAAATAATTAAAATATAAAATATATATTTAAAAAAACTTGACGTTTTATGGCGAATTTTTGGAACCTTGGGGTTCCATTAATTTTAGCTCATTAATAATACTAAAAGAAAATTCAGAGTTCGGTGGTTGCAGTATGTCGAGCTAAAACTGACGGATTTCGCCTAATAAACGTAGGTACGTGTCTCCAAATATTCTTTAACTGAAATAAGATTTACAAATATATAAAGTACATACTCCGAATTATATAATTTTTTCTAGGAAAAATTGGCAGTCATTCTCGCGAGTGTCGGAAATTATTATTTCACTTTAAAATGAAAATTCTTTTAAGTTTTCAAGTCAAAGCGGTTTTCGATCCGAGAGTAGTTTTAGCTTTTAAACTATTTAAGCTGGACTCAATTTTTATTAAATAATCCATCGGTGGAGGAAGTAATTCAATATAGTGTACAGGGTGTTGCAAAAGTGGTATGTTAAGCGAATGTAACCCACGAGAGAGGGAAATCAAATTATTAACTCAAATTAGGATACGAAATTACATGTTTATTTTTCCAGATAATATGGAGAATTACTAAATAATTTAAAAATGTCCCTATAATATACCTAGGTATGTACGCAAAATCATTTTAGTAATACTTCTTTGAAATTCTAAATAAAGTTCGAGAGCAATTTACCTAATAAATTCTTCGAAATAAAATCTTGAATAAAAAGAGCCTTGTAAAAATCAATTTCTTTTAATATTTATTGAAATATTTAGGTATTATGAAAGCAGTCTCGAATAGACTACAAGTCTTTTAAGGTCTTCACAATTCAATTGTTATTCAAAAGAATCATTTAATGAAGGTTACCTTAGCTTTAAAATTGTTTTTTTTTTATATTTATGTGTATACAATAAAGAGGAAAGGCTTACAAAATATGGTTCACAAAACTGCGGCCAAGGACATACTGGATCCGCCTTAAAGGCAATCTCCCATACATATCCCTTTACCTACTAATCACTTATAGCCTGAAATTTGATTTCACTTATTTGACAGTTCTGTTTTGCATGTCAACCAGAAGGTGTAGTTCTAAGTAATTAGAAAGGGAAGCAGCACTAAAACTGAAGAAAAGCAGCAATATAGCAGCGTCATTCCGCGTCGCGTCATATGGGTTAACACGGTTTCCTTATACGGGATGTAACAAAAAGTGTATGTTAAATGAAACTCTATGTAGTCTTGTCATCAATCAGTATATTATAAAGACAATTTGATATTCTACATTGCATGTTCATGTTTCTACATCGTATGAAGAATTCCTAAACAACTCTGAACATTTTGAAAAATAAACATGTAATATCAAATTTTGTAGAAAGATTCTCCATTACATAATATATGTCTTTCCATTATATGTTTAGAGCATTTTGCTTTTAACACACCCCTTTTGTTGCACTCTATACAGGGTGTGTGTGACATCCGGGCAAATACTGAAATACTGAACAAGTATCATTGTTTCGAGTTATACGACAGTGTTACGAGTATTAATCGCAGGAAATGCATTTTTAATTTGATTATACGCAATGTTTGCTTTCCGCGCCTATTGTTTCGGACGATCCTGTGGCTAGTTAAGTGGGCTTATTGGTTATTGTGTGATAAATTGCTGTTTTTAGATCACTTGTGACTCTCCATTTGGGTCAATCAGTTAATTGGATTTATTTGGGACAAACATTAAAAATAAAACATTTTTAGGGTTAAATTTTGTTTTTAAGTCATTATTTGTTTTTAAGTTTTTAAGGCCTACTTAAACGAACTACAAAATTTTTTCCCTGAAAAAATCTAGGAATATTTCGGAAAATTTTGGAATTTTCCTGCAAAATTTTTCAGTGGTTTACGCCTCGGAATCATGGTCTGAAGTCGTCATATCAATATTTGCCTGACTGTGACTTCCACTCTGTATATTCAATAGTGCAATTATCCAAAATTTTATATGCATCCCCTGAGTGCATCCCTTCTGTATAATCACGTCACTGCATTCTATAAAGCCTTCATACAGTTCCACAACTATTACACATACGATCGAGTGTTCATTAGTATACAGCTAGCTCATTACCCAAGTACACGCCAGGTGGCACCGCCCGCGCCTCTAATTAATTTATTCAGTGCCAAAACGGCATAGTGAGCTTGTTTGTCAAGAGTTATTGGCATTTTATACTGCCTTTAGCTGCGTAACGGTTCTATTATGGTGTTGTGAAGGAGTTAATTTTTTAATATGATGCTTTAAAATGATTTATAAATATTTTCTGTGCGGATGTGGGGTTTCACTAGAATACATCAGCTGCATCTCTTTACGTGCGTTTTGTAATTTAGGCGTTCTCTCAGGTGATAGCTAGCTATTTGTCATTGATACCTGTTATCGCTTTGCTAAACGTGGCTTAGATCTTCTTTATGATCCTGCAATTATGGCTAGCGCACAGTCATGTGTATTTCTTAAATTAATTTATGAAGCAATTTTACCAAACAGCTTAAATTTTTTCTCCACTTTTGTTTAAAGGCTGCTCGTAATGCATATGAAAATATACATTGCTGCCTATCTGAACCCCGCTATAAGAATGCTTTAAGTACTTAAATCCATAGAAAAGGCTTTGAAAAAAGGCGTGATTGCTATTTTTCTAAGGGCCCAATGAATGAAATAGATTCAATGCTTGTTTCCAAAACCAAACGAAATGCTAGTCACGTGGAAACTCCACTTCCTTACTGATGAAATACATTAGATAAGATAAGATGTCTGCCCGCAAATAAGTAGGTACCCACACTCTTCTATAGATGCCTTTTCGTAAGTAAACTAGGGGTGGCGCATCCAGACAGAGCTCAAATAAAAAATATACAGGAATCTTTTGAAACCAGAATTAAGATTGATCGAATATAATAAGTACCAGAACTGTTTTACAATATTCTTATTCTTACTTTACGCACACATCCTGCTAGTAATAAACCGTACGTGAAGTTACAGCCTCGTTATAATTGAACTTTAAAATTGTCTAATTAAACTGCAAGCTTTTTATAAGTAAGGTCCACAGAAGAGATTAAGAAAAATGTTAGTAAAATGACCTTTTCTACAGAGTAAATAAATAATAAAGAAATAAATAAATATTCACACACTTCACAACACATTGACCTAGTCCCACATTAAGATCCCTAAGGTCTTGTGTTTAGGGTACTAAGTAACGGTATATAAATATATAGATGAATACATATAGAAACATCCATGACTCAGAAACAAACATCGATATTCGTCATATCAATGTTTGCACCTATCGGGATTCGAACCCGGGACTTATGACGTCCACTATCAACTACACCAATCGGCCGTCAATCGTCAGAGTAGTTGTCGATTAAGTTAAAGACTTGAATTCTCATGTTTATTTAAAAGACAATAGAGAGATATATATTTCTAAGCTACTTGGGAATATTCAATCACCGTATATTTTGTAACAATTATCCATTTATCTTATTGTGACTATTATGATATGTTTATCTAGTTCTCAGATAATTATTATGTAGGTATTTGATAAATTGTCATTTTTTACATGCGACTTTAACAATTATATTATAAATTTTCATTTGGACATTCCTAACAATTTGTATGCCAAATAGGCGGATCACAGAAGAGCTATGTACTTATTTAACAACTGTAATAACATGTGCATCACAAATAAACTATATGATTTGATTTATATCGGGGACACAAAGTCACGGAGTAGTGATGTGACGGACTAGTGAAGCCCCGGATCAGCTGGGCAACAGGGCTGTCGTACTTTTTGGTATATTACTTCTGTGATAGGTCCCTAACGTTTTCTTTTTACGCCGAATAATGTTAATATGTCTTTTACTTCTGGGTTTACTCAATGAAGATTTAAGATTAGGGAGCTTTTTAAAGGGGTTCTTGGGAAGGACTTTCCCTGTAATGTCGTGTTAATTCCGTGAAATGGGGTTTTATTAGTCTACAAAACTCGCAGAGAACTCGAAAGAAAAGTTGTTTTTAGGGAATATACTTACTTATTACTTCACTTATTTCTATTTAGTCATTCCTGGTGGTTAAAATGTGTTACTAAGCTAAAATTTCGAAAACAGCGGATCCTATTTCGCTAATTATTTTTTGGAATATTCCTTGAAGTGCGAGGATGGTTCTTACGAAGAGCTTTTTTTTAATTTGCATGGAAATTCAATAACACTTTCCTATAACGGCCGCGCACTACTTTATTCACTTGAAGGTGTATTACAGCCGTGCAAAGCCAGGTCGGATCCCTTGTATAACATAAATACACACGCACACTCTTGTTCGGATGATGCATTAACTCTTTCCGTCACGCTTTTAGATTAAGAATATTTTTAACATATACAGGGTGTCCAAGAACCTGGCGTCCAACTGGATTCCCACGATGCCCCAAGTTCTAACAGTACTCAGAAAAATATTTTAAAAAATCCACCCCATGTACTTACAGAATTATACTGATTTAAAAAAAAAAGGGGAAATGAGCACCCTGTGACATACTTTTGAATGCTGTGACTGCTAATGCTGATAATTTCGATATTTATTGGAGGTTTTGTAATCTAGGGTATTGCTGTGTCTAAATAGAATGTAAAAATAAAGTACTTATTGTACCATTTTAAAATAAAATATTATTTTAACTAAAGGTGATATGGAAAACTATTGAATTTCGCAACTTTGACCGACTGTAGTGTAAAAAAAATGTACCAAAATAGTATGGCAAGTGACGTCAAATTTTGACGCGTTTATTCCTCTTTTTAAAAAGGTATAATACTTACACATTAATTTGAAAAAAAAAATTTTGATAATATTTTTACTCAACAACCCAATTTTTACGAAGTGCCTACCTACTAACGGTAACTGTCGGACCCTTTCTTATCTTAGAAACTGTTATGTTACTACTATTATTTACTTCGGTTCCAAGAGTGAGCAAGAAGGAAATACACACAGGTAGATGGGTTCCCAGTAGAATAAAAGCAAAGAATGTTAGTTTAAAGATATTTTATTACAATAAATGTTCAAAATGTTGACCACCCGCGGCAATACAAGCTCTCACTCTCCTTAAAAAGGACCGCTTTATATTTCGCGAGTAACTTTTTTGACGTATCACCTGCACTGCTTGTGTTATCTTCTCACGAAGGTCAGCGATGTCATTAATGGGCTTCGCATAAACGAGCTCCTTCATAGTTCCCCAGAAAAAAAAATCCAGCGGATTTAAGTCAGGTGAGCGGGCTGGCCACGGGATTGTTCCTGATCGCCCAATCCACCTGTTCGGGTATTGCTCGTCCAAAAACTCTCTAACGGATACGCGAAAATGTGCTGGACAGCCGTCGTGTTGGAACCACATATCTGGTGGGGTCTCTTCTAGTATTTGGCAAATCATTTTGAAGAAAATTTAAATATGATTCGCCAGTCAAATTCTCGGGCATCTCAAATGGACCAATAATATTCCCACAGAGAATACCGGTCCACATGTTCACTTTGAACCGGTACTGGGATCTATCTTCTCGCATCAAGTGCGGATTTTCCACATGCCACTCGTGCAAGTTGTGTAGGTTCATGTAGCCATCCTTCTTAAATGTTGATTCATCTGACCACAAAATTTTGTCGATAAAGTTTTCGTCTTCTCGATGTTTTTGCAGGATTGTTTCACAAAACGCGACTCGGCTCGGATAGTCTCGAGGTAAAAGACTTTGCACTCGCTGTACGTGGTACGGATGATATTCTTCTTTTTGGAGAATACTGTGTGCTGTGCTCTTCGGTATCCCCGTATCAGCTTCTATTCTCGCACAGAGATGCTTGGATTTGCCGACACCGCCTCTAAAACTTCATCGCGTATGAAGTCATTTACGGGTCGTCCTTCACCAGCTACTTGATTGGGGAACCGCCCGTCACATAGTGATCTGTGCACATTAATGAAAACTCGATGGTCGGGATATCGCGTAGCCCTCGGATACCTTTCTCTGTAAAGTCTCGCTGCAGCTCGTCCATTACCTCTACATTCTCCATAAATGTAGTGCATATTTGCGTATTCTTGCGGAGTGTAGGTCGCCATGGTAGCACACACAAAACACAAACTGTCCAAACACAGGCAAAGGTCGTCGTAAAGAGTTCGTTTCAAAGTCCAGAGCACAAAGAGTAATCGAGTCCAATAAACAAAGCTTTAAATCGTAGTACGTGATCAATGGTAACAATAAGAGAGAGGTGCGTAGTAACGGCAGGAGGCAGTGACGCGTACTGACCGTACTGTTATCCTAAATAGCACGATCCCAGATAGCGTCACTATCTATCTCACTCGCACCTCTAACCTTTTTCTCCCTCACTCTTACCTGAATAATGGGGTACCATAAAGAAGAACCAGCAAATCGCAAAGATAGTTTCTGTCTTGCTCCCTCCTGTTGTAATAACGAATCACTATGGTGAGATGCATGCACATACCGTCCCTTACGGTCTAACCTGTTTTTTGAGAGGCCTGTTGTTATTTTTATGAGCATACAATAGTAATTCTTTAGAGGTTAGATTCAATTCGTCGTAAATTTTTCTTTCTAAGAATTCTGTAAGACATCGTAAAAATTGGGTTGTTGAGTAAAAAATATTATCAAAAAATTTTTTTTTTCAAATTAATGTGTAAGTATTATACCTTTTTAAAAAGAGGAATAAACGCGTCAAAATTTGACGTCACTTGCCATACTATTTTGGTACATTTTTTTTACACTACAGTCGGTCAAAGTTGCGAAATTCAATAGTTTTCCATATCACCTTTAGTTAAAATAATATTTTATTTTAAAATGGTACAATAAGTACTTTATTTTTACATTCTATTTAGACACAGCAATACCCTAGATTACAAAACCTCCAATAAATATCGAAATTATCAGCATTAGCAGTCACAGCATTCAAAAGTATGTCACAGGGTGCTCATTTCCCCCTTTTTTTTGAAATCAGTATAATTCTGTAAGTACATGGGGTGGATTTTTTAAAATATTTTTCTGAGTACTGTTAGAACTTGGGGCATCGTGGGAATCCAGTTGGACGCCAGGTTCTTGGACACCCTGTACATATATGTAAGTTTTAGCATTATTGACAATAAAAAAGTCATAAAAAGTAGGAAAAATAAAATTTATTAAGGTTTTCGAAAGATGAGGTGGTTAGTGCCACTAACCACCATGACTATTGATACAAACTATTAATGATGATTTAGCATTTCGATGTGAATACACTGCAAAAAACTTAAGACTAATAGTACTTTCATGTAAATATATATAACAAATAAATTAGAATAAAGTTAATAAAAAACATTGAAGATAAAAGCTTACTTACTTACCTGTTATTTTTTTTTATGAAACACGCAATTAAAATTACGTAAGTGCAATATTCAATTAAACTAAATTGAGTTGTCATTTCTTCATTTGGCGGTATATTCGGTCGTATCTTGTCAAGCATGAATCGAACTTTCATGATAGTTCAACCGATTATAAGTAGATGGCATAGATTTTAATAAAAAAATTCAGAAATAGGTGGTTAGTGACACTAACCACCAAGACTGAAAGAGTTAATGTGTACCCAAAATCGAAAAGACAGCACTGCAGGATCTTCAAGAATATCCCACAGCCACGTTTAGCATAGTGGAGCTAAATGTAAAAGATCAGTGACAAGTTGCTAACTTATCGCTTGAGGGTACGCCCATAGGTTCCACAATTAACTCTTACAATACAGGTTGATTTTTGATCGTCAACGTTCCCGATAACTACGGAATCGCCTCATCATCACGATCATTTTTCTCCATGGAAGCATACCTGGGAAGTGTCTGGTTCCCAAGATATTAGAGTCCAAAGTTGAGTAAATAGACTGCGTTTTTCTGCATAAATGCATATACTCTCAAATAGCAAGATTTTTTCACTATATCTGTCTATGATAAAACTAGCATAAACACTGGACACTATAAATTTCGCTAGATCAAGAAAAATAAAATTACATCGTTTCCCAGCATTTTTTTTGGCACAAACTTACTTTATTTGATGTATAGAGTACGTACCCTTCGTTAAGGGTGGCAACGAAAACACACCCTGTATACACGTAAGGAAATACAGCTGATGTAATCTAGTCAAGCCCCGGGACGGGATTTGCAAGTATTTTGATATAAAAGTAAGAGGTAGATACTCAGTATGACTTTATTCAACGTTTGTTTGTAACACAGTTACAGTGTAATAAATTGTACTTCATATAATGTATGAATTCATTCTACGATACGTTTGTTAACAACGCAGTTGCGCACGGGTTTGCTTGTACATTTTCTTCACAACATTCACACAAATCTCTCGCTTACTCTCGTTCCCGTGCCAATTTTATCAAAAGGTTTCACTAAAAAAATACTCCTCTGCCTTTGTGCTTCTAACGCCCAATAGCTTAAAAATACCTACCTAGGTAGGTAGGCCCTCAAAATGTTCTAATATTTTATACAGCTATATTTCCCATGTACTGCCAAACTTGAGTGACATATTTATTTATACAGGGTGTAACTAAAGTATTTTAAGCAAAATGAAATGAAAATACCTAGTATGTACAACTTTACTGTACAACTCGGAAATGTTCTTAACAAAATTATAAAGGAAACGTGTATTTTCGATTTTTGATTTTATAATAGGTTCTTAATATACTAATATCCGTCCGTCCGTCTTTTACGGCAAAACTACAAAACAGATTTGAATTAAATTTGTCAAAAAATAGTGTAGAGCCCGAGAAAGGACATAGGCTACTTTTTATTGCGGTAGGTGGCAGCACCGCGCGATTATCGAATACCGCGAGGACGTAGTCGCGGGCAACAGTTTGTAGACTATATCCATAGTTATTCGCTAGACATACATCTTGTATAATATCTTACTAATATTATAAACGCGAAAGTTTGTAAGATGGATGGATGGATGTATGGATGTTTCACGTAAAAACAGCTGGAACGATTTTAATAAAATTTTGTATGGAGTTAGCCGACACCCTGGATAAACACATATGCTACTTTTTATCCCGGGATTTTTTTTTATCCCGGATAATTTCCACATTTTGTTTTTTCTGCAATCCACGCGGACGAAGTCGCGGGCGTCCACTAGTTCATAATAATATTGGATATTTTTAGAACAAACAAACATCTTAGTATTCTATCACCATATGTACATACACAAGCGAGTTTTATGACCAAATTAGTCCACGTCAACCGCGCTGCGTTTATCTTGATAGGATAATTTACTCTACGCTTATTGCATTACGGGAGAAAATTGTGTGGCAATGTGGCATAATAAAACCCTTTATGTTTGCCCCAGCGATAATTGCCGGTAGTTAGTTAGAGCAAAGGGTAATCGAATTGTACTAATAGATACATAAATATGTACAGTCTTAAAAAAGGGCAAAAGCGTTCAAATTACCCACCTAAGTTTTACTAGTTAGTATATTAATTAAGTAACATGTAAGAGGTGAGCCTCCGCCGCTTTTCTAGCATGGATACCGGTAACGAATTTAATGGGATATGTTTGCAAGTTATTTTATATGTATAGATATTTCAGGTTGTCAGCGCCAAAGTCTCGTCCGTAGTATACAAAAAGCGTAAAATTGTCTTGATTTGTCATCAACATCCTGTATATAACAAGCATAACAAAATGGACCTCTGAAAAAACTCAACTTTGTTCAGTTTATACAAAACAGAACCTACTTATTTGAAGCCGCTTTAAAATCTTTGTACAGTGATTTTGTGTATAAAATTAAAGTTTACTCTGCTACGAAAGCGTAGTCGTTCTACGGTTTGTGTTCGTAGTCCGAAGTTCGTAGCATTATAATAAGTTCCTTTCTACAGTAAAGTTTTAAGTATTGTTTTAACTTTCAGTTGAGTACTTAAAATATTTCTAGGTACGAGTATCACGTTTGTTATTGTATCTATTTCAGTTTATTTTCAGGTATTTTGCACGTAAGTTTTGTTAAAATGAGAGCAATACAATAGATACGGACATTAAGTCCAATCGTTTCAACATTCAACCAATTTTTTAAAGATTTTGCACACATGCATTTAGTAGTATGTAGAAGGACATAGGTACCATTCTGCAGTTCATAAAGACGTAGACGCGGGCCACAGCCAGTTCAAAATATATCAACCAAATAAATAGAAATACTTTTACCAGAATTCTGAATGAAAAATCTTAGAAGGTGAATTTATTTTAACGACCAGTAATCATTCTACGTCTTACCGAGATTTATAATGTGTCTATACGTACTTATTCCAAGGTTTAATCCCTTGGGATTTGAAAAGATTTATTATTTCGACTTCTCATTTGTTAAGCTCAAAATTGTAAAAGAAAAGAGGTATTTTTTTGGTTAAATTTGATCTAAAGTTACCTACGGTTAAGAGGGTTGAGAGTATATTGGAAATAGTTTCAAATCTGTTAGGTAATTAATCAGACAGAATTAAAAAAAAACAATAATCAAGCGTTGAAAAGGCCACCCGCGAGGTGGACGGACGACCTGGCCAAGGTCGCGGTCGTGTCGGTTGGATGCAGGCTGCTACCGACCGGTCGGAGTGGAGGTTGTTGGGGAAGGCCTATGTCCAACAGTGGACTTCTCAGGGCTGTAAATGATGATGATAAAATAAAACATGATTCATCATCCAACCGACACGCCCGCGACCTTGGCCAGGTCATCCGTCCACCTCGCGGGTGGCCTTCCCACGCTGCGCTTGCCGATACGTGGTATCCACTCTAGAACTTTCCGACTCCATCGGCCATCAGTTCTTCGAGCTATGTGCCCTGCCCATTGCCACTTCAGCTTGCTGGACCGTTGAGCTATGTCATATGTTTTATTTAATCATGTTATATTTTGTCATAGGAGTCTACTAAGGAAGTGCTGTTCTCTCAGGCGATGATATATCAACTTATCATTGATGATAAACACTTGACGGCCGATTGGTCTAGTAGGTAGTGACCCTGCCTGCGACGCCATAGGTTCTGGGTTCGAATCTCGGTAGGTGTAAACATTGATATGATGAATATCGATGTTTGTTTCCGAGTCATGGATGTTTCTATACTTATCTATGTATTTATATACCGTTGCTTAGTACCCACGACAGAAGACCATTTGGATCTTAATGTGGGGCTAGGTTATTGTGTTGTGTAGTGTGTGAATATATATGTGAATATATATATATAAACATATGATCCCATTATGCCAAACGTGGATCTAATGATCTTCTTCGAGATCTAGCAGCTCAGGCTTTCCTATTTTGGGAACTAACATGTGCATATGTACGAGTATGTTACTTGTTACTAATTTTATACTCGTAAATGCGAAAGTTTCATTTGTTACTCTTTCACGTAATAACGGCTGCAGCGATTTCAATAAAATTTGGCATGGAGTTAGCTGACATCCTGGATTAACACATAGGATACTTTTTATATCGGGAAAATATTTTTATCCCGGATAATTTAAACATTTTGTTTTTTCTGCAGTCCACGCGGGCGAAATCGCGCGCGTCCACTAGTGTATGTATATTATTATTTGGAGTGATACTGTAGCTATTCGTTTATGTTCTGCATAATAGTGAACTATATATGTATTCTCATTCGCACGATGCGTATTTCAAAGGATAGATACATAAAGGCTATGTGGTTGAATACCTTAATTAATATGTGTGTATGTACTAAATATTACAGTATTAGTATATAGAAGATATCTTGTAGACAGAGTGCTTTCAAGTTATAATTAGTGGTGAAACATTTCTACAGATATATCACAGGTATAATATAGACAGTTCCTGTGCTGGGGGCAATTCTTGAAAACTTTTGAGCCGAAACGCAATCACTAACGAACCGTTAACGAAACGTGGTGCGAAGCAATATATACTTGCCGCTTGAGTAATAAGGTGTATTTTAGCACGCATCAGTCGCGAGTATGACAGAATAAAAACAAATATCTGTCTCGTGCTGAATCACGTCTAATTACGTCACCGTAAAGTAATTATTGCTTTGTTCTGAGCGTCTACAACGGTTCCGTTTCGGCTTCGTTCCAACTCGAGACAATTCGAGAATTGGCCCCCTGATGTGGGGCTTCACTGGAATACATCACCTACATAATCTTTCTCGGCATGTCGTACTAACGAGTTCGATAACTTTAATTCTAGAAATCAAAAACAATCTCATTTTTTGATTCCGAATTTGAAATTTTGTGTGAAAACAATTGAAGATTAAATCCGAGACATACAAAAAATCTGTCTAGAACGAATATTGAAATTGGCAGTTTTCTCAGGCGATGATCTATACCGGTCTTTTATATCTGTCTCCGCTATGGTGAACGAGGTTGTAGGATGGATATTAGTGATCCAGCATTTTGGTTATCCCATTTTGGGAACACACAGCTGTGTGTAGATGTATACAGGGTGTTTGTGACAGCCAGGCAAATATTGATACCATGACTTCAGACCAAGATTCTGAGGTGGAAAACAATTTCTTAAATTACAAATTTTTCCGACTTTTTAAAAAATATTTTGAGGAAAAAAATAATTTAGTTCGTTTAAAAAGGCCTTATAAAATAACTTAAAATAAAAAATTTAAAAACAATTGATGATTTTCCAAAAAAAAATTACTTCAAAAAGTTCAAATAACTGATCAACCCCCGTGGAGAGTCAAAGTGATCCAAAAAACAGCAATGTGTCACACAATAACCAATAAGCCCATTTATTTAGTCACAGGATGGCCCGAAACAATTGGCGCGGTGAGTAAAGATTACTGATAATTAAAACAAAAATACATTTCCTGCGAGCAATAACACTGTCGTAAAACTCACACAAAATGGTACTTATTCAGCATTTCAGTATTTACCTGGCTGTCACCCACACCCTGTATACTGGTATGTATTTGTCATCCAAACAACAGTTTTTCATTGTAGAAATAATGGAAAGCACTATTGTGTAACTACTCAATTCATATTGAGGTATGAATAAAATAGCTCAATCTTAAGTCAGTCTAAATAAGATCATAAAATTATTAATAAAGAAATGGAAAAAATTCCTCACCCGAGTGGGAATCGAACCCACGACCTCTGCATACCGTGCTAAATAAATAATATCAGTCTTTTCTATAATATCTCAGTATAGTTATCTTATCCTCGATTAATTAAGGGCCGATTTATTTCAATGGTCAGATAAGTCTATTTAAAGGATAAGGTCTTAGAGAATTAATAAATAAATATTCACACACCTCACAATACATTGACCTAGTCCCACACTAAGATCCCTAAGGTCTTGTATCGTGGGTACTAAGCAACGGTATATAAATACATATATAAGTATAGAAACATCCAAGACACGGAAACAAACATCGATATTCATCATCACATCAACCTACCGGGATTCGAACCCAAGACCTACGGCGTTACAGGCAGAGCTACGCCAATCGGCGGTCATGAGAGAATTCATCAGTCAGAACTATCGCCTATTGAAAAATCTGCCCTTGATTTGATAAGACCTCAATAAAAGTATTTTTATTGCGACGAATAAGTAAGTTTCTCTTTTGTTCTAAGATCAGAATTAGAACTTTTCAGACATTTAAGCACTTAGTGCTATCTCGGATTACATTCGAACTTTTAACTTTGAAGTGACTTGAATTTTTTCCAAGATCACAATTGAATTTAATTTGTTATAGTATTTTGTTCAAGTAATATTTGCACTGAAATTAACTTCAACTACAATCTTTTTATGCACTTTTATTGACATTACATTCAGACATTCATATAGAAATGGCTGTGTTCCCGTAATGGGGTAGCCAGAGCTGCACAATCATAAGTGAGATCGCACAGTCACGTTTAGCATTAGCGGGGACATAGTGATAATTGTATCGCCTGAGAGAATGCCCGAGTTCCTTTGTCAACTCTTGCGACATGCACGGAGGGAGATGCAGATGATGTATTCTGATAGTAGATAAAGTATAAAATAAACATAATAGAAACGTATAAATATTAGAGGTTACTCTTATATTCTATTATGCATGTAACAACATTATAAAAACAGTGTTTTATCAAATATATAGTCATGTGATTATTTTGCTGTTTTTAAATAGAATAAGGAACTTAAGAAAATCGCTTTTATCAAAATTACTAACAGGTAAAATTGAGATCAAATTTACTCAATAAATAATTTATTTATAAAATGTAAAAGGTCTCTAATTATTATCCTATTCTGTGCTCTGAGTCAATAAGATATGATTTACATAAAATGTTTATTACATTTTCTTCGCAAAACTTTCTGGAGGGACTTCCTTTCATTTCAATAATCTTGTTGAGAGATTCCAGCGCTGCAGCGCTTGCAACTGCTGCATCTAAATTAATTAGAAAATGGAAAGGAATAATAATGCCTTCGTTTACAGCTCTACAGCGCTGTAAAATTTACTAAGGAATATTTTGTTTTCGGGTGCTTTGTCAAGATAATCCGCCTCTTCTTTACCCCGAAGTCCATTTCTTGTGAATAAGAACATCTAGTTATTTCAATAGTCAACTATATAACTATTTTGATCAACCTAGAGATATATTCACATGTCTATTTTTAAGTATCCCGCCTTTTTTTTATCGAAAATTTGTTTTGATAATAACGAACTTTTATAAATTTACGTACTTTCGGGACAAAAGTCGGATAATTAATTAATTCATTTCAGAAAACGTGACTCAAGCCTAATTTTCCAAGGTTAACCTTATCTTTGAACAAATTTTCATTATAATCAGTTAAATAGTTTAGGCGTGGAAAGTATACAGACAGGGTAACATTCACTTTTTATTTAGAAGATATTTTTTATTGAATCCTTTTAAATTTCACATGTTATCACACGGACACATACCCTCACAAAAAATAAAATAAAAACTGCAACACGCTGACGTTTATTTCGTTTTGAAAAACTATGTTGATGAAAAACGTATAAAAACCATTAAAACTGTTGCCACTGGCAGTATTTTCAGGTTTAAAACCTCGTGTAAAAGGATTTAATATGCAATCCGTTGGAGTGTAAAAAGGGAGGCGAAAAGAAATCTGGTATTGACATACATCTACCTAATCGTATGGTGTCGGCAGAGTAGATAGCACCACCCCATGCGTGCCCATGGGTATCATAAAAGGTGATTACCGGGAGGTGGGCAGCAGCGCCTGTCCTGTTGACAACATAGCCCGAAAATAACATTACGGTCACCAAGCCTTATGTGGTGACTATGGGCAAAAACCCCCTCTGTGGAGTAGACTTCTGGCGTGTCCTAGAGGAGGCCTACATTCAACAGTAGACTTCAATAGGCTGATGTGATCTATCTACACGTTATATAACATGCTTTATCCTGAAAAACTGAAGGATTAATGAACAGCCTAAACAGGTGATCTAGAGACCTGAAACTTGAAGGTGTGTTCTTTGTACGACGTAGGTATCCGATACAAAAGGATTTTCCAAAAATCCCAATAGTATTCTATTTTGTACGCGTACAAAGTCATGGACGGCCGCTAGTATAATACTTAGCTACATAAATGTGGGTTCCCACGGTGCGTTATTTCGCGGACGGACGCGCACCACAGACGCGTCTGTATTACCACGGACGCTCCGTTTGCCACGATCCGTGGTGCGGGCTGGTGCGCGTCTGTCCGTAATATCACGCACCGTGGGAACCCACCTTCATAAGTAATTGATTTCAAAATCTAACAGACTACAAAATATTGCTTACTTAATCTACACGCTACAGTATTAAGCCAAAGGTTTACTATCCCTGCCCTAGAAAACTAATAATACCATTTCACGACAAAAAATAAGCCATCCCAGCACAGTCACGTACAAGATAGTAATTTTTATTTTTATACAGTAGACAACCTAATTCGGTTCGTTTTACTTTTAGCTATAATAACTTCAACCAATAATCTTTTCTATTAAAGTTAAATTTAGTTAGAGATTACTTTGCGAAATTTATACTTCCGAATATTCTCAAATTATGGAATGAACTACAACGTTTCGGGACTAGATTTAATTTATTAATAGGAGAAAAGAAAATACCACATTGAATTTAAAAATGTCTGTCTAATGCCCGACTACACAAGGCTATGTTTATCTACCCGGATAGCTTAGTGTTATTTGGCTAGCAAGCAGTAAGTTTTCAAGGAAAATAGTCAGTCCTGTAGGTATATGCGATGCTTAAGTAATCAAGAAACTAAGCTTGAAAAACTAGAATGTTCCGTCAGTTAAAACTGTGAACAAGAGTTTTGCCAATAGTGTCCACGCTGGGCAGGTGGGTTGTTGCCTAGTGATTTTCGGACAACACGGGAGACGCTGTTGCCTATCTCGCGGAAACCCTTAATCTTACAATACCCACCGGCAGTCATGGGTATTGTAAAATTAAGATTTTTTTTCCATTTTCTTTTTTAATAATTTTATAAAAAAAGTATTATAAAATTATTAATAAAGAAATGGAAAACATTCTTCACCCGAGTGGGAATCGAACCCACGACCACTGCATACCGTGCCAGTTGCTCTAACCACTGAGCTACCGGGTCAATTACTCGGATGACGAATTTTACCATCTCTTTTCTAAATTATATATTGGCAACGTTATTTTTCATCCCGATAGCTATACACTAGCCAAATCTCGGCAAACAAAGCTGAATCCCTCAGCACAATGTTTAAAGATGAAACGATCAACCATATCCTAACGGATTATATTAATGGAGAAGTGTTTTTATTTAAAAAAAAGTATTTCAAAATGTCCAGCGTAATTTTACGAGTATAAACCTCTATTTGTCTAACCCTAGCACACAATCTCTTCTTTATTTTAAAACCACCGAAGGCTGTATCAAGCTCTTTCTACACTCCGGTCGTTGTTTGTTTAATTACACCTGTTAATGCCGGCTTGCTTTATTTACACTACCCGATCGTGTAGTGGACGTAAGGTATCCATTGCTGTGTGAATACTGAACTTTTATATGCGTTGAATCGGAAAAAATATGAAGAAAAATGTGGTCAAAAGTATCCTATGCTGAAGAGCATGAATAAAGAAGGCTAATGAAGCAAAGAGGACACCTCAATAACATTTTTGAAGATCTGTCCAAAGATACCCCACACATATGGGTGCAATGAAGAAAATATTTTTGAGTTTCTGTGCAAAGTATGGGGAACCCCCAAAATTTATTTTTTCTATTTTTGTGTGAAAATCATAATGCGGTTCACAGAATAAATCTACTTACCAAATTTCAACAGTATAGTTCTTATAGTTTCGGAAAAAAGTGGCTGTGACTAACGGACGGACAGACAGACAGACAGACAGACATGAACAGACGAAACTGTAAGGGTTCCGTTTTATGCCATTTGGCTACGGAACCCTAAAAACGTGTCGTCTTGAAGTATTTTTAGGTACCATTCAAGGCATCTAAATATACGAGTAGCTTAACCGCGCTAACCCCACTGGAAGGTGGACCTTACCCAGGGTCTGGTCCTTTCTATTTGTCTACATTTACATGCTTAACACCGCACTCTCCGTGTGAACAGGTCTTTATTTACGCAATTAACTAAACACAGTCTAATGCCTTGAAATGCGTGGGTTTTACTTCTATAGACCAGTATGTGTCGAGATTTTATGTAATCTTAATCAATGTATACGAACAAAACATACAGAGTGATTTTTGGTCGTCAACGTTCTCGAAAACTATAGAATCTCCCCATCATCACGACCATTTTTCTCCATGGAAGCATACCTGGGAAGTGTCTGCTTCCCAAGATATTAGGGTCCAAAGTTGAGTAAATAGACTGCGTTTTTCTGCACAAATGCACATAGTCGCGCGAGGCAAGATTTTTTCACTAGAATTAATTACTGTCTCTCTATGATAAAACTAGCATGAATACTGGACACTATAAATTTTGTCCGATCAAGATTTTTTTTTTTTCAAAAAAAATTACATTGTTTCCCGGCATTCTTTTTGCATAAACTTACTTTATTTAATGTATAGAGTACATACCCTTCGTTAAGGGTGGCAACGAAAAAATACCCTGTATAGCAAATAGAACAATAGCAATAGTAGAAATAGGTAATATTTAAATGGCAAATATGTATTTAAAACGTACATTCATATATCAGGGCTAAGTACATATACAATATACAAATGATATAACAATAACAAAATTATAGATAGTAACCGACAAATAACATTATTTCATTAGCTATTTCAAGTAACACATAAAAAATGTCAATATACAAATAATGAAGTGTGTGTATATTATAGTATGTATACGTATGTATAATATGTATAGTATTAATGTGTATGCTTTCATCGACCTTAGCATGACCTGCGAAACACGATATGATAAAACGATTTATCGACATTAGCCTGCCAAAATACGATAAATATAGCCGCCATGTTGAATTTTGTATAGAGACGATACGATATCGTACGACACAATATCCGCGATGCGTGGTCATGCTAGGGCGTCATGTCGGGTAAATGACTTTATTTCAATTTAAACTAAAAAGGAAGTTTTATCCTGGATTCTATCAGCGTAGTGAACGGTGCGCATTTCAAAGCTCAAGGTCAACGAAAGCGGTTCCTTAACACTGCAATCCCTTAATTTTCCATCACAATTATGTCACTCAGCCCAAAAATACACCACAAGCAAAGGCAAAACTCCTCGCAATTTATTTCGTAAGGTCATATTCTAATCGACAAGCATTGTTTGAGTGATTTCCCTATCACGAGTCGCAGACGCCTGGCTCTGACGTCGAGTGGACTTCAAGTTTCTATGTAGATTAAGTTGTGAGTTATTTGGGACCATTAAGCAGTTACAGAGGGGAGTTGTTACATATGTAGTCAGTAGCATAGCAAGATTTGTACAGTTGTGTAAAGTTAAAACCGTGTAGATGCCGTTTGGGCATTTACAAGAGGGCCATACTCGTACTCGAAAGACGCTTGTGTTTCATTCATATACATACATATAGACGGCTGTTATCGGCTAGAACTGCAGAATTACGAAGAAGATCCTAAAGACATGTATATCAATGAGCCAGATCACAGTGACAACTTGCGAGCTCATCGCCTGAACAAACGTCCCTGAGTTTCTAACAGCCCATTTCTATAGCTGATCTTGACAGATTTTTGGCATATCTCAGATTTAATCTTCAATTGTTTTCATACAAAATTTCAAATTAGGAATAAAAAAATCCGAGATTCTTATTGATCTCTCGTATTGAAATTGTCCGTACGTCAACTCTTACTTGTGTGTCGTTTAATATTTTTAGATTGCTAATGTCAGTACCTTCGCCATATACGAGTACGAGTAAGCCACTTACAATAATAATTCATTTAGTCACATTCACAACGCTTTAACATTTTCTATTGTATAGTTAGGACAGCTCCTCTTTATATGTGCTTTATGTTTGGAATAACTTGGCCGAGTCCAAGTTTGGAGTGGTATTGAAGTAAGGTATTACACGATTTAATACTTTGGAAGTTATTTGATTCGACAGAATATTACGTTTTATTAAGTAAGTAGTTAATTTAGGAGATTTAAATTTACAAGTGGACGGTCTTTTTAGGGTATTCCATATTTATTTACTTTTATACATAACTTTACAAACGTGTTGCAGGCCCTACACCCTCCACTGACCCTCGAATGTGTCGACTTATAATTGCGATTGCAGGTATCAAAGTAGAAGAACCAGATCAGGATACATAGCGTGTAATACGCATAAAGCTGCTAATTACGAAATCACTTGTGATGTTAATCAACAATGTATGTCTTTGTCCACGTTTATTTTGAATTCCCGTTATTTTCCTTTCCTGTGAGAATTTCAGAAAATCCTAACATCAAAAATATAACTTACTAGGGGCCGCCCAAGGCTTCACCCACGTGAGAGTGCATTACTCCCGTGCGAAGCCGGGGCGGGTCCCTAGTAAACCTTCCTTGTGAATCACTCTATCTATTAAAAAAACCGCATCAAAATCCGGTCCCTAGTATGAAAGATCTAAGCATACATAGGGACAGACAGCAGAAAGCGACTTTGTTTTATTATGTAGTGTATTAATATGTAGTGATACCTACGTAGTAAGCTTTGATTAAACAACAGGCTCTTAGTTGGTCATAAATAAGGTAAGTCGTCAATATCCAATTCACCTCAAATCACAATCTGAATTAATTTCAAACTCGTCCCCAACTCGTCACAAGTTCGTATGCAGTTTCGTACCAATAAGTTTAATAACATGACCCTCGAGGGCTCCGCGTTCCAATTACCTAGCTCTCTCGAAAAGTAATCAAAGTGTGGCTTATGTGAGCTTTGCAGATACTTATATAGGGAGACATGCTAAAAAAGTATCGTGATGTGATCTATCTATGCTTATAAATATATTGCACTACCTTTGTACATAAGACTAGTAGGTTAAACGAGTTTACTAGGCGATGAAATATTTTAAATGTAAGTAGAAAACATCACCTGCATTTCCGTGTATGTCGTAAGAGTCGACTAAGGAACTCAGGGGTGTTCTCTCAGGCGATGAGCTAGCAACTTGTCATTGATCATTTATGTACGTCTGACTCCTCTATACTAAACGTGGCTGCAGAATCTTCTTCGTGATCTTGCGGTGCTTTAGAAGCAAATGGATATACGAAAATTAGTTTTTTTTTATATTAATAGAACGTTTTGAGGAATGCGAATCATCTCATTGGGTAGTCGTCGTCGTCGTCAGCCTATTGCAGTCCACTGCTGGACGTAGGCCTCCCCCAGTGTACGCCACATGGCTCGATCTCCCGTTTTTGCCATCCAGTCACTACCAGCCGTCCTCTTTAAGTCATCGGTCCATCTGGCCATTGGGCAGTATTCATAGTCATTTACATACTTCGAATAGTATCAGTAGTCATAGGTCCGAACAAAATGCCCATTTACCTTTACAAATGATTTTCCAGATTAATATATTATACGAAAACGTAACTTAGCTAAATCTTACTTACATCCGATACTATATTCAAGGAAGGAGACCCATAGAAATGTAAACTATTATACCTGGTAGACACTATATACGTATTCAAATGGACCAGACAGAGAAACGGAAATAATTTGCAGTGAATGGACTAAGCACAGAGCACGGAAGAAAATGTATACCTACATAAGTATAATGCAGCCTATAGTCGGTGAATTGGTATTTTGTTATTTATAATGGGTTGCCAACGACACACAGTAGTGTAGTTTTTTAGAGACTACATGTTCAGGCGGCACTTACATCGGTCACAAGACTGGTTTAGATGCATTTAACGGCAAAATGTATTATGTAAAATGTGATATGTCTGAAATTAAAGTATGTGCCTACTATATATATTTTAAATGTAAAGCATCAAGGCTTTGTCCGGTCCAGAAGAACGGTTCAACGTACAGCCTAAATCGCTGATCTTAGAAAGTTTAAACTTGGAGTGTGCGTTCTTTGTATGATGAAGGCATCCAATAAGAAAGCATTCTTCGATATTCCCACAGGAATGTAAGATAATCGTGGGCGTCCGCTAGTACCTAGTTCCACAATATTCGTGAGTACCTACTTTTCAATTTTTTTATTGAATGTATATAAAATGATTTTAGCATTGCGTATATACATGTTTATAGATCCATAGTTGATAGATAGTATCCGTAGTTAAAGATAGTGTACCTATGTATTTCTGCCTGAAATGCAGCGGTAGACTCAACCGGGGTTAAGTGCTAGGTGTGTATTTTTTTTACTCATTTATAATTAATACATATTTTAGAAAGAATAAAGTACAGTGTCTCATAAACTTTATGCAAGTTTTTCCGTACATCGTTATCGTCATCTACTGTGCTAATGCTACTACTAACATAGATTGATACTGAATGAAACTGTACAGATTAAGGAACCACTAACCATATACTTTTGCACACTTCTACCTAACTGTACGTAATTAATTACAAAACACTCCAAAACATTTTATAAACAGAATTTAAATTTCAAATGGCGACTCTCGAATACCTAGTCTGAACTAAATTTAATTTGGATTTGGAGAAATTAACATTTTCCTGTTAAAATAAATTGAATTAACATAGTCTATTTATTTTGTAGTTTATTACAAGGAATGTTTAGTAATTTAATAAATATAGAAAGGTATTCAATGTTAAACTTAAATGGGAAAATAATTATAAAATTATTAATAAAGAAATGGAAAAAATTCCTCATCCGGGTGGAAAACGAACCCACGACCTCTGCATTCCGCGTGCCAGCGCTCTCACCACTGAGCCACCGGGTCAATTACTCGGATGACGAATTTTACCATCTCTTTTCTAAATTACATATTGGCAACGTTATTTTTCATCCCGATAGCTATACACTAGCCAAATCTCGACAAACAAAGCTGAATCCCTTAGCACAATGTTTAAAGATGAAACGATCAACCATATCCTAACGGATTATACTAATGGAGAAGTGTTTTTATAAATTTATCTTAGTCAATAAATAGTAATAATAATAATAGTAATAATAATAGTTAGTTAATAAAGAAATGGAAAAATAATTACTAGTCTGTCTTTCTACGAATTTCATATTTCTACAATGAATTAATTTTATTATTTTAGTAAAAGTGTATGAAGGATCTCTTGCGTTATCTCACGACCACGTTTAGGATAGCAAGTCTGATGTGAAAGATCAGTGACAAGATGCTAACGCCTCTTAGTTCCTCAGTCGACTCTCTTACGACGTGCAGAAATGAGAGCAATATCCCTCCGCCAATCAGGAACTTGCAAAGTATATACGGCTTCAGAACCAGCTTAAAAATATTTATGCTTATGCACCAAAAAGCGGAAGAACTGTTGGTCAATGACACCAGTGTGATTTAAGTAGGCATTGCTGTTATTTATTTAAAAAATATGTTTAACTTTTACGTAGGCATTGCTGTTATATATTTAAAAATTGTGTTGTCATACCACTTTATTTTATCATTATTTGTACTTTTTACTGGTGTATCTCTCACTCATACACATTGAATAATATGAGGATATTTATTTATTCAACAACCAGATCATAGAAAATTTAGAAAATCTATAGCTAACTTAAAACTACTTAGGGCTATGGGGTACATATAGGAGGTCGGTTGACTATCCCAATTTTTACAGGATGGTCAGCCGAGCTACCTTATCAGGTAGCGTGCCCAAAATGCTGGCTGCGTTGCCGCGCTGAATGGCTATGCTTATTCTTTGGCCTAAGTAGTAGCCAGAATTTTGGTCACATGTGGACTCTACAGGTCTTGCTAAGAAGTATTATAATGGTGTGATTTGCATTTGCCTACGTGCCTTACCTTTGTATTTGTGGCTTTCTTTGGCTCAAAGGAACGCTACCAATTATAATTTTAGTGGAGCATGTATGCCAGAAGCATTAAATTTATACGTTAATTTCTGTACTACAATCACAATCCTGTTATCCATTCTTATATTTTCAACGTCAAAGCACATATATGATAACACTATAGTGTAAAATGTAATTATAGGTCCATTTGAACTATTAATAGGAAGTAAAATATGTACATATTCAAAAATATTTACTAGAAACTGTCTACGGAAATATTCGAGCAATTAAACTGGGGACTCAGGATTTTCAGTAGGAAATTAAGGAGCGAGCAGCTTTTAATTGCTTTCCGATATTGCAGTAAGAAACGTAGCTTTTTGCGATTGACTTTAAACACTAAGCAAATGTGAAGTGGAGCTGTAAAAAACAATGCATACAAGATATATTTACTTTTGTATAGTGTGTCGTTTAGCAACCGATAAAAAAACGTCAAAAGGCGAATAAATTTATTTTGACATAAAATAATAAAATCACTTTTGAGGTCATATAATTTTAAAAATCGTGGAATATGAGCTTAATATTTTGACAGTGGTTATATCGAATATTTTTGCGACCATTATGTAACAATTTAACGAGCTACAGCGAAGTTCGCAAAGTTATCGAAAGTCAACATTTGCTGCGCTAGCTTTTATAACAGCACAGACGACACAATCGCGCTATTGTTGAACGTATTTAACCACAACCAAAAACGTTTTGTTAGACACATTAAAATTTCGTGTCACGCAAAATTTGACAACGTTAAGTCAAAAGAGAGATGTTGTAAATATGTGAAACGTGAAACGCTATCAAATGAACAGCCAAACTAAAACTAAACGAAAACTGTTCCGTTGTAAGGTAAATACGAGTTAGGGTTAGTAGTTAGTAAATGTCAGTTAGGGCGACTGTCCTTCTGCTTTTTTTTTGTATTTCCTCCATACCTTTCGATAGTCGATCATTAACGCGACTGGAAGTGCTGCCGCTCAAATAATTCATATTATCGATAAATTTTATGATTCTGTCTGCATTTCGTTTGGCGCATCTTTTCGTGATATTTGTACGAGTAAATCTTTACCGGGATAAAATTAAGTATGAAGTAATTTTTTTTTTCGAAATTACAGTGGCCCACATATAATACTTAATTTTTTAAAGACATTATTTAATTGCGACGGAGCTTATATGAAATCAAAATAGTGATAATAATAAATACTGAACCTCTGTACATACGTAATTATCACTTTTGAGAACTGACCTCTACTTCCTTGTACAAATAATTTATCCATAAGAGTGTTTTTATTTTCGCAACAGTTCGCGAGCAGGTGAGAACTTCCATTTAAGACGGCTAACCGACCCTTAACTAAATTGCTTTTGTATGATTAATGCCACTTTTACGAGCGAAAGTATTCACAACTCATTAACAATTTATACAGGCTTAAATAAATGGGCCTAAAATTGCTTTTAAGCGCGTTAAATAAATACTTGAGGACTAATTTACCTTTGTTATTAGTTTGCATGTTATAAACAGATTTTAGGGTGTTATGTAAAGTTAATCGGTTCCATACATTTTCGTGCATAGTGTTGAACTTTTGTATGGGAACTGTTTTTTAAATTATTCTGTGCCCTATATAAAAATTCCAATACCCGAGATATCTCTACAGATATCCTGAACGTGTCTTATCTAACGTTACTCGGATATTTAGGTTTTAATCTGTTAAAAGGTTACAAATACCTTTAGGATCTTAGTTCCCAGTCTTAATTTATTTGAGTTGTCTTGTTTTTTTTTACGAAAATTAGGAGCTTAAAATAGCGCATAAGTTATTTTGTTGAAAAGTAATCGTTGGTTTATCTTTTTCATTATATGCAACTAATATTTCCTTTATTGGTGTAATTAATGATGTGGTGTTGTAATTAAGGTTAATTTAATAAGTCGCTGCAAAAGTTTTTTAAAGTTAATATTCACACATGTACACGTTTTACTACACATTAACCTACACTCAGATCCCTAAGTCCTGTAAAATCTACCTTTATAATTTCCAATAAACAAAGAGATTGCTCAAAAATACAATAATATATTAAATTTCATAGATGCGTGCTAGAAAAAAGTTACTTTCATCTTTTTAAAAGATATTTCTACAAAGTCATGAAAGCCCTTAACGAAAGGCTCTTCAAAAAGTCTTCAAAAACCTTTGGGTAGAAAACGATGTTTATAAAGCGAATTTTACTCATAGATCTAATAAGGGGCTCTAAGTAATTCTAGGATTTCTTTATTGAGCCCTAACGTAAGTAAGTTGCTTACTTACTTTTTTGGCGAATACATGTTGCCGATATAAATATTTAAGAAGACTCGTGTCAGTTGGCGCTCCAGTTATTTAGGTATTAGAAGCAGCTCGCGACTTTGTTTCTTTCCCATCCCGAGAGAATTTATGAAACTCATAATGTGAATAACAATATACTTATTCACATGGACACACACACTTACATAATAATAGACAACACTTTCCATGAAAACACATCCTTTTATTATTTACCATTATTAGTTTCTTATTATATATTGTATTTAAGTGTGTGTGTTTATGTTAATGGACGTTTTTACTTTAGTTAGCTTACTTTCACTGTTCTTACTTATTCATAAATTAAGTTACCTTTTGTTAAGGAAGAGCGGTGTACTCTACACAGGCAATTTTATGCCTAAAAGAGAACACCAGCATTAAAAATATGTAAAAAACTTCGTTTTATGAATAATGTATTTTGTATTTTTGCCTATATATCTACGTCGAGCAAGTAGTTTTATTCACTCGTTCACCAACGCAATATTTTTTATTTATTACACGAGTAGGTATTGAAACCAATCCAAAATAGAAATCATTTAATTTACAACTATTACGGAAAAACATTCATTCGCCTTATGGAATCGTTGAAAATTTCAACTCGAGCAAAATAAAAATTTTTGCTTTTGTCTGATATAAGTTTTTTAAATGGACTTCCTAGCTCCTACTAACATACATATGCGACTATGTGTAGTTATAAAATAAGAGTTACTAAAGAGAACGCCCCCGAGTTACTCAGTCGACTCTTATGAAATGCACAGGATACAGCTAATTATTTTTCTAGTGCAGCTCCGCATCAGCACATGACGCACATAATCACAAATTCTACCTCTTTTTATATACCTAGTTTTGTACTCTATGACCCCGAAGCCAGCCGAAATTTGCTTCATTTTCATCAATACGAAACTTCTGACAGCATTCCATTAAAGTTTTAGTTTGAAGTCGTATCGTGGCGGGCTTTTCCTGCCTATCGCGAAGATAGAGCGATTGATTGCGGATAATTTCAACAACAAAGCCACCGTTTTGGCGCGGAAATTAATGATTTTGTAAAGGGACTAAGCTAATTTGTTTAGTTAGAAATGCGATGGTGAGCTTTGTTCTGTTCTTTAAAGCTTGTTTACACACATTGCTAAGTGTAGGTGCAACTGTTAAGTGCAGGGTAGAAGTACCTATGTACAGTTATTCTAGATATATAATGGATATCGCAAAACATGAAAAATAATAATTCAATTACAACATTACAAAAGCAATTTAGTCTTAAATGACCTAGTCTCATGCTAAGATCGTAAATACTAAGCAACGGAATATAAATACGTAGATAATTTAAGAACATCCATGACTGAAGCAACAACCATATTAATTAAAAAATTTAGTTACCACTTAAAGTTAGTAACCAATAGATTTTAAACGAACAACATAGATACATGCGTTGCGAGTAAAAAGGGCGAACTTACTTACAGGTTAAATAAGGTAAATAAATGGTATATCATCATATTTGTTTGCTAACTCGCTTTTCTTAGAAAGTACTGATATAAGTTGAAATTTAGTGGTGGTTGCATGTGAATATAAACTGTTTTGAACGGTTGAGAGATGGTAGTACATTGTGTTCTTTAACACAGGGTAAAAGACATTTTAGTCGACAGTTAATGTCAGATATATTGAGGTCAGAACTTGAAAGTAACCTTCCTAAATAGAACCCTGGCACCTAAGCTGCGGGACAAAATATTATTTATTTCCTTACAAATGTCCTTACTCTTATAATTCAAATTTGGATTACAGACTAATTTGCGCCGCGTATTTCCCCATGGAAATACTTTACAAAACTTCATGCACAAGGCTTGAACCGTATTAAGTAGTCATAAGAACGAAACTTGCTTGTAATTTGAGGCTTTATACGTGGTATACGTATACAAAGCCTACTCTCCATCAACGTCTAAAGAAAATTCTAATTGATGACTTATCAAGTTGATAAAAGAGTCGATATTTAAATATACTCCATGAAGAAGAGATCCTTGGGGCATTACGTCATGATCGTAGATGGACCAATGCATAAAATTTAAAAACGACATAGGCTTAATTTTATTACAAGTTTTAACAGAGATAGATATATACAGGGTATTTTTCCTTTGCCACCCTTAAAGAAGGGTATGTACTCTATACATCAAATAAAGTAAGTTTATGCCAAAAAATGCTGGGTAATGTGGTTTTTTTTTAATTAATTGATCGGGCAAAATTTATAGTATCCAGTGTTTATGGTAGTTATCTCATAGACGAAGTCTATTTGAAAAAGCAGTCTATTCACTCAACTTTGAACCCTTATATCTTAGGAACCGGACACTTCCCAGGATGCTTCCATTAAGAAAAATTATTGTGATGATGACCAGATTTCGTAGTTTACAGGAACGTTGACGACAAAAAAACATCCTGTATAAACACATATTATAGACTTGGCTGCGTTTCCAAAATGGGGAGATCTTGCGCGGTCTTCAAGTCGAGAGTGAACTGGATTCTTTTAGGCAAGCGCGCTCCATCTTAAACTGCAACGGTGCTTACCATCAGGCACGTTGTGGTGAAACGTAAGCCTATTTAATATAAAAAAAGTTATTTACTTAACTCAACTTCCGTCAGTCACACTCAGTCAAATAAATAAATAAATATCAATATTTTCTTATGTCAAAGAAAACACAGTAATAAAATTTCTAAAAACACCCCGTATAATGTTGTTTTACAGCTTAACAAACGCTGCTGCAACACGTGATCCGTTTACATCCCAAAAAATCCATGCAAATCTTGTTATAACAAAAACTGCAAGCGTGAAACTAAATAAAAAAGTTTTACCGAAAAAACTAATAACAGAATGTAAATATTGCTTCGGAAAACTGTTGGGATTACAAATTGTTTTCGACTTGTTTTTGAAGCCTGTTGGCCTGGTATTTTTTAGAATAGTAAAAAGTTAGGTTTGCACGAAATCTGTGCGAGTACATTCTAGAATAACAACATCATAGAATAGAACACAGAATCGTGAATTGGTTTAGCAATGACAATGACAAATTACATATACATACAGAGATGTTTTCCCGAAACGGGGTAGCCAGAACTAAAGTATCCTAAAAGATATCCCACAGCCACACGTTAAGCATAACGAGGGATAAAAGTTAATGATCAGTGATAATTTGGTTGTATTGCACAATCGCGTTTTATAATTTATTTTAAAATATCTTGTTTCTTTTTGATGTGTACCTATGTGGTATATACCTATAGGTACCTCATGATAATGGAAAATTTAGGAGTTTACTAAATTCTCCGAAAACTTTAAGCAAACTTTTTACTTTCCTACTCATATAAAATAAACCTAACTGTGTTGTTTGAAAAGAACCGAAATGTTCAAGTCCGAAAATAGCAGCGTCTAAATTCGGACGCGGTTTTTGTAATAACACCTAGAATATTAAGTTTCTTTATAAACTTTTAAATAGACAGAAGACACAGTTTAAATTTCGCAAAATGTTTGATTTTAAATTACTAATGGAACGTCTGTAGGAAGAGTTAATATTATAGACTAAGAGCCACTGTTCTTTAGGCATAGTCGATATACTCGTAGTACTGTACTAGTACGAATCGAATGGAGACCGCGCCTCATCAAACGCTCTCCGGCCAGATGACTTGAAGAGGGCGGCTAGTAATGACTGGATGGCTAAAACGGGAGATCGAGCTATGTAGCATGCTCTGAGGGTGACCTACGTCCAGCAGTACATACATACATACATAGCATTTATCCCTTACTGCAATAGAACCACAAGCCACTTCTGCTGATGATGCGGTTAGTAGTACATACATACACCCTCTGTTCCTCTACATACATGCCCGGGAAGAGAAGCACTGTAGTATTATATACATGCAGCATAGAATATTCCTTTTTGGATAACTAGTAATTAAGTGCAGTGAAATGCAAACAGACACAGAATAGTTCTTCTAGTAATTTACTAAAACTGCTCCTAGTCTCTTCGCCGGTAGTTTTGAGCCTCGCTCTACTGCAAGCTCTTACAAATTGAATGCAGAACTAAAAATGTTACAGATAAGTTTCCTGTGCTGATGCGGGGCTTCACTAAAATACATTATCTCCTTGAATGCTTGTCGTAAGAATCGACTAAGGAACTCGGGCATTCACTCAGGCGATACGCTATACGATAGCAGCTTGTCATTAATCTTTATATCTACCCCCGTTTTTCTAAACGTGGCCGTGGGCGCTACTTTATGATCTTGCAGTTCTAGCTACACTATTTTGGGAACAAAACCGCGTGTACCTATGTGTATGTAATACAGGAAAAAGAAATCTAGGGGCAAGCTGAAATAAATACGTAACAACTTTATTATTTGGTGAGCATTTATTAATTTTGGCGTTTTTTATTTTTGCATGTCTACAGGTTTCACAGCTCTACTTCACATAGCAAACTCCTTGAAGTAATGTTAAACAAGTCCACGCTCGGTTAACTTCGGATGTCTTACTTTTAGCGAACGATGTAGATTATGCAGGTAAGTAGAAACTATTGCAACGCCTAAAATATACTTTTACTATTTTAGATAGATAGCTAAAATTAATTATTGTACTACAAAAAACATTCTACACAAAGGCGAGCTCAATGCCTTACAGAGCATTCTCTACCAGGTAACCTGGTTATTTAAGAATATAAATTGTGGGTTCAATACGCTAGAAAACACATACCTACATACATCGCTATATTTATCCAAAATATCATTTACCTGATTCGGTCCCCTGATTACCTAATTTGCAATAGCAAAGCCGACCCAAGTGATAGCGAAAATTGTACAATATTCGCCTTGAAATATCAAAGTTCCTTTGAAATTCATATTACGTAATACGAATTTGACAAGTAATCAGCGATTTTTGTACAATTTTCGCTATCGCTTTGCTTTTGCTATATAGTTAGGTAATAAGGGGGCGGGTCACACTACCGACACTTCTGTCGAGTATTTACATATACATATATAATACCTATACCTATACATATATAGAAACCGCGTGGTGCCGGCAGAGTAGAGTTTGTATCACCCCATGCCTGCCCGTGGGTATCGTACGAGGCGATTAAGGGCTATGAGGATTTCGGATTATGTTGTGGGCAGCAGCGCCACAATATAATCCGAAAATCACAATGCGGTCACCAACACGCCTGTCCGGCGTGGTGACTATGGGCAAAACCCCCCCCTGTGGCAGTAGCCTTGTGGCGTGCCCTGGGGGAGGCCTACGTCCAGCAGTACGGCAGTGGACTGCAATAGGCTGAAGACGATACAATATCTTTACACATGGCTGTGTTCGTAAAAAGGTATAGTCAGAACTGCTGTATCACGAAGGAGATCTAACAGTCACGTTTAGCGTATGGGTCAAAGACGAGATAACAGATCGCCTAATAGAATTTCCCTGAGTTTCTAAGTCAACTCTTATAAAATACACTGAAGGAGACGCAGTTGATGTATTCTAGTGAAGGCCCGCATCAGCACAGGAAGACTATCTATTGATGATGAAATTATCTTCCCTTTCATTAAATTTCGGCAAATCTGCAAATCTTTTCCTTAAACTGATCAGATAGACACCAAGATAATGAATAGCATGAAAGCCGTTCTATTCTAATTTGCACCAACACCAGCAGGTTTCATTAAACCAATGGTGCGTGGTATCGTGATTTAGGTTTGACAAGCCTAGTCCGTCCCTGTATTTATTACAGGACTACCAACATATGAAATACAGCGGAAAAACATCGAACTAACGGCCATTAAGTCGTAAGATGTAAGCGAAAAATATGCACTAGCGCCGCGGATATGTTTTACAACTAATTTTGCACTGCACTGTCCTGCTAACAGACATGATAAATGGATTAATTAAGGAATTCTACGTTTAAACCATGTTTTGATTTGGTAGCAATTTTTTTTTCTTTTTTTTTCATCTCTTTGTTTCATTATAATTTTGATTCTAACACGTAGGCGATGGAATTTTTTCGTTTGAAGTGTGTTACTGGCTTAGATTAATTATTGGTCTAATTATTGTTCTAAGGTTACTGGTATAATTAAAGTTTTGATATTTTTTCTAGAATTAATAAAATGAATTTTGTATTTACCTACGCTTCGAATTATTTGATTATTTTGTGCTAAGAACGAACGAAAATATTTTGAGTACAAATTTAAATAAATTATGATTTTTCTGTCTATATGTGTATGTAGGGTTTATATTACTAAAAACAGTGTGATGACATTAGAATTTCTAATAAAAGTAAATTTGGAAAGAGGTACATAAATAAATAAAGTAAGTTTCTAAGTAAGTTTTACAGATAGATACACCTAGGTAAGTATGCATACGATTTATAGATATACTCGAAAAAATAACCCTTCATACTCGTATGGCGAAGACGAGTAATAAAAACGACATAAGTAAGGTTCCCTACAAAATCGAAGCCTACAAACTTCTCTTTTAAGCGCATAAATAACAAAGGCCACCATATATATAATATATAATCCGTGTCATGGAATAACTCCTGTGCCTAATTTCATAACTATTATTTGTACGCACTAACACAGATAATGTAATTCAAATAGTAACTAGCACAATCATTCAAAAGAACCATTTGGTGAAACACACTCTATTTATAAAACTAAACCGGACGCAAAGACTGCGCCCGTCAAAGCTGAAAAAGAACCCAGCACAATACCTTTGCCCTACTAAATCTCAATGGCATCGCAGGAAAATATTCTCCCTAGAAATTCCTTAAAAGGCTTTGTATTCTTATCGGCGTCCGGCCAGCCGCCGTTAAAACGCAGCCGGATAAAAAACGGCTCGTTTGAACAGTCGTTTTGAACCATGTGGACGGATATGTGTAGTTTTCATGGAGAAAATATACACAGGAGGTGGTTTACAAAAAAGATGGAGCGAATAAAACGTAAGCAATCTAGAACTAAATATTCAATGCTTATACGAAACAATTTTCCTCCGCGCAGGGTAACGTTTGTGTGTGTAGATGCAAGCTGAATCGCAAGGATATATTTTGATCAGCACAGGTTCTAGTGCATGCGACAATGCATACGTACGGGCATGCTTACATAAATACTGAATTCGATGTATTTGTATGGATAAAATCAACATATTTGTTTCTACTATGACGCAGGCATAAAAGATGGACTAGGTATGTTGGGGGAGTTACAGACACCTAATTTCAATTACCGATCTCGGGAGATATTTTAAAAATGAAAAAAAAAAATCAAGCTTCTAACTAGTATTAAAATTGGCCACTAGTCTACATTGATTAACGCATATCTATTTTGTAGTCCCTTTATTTAATGAATGAGTGCGAATGGTCATTTGCATTTCCCGGGTTATTTGTGTTGTGCGCTTTATGTTTTATTGTGGTTGTGTCGAAATTTTGACCTTTTTAATGTTTTTATAGTGCTAGTGGTGCTAGTTTAGCTTTATTTTATTTGTTATGGAGTTCTTTTATACAATTTGTGAGAGTAACGCAACGTAAAATAATATAACGGAATGATGTAAGAAAGAACACAACTGAAAGTAATATAGCGGAAGATGTAGGCAGGCTTATATTGTAACTTTTCAACTAGTCGGCAACCAATGCAATGTCAAAAGACTACTACTAACTAAATAACAAAAAAATCCTATACCAACCATGCAAAATTTGTGTGTATAAGGTATAACAGGGTGTAAAAAGACAACTTTGTTCTTTTAATACCTCGTATTCTTTATAACATCACAATCATTTTTTTCTATGAAATCACCCCTGGGAAACCACGGGTTTCCATGATATTGAGGTTAACAAACATTTTTTCAAAGATACCATGTCAAAATGTTATAATGTTAGTTTTGTAACAAACGAATATATTGCTTGCAATGAAATTACAGTATTTTTTCATTTTTTTTTGACGTTTCCCAGAGTTGGTTCCATAGAAGAAAATGATCGTAACCTAACAAAGAATACGAGGTATTAAAAAAACATCGTTGTCTTTTTACATCCTGTATATGGTGTAACAAAAGGGGTAAGTTAGGTGAAAACCCATAAAAAGCCCATTATAACGAACCGTAGTAAATAGAGATCCGTGATCTCTGCCTACCCCTATGGGAAATGGGCGTAAATTTATGTATGTATATATGTATAAAGAATATTCACAATATTTTAGACTCCAATTACTTTTTTTTCAAGATTGTATAAACAGTTCCGAGTTGGTCAGAAATTTTATACCCTATCTGGAAATATAAACTTGTCATTTCGATTTTAAATTTGGCGATAGGTTCTTTATTTGAGCTATTTTCATAGCATCTCGCTTAACATACCCCTTTTGTTACATCCTGTATATTGGGATATTATCATAGCATCTCTCTTACATAATCCTTCTGTTACACTCTGTACACATAACTATATAGCCAATGGTGCATAGTTTGGAAATAAGTAAGCTCTGAATACGGTTTAAATTGATGCATCGGTCTCTCGAGTGTGCTCAGACGAGCCATATTTAGTTTCTCAACTTGTGTAAACTAAACTGTACGTGAAGCTTATTTCAATAATAATCCTATACCTCCTTCATAGTAATTTTAGTGAAAAAATTAGTAACTTGTTTTAAAAAAGAAACAACAACTGCGAATTAGGCAATAATAGTCCTACTAATCGCCTAGCTCGTGGGATATGGGACTGCAGAATATTTATGTGTTCCGTGCATGTGTGTAAGGACTCTTTAACCGACCGAGAAAAAAAAAGAAAAAAAGTCACGAACGAAAAATCGGTCTATATGCCCTCACTAAAACCTAACTTTCCTCTTCGCAATGCTTTCCACGTTTTGCTATGACTCCAAGTGTACCAGGGCCCTAACCTAACATTGTTAGCTTTGTAATCGCTTCGCTGCGGCCGACAAAGTGCATTTTTATGACCGGCCCGGATTTTTGATACTGACCGTTTTGCTGTCGTTTAAAATACATACCTCGTTTGTCGGTGTAAGGTACATATTTGAAGCGGTTCAGTTTATTGGATCGCGATTAATAATGCATTAAACTACTGGTGGTTTTTGGGGAAATGTTTTGTTTTTTTTTTATGTAAATACAGACTTTATTTTTAGAGTTGTCTAGATTATAGTATGTAGGCATACAGGGTGTAACAGAAAGGGTATGATAAGCGAAAAGCTATGTAAACAACCCACTATAGAGAACCTGTTTCCAGAATTTGAGATTCGAAATCACATGTTTATTTTACAAGATTGTATGAACATTCCTGAGTTGTTTAGGAATCCTCCATACTATCTGGAAAAATAAACACGTGATTTCGAATCTGAAATTTTATGGATGGGTTCATTTTACTGGGCTATTTACATAGTTTTTCCCTTAATATACCCATTTTGTTACACTCTGTAGAAAGTAACATAGTTTTTGCACAAACATCAACGTAGCCTACATTTAAATTGGATATGACATTTTCTTTTTTTCATTAAAATAAGAAAATAGCGATAAGTTTGTCTTTTAGGTATTAAATTTACTTTTTATCTACCTAGGTACTTGTATCATGGTATAGGCAATCTAGTTACACAACATAAAAATAAACCGAACAAAAAAAAAATATTTTCTCTTTACCTACCTACCTTTCAATTGAATGTTTTTACCCACCTCTCCAACTAAACTTTACCTAATCTAGACTGTAAATCTGTCATAAGTCTTCATTGAGCTTTGTTACATAATTGCCTTTCATACATCATCTCATCGCTCACCAAATGATTATTATCGTAACATTTGTAATGTACATACCTGTAAAGTCAAGTCTAGTTACGGCGTCGTAACGCAAATCGCGACGAATTTTCTTCTCTTCGTTCCAATAAGGCACTAAACAATTTATAATTGTAATATGTACAGTTTCGCATATATTTGAATTTTTTTTGTTTAAATCTCTGATATTTATTTTATCTCTAAATATTTCGATTAGTTTTCAACAGCAAATTGAGCGATACTCCTTTTACGACTACAATTTAATCATCCAATTACAATTTAATTTCTACTATAATTATTTGCAATAATAACTAAACCTACGTAAAAAAAACTTATTTAATTATTTACTCAGGTCTAATAACTATCCTATTTAAAACTTTCCTATAGTCAATAAGTAATAGAATCCATTAAAACATTAGATATTAAAACATTAGAATGCCCCGTACGGGCAGTGCGGTCGCGTCGCGAACTCACCTTTTTTTTATTTATTTTTTTTATTTTTATTTTTTTTATTTTAGTTTATCCCGAAGGAAAGGCAAGGGGAACTAAGCCCATAAAGCCTAATCATTGTTTAGTAAAATGTATTCTGAATTTATGATGAATGAAAATGATGATGAATGGAAACGCGGAAAATCCTCAGTAAAGTTGCAAAAGAAAAATTATTGCAGAAACAACTTACATGCGCTCATGAAGGCGTCCGGCGAAAGTTTTATCACTGTATAAAACCATGCACACGCACTAGATTCTCACAAGTAATCAAAAATAACTATACCAGACTCTATTGACACATGGGTAGATTGACATTACCTTTATATCAAAATTTTAGGTCTACCCACATAAACAGGCAAAGTGGAGGCAAAGTATCAAATTATATTAGGTCTGAATAATTTTTTGTGATTACGCATTTTTTAAAGGGCGTCGCAATGTGTACGCCATATAAAACTATGAATTACAAATGCTAGAAGATTGAAATGACCATCGCAGAACAGATTATTCGTACCCATATTTTCCCAGGGAATAGTTAAAGATTAAAGAACATGAAGCTATAAGCAATGGTGGAGGCAAAGTATCGAGTACAATGTTGTAATAAATAATTTGTATTTTATTTTCATTCATTATTTTTTAAACTATACGTAGTATAACATTTTTAAAATGCTGGTAAGTTATAGTTATTATATTACCTTAGCACAATTTTGCGTTTACACACATATTTGTTTGGAAATGGAAAAACAGAACATGAAGCTATGGGTAAAGATGGAGGCATAGTACTAACCTACCGGGATTCGAACACAGGACCTACCAACTGTGTCAATCGGTCGTACTCCCTGAAGTGTAGATATTTAAATAATCCAAGCTGTATAAAATACGCATAACGCAAATATTCAAAGGGTTATGAAAACATTCTGTTTTATGGAAACACTCGTAGGTTCCTGCCAAAGAGAATATAATATTACATTATATGGAGTATGATTGACAGAGAGAGTGTAGAGGGCAATGAAGGAGACACAACGAATGAACCTGTACTGTGGGGTAAGCACGAAACTTTTACGCGGCGTAACGCTAGTGACTATGTGTTGGACGATAGCGTTACGAGAGGTTCGTGCTTACCCCTCTGTATTGTTGGTGTTGTTGTCTGTATTGCTTAGGAATTGTCCATACTATTTTGGGATTAATAAACATGTGATTACGAATCTCAAATTTTGTAAATAGACTCTCTATAGTGGGCTTTTTGTCTAGCATTTCGTTTAAGGTAACAACTGCTTTAGACTAATAACTTTTGGACCCTTTATACTTGACATTCTGTATTTCTATTAGTTTTAATATTTATATTAGTCGCCTCTTTGGATTACAGGAGTTGTAGTAGAGTGGCTTGCTATGCTAAACGTGGCTGTTCGATCTTCTTTATGATCCTGCATTTATGGCTACCCCATTTCAGAAACACAGCCATATGTATAGGTCATATTATTATGTATTCAATGGATTTTGTTTCATTAGTTAAATAAATTAAATAAGCAGTATAATTGAATTATACATACAATAGAGAAAAAATAATAAATATATATATAATAATAAAATATTATGTAGGTATTGGGAATAGATTGTTTCATTCCAGAATGTGGTAAGTCAAAATATCTAAACAGGATGATTTTTGGTCGTCAACGTTCCCGAAAACTACGGAATCTCCTCATTATCACGATTATTTTTCTCCATGGAAACATACCTGGGAAGTGTCTGGTTTCCAAAATATTAAGGTCCAAAGTTGAGTAAATAGACTGCGTTTTTCTGCATAAATTCTTACATAAATGTACATTGACGCGTGTAGCAAGATTTGTTCACGAGAAATTATTAATATTGTCTATGAAAAAAACTAGCATTAACACTGGACACTACAAATTTCGCCCGATCGAGTAATAAAAAAAAAATTAAAAAAATTACATCGTTTCCCAGCATCGTTTTTGGCATAAACTTACTTTATTTGATGTATAGAGTACGTATCCTTCGTTAAGTGTGGCAACGAAAAAACATCCTATATAGTGATTGCAATAAGCAACGCTTTTAATAACTTTTAATGTAAACTTCGAAACACTGCGGCAGAAAATCTACTTCACAGATATCAATCATACAGCAACCGATGTTCATCAGAGTAAATATTGCAGTTAATAGCTAATGTGCTCAATAGCGTAACTGCGTAATCTGTTAAATGCATGTTGATACCACAATAGACCACAATTATGTTTGTGTTTAGCAATGTTCTCTTAACTTATTGCAGGATTATTGTAATTATAATCTCATACCTATATACAGGGTGTAACATAAAGGGTATGTTAAGCGAAAAGCTATGTAAATAGCCCACTATAGAGATCCTATTTCCAAAATTTGAGACTCGAAATCATATTTTTATTTTTCAAGATTGTATGGACATTCCTGAGTTGTTTCGGAATTCTTCATACTACCTGGAAAAATATAAATGTGAATTTGAGTCTGAAATTTTGGAAATAGGTTCTCTATAGTAGGCTATTTACATAGCTTTTCGCTTAACATACCCTTTCTGTTACACCCTGTATAAAGGTATTTCATTACTTTTGGTAATACAGAAAAATAGAGCTATTTAACTATTCAGTACAAGTATGAATACTTCGTTTGCGACAGTTTGCATGAACTTCAAAGCTATAAGGCTATAAAGCCTATTTATTATTCTGATAAATAAGCTACCTGGCAAGTTTCATCAAAATCCGCTTAGTACTTTTTGCGTGAATGTGTATCAAAGACACACACACATTCATCCTCGCAAACTTTCGCATTTATAATATCAGTAGGAGTAGGATGGGATAAATGTAACTATGGTTAACCTAATAAATGTTAGTACGGTTAACCAAAAACCTTAACGAAAAATCTGTAAACAACACGTTGGAGATCCCAAACTAAGTCCTGTGGGAGGCTGCCTGTGTCGGCTCACTTAACCCGTATAATTGTGGACGACCCTATCCTGCTGGATCCCGTTGAATAGCCTTGACTCTTCGACTTATTTACAGCTGGATGATTAAGCAACGCTATCTTTAGCTATGTCACGGACTCTTTCAACCAGTGTTTAAGGTCTCGAGGTCACATATTTTGAATTGATGAAGAGAAGGACGTATTTAAAAAAATATACTCAAGCCCACTTTAGTTATATCTTGCTTTATTTCCTTCGATTTCAGTCTGCAGGATTGCTGTGAGTTTATGTAAGTAAAATCGACTGGGAACGTATATAACTTGCTTTATCAAAAATTTAATGCACATGCTTTCAACAACAATAACTTAATTAATCAAGAAGTGTTTTTATTATAATTACCGAGCTAAAACGAGTAATACAATATAATAAGCTGAAATAGTTTTTATATAGTTCCAAGTGTCTTAGTTGTCCAATGACTTATAAGTTGTAGTCTTGACCCAAATCCTGCTGTGATGACCGAATACCGCCGTGGTCACTCGCCGAATGGGCTGCGAAAGAAATTGGCGACTTTGGGCTGTATTTATAACGAGATTTCATTATTTTTGAAGGTTTTGTGCTGTCCTGATGCAGGGCTTCACTAGAATACATCAGCTGCATCTTCTTCCATGCATGTCGGGAGTTGACTAAGGGCATTCTCTCAGGAGATGAGCTAGCAACTAGTCACTGATAACTACGCCTGTCACCGCTATGCTATATAAACGTGGGGCCTATACCAATGAATTTATTTCATGTACAGATTTTAATTTTAATGTAAAATTATCACTTAGCTCGTGACTCGGAAAGCACGTAAAACCGTTGGTCCTGCGCCTGATCTCTCTCCGGTCGTGTCGGTTTTCCGTCCCATCGGACTATGAGAGTGAGGGAATAGAGAGTGCATCTGTGTTTGCGCACACACTTGTGTACTATAATATCTCCTGCGTTCCTGGACAATCTCCGTAGAGATAGGTCGCCATGGCCGAAATACGGTCGGAGATCATCATATAAACGTGGCTTCTTTATTATTCTGCAATTCTTGCTACGTCATTTCGGGAACACGGCTGTGTGTGTGTACGTAAGTATTTTTTATAAAATTATTAATAAAGAAATGGAAAAATTCTTCACCCGAGTGGGAATCGAATCCACGACCTCTGCATTCCGTGCTAGTGCTCTTACCACTTTGTCAAATAATTGTTTAGTTAGCAGAGGAATTAATTTAATCGGGACTGTGTGTTTGTACTTAGGTAATTTTATAATGGTGTAGGTACATGAAAATTATTGATAGTAAAATATACCAAAGTGTTTATGTATAACAAAACAAACTATTGGGGTAGAGGGATCTTAATGTGGGACTAGGTTAATGTGTTGTGTGTGGAAAAAAAAAGTAATCTTCGTTGGTCTGTCAGCTATAACTATGATGAAAATAACAAAAAAGCCTGGACAATTTCGACCTAAAATTGTGAGTGTGATGAAAGATGGCAGAAACACAAAAACTACTAGCGCAAGAATTATAATACATCTTTACTGTACTTCGATAACCAACTATTTAATGAAATTCCCGTTTTTCCCGTTCTTCTGGGAATTTCGGAAAATCCTTTCTTATCGCATGGCTACATCGGCTTTTAATATTTATAGCTTTTTACTTCACATACCCCTTTTGATACATACGAGTACACCCTGTATACTCTACTATTATTTTATACCACGCAATTTAGGATTGCGTTCCTGTCATTGTCATAATTTCCGTTGTCCAATGTTAAAATATAGTTTCTATTCCCCTCACGTACGTAGAGTCGAGGGCTGATGTGTTCGTAATACATTAAATGGAGTAAAAGATATTATGTTTTGTGTTATTTTGCTCAAATAACATAAATATAGGGTTGCCACTATATTTTTTTAACTGATATAGAAATTTTAAATATATGTGCGTTACCTTTTCACGCTTTATAATTAATTTTAGTATATGGACAAGCAGGACTACATACATACATGTATTCACGCCTCCATCCATTACGGGGCAGGCAGAGCACCAAAGGCACATGGTGCCACTTCTGACCAATTCTGAGGGAGGACTGACTGACAAGCAGGACTGACTCAAAAATATTAAATTAGACCCCGCTATGCTAAACGTGTCTGAGGGATCTCGTTGGTGGACCTGCTGTTCTGGCTCTCCCATTTTTGGGAAAACAGCCGTGGGTATATGTATGTATGTATCACTATACTAAACGATGCCGTATGACGTCAGGTTGTACGTACAACATTAAAAAAATAACTATAGACATTTAATAGATTATAAAATTATTAATAAAGAAATGGAAAAAATCCTCACCCGGGTGGGAATCGAACCCACGACCTCTGCATTCCGCGTGCCAGCGCTCTCACCACTGAGCCACCGGGTCAATTACTCGGATGATGAATTTTACCATCTCTTTTCTAAATTACATATTGGCAACGTTATTTTTCATCCCGATAGCTATACACTAGCCATTTAATAGATTGTCAGATTCGTCTAATTAACTACCGAAAACTGTTATATTCAAAATTTTAATATCTGTTTTTTTATTGAATTCGCAATGTATCTGTTATGGACCTTATAAAATATACTTCCCAAAATCCCTAACAAATTGACAAATAAACAAACAAATTTATTGATATAGTAAAATAATAGGTGATGCTCAAAGAAATATCCAGTTTATCTCAAATTTGAGATCCTGCGAATCTAGGGAGACACAGTGAGAAGATACGTGACGGGAATTCGGGATCAATTTATTTTCTCTGGGTCTGAAAAAACTGAAGTAATATAAGTACTCATTTCTAGTAACCCTTTTGCAATAACTTGTAGAGATTGAGATCAAATTTGCAAATCGCAGATAAAACCTTCTATTGTTTTCATATAACAATTTGAATTTGCAGTTAAATTATCTTTATTTTTAGTGTAAAAATTGGCCATTAGAGGTCCTTTGTTTGTTGTAAGTAATGAAGTTGGAAATTCTCAGTATTTGTTATCAAAATTGTACAGTTGCCCATATGATATACAGGGTGTTTTTTTGTGGCCACCTTTAACGAAGGGTACGTATTCTATACATGAAATAAAGTAAGTTTATGCCAAAAAAAATGCTGGGATTTTTTTTTATTTTTTTATTTAAATTCCTTGATCGTGCGAAATTTATAGTGTCTAGTGTTTATGTTAGTTTTTTTATAGACAGATATTAATTATTTTTCGTGAAAAAATCCTGCTACGCGCGTTCTATGTGCATTTATGCAGAAAAACGCAGTCTATTTACTCAACTTTGGACCCTAATATTTTGGAAACCAGACACTTCCCAGGTATGCTTACATGGAGAAAAATGATCGTGATGATAAGGAGATTCCGTAGTTTTCGGGAACGTTGACGACCAAAAATCAGCCTGTATAGTAGGTAGTGACCCTGCCTACGACGCCATAGGTCCTGGGTTCGAATCCCGGTAGGTGCAAACATTGATATGATGAATATTGATGTTTGTTTCCAAGTCATGGATGTTTCTATAGTTATAGTATATGTATTTATATACCGTAGCATAGTACCCACGACACAAGTTCTTAGGGATCTTAGTGTGGGACTAGGTTAATGTGTTGTGTAGTGTGTGAATATTTATTTATTTATTTATTTTATTTATAATGGTAATTAGTGATCACTTCGGATTTCCAAAATGCCAAAAACTATTTACTATATCAAGCGTTTTATGAAAAGAAGACTGTTTGGAAATAATAATTATTATTGAAGCTGAGAGTATGTTCACAAATAGATCTTAAGGATTAATTTACATATGCGACCTCCTATTAATACTATTTGCAACTAATAAAAACGTGAAACTTTTTGAGAATTTATTAATTAGATAAAACTTAACAGTTTTATGTAGCTTATACAAGATATAACAGGTTCTTATAGTTCTTACAGTAGTGTAGTGGTGAAAGAGAAAGAAACTTTCGCATTTATAATTAGTAGGATCAACGTACAGCCTACATTGCTCAACTAAGAGACCTGAAATTTGAAGGGTGTGTTCTTTGAAGAATTAATAATTCTCCAAAATTCCCACGGGAATGGGAAATATCGGGAATACTAAAGTTAGAATGGATGAAGTCATGGGCGTCCTCGAGTATTCAATAAAATCATAGTTGAATAATTTCTTAATGCACACAGACAGACTCGTATTTATCGAAGTCTATATCAATGATTAACATTAAACCACAAGCGTAATTAACCAATGCTCTCATATATAATGTAATATCGCTAATATGTATAGTAACTTTAATGAAGATTGAGTTAGGTAAGTTCCGTTTAAATTATACAGGGTGTAATTAAAGAGGTGTGTTAAGTGATATGCTATGAAAATATCCCACTATAGAGAATTAAACCACAAAGTTTGAGACTCGAAACTCGGAATCACGAAATATTTTCTCAATTTTATACATTTAAAATAAGAAATTTGTTGTAAAGAAAAAAATCTTAAATGAAATTCTACGATGTTTGATTAATTATACTACTAACAGCAGAGTTCGTTCTAAAATATGCAATCAAACAGTAATATAGATATTCTCTAGCTAATTTAACCAAAGTCTTTCATATACCTGAAATACTCTGAAAATGATATAGAAATTATAATCCAATTTGAACGTTTGCCTGGTTATTCTTACTCGTTCCCGACACCTGCTCTTTCTATAACATACAGTTCACCTAAGGGTACGTTTCTACAGGAGTCGGTTTCTCAATTGATAATCAAATTACAAATTTATATACATAACTAGCGACCTGTCCCGGCTTCGCACGGGTGCAATGCTGATACTATACTATAAACCTTCCTCTTGAATTACTCCATCTATTTAAAAAAATGCATCAAATTCCGTTGTGTAGTTTAAAAGATCTAACCATACAAGGGATAAACAAACAGCGGGAAGCGACTTTGTTTTATAATATATAGTGAAATAATGTGCCGCGCGGTGTAGTGTCAGAGTAGAATAGCACCATCACATGTCTGGCCATGGTATTGTAAGAGGCGATTAAGGGTTTCCGGGAGGTGGGCAGCAGCGCCGCCCGTGTTGACAACATAGTCTAAAAATCACACTGCGGTCACCAACCCGCCTGCCCAGCGTGGTGACTAAGGCCAAATAGCAGTAACCTTGTGGCGTGCCCTGGGGCAGGCCTATGTCCAGCAGTGGACCGAAATAATCTGATGCGTATACCCACATAATAATAATAGTCAGGCTTTCCGTCCCATTAGACTTTCAGAGTGAAGAAATAGTGAGCGCACGTGTGTTCGCACTTGTATACTATAATGACTCCTGCGCAGTTGGCTAATCTCCGTTGAGATCTCCGCCATGACCGGAATACGGTCGAAGACATTATTTATTATTGATAGATGCCAAGCCCAGTACACCAGTTAATAAGGTAAAATCTTGTTCCTTTGAACTTGTTCGTCAATCATCATCATGATGACGAAAATAATAAACAATCTTTTTTTCGCATTATTTGCCACAAACTTTAATATAAATGCACCCTTACCCCTTTTAGCGAGCGGATGCATTTACAAATTGTATTTAATCCTAGCAATTGTGAAATTGATCTAACTTTACTTACTATCACATTTGCAATCCAATCGGGCATCACACGGTAATATAGCGTACAAGCCACAAAATCTGTAGGTACACCAAAGATATACCTTTCTAAGAATGTTAGAGGGTAGGGTAAAGCAAGAAGAAGTTGATATCTGTATTCGCATCAGCGCATACTTATCGAATTTGTTTAAGTTTCCGTTCCCTGGGGTATATACATGAATGTAGATGTATATGGATCCTGCACTCCAAATATCTATTTGAAACCATCATTTATCTCTATCTAGTCTGGGATAGGTAACTCAGCTTGAATAGTTACTTAAGCTTTGTTTATACAATGAGAAGTGGTGGTTAAGTGCAGCTACGAAAATCTACATAATAGTAACGAACATAGAGATAAATAGTGATTCAATTTATTAATTTCTAATACACAGGTTATAAAGGTGTTTGAGTACATAATGAACCCTCATTGTACGAAATTCTATGTAATCCACGTCCGTACTGTAGTATTATATATTTGCTTCAAATAAGTGTTTAGATTGCGGGATCCATTAACATCTACGTTCATGGGCACATACTCGAGTTCTTGCGAGATCTTGAGTTCGTACGAGTACGTGATGTTGAACGTTATTTACTTTTTAACTTGTTTTGTTTGATATTGATAAGATGGTACGGTTAAATATAAAAATATATGAGAATAAAACTCAGTGAAAGAGACAGTTTGGTGTTTTATTACATTTTGGGTATCTTGTGTGTATTGATAATGTTTATCTTAATACTTTTTGCATTTGAAAATTCAGTAAATATTTAACCAGAAGATAAAAATAGTATAAGTAGTTAACATATCTTTTAATAACTAGATATAATATAGAGATTTGAACTTGAATCTATAAGATCCCAGCTGTTCCCCACGACTTTGTCCGCATGACCTACAGCATGTAGCCTATGTCCTTCTCCGTACTACCATCTATATGTATGCAACATTTTATTGAGATTGGTTGAGTAATTAAAGCGTAAAAGCTACTTTTGCAGAGGTAGCAAACAAAATGACTAACTTTCGAATTTATAATTATATTATAATATTAGTAAGGAACTACTACCTTATTTTGATCAAGGAGAAACTCAGGAGTGTTCCCTCAGGCGATGAGCTAGCAACATGTCACTTATCTTATATTTATATAAGAGTATAACCCTGCTACGCTAAAGATGGCATTTCAGTTCTGGCTACCCTTTTTGGGAACAGAACGGCCCCCTGATTACGTAAAAGCAATAGCAAAGCCGAAGCCGCGCGATCGCGATAAATTGAGAGTGTGTGTGTGGGGCGAGCACGCACACACTCGAGATTATCGCGATTGCGCGGCTTCGGCTTTGCTATTGCTGTTACGTAATCAGGGGGCCGTACCTATAGTATATGCATGGATATGTTATGTGGTGTATGTTATTTGGTTCTTGACATCTACCTCCTTCAACGTACGTTGTTGAAATTTAAATTATAACGCACCCAAAAGTTTGGCACCATAACATAACTCAAAATTAATTTAAAATTAATTACAAAATAAGGCAATGCACTTGAAGCTACCCTGAAGTCATTCATGCGAATAACTTCCGTGGCATTGGGATATTAATAATCCTTATCACTTCTCTGTTATACAGGGTGTAACAGAAAGGGTATGTTAAGCGAAAAGCTATGTAAATAGCCCACTATAGAGAACCTATTTCCAAAATTTGAGACTCGAAATCACATTTTTATTTTTCAAGATTGTATGAAAATTCATGAGATATTTAAAAATTCTCCAAACTATCGGGAAAAATAAACATGTGATTTCGGGTCTCAAATTTTGTGGATAGGTTCTCTACAGTGGGCTATTTAGATAGCTTTTCGCTTAACATACCCTTTTTGTTACACCCTGTATACTTTTCATAAAATTATTTTTGAATATTTGAGTTTAAGCAAAAATATCGAAACTTCACATTGTTATAATAATCTACCAAGTAGAGATAATTTTTTGCAGAAATTTGACGGTTTTATATTTTTTGCAGTTGCACACCTGTGCCCGAAATGATAACTGATAACTGCCCGAAATGGTTGTGGCTACCCCATTTCAGGAACAGAGCCGTGTGTTTATGTATTTATCTATGCTTGGCCTGTTCATGGCAAAATACCTATAGTTTAACAAATCCAAATGAAATTCAACACTTTTCGCCAGTAGAGTATGTCTATGGAAAATAGATAAATAGATCTATAATAATGTTGACAGGTATGTCTGTGCTATCAAAAAAATTAAATAAGTTCTCCTGTGGTTCTCCTATAACAGGTTATAACAAAATTAAAAGGATATCATCACATAAAACATTGCGATGTATATATTTTTCAATTAAGAATTTGAATATATACTATATTTTTCTGCATTAACTATGGGTGCGCCCACCACCGGGCCCTACACCCTCCACTGACCCTCGGATCTGATAATTCATAACTGCGAAAACAGGCACTTGCACTAACTACAATCGCCACGAGAAACCAGACCCGAGCACCTAGCATGCAAGACAATACACCACTTGTAGATGTGTTGGGTTTTAGAGTTTCTTAATAATTTGTGGTTTACTAATTTACTAATTTCTATAATCCTGAGGATGCCACGGTTGTTGGCGAAACATACAGGATGTTTTTTTGTGGCCACCTTTAACGAAGGGTACGTACTCTATACATGAAATAAAGTAAGTTTATATGTCTGAAAAAAAAAATTTTTTTTGAAAAAAAATTTCAATTCCTATCGTCGAAATTTATAGTGTCTAGTGATTAATTATTAGACAAATAATTAGTGCTACGCGCTCTATGTGCATTTATGCAGAAAAACGCAGTCTATTTACTCAACTTTGGACCCTAATATTTTGGAAACCAGACACTTCCCAGGTATGCTTCCAAATGATCGTATGATGAGGAGATTCCGTATCGGGAACGTTGACGACCAAAAATCACCCTGTATAGATTATTTATCAGTTTTTGATTTCGATGTATATATTTTTCAATTAAGAATTTGAATATAGACTATATTTTTCTGGAAAAGTCTCTGGGAAAACTTGTCATGCTTTTCAGAAAAATTGATCAATCGATGTACAGCACTTGCTGTAGTGCGCGGGCGCTCTTCGTAGTACATGCTATGCACTTTGTAGTAGTGCTACGAACTTCGTAGCAAGCACTACTGCTTTGTATCTGAATTATCCTATTTTGAGCTTTGTCAGTACTATTTTTTTTGGTTACGTTTTCTTACATCTAGTTTCTAATAAATTTACATAACCGTTATCAAAAACGTTTGATCTTAACCGTAAGCTAGCATACAGGTTTAGAATTTCTTACAAATATAATTTAAAACTACCTATAATTAATGTAGTCAGAAACCAACCCATATACCATTTTATTATGCTTACTTCCTACAATTTAAACTTTGATTCAATTATAAAGTCTCTTAACATAGGCGCTAGTGTCTATGTAACTCTATCACCGTTCCATTTATTTCATATAGTTCAAGGAAAATCCGTGGTATATGAGTGTTGAAACAGCTTTTGGAAGGTACGCTGGCAGCCGTCAGAAATAATGATAGTCGTTATGGAATATCGAAAGGCCATAAAGGCGAAAATGCATCGCACTAAAAGTTGTGAAAGCCAACGATATCTAATATATAAAATTCTCGCGTCACTGTGTTTGTTACCAAACTCCTCCGAAATCGGATTGATCGATTTTGATAAAATTTAGGAATCTTCTCTACCCTCATCCCATTTATGGGGTCGGCGCAATATGGTTTCTTTCGAAACTCATATTGCCAAAAAAAAAAGAAAAAAAAATGGCGGCCGGCTATTACGCTGATGCCAACCCTCCTCAGGTATATAGTTAAATGACAATTCTATTCTTTATTGTACACAGACATTTTATTGTTGTACATTGACAATGTACAAAGGCGTGCTATAAGAGATTTCTTCCATATTAGATTACAATTATTATACATATACAATTATTTCAAAATCCGAGAAATAAATTCAGTGGTACAATCATGGGTGACTGGGATCGAAACGACTGAAATGCGCACGTCTTAATTACTAGGCTCATCGCTTTTTACCGTCTGAGAATAGAATAGTAAACTATTTTTTATACCCCTACCACGCATAAGCGACAACCACACGAGCGGAGCCACAGGAAACTACTAGTATAAGTATATTAACGATGGAAGTTAGCTGCCGAGTATAACAGGAATTTCGACTTTAGGTGACTAGGTACGTGATTTTATTAAAATACGCTTGTACATATTTGATTGATGACTGTTTAAACGACGTGATATTGTTGTTGTCAAATAAATAAAGTTTAGGCTGAAATATAAGGAAAATCTAGGGATTTTTTGTAAGTATATATTGATCCATTTACCGTACTTATTTAGAATGACTCGTTACCAACTACCTATTCGATTAAATATCGGTCTTCGATTGTTAGATTTGTGCCCGGAAAGTGGCGACAGTCACACGAGCGACTTAGTAGGCTGAGGTGAATAGTGAGTGCGTTTTCCCCATGGAGAAGGTATAAAAGAGGAGGTGGGACTATGAACTGAAGTCGTGTGACAATCGCGTGGCCATGACGTCATGATAGGGGCGGAGCTTCAGGGCAATGTGTGTAATGCACTGCTGTAACCACACACTTATGCAAGTAGTTTGGCTAGTCACTACAAGGTGGTTTCTATGTAAATGGGCAGGGCTACAGTGTTAGGATGCTCCTCTCGTCCCATACTTCACCCCCGCTCAGCGGTACTATATTTTTGTATGAAAATATACCTATTTAGCCGCTGCTTATTTCTTCTCCATGGTTTTGCCACTTCTGTCTAACCTGTTTAATAATAAGCATGACTAATAGACACCATTTTATATGTGGTTTTGAACTAAAATTTGCCCAAGCAAAACAGCAGCTCATCATCAGCCTATTGCAGTCCACTGCTGGACGTAGACCTCCCCCAGGGCACGCCACAAGAATGACGTGGGGGGTATTTGCCTATAGTCACGATGCTGGGCAGGCGGGTTGGTGACCGCAGTTTGTATTTTGGACTATGTTGTCAACACGGGAGGCGCTGCTGACCACCTCCCGGGAACCCTTAATCGCCTCGTACGATACCCACGGGCAGACATGGGGTGATACGAATTCTACTCTGCCGGCACCAAGCGGCCAAACAACAGCTACTATCTCTTAATCTAATTAATTATAAATTAGTGGTCAGTGATGTTATGGTTGGTAATAATTATATACCTACTCGTATATCACTTACATTATAATTTATGTAGAAACAGTGCATTAAATATATTAATGGTGAGAACGACTTATATTAACAGTACTGGTTAACTGGAAGAGAATGCTATGTAGCATTAAGTTCGCCTTTGTATAACTTTATAGTGCAATAAAGAATTTTCTATTTACATACATACATACATACATATAATCACGCCTTTATCCCTTACGGGGTAGGCAGAGCACCACGGTCCGATAGAACCACATGGTGCCACTTCTGACCAATTTTTAGGGTATAGTTGAGATGTGCAAGTTCGGTTAGTAGTGACAAGTGGTCAGCTCATCGCCTACAAAACACCAAGACCCTCTTGTCCCTCTACTGGCTTGTTCAATTTTCTATTTATCTATCTATTAACTAGACCAAGTAAGTTGCTAGTTCTAAATCAGTAGTTGTTAAAGTGTAAATACGAGTATACAGTATGTAACAAGTGGTAACAGTAACAAAAATAAGTAATATCATTATAAATATAGCCCTTTATAAGGAGATCATATTTTATTATCTACAATAGTTGACACTCGAAATCTCATGTTTATTGCTCTAGATGTTTCTAGATTTTTTCCATACTATTTGGAACAATAAACGCGTGAATTCGAGGCTAAAATTTTGTCTATAGTGGGCTCTTTTTATAGCGTTACGCTTAACATACCTCTTTTGTTACAGCCTGTAAATAAAAAATATGATAAAATAAAATTTTCATGCAAATTCATGAATTCTTGAGAAACCAATGAAATGTACAAACATTGTAAATGTGCTTGAATTTTGTCGAAAATGTAAATTCTTAGAAATGTAACTTCAAGTAGCTGTTGAGTATCAAGACATTTTCAGAAAGTTTAATTATAAGGAACGTATACTTTCCTGAAATAGCTGCAAGAAGAAAAGTTATTTGCTAATTTAGTAGTTGAATCAAATAAAGGGAAATTCTTACCTTATTCGTCCAAAATAATATTTTGTTTGTTTATTACTTAGAATTTCTATTTGCAGGTGAAACGATTTTCTAAAAAAAACTTATCAAACGTGTTATTTTTTTTCAAATCATAGTTATAAAATACGATCTTATTAATAATTAGTGGACGCCCGCGACTCCGTCCGCGTGGACTACAGAAAAAACAAAATGTCGAAATTATCCGGGATAAAAATATTTTCCCGAGATAAAAAGTAGCCTATATGTTAAGTGGGTCCTGTCACAATATATTCCTGAAAAATCGAAAGTAGCCTGAAATATGCACAAACGCACAGACAAACAGACAAAAATTTATCGTTTTGGGTTCTATTGCGTTGTAAAGGTCTCCTATAATATTTTTTCTCATATACACGTATCTTCCATGTACAGACCTGTTACATTTTTATTATATCACGGCGCCAATATATACAGGACAGCGAAAACGAAAATGTTGAATATTTTTTTTGTTTTTCTATGGATCGAACTTGGTGGATCTTAAAAGGCATTTGTTCTGAATAATTAATAAATATTAGCCAAAATTATCTTATTTTCAGAGTTAGTGTACGTTTCTTTGTTTTAAATTAAAAGTAATTTTGAAATCGTGCACTTAATAAAATGTGCTTATTTCCACTCAAATTATTTTTCTTATATATATTCAGTATATATTATATCGTCCCCATTGTTGCTAAATTAGTGAAACAGACATTCTTTTGAAAAACAAAGATTTTTAATAATTAAAAAAAAAAAAGTGTGTGTCAGTGTTCTCACAAAAATACACACTAAATCTGAAAACTTACTTTAATTCAGGACAGACTTTGCATGTGAGGATTTATGTAAGTGGATATAATTAACTAACAGTTCTTTATATTGCGTTGGACAGGGATAAAGCCACTTATACCTCCGTCACTAAAACTCTTAGGCTATCCAGACAATATGCCCTTTTAAAAACAACAAGATGCCGGGGATGCCGGAATTACCTCTCTGAGATATATCTTCGAAGGCATGTCGGAACAGACAGAATTTCGATCCGTTACCGCGGTATTTTTATTATATGTGTATTTTCTATTCTTTTTTCGATTTAGCAACAGTTGGCCAATTCGTAATAAGTCAAGGTGCGTTCCCGCTCTCACTTTGTCACACTACGGAATCTCCTCATCATCAATCTTTCTCCATGGAAGCATTTTTGAAAATTTCCTGTCTGGTTTCCAAAATATTAGGGTCCAAAGTTGAGTAAATAGACTGCGGCATAAAGCACATAGATCAACGCGCATAGCGCCATGCGAAATTGGTCAACTAACATAAACACTGACACTATAAATTTCGCACGATCAAGGAAGAAAAAGATTAAAAAAAAAAATTCGTAATAGTTAGTCAGAATACACCTTTTGCTTTTTTGGCACTTACTATTATTACGCTCATGTAGAATACGCCAAATTATACCCTTCGAGGCCACAAAAAAATTATATGTATATAAGACAAGAAAATATCAAGTTCAAAATATTTATTTGCGGAATACCTAGAGTACAATCCATTAGTGGAGACTGTTTCATAACTTGCTTATCATTCTATACTAGCTGTTGCCTACGATTTCGTCCGTATCGACTACAGAATGTGCATGTGCCCTTACCCTTCTTCGTACTTCCAAATATTTTGCTAAATGACTGACAACCCAACTGTTAAAAGTTTTAGTAGATAATTCAGGTTTAGTAGGTAATCATTAATTATTTACTTATATTTACCAGTTAAGTTGTATCTAAATATATACTTTTATATCGTTTATTATCATATCTACTAATCTTATCAATAGTGAAAGTTTTTTTCTAATATTTTTTATTCAAAATGCCTAGCTGTTTTGTAACAAGGCATAATTAATTACAATATTACACCCGGGTGAGGAATTTTTTCCATTTCTTTATTAATAATTTTATTACAATATGTCTTCGTCGTAGCTAATAAAATAAATTTCATAAAATAATTAATAAAGAAATGGAAAAAATTCTTCATCCGAGTGGGAATCGAACCCACGACCACTGCATACCGTGCCAGCCGCTCTAACCACTGAGCTACTGGTCAATTACTCGGATGACGAATTTTATCATCTCTTTTCTAAATTACATATTGACAACGTTATTTTTCATCCCGATAGCTATACACTAGCCAAATCTCGGCAAACAAAGCTGAATCCCTCAGCACAATGTTTAAAGATGAAATGATCAACCACATCCTAACGGATTATATTAATGGAGAAGTGTTTTTATAAATTTCGTCTCGCGTAGAAGCTACTACCTTTTAAGGGTCTTTTCTTTAATTTTATTTATTTTTAATAAAATTAAAGCCGTTTTTGTAATACGGCGTGTTAAGCATTGTCTTATAACACGTAGATATAAAGTTCACGCATACAAAATACTCGATAGTTCCTCGTTCCCTCGACCTCTGTGTGCCAACTGCCCCATAGGGACGATGATTACTTTGGAATAAAGTTACCTAACAATATAATCAGGCCCCGACCAGTTGGTGAAAAAGATGCAGCCGTCAAAACTTCGCGTGAAGTGTTTTGTATGGAGAGGACGCAGTCGTGCTACTAATGTTATTTATAAATATTAATTCAATTATGTACTCGTATGTAATTCTCATTTCAAAAGTTTTATAAATATATCCTGCTGTTAATTTAAACATGAAACATATAGGATACACACATATTATATACACGGCTGTATTCCCTAATGGGGTAGCCAGAACAATTGGATTACGAATGAGATTAGGATAGCCACGTTTATAATAGCGGGACAAGATGTTCCTAAACAACTCAAAAAATTTCATGCAATCTTGAAAAATAAACATGTGTTTTCCAGTCTTGTTGTTATTTTATTATTTATAGACAGGGTGTGGGTGACCGCCAGGCAAATACTGAAATGCTGCACAAGTGCCATTGTGTTGAGTTATACGACAGGTGATATATACCGGGAGGTGGGCAGCAGCGCCTCCCGTGCTGACAACATAGTCCGAAAATCACACTGCGGTCATCAACCCGCCTGCCCAGCGTGGTGACTATGGGCAAAACCCCCTGTGGCAGTAGCCTTGTGGCGTGCCCTGGGGGAGGCCTACGTCTAGCAGTGGACTGCAATAGGCTTAAGAAGAAGATAAGTAATCTTTATTGTCCGCACCAATTGTATCGGGCGATCCTATGTGGTTATTGTGTGACATATTGCTGATTTTTGGATCACTTGTGACTCTCCATTAGGGTTGATCAGTTATTTGAACTTTTTTGAAGGAAATTTTTTTTTGAAAATCATCTTTTAGTTAAAATTTCTAAAAGTCATTATCTAAGGGCTTATTAAACGAACTAAACAATTTTTTCCTGAAAATATGAAAAAAACGTCGGAAAATTTTGGAATTTTCCTGCGAAAATATTTAGTTTTTTCCGTCTCAGAATCATAGTATCAATATTTTCCCGGCTATCACAAACACCCTGTATGTTGTTCGTTACTATAATATTAATTGGCCTATCATATCCCTTCTGTTACATAAATTCCCTGTACATAAATCTAACAAACGAAGTGAACTGTTCGCTTGTTTGTTATTTCACTTGACTGAACTTAACGAAGCAATCCATTTCTCTTTCAATATACCCAATGCACAATAATATAATCTATCTATACCTTCTATATCTATACATATTATAAAAAGTTACGGATTGTTGTCTGTACATGGAAGATATATGACAAAAAATATTACAGGAGACCTTTATCAACGTAATAGTACCCAAAAGAATGATTCTTGTATTTTTTGTCTGTGCGTTTATGCACGCTAATCTCAGAAACGGCTGAACCGATTTCGATGCAGGAATATATTGTGACAGGTTCCACTTAACATATAGGCTACTTTTTATCCCAGGCAAATGTTTTTATATTGGATAATTTCGACATTTTATTTTTTCTGTAGTCTACGCCGACGGAGTCCCGGACGTCCACTAGTAATAAATAAGATGCTATTAAATGAAATAAGTTAATCCTATTAATATATTATTATTATACATCTCAACTATACCCTCAAAATTGGTCAGAACTGGCACCATGTGGTTCTATCGGCCCTTGATGCTCTGCCTACCCCGTAAGGGATAAAGGCGTGATTATATGTATTATTTTATCGATTCTACTTTTAAACTTAGATACTATACACACAGCTGTGTTTCTGAAATGGGGTAGCCTTAACTGCAGGATCATAAGGGAGACCCTTTCAGTATAGGACATACATACATACATATAATCACGACTTCATCCCTTACGGGGTAAGCATCAAGGGCCGATTGAACCTCATGGTCAACCCATCGCCTACAAAATACCAAGACCCTTTTGTCCCTCTACTGACTTGTACAGTATGCCCGGGGGATACTGTACTTTGAAAAATAAAAATCACCTTTTTATTTTTCAAGATTGTATGAAAATTCCTGAGATATTTGAAAATTCTCCATACTATCGGGGAAAATAAACATATGATTTCGGGTCTCAAATTTTGTGGATAGGTTCTCTACAGTGGGCTATTTACATAGCTTTTCGCTTAACATACCCTTTTTGTTACACCTTGTATACAGAATTTTTCTAAGCCTCTCTGGGAGTGAAAACAGTAGAGAGGTGAAGGGGGGAGCCAGGTAGGAGATGTAGGTAATGCCATCTATTTTTGACAGTTATTTTAACTTGTCAGTAAATCCCTCATTGTGAGCTACTTAGATAGTATTTCACATAATATATTCTTTCTGCTACACCCTGTATAGAATATCTACGTACTAAATAGACATATCCTTGACGTGTAATTACCATAGAGATTTAATTGTATTATACCTTGAATGGGTAATAATAATTGGATTAAATTATGAACAAAGGACAGGATATACTTAGTTATTGATCTACTTCCAGTGGTGACAATTTAGGGGGGAGAAAGATAACTAGGGGGACTTTAAGGGGCAGAATTTTTTAGGAGTAAAGTGTTCCGTTTTATAGAGTAGTTCCGATGGCGATGACGCTAATTACTATGAATTTTGTGGTTTTTAGGGGTAAAACTAAAAAATCTTGGGTTTACATTGGATGTAGGTTGGCAACACTGGGTGTCTACTTCGCAGTTTGAAGATCATAATCATTTACTATTGCTCAAATAAAATTACATCCACGGCCATCACGATGAACCAAAGTTAATTAGTTGGTTGTTGAGTACTATTATTTTCAAAATCACTAATATGTATTTTTCTTGTTACTACAAATTGACCAAAACTGTACCTGCCTCGAACTAATCAAAATATTTTACCAGCCTTTTTTTCTAAGCATTCCATTTTAAATTTACTACTCAGTGGAACACAACAAAAAATCCACACAAATGAACAGTATCGAATTCTCACCAATTCAAACTCAGTCATTAAGCTAATCGGTAAACCGTGCGTTTTTCATAATAAGTTGCACGTCTACTTTGGGCCTGAAGTCGAGTATAGAATGAGGTATAGGGTGGCCCGCCCGCGGCAGTAGACCGTAGGGCGCCGAACGAATCGGCCACCAGTTGAGCACGCCACAGCTCAACTGTTCAAATTTCGAACAAGCTCCCCCTATTTATTGTTTTGTGAACCTTCTAAATTGGAACACGAGTAAAATTTCAAAAAAGTGTGTATTAAAAACTTTTTTAAGTGCCAGTGCAGTGCGGAAACTACTTATCGAGTTAAGTGAAACTTTTTGGTCAACTTTTCATGCGAAGTTGCTCGTTATTTGTGATTTTTGAACTGGTATACGTGATTCAGGTATGTGAGCTCTATTATTATTCTGTAAGTAAATAATATTATGTTTAGTTTTAATTATTTCTTTTTTCTAAATTTACAGGTAGGGTAGAAACTTCTATAGCTAACTTAAAAACTACTTGTATATAATTTAGATAAAAAGAAAATGTTGAAAACAATCCAGTTTTAAAATTAGTAAAATTTTGAAAATTATGTAATTATTTATTGATAATTATTTTTAAGTTATAAATAAATTATTTCTCGCCATTCTCAATAAATATGCATTTTTTGTAAACGTAAAATCAGAATGGAGTTCATTATGTAGTAAAACGAGGCGAGCTTTTCGGACTCCGTAAAGTGGAATTTTTGGCCTAGATCCAGAAAAGTTTCGAGATCTTTTCATAATTTTTATTTATTTACCAATTAGCCGTAAGTAGTCGTCGCTAACCGTCCACTCAGTCGGCTCTGTTAATTAACTTGGTTGAAACTTACTTGAGTGTAGTACAAATCCCTTTTACAGTAGAAAATACGTAAAACTATTTTACTGCTCTTACTTTACGAGTTATAGTTTGAAGTCCAGATTTTACTTTTAAGTTTCAGGGTATACACTCATCAATTTTGTGCTAACGTAAATTAAAATTAAGAATTTAGTAAGCATAAGAAGGCAACTATTTTGTTTTAAATTACGTATTATGTTTAAAAAAAAAATATTTTTCTGATGTAGTATTACTGAATTACTGAGGTATTACTCATATCGGAAAAACGTATTTTAATGTAGGAAATAAGTTGTAAGACTTTTAAAATAATGTTCTACACCATTAGAATATCTATAATATTTTTTTGGTGTGCGATACATGGATATAATATTACTCGTATTATACCTATAGTAATCTTACTACTCGTATCTATAACACAGATAACAACTGACAATTATTTATGTTCAGAAAATTACTGACATGAGTAGGTACCTTTAAATTCTTGGGGTCCGATAGAGCGCCACCAAAACACTGTAATAGTGTTGTTTTAAGATATCAGTATGGACAAAATGTTGATTTTAGAGATAAATATATGAAATGGGCATTCTCTTGTCACTAACTGACATTTTATTTACCTACATTTGGCCCCACTATGCTAAACGTAGCTAAAGGATCTCCTTCGCGAACCAGCAATAGGGATGTTCACGGTTTTTTTATTTGTATTTATATCGAAAGATCATAAAATAAAAGAAACATTTGCGAAAGAAAAACTTCGCTAGCGTGAAAACTTACCGGGATATAACAATTTCAAAATCACAATTTTTAGACTTGCTCCATACAAACGGCTACCACAATTATAACGTCCCTCTATCAGTAACTTGTACGCGTGTAAAAGAACTTTTCTTCTACAGCTATATAAAATGTTGCGTTTATACATATGGTCACTAAATGCTGTAAATGATGCAGGTGGTCATGTGATGTAGTAACTTTCAATTAATTTCACATTTGAAAAATGGACATGCCCACTTAACTTTGAAGGCTTGTTACTGCCTTATTTGAACACTTAATCAAATTTATAGATAGGTAAAATTTTGATGAATTTATTGTGATAAGCATAAAATGTCATTAAAATTCCACCATAGTAAACATCCCTATTCAAGTTATCCCATTTTGGAAACCAGACGTGTGTATATTTTATGTAAGCAGAGATAAGTAGAGACACGAGAGTTGTATCCCTTTTTTCTAGTCGACATTTCCAGTAATGTGCTGGAATGAAGATGTAGCGATGGTCAAGCGATTGATGACCGCATATTACTGTAGTAGCTCTGTTTATGAGCACCTTTACCATTAGCTTATCTCTTGCCGAAAACATACGGCTGAGAAACATTTTTAAAAGCTCGTCCCGTTTGGCATATAGGTACTCGTAGATACGTGTATGTTCAAGCTCTTCAAAATTTTCATCTTTAAGATCAGATGTTTGTTGATTATTCCCTCTACTCGAATAAGTCTAATCCTAATGTATTTGTGTGCCAAGGACAGAAAAAGATGGCAACGCTTGGAGGAGGACTTCACCCAAAAGTGGGTGCCCAAAAAAAAAATTTTATGCAATTATAAACAGAATTGTACATCTTAACTATACCCTCAAAATTGGTCAGAAGTGGCACCATGTGGTTCTGTCGGCCCTTGGTGCTCTGCCTACCTCATAAGGGATAAAGGCGTGATTATATGTATGTATATTTGTAATTATAAACAATAATATAATTATGCATTCTGCAATAATATTGGTAACAACTATCTATTATATATATTGTATTCAATCATTAATAATTATTATTATATTATAATGTATTTTAGTTTTTTTTAGGGCTGTATGTATATATACTGTAAATAAGTTATTGGCCTACTTCCACTTTCGTATTTAAATTATTAGTTGGAAACAGAAATGGCAGTGCTATCGTTATCTTTCTTTAAACATAATAATAATTCAATAACTGAAATAATACACCTACTCAGAATAATGGCAGGTCATTTTCAAACTGTAGTTCTATTAGTATATAATCATGGTATAATATGCTTCGCCGGCTAAAGGTTTTGTCACACTGGCGAATACTGAGCGGGTTTCTAAATAGGCCATTTATAAACGAAACTTACGTTTGCGAGTTTTTATCGATATCGGCCAATGGCTCTTTTCGTTAACATACATAGATATACACACGGCTGTGTTCTCGAAATAGGGTATCCAGAACTGCAGGATCATAAAGTAGATCTACTTCTTCTCCTTCAGCCTATTGCAGTCCACTGCTGGACGTAGGCCTCGCCCAGGGCACGCCACAAGGCTACTGCCACAGGGGGGTTTGCCCATAGTCACCACGCTGGGCAGGCGGGTTGGTGACCGCAGTGTGATTTTCGGACTATGTTGTCAGTACGGGAGGCGCTGCTGCCCACCTCCCGGAAACCGTTAATCGCCTCGTACGATACCCACGGGCAGGCAATAGATCTTGTCATAGGAAAATAGTAAGCCGAGTACATCAATTAAAGTTCTACGTATATGTATATACGAGTATATACATACGAGTATACACACAGCTGTGTTCCAGAAATGAGGGAACCAGAACTGCGCAGCTCTGAACTGGCGTAGTTTTAAAAGAGATCCCGCAGTCACATCTGGCAGCGTAGCGGGACTCAAGCGTACAACTAAAATTGTCACTGATATGTAATCAGTGACAATGACGCTTGAGTTCCTCCAGTGTACTCGTACGACATGCACGGTAGGAGATGCAGCTGAGATTCTCTACTGTAGGCCAGCAACAGCACGTACTCGTATATGTATGTTTTAGGAGAACGGGTTATCTGTTTGTGACGAATTTGTATGTCGCTGTGAAACTCAATAACCAGTGATTGGATTACCCGGTTTATGTCCAAACCTCGTTTGATAGCTCAGTTTTGAAATTGCCAAAATTCTCACTCCACTTACGCAACGCTATTAGTGAATCTGCTGCCCTCCTAGCATGACTACGCATCGTGAATATCGTATCGTCTCTATACAAAATTCAACATGGCGGCTATATTTATCGTATTCTCGGCAGGCTAAATGTCGATAAATCGGTTTATCATAACGTGTTTCGCAGGTCATGCTACTTCTGGTCAGATATCATATGTCCAGCACTTTATACACAGAATTTATGAGATTATGAATTAACTTCGTATAATGCTTCTATGTCATTACTCTATTGGTGTTCACTGCTGGACATAGGGTTTGCAACAAGGCCATTTACTGTCATAACAAGTTTCTGCCTATAGTCACCACGCTTAGGACTATGTTGTCAACACGGAAGGCGCTGCTGCCCACCACCCGGAATCCCTTAATCTTCTATAGCTCTTGGTAAACATAACATATGTGCAAAGGAAGTAGTAATTTATAAAGCTTAGTTTTCGAGTTATGTATTCTTAATTTATGTTTTACTAATTTAATTGGGTTTTATAGTGAGGGTCTCTATCTATGAGACGTTGCCACTTAATATTTGTAAAGAGTGAATACTCTTCTCGCTCACTTAGATTGAACCATTTGTTATGGTTACCAAAGTTATTATTTTTCCATAAAGAACCGCGTTTGACCTCACCTGATGCAATAATGAACGATGAAGGACTAGCCGTAATTAATTTTGATCCCAGATTAATCTGTTTTGCCTCAAATCCATTCTCCCTAATTACTAGAAAGCGCTTCGTCATTATTTTTTAATAAAACTTCTTTATTTTTATCAGAGTCGAGGAGGTTTTTAATTTAATTCATTCATTCAATGAGATCTTAATTCAGGGATCGTTTTTGTATATTTGTTATGAAATTATTTTGTCAATTAGGTATTCGAGTTTGATCCTATTGTCCTTTAATATGATTATGACTTACATCATTTTATCAATGTTGTATTATAAAATTATTAATAAAGAAAATGTTATATTATTCAGAACAAGTATCTAGTTTTATCATAAAATTTTTGTTATTAGAATACTATTTGTTTTATCAAACACCTACTCTCTTACTATACTTTTCAAAACGTTGTGAGGGATTGCAATAATTTTAATTGCGGGTCATTATATCAGCAACGGAGTCGCGGGCGTCCAATAATACAGAATAAGTCGTACCGAGATAACCAAAATACTGCAATCTCAAAGCTATAAGTACGAAAAAGAAAGATTATTATTATTACGTTTGATTTTCATTTCTAAAGTTATATTACGACGGAAGCATTTGAGTTATCAGAACTAACTCTGTCTCAACTCGGAGTGAACTTTGCATCGGATAAGAATTTGTTTGCACTGAATTTAACAACATTTTGGTTATCCTATAGATTATTCCTCCCTGGGTCAGATGAAGCATAGTTTTGTATTCTATCTATTAATATTGCAATATTTGAATGATTGAAATGTTATTGATAGCCTATTTAAAAGTTAAATTTGATACTGTATTTCTCTAAAATATAGCCGACATCAGCTTTATCCTTTAAGCCTTCCGACTATTAAAAAATTCGGCCCTAAAGCATACTTCAAGATGTCTATGCATGTGTAATTTTTAATATAAAAGAGGTAGGTATGTTAAGCGAAAAGCTATGAAGACATGCTGTGGATATGTTCTTTATTGTGAGATATCTTCATAGCGTTTCTCTACACATATCTCTTCTGTTACATCCTGTATATTGTATTCTAATTACCGCTAAAACGCAAATCTTCGATCTATAAATGTAACATTCACAGCCTCTATACGACTACGCCATTGATATAAAACAAGGCCATAAACGCGGAAGAAAGAAATTGCCCACTAAAGGGTCTTACAAAATATTTAGAGCGCGTAATAGACCCCCGAATAGAATATACCCTAGAGGTGACCATTATCCTTGACTTGGATTTTACCTGTTATTTATTTATCTATACAGGGTATAACAAAAAAAGGCATGTTAAGCGAAATGTCATAAAAATAATCCACTATTGAAAACCTTTCTATATTTGAGACTCGAAATCATATATTCTAATAATAACAGTACCTACTTGAATTAAATTAAAACAAAAACAGGGGTAGTTTCGACAAATCGTTAGGACTTATCAAAGAAATCGGTTGTTAAGTCATAACGACTCTTATCGATACGATCGCCTCAGGTTTATACTTATAAAAGTGTATAGGTACCTGCTTACAACTTCATATTTACCTATTATGTAATTAGAAAAATTCTTTTGATATTAAAACGTTGCTTTTAAGTTAATAATATAATAATAACCTGTGATAGGAAATCCCATATATCAAACCGATATAAACCAAACGATAAGAGTAAACTTCGTATACAGGTGATTTTTGGTCGTCAACGTTCCCGAAAACTACGGAATCTCCTCATCATCACGATCATTTTTCTCCATGGAAGCATACCTGGGAAGTGTCTGGTTTCCAAAATATTAGGGTCCAAAGTTGAGTAAATAGACTGCGTTTTTCTGCATAAATGCACATAGACGCGCGTAGCAGGATTTTTTCACGAAAAATAATTAATATCTGTCTATAAAAAAACGAACATAAACACTAGACACTATAAATTTCGCATGATCAAGGAAATTAAATTAAAAAAAAAAAAAAATTTTTTTTTTTTTTTTTTCCCAGCATTTTTTTTGGCATAAACTTACTTTATTTCATGTATAGAATACGTACCCTTCGTTAAAGGTGGCCACAAAAAAAATCCTGTATATATATATTCACTCAAAGGGCTCCGATACCGTAATGACTACGCGTGGAGGCTCAACTTGTATAGTGCTCGTAGCATCTCACGTAGTAAGTACGAGCGTAGTTCTCGAAGCAGCTTACATGGTAAGTAGTAACGGTGTAGTTTTATTAGCACTTGTACGAGTATAAGAGCGGATGATGTACGCACATATGATGATATGATAATTTATACAACTTTTTTAAAATAAACATAATTCTTATTATGATTTACCTGGTGTTATGTTTCTATACATTATGTATTGATATTGATTTAACACTTTGTTTGCTAACAAACATTTTGCATTTCAATTCCATCTAATCAATCTATAGAAATAAGAGGATGTATGACCAAATAAATAATTATAATATTCAAAGAAGACCTGAGAACGCCAGTTCCATACAAATTTTACTCAACAAAATATACATTTTAATAAAAATAGAGGAACCCGAACGAGCCCGGGACAGGAGTGATGTGGATTGATGGCGGCCATCAGAAAGTATGCCGTCATGTAAACGTTGCAATTTGTCATGTAATTCTCCGCCATTTATAGTTGCGTTTGTCATAAAAATGTTGCGGATTTTTTGTCTGTTTTTAAATTGTTATAGGCGACTACCCGCATCTTCATTTCATGTCAACTTTTAAGATAATGTGTGTTATGTGATGTAAGGTACATATCTGCCAAGTTTAATGAAAAAAAATCGTTTATACTCGTAGAACTAAAGTTCATATTCTTGAAGAAAATAATATAATTTTAAAATTTTATAAACTAGTTGTTACCCGCGGCTCCGCTCGCGTGGGTGCTTATTGCGTGGAAGGTGTATAAAAATAGTTTACGATCTACTCTCGGACGTAATGAATATACATAAATAAAATTTTAATAAAAACCTATCAAGCCGTTTCGGAGTAAATTGTAGCTTGGAAACAAACACCGCGACACGAGAATTTTATAATACTCTTAACAAACTATTATAAATTGCGATAAAAGTTTATTTTAACTCTTCACGCTTTTCTTAATCAACTAATCTTAGCAAATAAATTTAACAGACTTAAAATAAAATGACTCAACCTACTTGTAAAATATCAATATGATATGATGAACCATTCTCGTAAAAATATTCAAAGTTTCCAAGGGGTTGGCGTTTTAATATTCTCCAAAACTTATTCACTTATTTATTCCTAGAATTTTTGTCGTTGAGAATATTCCCATTCGCGAATTTTCGTCATAATAATATAACATTTTTTCTTATATTTCGCGATATAAAAGATGTTTGTTGCATGTAGGTAATGTAAAGACAAGAAAATATGATATTTTCATTTATTGAAAATAGACAATTGAGAAAATTGTGTTTTGTATATCTGAATAATATAATAAAGCAAAATAAAATAGATGCGAAGATAGCTCATTGAATTTGATTTTTTTCTTCCATTCAAAGAGCTGAAACCGCGCTCGAATCTATTGGTTTTTAATCCTTAATATTGTGGGTATTTTCTCTAGTAAGCTATTTTTCTATCCTCTCCGTTAGTTATATACACTGTACACGCTATATATAAATAATAATCTATCATTATCAACAGATAACTCAATCGTTTCTTAAACGTCAATCAAGTTATGATTTACATATAATGAACGATTTGTCTTTCTGAGCAAAAACAAAAGCATCACCTACCTAATGTTTGATCAAGCGAGTTGGATAAACATTATTAATGTTACTCGTATTTAGAAAAAACTGTTTGTATTGCTCTTGTAACGTCTACAATCACTACACGTAAAACTAGACGATACTAGACATAACATATAATAATATTATATTATAAAAGACTATATTATAAAAAATGAATATATATTATAAAAGACATATTGATTTAACTAAATAGCTACATACTATACCGATTTTTTCAATGGTAGATAGCCTATCTTGATGCTGACTATCTTTATCAAGTTTTAGATAATGACAACATTAACTGTATCCTTCAGATAGGCTACCTGGCTATAGGAAAAATCTGCCCTTAATAAACTTATTTAGAACTTTCTTTGAATCTACATGACAGTCCACATACGAAATAAGGAAAATACATTAATGAGGTTCTTAAAAGTAAAAAAGTTGTCTCAAATGAAAAATCCTATAAACATGGAACTTAACAGGAAGGGTCTTCAGTGATAGACCAAGAGCTAACTGTACTATTCTTAATTGTACACATAAAAAAAGATTGCAAAATTAAAATAAACAATTAGAACGACGAGGTTTTGGCACACATTAGGTAGATACATATCCTCATTCATCAAAGATGTTAAGTCACCGCCCACTCACTTTTCCCTTGTTCTCTTTTCAACCTGTTCAAAGCCTCATCTGACAATTTGTGAGCCTAGCGAAGGTATATTAACTGAAAGTTCCAGTTACCTATCCGTTTTTATAGCATGTGGTGCAGGTTACGTTAACTGTGGAAGATATAAGGTACCTAAATCTCCGAACCTAATATTCTCTAAGGATCTTTGATGATAGAACGTTGATGGAATCTTCAACCTTTCCTACAACAATTGATTCCGGAATAAATGAACTCAATGTATATAGTAATACCCTGAATGTAAAATTTTAAGTCATCATCATGTTGTTAAAATCCATTTAGTGGTACCCGTGACTGTGTTCGAACGTACGCCTTCCGACTGAAAGATGCACGTCTTAATCATAACAACACTTATCGATACTAAAGTTTCCACTGAATTAAGCCAGTTCTGATAACTTAAAAGAAACATCGATATATTATAAGTACATAGATACCTGTAGGGTAAGCATGAACCTTTTTATTTGCCGTAACGCTAGCGACTCGCAAGCATAATCTATGAGATATGACAGTTTGACGATAGCGTTACGAACTATTGAGAAGTTTGTGCTTGCCCCACTGGTTTCATACAAATTCCAGACTAGATAGTGTCTTCGCGTAAACATATAACACGCACAGGTGTTATGATAAACGTTCTTGTTATTCTTTAAAATAAACAATTTAAGGTATTTACCTGATTAAAACCTTATTGCTCTGCAATTTTCTTTTCGGCATCGTGGAACGTGACACTGTCACCGCGATCGTTTTTGTCTGGAATAAAACTTCACCTACAGTGTATACGTATACTCGTAATGGTGGACTTTTGAAGGTGCCATTTTTCGGACGCAAATGGTGTATCTACAATATTTATATATTTTGATCTAAGTTTTAAAAAAATCTGGTGTTTTACATTATGTATTTAACAGAATTGGCTCTTACAATGAGATAATTGTAGATTTTTTCAGTCGGTTTTCTATTGCATGGTAGGTAATAAGACTTCAGAAAGGACCTTTACAAATACTAAAGTAGCTTTAATGGTAATTGTTACCAAAACAACAGCTATCTCCCAGACTATCATACCTATATTCGTTAGAGTAATTCTTTAAATAACTCCCTTTGGATACGGCCGTCACAATTTTCACCAGAGTAAAAGTAAGCCAAAAAGTAGGCTTGACGTAGGGCTGGCCAATATGTTACAACCCGTATGTTTATTTTGTCTCAAAGGAAATAAAGTGGATTTCGAAGCTTGGATGTGCCAAGCCTACAAGCCTATCATCTTGTAGCTATACACAAAAATATATTTATTTCTAGTTTGCAGTAAAGAAAATAAAAACTTCATGTAATATCCATATAAAAATGCGATTGTTAATAAAGCTTATTTTTACCCGAATACATCAGTTATGTTTTCGCACAAGGTATCTTATTCCTTCCTTCTTATAAAAAAATATATTTTTTGCTAAAAAAAATATGAGACATTACATCCACGACATCCCTGGCTTTCAAAAAAATTTATGTGCTAATATTTTGAGGAATATCCTGTCAAAAGGAACGTAGCGCTGATGCGCTGATTATATTTCGTGATGAGGATTTTGATAGAATTTCTTCCAACATTTTATGTTTATTTAAATTTAATTTCTGCTTTGAATTTATCTACGCTAATTATATTAAAAGAAACCTTACAGTAGGTAGTGATGTAATTAAACATACGACAATTCTGTTTCCGTGAGAATTCACGAAAATTTTCTCTTATCAGATGCCTTCGTCATAGAAAAAACACACCTCTAAGTTTCAGGTCTTTATTATCAGCAAATTAGAAATCCGTCAGCCATTCGGGATGAATGTTGTTAAATCATGTTAAAATTACAAATATAATTAATCATAAATCGGCATCTGACGGCTCTCTTTTTGCATGTTTACGGCCGCTACATGACGGCGCCGCTATACACCATAGTCATACGCCGCTTAAATAGGCTGATAAAATCATTACTCTTCCTATTGTTTTTATCGCTGTAGCTTAAAAAGTATAATACTGCCATGGTGCCTATTTTTGCCACCAAACTAATAAGCTGCTTAAATAAAGTCTACACTGTTATAACAAAGCTGAATGCTTTTCAATTCTGAAACTATTAACTCGGATAAAAAGTTTAGTACTGTTATACCTATACTGTTGGATGTTTTGTTATTTTATATACATACAGACATACCCATTATTCTTAAAGAGGTTGAGCAAAAGTGTGCAAATTACACACCCACTTTTTACCAGTAAGAGATGAGCCTACCGCCGCATTTCAAGCAAACTTTTTTTAATTCGTTATAAATAGAAGTGTGTACCTATCTTCCAGTCAAGCATAAAGTACAGCCAGCACGTAACGCCTACCTCGTAAACTCCACAAAGTATGCTGGTATGACGTGATAATTGTAGTAATTTGCCAACCGTAGGTACCTACTCCAAATACCTCGTAAGTAATGAGTCATTTCACATCGCGGTATTCAAATAATTGTAAGCCAGAAGTGGCTGTGAATTGTGATCGGATACAAAGGGGAATTGCGATAAAAGGACGTTATTTGTTACAAGTGACTGTTATTTTTTTTTGAAATGACGTTACTTTAAGTATTCGGCAACGACTGTTATTTTTTTTTCTTTTGAAATGACGTTACTTTAAGATAACAACTTTTTATTTTAAAAAAATCATGTTTACGTACGTATAGAAAGATGTTGATACTTATTTTACAGCTATATATTTCTCGGAATAATATCTATAAATAGTAGAGGTATACTTAAAGTAGTAAGAGGTGCAATTAAAATTACATATTATAGATCTTGTGCTGATGAGCGTCTTCGTTAGAATACATAAGCTGCTTCTCCTTTCACGCATATCGTAAGAGCCAACTAGAGAACTCAGGTCTTTTAGATCCTATTCTAATATACCTAATAAACGTGACTGCAGGATCTACTTTGTGATCGTGTAGTTCTAGTTTCTTAATTTTTGGAACACAGCCGTGTACATCAAATAAAGTAAGTTTATGCCAAAAAAAAATGCTGGGAAACGATGTATTTTTTATTATTTTTTATTATAATTACTTGATCGAGCGAAATTTATAGGGTCCAGTGTTTATGTTAGTTTTTTCATAGGCAAATATTAATTCTCGTGAAAAAATCTTGCTTGTGTAAAAATTGACACAGAAAAACGCAGTCTATTTACTCAACTTTGGACCCTAATATCTTGAGAACCAGACACTTTCCAGGTATGCTTCTATGGAGAAAAATAATCGTGATGATGAGGAGATTCCGTAGTTTTCGGGAATGTTGACAAAAACAGCCTGTATATTTGCGTTAATATCCAGAATATGGGACTCAGTAACAATGATATTATAATATTTATAGTTATTTAGAAAGCTGACAAAAAATATAAACAAGAACTTCTACCAGGCTCCATTAGTTATATACAACTGACTCTTTCGATATTAAATACTAATATGAAAGAAAGCGCAAAAACAAAAAGACGTTAGCATTATTTGTTCTCCTAGTTTGTTATTACGTTAGTCCATTCTGTCCAAGTTCCTCTCGGCCCAAATTGCACCAGTTTGGCCCAGTTTTCCTCGGTAGGTATATTTGACATACAGGGTGTTTTTTTGTGGCCACCTTTAACGAAGGGTACGTATTCTATACATTAAATAAAGTAAGTTTATGCCAAAAAAATGCTGGGAAAAATTTTTTTTTTTTGAAAATTTTTTTTGAATTCCTTGGTCGTGCGAAATTTATAGTGTCTAGTGTTTATGTTAGTTTTTTTATAGACAGATATTAATTATTTTTCGTGAAAAAATCCTGCTACGCGCGTCTATGTGCATTTATGCAGAAAAACGCAGTCTATTTACTCAACTTTGGACCCTAATATTTTGGAAACCAGACACTTCCCAGGTATGCTTCCATGGAGAAAAATGATCGTGATGATGAGGAGATTCCGTAGTTTTCGGGAACGTTGACGACCAAAAAACAGCCTGTATAGCATGTGTGGAGAAAGGTTGTCATAACTCAAAAATCATGTGAAATTACATATAGTCACGCCCATTATCCCCTAAGGACGTCGGGCAGAAGTGTGCAAATTGACACACCCACTTTTCACCAGTTAGCCTATTAAGTCCCACGTGGTAAGTGGTGAGCATACAGTAGAAATTAAAAGATAGGTTTAAAGTACCTATATACATATAATAAGTAATATCTTTTATTCTTAGTGAGAACTTTTTCATTGAAGGCGCTCGGTTAAAAGATGGAAATTCCAATTTTGTTTTTTTTTAATGCTTAAGTGTGATGTTAGTTTCAGTCAAAAATATGATCGTCACATTATCCATACATTTCTCACCTCTACCCACATAGCTGAGAGAATAATTGGGGCACTTGTATTGTATTTAATATCTTATTATTTGAAAATTAGGGCATTTCAAAACTAACTCAAACGCTCCACTCAATGTATGTAAACACAAAACTCGGTGTTCGCTTAAAATTTCACAACTCTGACACGACACCCCCGTCCGTACTGTCACAGAGTACGTATTGTTCAGCAGGTAAACTCATAATTGATCTGGCAGTTTCGTGAATGGAATAAATTCATCTGATGCAACGTAGAGCGAAGAATAGATTGTTTACATCCTGCCATTTTCATTATTAAGTTCTATTATAGAATCTTGTCATTTATTCCCGTCTTTTCTATTCCAAAAAAATAATTAAAACTGCCTATTCAATTACACTAAAAACAGGATAATAATTGCAACGAGTTAAAAAAAACTCTAAACTAGCAACCCGACCTGAATTATAGCCTATATTACGCTGACAACAATAAAAATTTGATTGACACCTCATTCATCAAAATGGACTGAGTATTTTAGTATCTACGCGGACCCAGAACCTTCAAAATGTAAATTAACAATTCAATGCTCTTGTTGACAATACACGTTTATAAAGATACATTATATTTGTATCCCAATATAAATGCATTTCACGTATTTGATGGCTAGTGAAGTATTGTAAAATAAATAAAAATGTAATTAATGCGCGTTAAAATACACGGAAATGTCATCATCATCAGCTTTACCACAATATTTTTTTTGTTGATTTACATAATAAAATAGTTGACTTACTGCTTGCTCACACTGTGACAGCTAACACAACATAAGAGAAAATAATGTACTAAATATTGCACCGAATGAAAGTAGGACGAATGTGCAATTTGGGCTTATGCAAATAAATTTTGGATATTTTCATTTGCTTTCTAGCAGGCGCTCGCATCTTCATTCACGTGATCGTAAATTATAGCCTACTAGTGGACGCCCGCGACTCGTCCGCGTGGACTGCAGAAAAAACAAAATGTCAAAATTATCCGGGATAAAAATATTTTCCCGGGATAAAAAGTAGCCTATATGTTAATCCAGGGTGTCAGCTAACTCCATACCAAATTTTATTAAAATCGCTGTAGCCGTTTTTACGTGAAAGAGTAACAAACATCCATCCATCCATCCATACTCACAAACTTTCGCGTTTATAATATTTATAGCCTACACAGGGTATGAAAATAGCCTACTGTAGAGTCTCTCACATACTTCACGACTAATGCCTTATCCTAACCTAACATAACCTTTAACTAATCCATAAGTGTCTATGATTATTTTTCCCGGATCAGTAAGTCCAAAATTCTGGTTTCGGAAGACATTGATGAATTGAAATATAATCCGCTAGGATACGGTTGATCGTTTCATCATTAAGCATTGGACTGAGGGATTCAGTTTTGTTTACCGAGTTTTGGCTAGTGTATAACTATCGGAATGAAAAAATAACGTTGCCAAAACGTCATGTAAAAGAGATGGTAAAATTCGTCATCCAAGTTAATTGACCCTCAGTTGGTTAGAGCAAAAGTACGGTTTGCGAGAAGTCGTGAGTTCAAATCTCTTTTGGGTGATTTTTTTTCATTTTCTTAATAATATTTATAGAAATATCAATGCTTGTTTCTGAGCCATGGATGCCATTAGTGTGGGGCTTCGGGCATTCTCTCCTGCGATAAGCTAGCAAGTTGTCAATGATCATTTGTATTTGCCTCCGCTATACTAAACGTGGCTGTGCGATCTCCTTTATGATGCAGTTCTGACAAATTTTAGGAACACACCCGTTGTGTAATGCAAAGAAGACATCGATCTATAAACTACACAGAATAGATAACTTATAGTCCCACAAGGAAGCGCTGACGAAGATTAAGTGGCTGGTAAAGTGATGAATGGTATCTATATTTGCCTATACCGATGGGAACGTCTAACAATTAGGACGGAAGCATTGAATCGGCAGTTCAATCTACATATTAATACAAAGAGGGTCTCAGGGATTTCGAACAGTTTTTTCGAGATTTTATGTCGCGATGTATTCATCGTCTTTCCTATTGATTTGTTGAATGTAATTTATCTTTTACGATATATATATTGTAGATCTCAGCGGGTTAAGCTTTGGTTGCTTATGACAGCGGTGCCGTTATATAGCGGCCTTGATGAAACGCCCCAAGACATTTGAAATATGAAATAATAATACGCGAACATATCCGTATAAATACATAGATAACAGTCTTCTTTTCTCTAGAAAGGCGCTATTTCCTGAAATATATAATATATTTAAGTTCACGTGGACAAACTTGTGGGCTACAGCTAAATTGAATAAAGCCTTTGAAAAAGAATTAACTCGGAGATTAACGAAGTTACTTTTAAAATCATAAAGTGTAACTCGATTAAGATTCCAGATTCAAAAGTTAGTTTATTAACAGGCTAAGTAAGCTATGAGCTGCTTTTTTTCAAGGTTTTTTTTTCATGAAAGATTATTTAAAAGTAAAAAAAAACTTTGTACAACCTGTACCTACCAACACTGATGAAAAAATATAATATGCGAAACGTAGTCCTTTGGTACATCTTCTCTTTTACCGCGCTACTATTGTTAAAAAAGTGTGGAACTTTGTGATAATGTTAACATGTTTGGAACTTAATCTTAAGATGTAATGCTTGTAGGTATAATAAATTAGTATTTAAAAAAAATTGTTTTAAGTTTTGTTTAAAAGATTTGTTGTACATACATACAATCACGCCTTTATCCCTTACGGGCCTAAGGGCCGATAGAACCACATGGTGTCACTTCTGACCAATTTTGAGGGTATAGTTGATTTGTTATGCTTAGAAAAAATTTACCTCAAAGCGACGAAAATTCTTATGCAGCTAGCTGCCTAGTAAACAATATAATAAATACATCGTCCATTTTGAAACAATGCCCAAGGAAATAGGAACGTGTCGATATATCGGTGCAATTCATCACCTCGGCCGGCCGTTTAATCTTGCCAAATACTCGAGCTAAGAGAGTGGTAACTCTGCTTGACTTATTTACTTAAGTTAACCCGGCCACTATTTACTAGTACTAGTATTTACATTGTTAGAAACCGTGTGACATTGTTTCTGTATTTAGCTAATTTGACCTAATTGCCCACAAATAAATTATCAAAAAAGGTAGGTCTAATCAAACTTTGTATCGCAAGTAGGTACTAATCACTTGCCTTTGCCTATACCCTGCCGCCTGTAGGTGCGTATCATTTTGTATAAAATCTATTTTCTCCATCATATTAAAACGCATCTTAATAATAATTTTATCATCTTAATATTCACAAAAACAATTTAGAACAATAATAATAAAATTAAAAACTCATATCTTGCGCTCAATATCAGCGTCCAGACTACAGATAGCCGCGAGCTAGAGAAAAATCACGGAGAAAAAGTAGAAGAGAGGAACTAATGACGTTTGCTCATAGAAAGTTGTGTTGCACTTGCGAGGGTGACGGGGATTTGCTCATAGAAAGTTGTGTTGCACTTGCGAGGGTGACGGGGAATAACTACCCTTCATATCAATCAATGGAGCAGACAATAGCAAAGAACTAATGACGTTTGATTATAGAAAGTTGAATTGCATTTACACGGATGACACGGGGGAAAGCTTTCCATCAAACCTCTACATTATAATAGAGTAGACAGAATCTAAGCCCTGCACAACAATTTCTCATTTTTCACTCGACATATTATTTGTCCATACAAATATCTTAAAACAAAATGGCTGATTATTATCAGCTGATATTTCGAATGGTACCGACCACTTTACATAATATATTATACATACATACATACATTTTTCTTTAAGATACGCTTAAAAGTATCCTCAATTTCAATGAGCCTGGTATATTAATTTATCTATGTATTTGTAACTACTATTTTCTTTTCTTTCTGTACGTATGTTCCTAAATTGTGAATACTTACGTTTTTTTGTGGTTTATCAAAGGGTTAAATATTTAGGAGTATGTAATTTCAACTACCTACTGAATATTGTTTGTGTCTTAATTGTGTGTATTATATATATAAATTAAGTGCTCAACTGATCTGTAGTGCAACCTAGACCATATCTTACCATAATTTGTAAACTACTTCTATGCTGCTCTGGGAGTGCTTACTTACTTACTACAGCTGCTTCTCTTCCCGGGCATACTGTACAAGTCAGTAGAGGGACAAGATGGGTCTTGGTGTTTTGTAGGCGATGGGCTGACCACCTGTCACTACTAACCGAACTTGTACATCTCAACTATACCCTCAAAATTGGTCAGAAGTGGCACCATATGGTTCTATTGGCCCTTGGTGCTCTGCCTACCCCATAAGGGATACTCGTAAAGGCGTGATTATATGTATGTATGTATGTAATTTTATACCCAGTTGTATAATGTTTGGTGTGCTTAATAAATAATAATATAAAAAAGATACAGTACAGCACTGGTAGTTGATACCAAACCAAAAGTGCTGTTATATCAGCTGTTCAAATATCCGCCATTTTTTGACATTGCATTCGTGATATCACGGTGCTACAATGATACGGCCTCTCCTGAACTTTATTTCTCCGTAAGAAAAACACCAACAACGTTATTACAAAGTGTACAATTGTACAGTTTGTACAGAAATGTCTCCCGACCGCCAGTCACGAGCATACGTAACCGCAACACGGATGCAGATTGTGTGCTGCAATCTGGATATCCACATTGTGAATAGGTTGCAAATAAAGATAATCATGTCCAACTGTACTAGGTAATTGATGTTAAAAGAAACGGAAGGTACTTATGTTAAGTATGTGTCATGAAATTGAAAATTTACTAGCTGTTGCCCACGGCTCCGTTCGCGTGGATGTCGCTTATTGCGTGGGAGGGGAGTATAAAAATAGATAGTCGATTCTCAGACCTACTGAATATGTAGGTAAGTAAAATTTCATAAAAATCGGCCAAGCCGTTTCGGAGCAGTTTGATAACTAACATTGTGATCCGAGATTTTTATATACAACTAGCGGACCTGACAAACGTTGTCCTGTCCCACGCCTTTGAACTAACGTCACTCAATTTGTTTTGCCTTCCCGGAATCTCTTTACTAATATTCGAACTTTCAAATTTCGAACAAATTGTTTGTATGGAAATATAGAAAAGGGTTGTTTTTAGACTTTTTCACGCATTTTTTTTTATTTTCTCTCCGTTAGAACCATCCCTGTACTTCAAGGAATACGCTAAAAAAAGAATTAGCGAAATCGGTTCAGTCGTCCTCGAGATCCGCGCTGACCAACAAAATTAAGGATTCATTTTTATATTATAGATTAACCAATAACAATTATTTTCATAAGTACTACCACTGTATACTACTAGTTCTTCTACCAATTAAAAGCTACACTGTTATAGAATGTTATATAGCTATACAGCTATGTCTAATTTCCCATGTATGTATAATTTCCTGTCAAAAAGGATGGTACGGAAGATTTTGGACATTATACGAGTAAGTAGTCTTGTCTTACTGTAGCAAAAGTAGGTACCTACATTAAATTTTGTCAATATCCTATTCAAACATTAATCTGTTCATTTTATCTAACCATTGTACTATCATAAAGGAATAAGATGTCATAGAGTGCTAATGTCATCATTTCGATGCACCATTAGACTTTTCGGTGCCTCACAATTCCAGTCCTTGACACTTAGATTCTATCATTGTAATGTATAGTAATGCAATCTAAGTATCAAGGACTAGAATTGTGAGGCACCGAAGTTCAATGGTACATACATCGTAACTGTTAGTATGACATTAGCACTCTATGTGTAATACGAGTATTTAAACATTGTACCCATAACTATATTAGGAATTTAATTTTAACATAATTATCTATGAACTTTTTTCAAACTTTCATCGTTACCATAGGAGGATGAGCGACTACTTGAAAACTGGTAAATTACAACGAATTTATTGAGGTAATATTAATGCCCGTCATAATATCATCTGTGAACATGCTCGCTGGACCACATGTCGCGTGCAAACTTAACCGCAAAACTATCATAGTGTGCCACAGATCACAAACTTATACAGTGTACAAAAACCAGCATGAAAATTTTACTTTACTTGCTTTGAAATGTACTAGCTAGCCCCATTTGTACCCGAATGTGTAATCCAAGATATTATTTTACATACATACATACACATAATCACGCCTTTATCCCTTACGGGGTAGGCAGAGCACCAAGGGCCGATAGGACCACAAGGTGCCACTTCTGACCATTTTTGAGGGTATAGTTGAGATGTACAAGTTCGGTTAGTAGTGACAGATGGTCAGCCCATCGCCTACAAAACACCAAGACCCTCTTTTCCCTCTACTGACTTGTACAGTATGCCCGGGAAGAGAAGCAGCTGTAGTTATACTTTTTTTTTTCACTCCCAGAGCAGCATAGAAGATATTATTTTACCTGCGAATTATCACAAATGCAGTATTTTTATTATTTCTTGTGACATAAATGGCATGCATAAGGCTCCGTGTGATTCATAATTTAAAAAAATATACACACAGCTGTGTTCCCAAAAATAGAACAGCCAGAACTGCAGGATTTCGAATGAGATCCTGCAGCCACGTTTAGAACATCAGTGACAAGTTACTAGCTCATCGCCTAAAATATTCTTAAAGTTATCCTTAATTGACTAGTTTGGAAAGCATTTGTCTCTCATGTTTTGTGGACATGTTCTATTTTTTATTGAATGTTGCTGTTCTTACTTATCCCTTATGTGGCTATATTATTCTGTGGTAAACATTAAGTTAATTAAAGCCTTTGTCAGTCCACGGCCCACTCAAGCATAGTTGAAATGTAGATTAGGTTTAATAATCGGAATCTATTATAGAAGGCTTTCAGAATGTACTATTATTCCAAAGATCCTCAAAAAGATATTTATAATATTCATTCTACTCACTTCAATCTTTAGATTATTATATTATTATAATAATATTATATTATCCATGGATTTCGAAAGGTATGTACTTATTATTCCAAAGATTCTCAGACAGATATTTATTCATTTTTCTAAACTTTAGGTTGTTTTAAATTGAACGAAGATGCAAGTTAGGTTACTGCCAATAAATTAATCTGTACAAACATCAACACTAGTGCACTACGACATACATGTGGGGCGCTTCCGGAAAACTTTGTCCAAGCGTTGTATTATTGCATTGTAGGCTCGGTTTAGATTTTACTGAGGTTAAAATACAATAATGTATTGAAGGTAAATCTATCGGTAGAACGCCTTAATTGTGGAATTACGGAAAAAATATGCTTTAGTCCAAGCGTTGTATCAAGACAGGAACGCGTGGAGGTATGAAGCTGAAATTTATATATTGCTTGAAGCTGTGAAAAAATCAAATAGCCTAACGCAATCAAAAGATACAGCCGTTTATGCCGCAAATTTCGACACTTGCAAGGGAATCAAACCTACAGGGTGCTTAGAATCTGAAATTTGGTAGAAGCAACGCTAGCATAGATAAAGGAAAAAATTACGAAAACAAAATTTTAGTTACATCACATAATATATATTTTTTTAATAATTTTAAACTTACTACTAAACGTAGAGGAAATTCATACCAAATACAGGTTTATAAACCTTTAAGCTGTGCAAAATCAAACTTCTATGTCAACGCAATCAAAAGAAACAGCAATTAAGCTGCATATTTGAAGGTAAATCTATCGGTAGAACGCCTTAATTGTGGAATTACGGAAAAAATATGCTTTTAGTCTTCTATTGTGAATGAAGCTCATTTTTTTCAAAGGAGGTCATATTTATGCTTTTAAGTAAAACACTTTACTATCCGGGTATCACATAATTATGTGCATCAAAGTACTATGAAACCGCATGCCACGATAATTGACAGAGAATAAGAATGTGTAAAATATCAGTCAAATTAAAACGGGTTTAAAAGTAAAAAAAAGTAAAAAGGGTTTATTTTCAAAAATACATTCAACAAAATTTGGGTCTTACTGCGAATCCTACACTAGGAGAACCTGTATCGTAGGATTCACAAACGTTACACGGGTGCTAGGTGAAGTATATTTTAGACAAAACAAAATGTATAAAACTTAAATTAAAATTTCTTAAACAATTTTAAGAAACAAATTTTGACAAATAACTAAGAACCTTTCTAGTTTTAAGTATTACATAAAAATTACACAGTAGTAAAAATTGTAATAATATGAAATTTTTAAAAATGGGAGCAAAATAAAGTGCTTAGTAATATATCCAGTTTTGCTGGGGAACATGTTAGGCACATCTATTTCCAATAATTATAGAGTGTTATTTCGTTGCCACTAGGGTGGCAATGAAGGGTACATACTCTATACATCAAATAAAGTAAGTTTGTGCCAAAAAAAATGCTGGGAAACGATGTTAATAAAATAAAATAATAATAAAAAATTATTTGATAGGGCGAAATTTATAGTGTCCAGTGTTACTGCTAGTTTTTTCATAGATAGATATTAATTATTTCTTGTGAAAAAAATTTGCTACATGCGTCAATGTGCATTTATGCAGAAAAATGCAGTTTATTTACTTAACTTTGGACCCTAATATTTTGGAAACCAGACACTTCCTAGGTATGCTTCCATGGAGAAAAATGATCGTGATGATGAAGAGATGACGTAGTTTTCTGGAACGTTGACGACCAAAAATCATCCTGTATGACAAAGTATGTACATGTTTTCTCTTCATATTACCAGCTGTATCTTTAGGTAGTACCAGCTTCTATCATATCCTCTACTTAGTATCTCAGCAGTTTTTACCAAGATCCAGATTTGTATAATATAGATTGGCCAACCTAAGTCTTACGACCCAAATGGTAAGTTGCATAGTAGCTATATATATAATAGTATAGTAACTATAGCTGTGGTCTTGCAATGGGGTTAGTATTGCAAGATCACAGCCGGAACTTGAACTACAGGATCATGGAGGAAATTATACAGTCACGTTTAGCATCTGTTAATTAAATGATAAAATACCTGAAGAACACTGAAGAAATTTTCATAATCTATGCGAAGACAGCGGGAAAAATATCAGTGGACTCAGGACAAACAAAAGCTAATCGCAGTCAATTGTGAGTTTTTCTAAAGAAGTTATGCTCCGAGAGAAATGTTCTGCCACTCGGAGCCTATTAAGGTTGCCAGTTGCAAAATATAGGGTTGCGATTTCCTTTTAAAATCAAATTACGAGTTTTCCGTGACTCTGTTAATTTAATATTGAAAATTGAAACAGGGAAAACACATATTCTATTGTAATTTTAGATTTGATTGAAATATTTCGAAGCAGGTATTTATCATATATTATGACAATGTCCGTGCTCAAGCTTTTATATTAGAATACTTGAAATTTATGCGTGTATTTTATTGTATTTATTTACCAAAATCCACAGCACTTTGACATATTTAAATATGAGTACATTAAAACTTAACTTTGCATTATACTCGTATTAGCGACAATACTTAATAATAAATTAAAAAGTATCACGACACACAAAAAAGAGACATACCTATAAGATATGCACTATTAGTTCACTCCACTAAACGAGAAAAAGAATTTAAAAAATTAGCATCATAAAAAGAAAATCTAGAGTAATTGTCCGTGCAAATTGCACCCAAACATTAACGCGTGTACCTATAGTTGTGTAGCGTGGTGTGAGTTTGGTGTAGGCAGATGTTGGTCACAAGACAGCAGACGTCACTGAAAAGGGTCAAGGGTCATGAGTCAATTAAATTGTTAAGTAAATTGTTTACTTGGTTTCTGACACTAGCCCTACCATCATGAAACAAGTCAACCGACGAGAATTGTATATTATAACGAGCCTGCAGTTTGGACACCAGTGAGTTTTGTGCGTAGTTGGTGCGAGTACCTTAGATATCCTTTTATCTACCATTATCTTAAAAGATGTCTGTAATCAAACAGGAAAATCCGTCCCAGTATTAACATATTTTTGGTACCTACGCCGTTTTCAAAATCTATTTGCATTGGAAATGTACCTCTAACCATAATACATTGCATCATAAAACTGTGAACAAAATGCATTTACATTCTACAAAACCTACTCCAAACTTCAGCTACATGGAGTAATTTACTTATACTGTAACATATAGGTCTCACAAAGCCCCACTTTTAATGTATTGCACTTTGTCGAAACTTTTCTTTTTGACAACCCTGACGATGAAACGGATTAAAAAACTTTGCGTTCATTTGTTTTTATTGTGGCCCTCCAGCAAACAACCTCCAGCGATTCTGTCTATTGTTTCTGCATAATTTAGGTCGAAAATCGTCTGAGAAACTCGGAGTGCGCCCGTTTTGTACCTGGTATTTTTCACTTATTATTCGGCAAGTTTTCGGGAACACGAAACAGCAAAACGGGACTTTGTTCCCGGCATTTGGGCAGTGCAAAACTTTGGCGAACAAAAGTGAAAAGTGTTTTGTCGTGGATTTAATTAGGAAAAGCTGTTTTGTTTTCTTTCGGTTTTTATTTCTTTAAAAATATTCAATAAAAAAATAAACAATTCGCTTTTAGATTAGCTCTCAAAGTCCTAAGAGTTAAAAAAATGCAATTCACAATTTAAATATATTCCTACTACTCGTAAAACTCAATTCAAGTAATTTATTTAATGTTATTGTTATACATAATTATTATTTTGTTAGTATTTTTTTAATATTATGTTACTATTAATCATCATATATATTATAAATTAAGTATTATTTATTTATTATTAAGTGTTTAAAATATTAACTTAAAAACGTTTAAAAGGTTGGTATACAAAGGTGTTTCTTATTAAAACGTTAATTTTTTAAACTCAGAATTTCGCGATAATCTGCTACAAGCAAATATTAATTTAAAATATTAATCTCTACGCGGCCATGGTTTAATTTAATACGATTTGGGTAGACAGTTTCTACACCGGATGAATATTAAAAATATGTCTATTATTAAATTGGACAGGCTGACCTAATGAGATTTATGGACAAAAGTACAAAAATTTAATTGTAAAAAAATTGGGGAAAAAATTACATTGTCCTTTTAACAGTGTGAGGTTTGTTTAGAAATTAATGACAAATTTCTTGCATTTCTTCCTGATAATTAAAAATGAAAAAACCTTTTCACGAAAAGTGAATTATCTTTTAGAAAATTATTAAATGAAATGGGGCAGCCAGAACTGCAAGATCAAAAGAGAAATCTTACAGGCACGTTTAGCATAGCTGGGACAGATGTCAATGTTCAGTGACAAGTTGGTAGCTTATCGTCTGAAAGAATGCCCTAGTTATAAATATTTATAATTATATAATAAATTATCAAGCTGTTATTATAAACTTCAATTAAACTCAACCATTGAAAAATAGTCTAATGTAAAAGAAAGTGTGAGAGGTTGACTAGATGCTCTCTCCCACTTTGCCGCCGACCATTATTTTGTTTAGTTGTGTTAAGATTTGCTCCATGTCTCTAATTAATAAAGTGTGGATTTTGTGCCTAAATTATACATATAACAGAAAGCAAAACAATATCACTCACCCGAGTGTCCTCAAGGGAAAATCTACCACTAAGAATATAACTAATACCTTAGGACCCAAAGTCAACCTAACCTGCCCGTGGTGCACCCTGCTATTTTTAACTTTATTTATTCAGCTCTTACCATGTTGACTAATTGGGCTAACTGGTAAAATTGAGTGTATAATTTGCACACTTCTACCCAACCTCCTTGGGGCTAATATAGGGTTGCCATCTCAAAACTTTGAAAACCAGGATTTGAAAAGAAATACCATGACATTTCGATTAAAACCCAGGACTATACAGGTGCGAGCCCAGTGACAATACGAGTACAATTGGAGAGAGTTAGTGGCGTGCGAATTTCAAAACTTCTTTCAAAGTCTTTAACACATACAGTGCCGGCGACTACGTTACGTGTTTACTTCTTTTAGGCGTTCAAGAGGTGCCGCTGGCGCTTATTTGCGTCGTCGTACTAGGCGTCGACCTGATGTCGCCACCCTTAGAAAATCTGCCGATAACGAATGTGTCAGGACTCTAAAACTCTGGACGATGCTTAAAAACTCAGGACAGGAAAAATCCAGGACAGCACAGGACACCCCAAAAAGCAGGACATGTCCTGGGAAAACAGGACGGTTGGCAACCCTAGGTTAATGGGTGTGACTATATGTATGTACCTATATGTAAGAATATGAGCATTAGCCAGTCAATTCCCGAGGAGAATCCACCGCCAAGAAAAGTTTAAATAACACTATGACGATTAAGTTTCTAGTTAGAAACTTGTGAGTAGTTAATTTTAAACTAAAACCGCTTTATAACTAAGTTACCATTTCGCTTAGTTTAGTTATTAACCACAATTTGTTAGGTATAATAACATATTGTTAGCTTTAACTCTACATACCTGCTTTTCATTTTCTCGTAAATAATGCAGAGTCATTTTGTTGAGTCGTCGTTGGAAAGCTGAGTTAATACTACTAATAATTAATATGCTTAACGTGACTGTGGGTTCTCCCTCATGATCCTAAAGTACTGGCTACTCCATTTCGAGAACACAGCCGTGTCTACCTATATAAGCTGAAATGCATGCATATCCTACATGTTTCTTTCACGCAAATACTATGACCAACCAAAAGGATATTTTGAAAGTGACTGGAGCAGACCCTCGATTATCAATATAAGTTTAGATGATCGTTCCTGGGCCCAAGCCTCCTTACCGATAAGGTTTGGAGGTTGGCAAAATTTCTAGTTTAGCACTCCCAGCTGGCTTCAGCGCATATACTCTCCCACTAGTCATCAAAATTTTAAGCAGCCAAAGTCAGGTCGAAATTACACATTCGCACTAATAATACAATAGTGTTGTAACTCAAAATACATCGAATTTGACATAACACCATATACAAACGTAAAATTTCATTTCTACAAGTAGTCGTTATAGTTAAAAACAAGGAGAGATGGTCCAAGACTCATGTCATAACCCCTCCCGCGCAATATTGCGTCATCTTTAGTTGCGTACATGGCATTACATTGCCATTATTTCAGGTATGTAAAATTTATAGTTTTATATTGATACACAGCCGATTTGTCTAATTACGACATTATTATTGATTAAGTTAGCGATTTTAGACTTGATACAGTTTTGTTGAATAATGCCTATTTGCCGTTTTTTTTTAATTTTGTTAGTATTCAAAGAATTGTCTAATTGTTATTTACAGTATTTATATCGACGAATTTGAATATGTTACAGCAAATTAGAAGACACTTACTAATTATGTTATTTTGATAATTTAGAGATGATACACTCTACGTGACATGCGTGCATTGTAGATATTTTACTAGGTAGTATTTGTTTTATTTGTAGAATCAGTATGCATATTCGTGGGCGAACTTGTTGATATGACAAAATGTTCAGGAGAGGGAAGGAGAGGAAAGGGAAAATGTTTATCACATAGTTTAAATATACGTATGTATGTGGGTAGAGGCATATTTTTAGCTAGATACCTTTTATGTCCTTTTTTGTGCATGCAACTGTTATAAAGTATAATAACATTAATAACTCAAACATGTTTTTCTTTTGGAGGGTTTATTTTGATTTGTTTTTTATTTCTATTTATTTTTTTATTTTATTTTATTTGGGATAACAACAGCCATATTACATTTTGTACAATAGTATGTGCTATTTGTAAGGCCAATTATAGCTATCCGCGTAGTTTCTAGGTTACATTAAGCAAACAAACACATAGAAAAATTAATATCTACTTAAGATAACAGCTGTCCCATCATTGTATAGGTACAGGCAACCTAAATGTGTTAGATTTAGGTAATTTATTAAGAGTAAAGGATATTTTCGGTGAAAGTAAAGACGTTATTTAATTTAATACGGCACTGGTTCATTACTAACTATAATACTTATAACATCCCGCAGACCCTCGATTATCAATATAAGTTTAGATGATCGTTCCTGGGCCCAAGCCTCCCTACCGATAACGTCAGTTTGGAGGTAACAGAAAATAAGTTTGACTAACGCATCAACATTGCGAAACATTTCCCAAAACACGTTACAAAATGTTATTTACAAAATAGATTTCAATTATCTCTTTTTCAATAAATAGCAGATTCATTACCTAATTTTATTTATTAATATCCTCCCAGCCTTTTTGGCTTAGACCCAGACAAATTCATATACTCTCCTAAAAATAATATCACTAGTCTTAACTCAAAAAACTTAAATAATATCATTGCCTGTACTTTTTGAAATGATTGGTAAATAGCAGTATTAAATTTTTTATAATCCAAAGTCAGGTCGAAATTGCACATATGGCTGAAGCCAAAACCGCCTGGAAGGCGGTCTGCCCAAACGGAGTTGAACCGTCTACCCCATCGTCGCAGAGGCTGTGGGATGGGCCGCTTTGTGAATTGGTACGGAAAAACCTATTAAACACGTCAATCAGTACCGCAGAGCGTGCCCGTCTTACAGCCTTGGGCGAGTGGGAGTTGGGCCTTTGGTTACAGGCACTGCCATCAGCCAACGTCGGTACACTTATGGACCGAACCACTTTCTGCATTGCCACACGCCTACGCCTTGGTGCGCTGTGCAATGTCCCCCACCGATGCCGATGTGGCGACGCCGTTGATCAACTCGGACACCATGGCCTCTCATGTGCCAGGAGTGCCGGTCCCATCCCACGTCATGCTAGCATTAACGATATCATCTGCCGGGCTCTTGCCACCGCCGGGGCACCATCTATTTTAGAACCTGTCGGATTTGGTGCGCGACGATGGCAAGAGACCGAACGACATGACCCTTGTGCCCTGGGAGATGGGGCGCTCTCTAGTATGGGACGCTACATGCGTCGATACTCTGGCAGCGTCCCATGCACCAGGCACAGCCATAAGAAGTGGCTCTGCGGCTGCCACAGCGGAAAACCTCAAGCGGCGCAAATATGCAAACCTCAGTGGACTATATATTTGAGCCGTTTGGGGTTGAAACCATGGGGCCATGGGGTCCGGAAAGGCATTTCGAAAAGGCTAGTCGAGGTGTCCCATGACCGAAGGGCTGGCCAGTATTTTGGGCATAGAGTTAGCCTCGCCATCCAGCGGGGAAATGCGGCCAGCCTTTTGGCCACGTTGCCAGCGGTGGAGGAGTTGCAGGTAATTTTCTATTTGTAAATATGTTTTAGAGTTAGGTTTTTTTTCCTGTATTTACCCAATTACATAATTAATTAAATAAATATACGTTCAAGTGACTGGATGGCGAAAACGGGTGATCGAGCCTTGTGGTGTGCTCTGGGGGAGGACTACGTCCAACAGTGGACTTCAATAGGCTCAAAATGATGATGAAGCGGTTATATGTAGCTTATACATCAGAACAGCACATAGACGCATAAACTCTGTATATACCTAGTTCATGCGGACGAATTCACCGACAGCGTCCGGAAGTTTTCACTAGGTGTTTTACCAAATTTCATAGTTCCTACAGTGTAATGTCAAAATAAGGAGGCGAGTCCCTTTGTCACACCTGTCCAAGCTAAAAACCTTTGTGTACGTAATTCAAATAATCCCGCTAACAATGACGGATGTGACAGGAGGCACCCTAATCTTATTTTAGTTGGGTCCGCGCCTGATGAAGGAGACTTGCGACTGTTGTGGCCAATTTGTTACGAAATATTTGCTTTTTTATTTATCTGTATTTGTTTCTTTTAAGTAATAATAATAATATTTACAAATAAAATGCCTTGTCCTGAATTATTAAGAAAACACAGCCTAAATTGCTAATTATTTGAAGCTTGAACGGTGTGTTATTTGTATGACGTAGGCATCCGATAAGAAAGGATCTTCCGAAATTTCCAGGAAAACTAAAATTAACGGGATTTCTATTCACAACTAATTTGTTAATAATATTACAATACCAACCTTTGCAGTCCACTTCTGCCAACGTGGTTTTTTTTCCTAAAGTCACCACGCTGGGCAGGCGAGTTGGTAACCGCTGTGATTTAGGACTATGTTGTCAACCCGGAAACCCTTAATGCAGACATGGAGTGGTACTATTCTACTATGCGGACACCATACGACCTGGGGGCCAATTCTCGAAAAGTCTCGAGTTGGAACAAAGCCGAAACGGAACCGTTGTAGACGCTCAGAAGAAAGCAATAATTACTTTACGGTGAGGTAATTAGACACTTTTCAGCACGAGACCGATATTTGTTTTTATTCTATCATAATCGCGACTAATGCGTGCTAAAATATACCTTATTACTCAAGCGGTAAGTATATATTGCTTCGCACCGCGATTCGTTAACGGTTCGTTAGCGGTTGGGTTTTTGTAGAATTTCCCCCCTGCTCTGCGTGAAAAATGGTGTGTAGACTATATGCAATGTAATTCAGATCTACCTATACTTGTAGGTATGGGTAGGTACCTAACGCTCAAAAAAGCTCTCGAACAGTGAAAATTTTCCCAAATTATAAATTCGCGATGCGTTCGAATTCGAATATCGTGTTTCGTACTACATTAAACCACCGACATGGGCGTCATTGGTGAAATTGTACATGTTATATAATGTATGACAATTTAATATCATAGTAGTTTCCATATTTCGTTAAGTACCAAAATCCGGAGGGAATAAATTGTGACCACTGAACAGCATGATTTAATTTCGTAACACATTTTAATAATCGTGTGATTATTATTTTGGAAAATTCATTTCACATAACAAATTATTACTTATACAGGATTTAACACTAAAAGGAACCTATCCACGAAATTTCAGACTCGAAATCACATGTAAATTTTTCCAGATAGTATGGAGAAATCCTAAACAACTCTGGAATGTTCATACAATCTTGAAAAATAAACATGCGATTTCGAGCCTCAAATTCTGGAAATAGGTTCTCTATAGTGGGTTGTTTACATAGCTTTTCGCTTAACATACCCTTTCTGTTACACCCTGTACAATGAGGTAGTTAGTTTTCCATGACTCTTTCTGCATAAACTCAGTTTTACCGTCACCTGTCCAATGGACAATATTTATATCACAATAAAAACATTCGCAAAAGAAAAACTACGCTAGTGGGAAAACTTTAACTTATCACAATTTATGAATTGCCTTTAAGCGCTAAAAATAAACGCCCACTCTATAATAACGACGGCCGATTGGTCTAGTAGGTAGTGACCCTGCCTGCGACACCATAGGTCCTGGGTTCGAATCCCGGTAGGTGCAAACATTGATATGATGAATATCGATGTTTGTTTCCGAGTCATGGATGTTTCTATACTTATCTATGTATTTATATACCGTTGCTTAGTACCCACGACACAAGACCTTAGGGATCTTAATGTGGGACTAGGTTAATGTGTTGTGTAGTGTGTGAATATAAAAAAATAATAATAATAATAACGCCACGTTTGAGTAATTTGTCGTCTTTTTTTTACTTTATTTTGTTCGACAGCTATATTAAATGTTACTTAAATAAATAAATATGGTCACATAACAAAATTTGCTATAAATCCTGCAAGTGGTCGTCGGGTCATCGAGTGATGTTGTGATTTTTCAAAATGGACTTTCCTACCCATCTTTGGAGGCATTTTTGCTCATTTAGAAACTAAATCAAATTATATTTTTACACAAAGGTATACATTTAATTTTTAATTTCTGGTAATTATAAATAATATTTAAAATTAAACTTATTGGGTACCTACAGACGGAAACCGGCGTAGGGGAAGACCTAGGAGAAGATGGAGGGACGACCTGGATAAGTTTCTGCGGATTGGGCCACTAGCGGGAACAAGACAAGTGTGGGCTCAAATGGGGGAGGCCTTTGCCCAGCAGTGGGACACAGTATAGGCTATTTTTAAAAAAAAACTTTATTTGATAAACTGCCACATATACTTATACAAATAGTCATGCCCACCGTAGACTTAAATTTCCAAATGATAACGCCTTATCACAAAGTATATCAAAACCAGATTAATAAAGTATATGTATTAGATCTAACATAACAAATCTTATAAAATTATTAATAAAGAAAATGGAAAGAATTCTTCACCCGAGCGGGAATCGAACCCACGACCGCTGCAAACCGTGCCAGCCGCTATAACAAATCTTGTCAACATAACATCTACTTGATAATAAAACAAATGAACGAAAACAGTTAAAATTAATTATCTACAAACATCATTAACGAGGTTCTGTAATTGTAGAAACAAATATGGTTAAAGTAAGATAAATTCATTCTATTTTCATTTCATGTAAGTTCTAGAAAATTATCTCGGGAACGTAAACAAAACTCGAACCGAATAACGTGATACAGTTTTAATTTCCACAAAAGTAAATAATGTGATGTGATAGAAATACCAAATATCCTGTAGTCATCAATATGCCTACAACATAAATTGACTACATTTGACATAGTACCTAGTCGTATTTCTGCGTATCTCTTTAGGTACCTATAACTAGAAAAATCTAAGTAGTATTCCATAAACATTCATTATTTTTACCATTTTCTTCTATGCTTCTCTGGGAGTGAAAAAAAAACTTATAATACTACAGCTGCTTCTCTTCCCGGGCATACTGTACAAGTCAGTAGAGGGACAAGAGGGTCTTGGTGTTTTGTAGGCGATGGGTTGACCACTTGTCACTACTAACCGAACTTGTGCATCTCAACTATACCCTCAAAATTGGTCAGAAGTGGCACCATGTGGTTCTATCGGTCCTGGGTACTCTGCCTACCCCGTAAGGGATAAAGGCGTGATTATATAGATTTTTACCAAAATTTGATGATAAATCGCTATACCGCACAAGTCATATGAACTAAGCCTTTATCCAATATTTTTATTATAATGGACAAAAACTATTCCATACTGTTTCCTTAAAGAAAACTTACTTTCCTCAAAGCAACAGTTCGTTTTAGATAATGCACACCGGGCGCTGACCCCATGACCCCCTGTTCGTGACCACACACAATTAACGACTGCACGTAGCCTCTACTAGGACGATTTAACATCGGAACTAGAAGCAACGAAACAAAGTATGAGAACACACTTTCATGGCACACGGGAAGCAACACAGACATACATAATATCACGATTATTTTCCAGAGGGGTGGACAGAGATCACGGATCTCCACTTGCTACGGACCTGCCTGACACCTCTTTCGCTTCATACTCTTACTACACACACTCGCATAACACTACACATACTACACATGCTCGTTTCATTTATGTTCATGATATAAGAAATATCACATATTAAAAATAAGGAAAACTAGTTTATGCTAACTGTAGGCTATAAAAATGCATTAGGTATGATGACATTTTGTTATAGTTTTCTATTGGTCTATAATGATTTTCTCGTAGGCATTGTGCTTTTTCAAGAATTTCATATTAAACTTTCTTTTACAAAGTTCATTCGGTTTTGCTATTATTAAAATATTACTATGGATTCTATCAAGACAATATGTAAACTCTTGTATATTAATAATAATAATTCTCTTTCTTATTTTTTCATGCTAGAAAAGGTTTAAAACCCATCTTTTATTTTCTTTCTGTGAAATAATTTGTAGTAATAAAATTGGAATGAGTAGTACAGATAAGATTGCTTTAGCTTGCAGGCCAGTCGTTATAATAGTTTAAGTTTAGTTTAAAACGGATTAAGTCCGGCAAAGGAAGTAAAGTAATAACTTTTATCCTGAAAAAGTGTTTTTAAAGAAGGATTCCGTACATAGATACATAATCGTTAATAAACCCTTTTTGAAAACCCGCATCAATACAAGGTATGCTTTGGTTAGGAACATAAATGTAAGATAAAATTATTTATAGTCACTACGAGTATTACCCCCAAAAGTATATGAGCAGAAGTGTGTAAATTGCACACCCACTTTTTACTTATCAGCCTATTTTAAGGCCTACATTATAAGTGGTGAGCCTACCGCCGCGAAATATAGTAGCAATTATAAAATTTGCATAAATACATACATAACCTCACGCCTATATCCCATAGGGGTAGGCAGAGATTACAGATCTCCATTTAGTACGTTCCAAACATACCTCTTTCGCCTCATGCACATTAATTAAATTCTTCATACATGCTCGCCGGTTTCGGGTTCTCTTGACAAAATAATTAATAATAATTTGCATAAATCACTCGTGGAAATGTGTATATTATATCATATAAGTAGATAATTAATTTATTTATGTTAATTTTATAATAATGTATTTAATAATAATTTTATATCTTTAGCTGCGCTATCGCATTGGACTAATGTCTGTAATGATGGTGAGAAGGGAGAAATAAATAAATAAATCTATACCTACCTACCAACTCAAAGAAATCTCAAAGAGAAATATGGACTTATTTTACACCCTGTTATTTTAGGTCATATGAAAACAGCCTTAATTTTAATATTTAGTTTCATTTTATTTATAACCAGATTTAAAGATAATAGAGATTTTGTTTTTGTATCTCAGGGGTTTGTAAGAGTTAGGCTGTTTGCTATGTCTAATGAAATTATGGAAAAACATTATAATAGTACATAATACACACACAGCTGTGTTCCCAAAAGGGTGTAGCCAGAGCTGCAGGATCACGACGGAGATCCTTAGCCACGAATAGCATTTATAAAGACTTCAGCACACGGCTGTGCCGGAGATCCTTACGGCCACGAATAGCTTATATAAAGACTTCAGCACACGGCTGTGTTTCCTATAACTATGTACACAATTTGAGATTCAAAACCACAAATTTATTTTCCAAATACGAGTAGTATGTATTTCTCAACAACTAAGGAATGTTTATACAATCTTGAAAAATAAACATGTGATTTTGTGCTTCAAATTTTGTGGACAGGTTCTCTATAGAACATGAATATATTTATTTACCAAGGAGCGTTTTGCAGACATTTAAATATTATAGTTTATGTATGAATTCTACCTCTATTGACTATGTACAGAATTAGGATGTCCTCCTGTGTCTAAACTAGGCTAAATTGTTTTATAGTCGGCTATTTTTACAACATTTGACTTAACATACCCCTTCAATACACCTCCACTTTCTCCTACCTCCATGTCTCCGCACAATGGTGTCAAGTCGGTATTCCGGCAATATATGTGCATATTTATCACGCCATATGTCATAGCCGCATATTCTGTAAAACGTATTGTACGAAAATGATGTACTATTAAGTATTTTAAGAATGTAATCATGAGCATTTATCTCCGTATTTCTAGTGCTCTTTGTTCCCTTGAGTGCACTCGGTTGAGGGTTAGTAGGATTTTGTGTTTTTTTATCTGGTTTGTTTCTATAGTGGAAGCGAGATGATATAGGTAGACTACTTTGTTTAACTTGATTGTTTATACTAAAATACCTACGTTTCAAACTTGAGGCAAATCAACGAGTGTTATAAATTTTACCGCAAATTTGTATATGTGTATTTGCTTTTCTATATTCCCATAGCTAAATGGATGTCAAGACATTTAAATAGGGTTTTCTAAAAAATGTCATCATTGTTGAACTTTATTGTGAAATCATAAACTCGAGCTATTTTTCCCTTGATATGTTTCAATTAAATAAAATCATCCAATAAGAAAACTGCGATAGAATATCTAGAAAACTGTTATAAACTTTCGCATAATTACTCGCTGAGTTTTCTGTGAGATTATCTGTAATAGTACACTGAAGTTTATATCACGAGAGTGCGCATAGAGGTGCGTAGTAAATTTTTTGCGGTACCTGTTTGTCACTAACATGTTGCAGTTTGCTCCCATTACCAGAGCTATACATTTGTTAAATGCTGTAACCAAGGAGATAGATTTATGTAACTGTACACTGGGAGTTTTTACAAATACCATTATACGACACCTAACGTAATTGTGTAATTGATTTTTGGTTTATGTTGTTATCCCGCCACCATCCCGCCTGCCCAGCGTGGTAACTATGGGCAAATACCCCCCATTGCAGTCTTGTGGCGTGCCCTGGGGGAGGCCTACGCAGTGCTGATGATGATGATAATATTATAGATTTGACTTTGAACATAACATTACAATACTACCTCCGCTCCCTGATTGACGAACTTTGACGTGTAACATATGTAGCAAAACAAATATTTCACACTGAAAATGAAATAAGGACAATTGCAACCTAGACTCAAAGTCTTACTAACCAGCAATGAACCAACTCATTTATTTTGCACACCAGTTTTAGATTCATGAGCAGCCACATAACTAAACCTATGCCTGTATAGTATCGATTAGTCCCCTCTGCTCTATATAAATAGACCACTACACACATGAATGACTCTCGCAGGTACAGTGATCTGAAGCTACTTTGTTAGACGAAAAATATATACGAGTATTATATTAAGTACTGGGAGCGAAAATATATCTATCAAAACCCACACTGTTTTAAATGAGCAGGTATAGCACAGAATAGCACTACCTATACCAGCATGCCTATATGATGTATGTGGTATGTACCTATAGGTATAACATTTCACTTATTTATACAGGGTGTAACAAAAAGGGTATGTTAAGCGAAAAGCTATATGAACAGCCCACTGTAGAGAACCTATCCACAAAATTTGAGACCCGAAATCACATGTTTATTTTTCCGGATAGTATGGAGAATTTTTAAATATCTCAGGAATTTTCATATAATCTTGAAAAATAAAAATGTGATTTCGAGTCTTAAATTTTGTAGATAGGTTCTCTGTAGTGGGCTATTTACATAGCTTTTCGCTTAATATACCCTTTTTATTACACCCTGTATAAAAAAGGTATATTCCATCCGTATCTAAACGCTTACAGACGGACGAACGGAATAATCAACCATACAACAATTTATACTAAGGGCAAATTATCTACACAATCTTAAAAATATAACAAAGTATAAAGACAAAGACATTTTACTATAATCCGCTCACGTTCATGTGAAATTCGTTGAATTAAATTTTTTCTCGCTAACAAGAGGATTTCACACAAAATAAATATTATTCCAAGTATATCCACGTACGTTTATTTGCATACAGCCGCTAACTTAGGCAAATATAAAGTAATATAAAGCTGAAAGGTGGCGTGTTTCATATTTAATTTTCATCAGTTTGAAAACATGTCATTTTATTGTAGAAACAAGTCAGGTATATGTGAGAATACATATTTATTTGAGTGCGTTACGCCAACCAAACAGTGTATAAACGTAATATTAGGTTTTTTAACGCGATTTAATGGTAAAGGTACCTAAAGGTTTTATCGTGAGAGCTCGAGAGTTCATCTTTAACAATATTTATTTATTTATAATGCAGATATTACATCCATTGTAGCGTCATTGGGTAGAAGTATATATACATTCGGTGTCAGTGGACTTTAAATGGCTGAAATACGAAAAATTAATACATCTATAACAATATTAGGTACCTTAAAGTCAACATCTAGGTGACCTAGCACTCAAAACACTTTCTAGATATTTGTATTCCTTTTCGTAATATCACGGATTAGCTTTGATGTAGGTACATAATATCACGAGAATTTGATAAAATCTCTTGACTCTCCAATTACGAGTTCAAACAAGTGTATACTTATAAAAATATACACATAAAAGAGCTTTAAATTGAGTTTAATATTATTAATGTTGCTCATATTGCTGGCAATTAGATATTGTTATTAAGCCGGGTTACAGTACCCGGTGGGTACAGTACATAACATAAAGGGCCAATTAATCTCTCTTTGTATATATATTGTGGTGTTATTGAGAGTAAATTAGCATCCAAACTTTTGCAACAAATATCAGAATATTGCTTAAATTAGTTCAAATAATAGCCGATTTCAATACTAGATATTAAAAAGATTTTCTTTATTCAACATTTGATACTTAGTGTGAAAATTGTCAAGATCGGTTAATAAAAAAAATATTTTGAACAACCTTTTCAAATATTGGAAGAAGAGAAGAAAATGATGCAGCTGATGTATTCTAGTGAAGCCCCGCATGAGCACGAGAAACTATAAATTGATATTTTACATAATATATTTCCTAACGTTCATGTTACCTTTAATTACCCCAGTTTGACACAGCACTGAAGGCACTGAAGATTATTTCGGTCGTTTCATCACGATTGCCGTAATAAAGCCCCTAGGCGCCATGAAAACGTGTAACGTCCTTGTTGAACTAAAGAGGCGGTAGGTACGTCTTCGTTCCCTTTGTTTCCAAGATTATTTTTGAGCCATTGTATTAGTATAAAAAGAATCGAGAGCGGTGAGCAATTTTAAATAAAAATTCACTGTAAAAGAAGTAACTATATAAAGTTTAGTTTAATGTTTTTATTTGGATTGAGGTAAGAGTTTCATATTACCTATGTACAACGAATTTTGAAATTAAAATTACCGAAATTTCTAGAAATCACGCCTTAGTTAGTTAGTTTAACCGGGCATTTTCCGCACTTGGCCTCTATAAGTGAGGCCACGTCTTAGTATAAGTAAACATCACCGTTCTTGTTTCAACGCAATTATAGTTAGATAAAGCTTTATATTTATTTACACTGTGGCAGGTTCAACAAGTAGAGGATTAAGGCAACCTCGCTCCGTTACCCTGTGAAGACACTTATGTTTTGTGAGCCGTATCGTGGGTCTACACAGACTACCTATTTTATCTACTGTTAATCTAATAATTGCGTGACTATTTTCGGTTTCCCATTATAGTAAGACGATTGTTCTATAATAGGATAGATATGTGGACAAGATTATTTCATCATCATCATTTACAGCCCTCAGAAGTCCACTGTTGGACATAGGCCTCCCCCAACAACCTCCACTCCGACCGCTCGGAAGCAGCCTGCATCCAACCGACGCCCGCGACCTTGGCCAGGTCGTCCTCAAAAATATTCTACATACTTTAATGGTCTGGGCCTTGAAAAGCTATATCTCACCAATTTGTTTTTTGTTTCAGGTACGCAATTTGTCAATTTTTTCATCCATGATACAATATGGTGGACACCAAAATCAGAGCAATAAGTTTTGAGGTACTTAACTAATGTAGACTCTCGCTCCGCCTTCGTATCTATAAATAAGTAAAAGTGTTTATTATTACTACATTATGGACATATTCCTACACAACATAAGAATATTCATACAACATGAAAAAATAAACATTGGTTTTGGGGTCTAAAATTTGGTAGATAGGTTCTACAGCGGGTTAGTTATATAGCTTTACATTTAGCTTTACACGTTACAGCTTGCGCTAATGCGCCTTGAAAGGTAAATAATTTAAGGTAACAGGGTATATGCATGAATTTTTTTATTTCATTTTAACCTATATTCTACGTAAAAAATGAATAAAGTTTGCCCTTGGAATGGCATATCTAACTTTAACCATTTTGGATTGACAGCAATTCAAAAATACGAGCCGGCAAAATGTTTTTTGAAACGCTCTGGCAAAGACTTTGACGTCATAATAGACAACCGTCTCAAATTCGTATGGGGACAAAATTCAATCTTATTTTATAAACGTAATATTTTATATTTTGTGTATTGTTATCAATAAAAATTGTTTATTAATGTGTACAGATATTAATAAAGTATTAATTAAATCAATGAGATAATTCAAAATATGGGTAAAATTGTATATTTTGACTCCTTTTATGTTGTAATTTTTTTCTGTTAAATTTTTCAAACTTTTAAACTCCTGTACCTTTGGTATTTACTAACCGATTGATGTTATTTTGCACTATTCGGTTTGTATTTGTAATATCTTTCGAATAAAAAATATAAAAAATCTGTATTCGTGTCAGACGCATATTTCCTATTAATTTAATAAATTCTCTATTTAATGAAACGTACGAAATTAATAAATCTAATTACGAACTAAGACTTACAGACCTTGCTTACTATCATTATCATATCTGTTAAATCCAATATTTTATACGATAGATGATACGCTGATTCACCATTATTTTTACTCTGTAGCATCATGTACGTGACATGTAAGGATACGTCTCTCCGGAACTTTGTATAATGTTATAGCTGAGTCTTTTTTCATAAAAACTTTGTGTATCATTCAACTTCCCGAACAATATGGTTTATGTACTTTTTACGCGCAAATAAACTGTATCATAAAAAAAGTAGAAAGGGAAAAGGAAACGTTCTGCTTCATTTTTTATAATGACAACATTCGTTATTTGTGTGTGTAACGAGGTCGGTTGTTTTTATGCCAGATTAATGTACTTATATGCAAATTGATTTATTAGTCTTGTATTGATGCGGGGTCTCACTAGAATATATCAGCTGCATCTCTTTCCGTGCATGTGGTAAGACAAGGAAATTCGTATTCTCACAGTCTATAAGCTAGCAAATTATCACTGATATTTTACATATGTAAACAGCTAAACATATGTATACAGCTGCATTTCTTAAATACGGAAGCCAAAATTGCAGGATTACAAACGAAATCCTTAAAACCACGTTTAGCATAGAGTGCTAGAAATAGAAGTTCTGTGATTGCTAGCTCGTCGCCAGTGGGTATGCCCCTTAGTTCCTTAGTCGATTCTTACGACATGCACGGAATAAGATTTAGATAATGTATTTCAGTTTAATTTCACTCTGAATATACTCGTATGGTGTTTTCTGAAAAATATAACTATTTTAATATCAATACAAAAAACATTTTACTCTATATTTATTCCTTTTTTCTGGAACCTAAAAATAATATTCTGTTAAACATAAAGGTATAGGAAAAGGCGCGCCTAATATCAATATTTTTCTCTTAAAAATTGAAACGCTTTTTTTATAAAAAATGAATTTGGAAAGCACCGATGATCTAATTAAAGATTAATTTACGTAAGCTGTATGTAGGAACCTTTTTATATAAATAACAAATAAGTTTATTTATTTTCCCTGATATTTTTCAACAAGTCAGAAATGAGATAAAATTTACTAAGATGACATTAAAAACAAAATACCCACCGAAGGGAATACAGAAGAGGGAGATAATTTTAAATGTATAATGTAATTAGTAAGTAATATAACCTATATGTAATAAATAAGGTTTTGCATGTCTCCAATGACGAAATATGTAGCACTAAATGTTAAACATAAAAACTTGTAGGTATACAATCTCATATTTTGTACAAAATATTTGATTAGAATTCTACAATGTTTAATCATAGAAAAAATCAGATAAGAATCACCCAGTGATTAGTTCATATTGACTTTAGACTTATGGCTCGCATACCTATAAAACCCACGTTGTAAAAGTTCGTAGTTCAACTACGTACCTCTCGTAGTCAGCTACGTATAATATCAATCATGCATTACACACATAATAAATTACTTATAAATAATATATTAGTGGCCGCCCACGACTTCGCTAACGTAAACTTTGGAATTCCCGTTCCCGTGGGATTTCCGGAAAACTCTTTTTCCGTCGTAGTTCAAAGAACACTCCCTCATAGTTTCAGATGTTTATCAGCAGTTAGGCTGTGCGTTATCCGCCAGTCGTTATATCATATATACACACATATAGACACTCCTGTGTTCCCGAAGTGGGGTAGCCAGCACTGCAGGATCATAAGCGATATCCCATAGCCAATAGGAAGATTTACATCAGACGCGATTGTACAATTGATTTTAGTAAATCGAATTTTATTTTTATAGATATTTAGTACAATATTAAAGCATTCTCTTCCAGTTAACCAATATTACTTAATCCATCAATTGAGCTTTAATACAGGATGTAAAAAAGGGGTATGTTAAGCGAAAAGACCAAGTGTATCATATAATACGAGTATGTAAGATAACATTTCTGTTACATCCTGTATGACCGAATTCAATAAACAGAAGTCATTTTTACATTCCAGTTTTGATACAAAAAGTATTTAACCCTTTATGTGCTACACTACTACCCCGGTATTTATGTAAATACTGAATTATGAAACACGTCTCTCGCCCTAATGGTAAACATTTCCCAGCGAGCTGGCAAATACTCGTACGACGGAAATCGAACCCAGGACCCATTAGCCGCGTCTACGAATACGTGACGGCACAGTGTTGTTAATTAAAACGGAGCCGATATACCAGATATTGGTATTGGTATTTTTTTCTATTTGGCCTACCTATTGGCGTATTACGTATTTTGTAAAAGCAATGCGATACCAAAGATGCAGCAATTGTAGTTTTTCTGTTTAGGAGATTTTATTAATTAGTTCATATTTGCTTATAATATTCTTCTATGCTGCTCTGGGAGTGAAAAAAAGACGTTCTCTTCCCGGGCATACTGTACAAGTCAGTAGAGGGACAAGAGGGTCTTGGTGTCTTGTAGGCGATGGGCTGACCACCTGTCACTACTAACCGAACTTGTACATCTCAACTATACCCTCAAAATTGGTCAAAAGTGGCTCCATGTAGTTCTATTGGCCCTTGGTGCACTGCCTACCTCGTAAGGGATTACAGTGTGATATGTAAGTCTATGTATGTAAGATAAAAAATATAATGTAACCACAATTTTTTTTTTTGACATGTATTCCATACATTTTGCTATCAAATGTCGTATTTACGGTTTTTTAGTATGCATTTAGAGTGGCAAACATAATTAAGATATGATACGAAAATTCCTTATTGCACAATTTAAAATGTTATATAAGTAATCTTAATGCTACATGGCATTCACTTCCAGTTAACCCATGTTAGCTGGCGATAAATTTATTTTCCACGGTGCTTATACAAATAAAATTAATTAATTTTGACCTCATTTTGACATAGTATATTAAAATGAAAAAAATCATCCGAGTGAGATATTAAGTCAGTGTCCGGTTTCGACTTAAATGTGACTTGTCATTCGCATCACTATCATGTCAGTATTACCAGCTACAAGACAATTTACATCCTCCAATATTAATACCTTAATCTAGATTGACTTGCATATTCGATGACGGGATTAAAGTGTTAATTGGCTGGCAATAGATCACATCATAGTTGAAACTATGCAATAGTCTATTTTATGCTTTGCTATTATGATATAATACTAGTTCTTGAAATTCCCACGGGAACGGGAATTCTCAAGTTTACGCGGACGAAGACGTGGACCACCGCTATCGTTTATAGTCGAATCACCTAACAGTAATCCCAATACAATCTGACATTAATGCGAAAATTGTAATATTTTCGCTCCTTTGTAGGGAAATCCTGAACCTTTTTACGAGTCGCAATGCTATCGACTCGCAAGCAAAATCTATGAGATATGACAGCGTGACAATAGTGTTACGGACTATTATACTCTTGTTTTTTTTTAACATTTTTGCGTCTGGATGTCAACACGTGACATTGGCAAAGTCTCCGTGCAAGCGAGAGAGAGACGCCATATTGCAAAATTGAATTGAATATAGCTAAGATAACCTACCTATTCGTTTTAACCATAGATCGTATTAACCTTGTGTTTGTATACGCCTGCGATAATTTATAAACGGTTCACGAGATATCTATTAATATAACAAGGTTGTGTGTATTTTCGAAAACTGATTAAAGGTTAAGTCGCACGTCGAAGTATATTTTAGTTACATAATTGAATTTAAAGGGCGCTTCACGAGAAATATTGAAGATGTGCTTAAGATTTTTTACCCTCGAATTTACTTGGATAAATTATCTTGCAAAATACATAGGTACTATTTGTTGAAATATGTTAAAAATACTATAGATTTAGTGACGTTTTTGACGAATAGCTTTACAATTTATCAAATAACAGGCCCGTAGTATATAATTATATTAAAATATTAATTTTTGTATATACATTATCTTAAAAGGTTATTACAAATACTAACTACATTATATAAAACTTAAAACTAATTTAATCTACATGAAAATATTAATTTCAATTGCCGATAATATTGGCATACTCGTAATAATATATAAATGAAATATGAGTAGCACAAGTTTCCAACTTCTTGAGACTTTATACTTAGTCGTATCTAGTGTCACTCATCTTAAACTGAAATTCAACCTTCGTCAAACTTATAGTCTTATTTAACGATAATATTTAATCTGCAGAAGACACGCTTCTTTATAAAGGACGCCCACAACTTTAGCCGCGTACATTTTTAAAATCCCTTTAAATTTTCAATTTCTGTGGATATTTTGGGAATTCTCTATCGAAGATACCCAAACTAATGAACCTGTCTATTTATATCAAATTTTAGCTTCCTGCCAGCCAATTTTCCGAATGCTAACAGACTATGAGCTAGCAACTTGACACTGGGGGCGCAATTCTTGAAAATTTTTGAGCTGAAACGCAACCACTAACGAACCGTTAACAAAACGCGGTGCGAAGCAATATATACTTACCGCTTGAGTAATAAGGTATATTTTAGCATGCATCGGTCGCGAGTATGACGGAATTAAAACAAATATCTGTCTCGTGCTGAAATGTGTCTAATGAGGGATTTTCTGACAACTATTAAAGGTAAAAAAAATTGTACAAATCACCTGAATAGATGGCGTGAGCGCATCACCTACCCTATACCCCCCATCACACCTCTCAACCAAAGACATCAATATAGATAGACGAAGCAGACTATAGTGTGCAATTCACGTCTGACTAAAAATCGGTCCGCTAGGAAAGACAAAGATATAGCAGATACCTACCTAAGCTAATTATGCAAGCAATGCATAATGTGCTAAATTAAAGGTGTCTAGTATACTATACTATACTACACGAGGGTTAATAGTAATAAGTAAAAGGTAGCATTTAATAATATGGGATGGGATCAATCAAAGGCATATACAGGAGTACGGAGAAGGACATAGACTACATTCTTAGTTCACGCATATGAAGTCACGGGCAACAGTAGTCATTCTTTTCTTCTACTTATTTTTCAGAACACATTAACTTAGTCCCACATTAAGATCCATAAGGTCTTGTGTCGTGGGTACTTAGCAAGGGTATATAGATAAGTATAGAAACATCCATGACTCGGAAACAAACATTAATATCAATGTTTGCACCTACCGGGATTCGAACCCAGGATCTATGGTGTCGTAGGCAGGGTCACTACCTACTACACTAATCGGCCGTCATTCATAAATTTAAGTATGTTAAAAAAAATTAAGTAGGTATCATCTCGTATTAAGATTATAATCTGATACTATTAACCCCATGTAGCAAAATCCAACTTGTTACTTGCTATGTCTTTAACCTACTCGTATGCTACACCGTCTTTAGAAAACCGTCCGGATGATTTATTGTCGGCTGTACACAGTCTGGGTGTGTGTGTAGCCAGCTTTAGTCATCAGTGCACAGTCTATTCACGGAACTATTACTATCCTTCAAGCTGGGAGAGGTGAGGTGGGGGGATAAGAGTAGGTGATGCGCTCACGCCATCTATTTTTGACTGTTATGTTAACTTGTCAGAAAATCCCTCATTACGTCACCGTAAAGTACCTAATTATTGCTTTGTTCTGAGCGTCTACAACAGTTCGTTTCGACTTCGTTCCAACTCGAGACTTTTCGAGAATCGGCCTCTAGCCCTCCTAGCATGACCACGCATCGTGGATATCGTATCGTACGATATCATAAGTCTCTAATTTTACAGGCTAAATGTCGATAAATCGGTTTATCATATCGTGTTTCGCAGGTCATGCTACTAGAGCTAAACTTTTACATGCTATGCTATTTATTAGCGAATGTTTAGTTCTGGCTTCCTTATTTCTCGGAACACAGCCGTATTTATTGTGTATTCATTTCACCGACTTCATTTATACATATTTATTATTTCAAGAATATGAACAAATTACTCCAATGTGTACACGAAAAGGCTCTTTTCGCATATACGCCAAATTTCTTGTGCCCCTGTACTTTAATATTGGTTTCCCGGAATGTGTCATATTAATATTATTCGAATGTAAAAATACACATACAGGGTGTAAAAAGACAACAATGTTTTTTTAATACCTCGTATTCTTTCCAAGGATACGATCATTTTCTTCTAGGGAACCAACCCTGGGTAACGACAAAAATATTATGAAAAAAATACTGTCATTTTATTGCAAGCAATGTATTCCTTTGATGCGCAAAGTACAAATGTACCTACAAAACTAACATTATAACATTTTGACAAGGTATCTTCGAAAAAAATGTTTGTTAACCGATTTCAGATGGATCTATGATGATTATATTTTAACTAAAGCATATATTAACAAAGGTCACGCGAAAGTGTCGTGTGCTAGTCATCCTATATAATAAGTAATTCGAAAAAAAAAGAAATAAAGTTGTGATTTTAGGTATGAATATACTCAATATACTCGACATAGCGATACGGAACTAGCTATGTATTTGCAAACAGCTTACTACACGTATTAAAATTTTATTATTAAATATGTTAAGCCCAATTGCGTAATTAAACCACTGAATTCTACGCAGAGACAGTTAAGCGGAAACCCAATCACTCAGTACAAAATCCACCAACTAATTAATATTCAAATATTGTGCCAAAATGGACTAATTCAATAATTCACCCTTTTCGAGTTGTCTAATCAAACTGAGTGACATTATTTAAACAGATGAGCTGAGTCCGTTATAATTACTAGCTATTGCCAGCGGCTTCGTCTGCGTGGACTATAAAATGTGGCCTATGTCTTTCTCCGTACTTCCAACTATATGTATGCAAAACTTTATTAATATTGGTTGAGTTAATAAAACGTGAATAGGTAACAAACAAACTTACATTATACTAAAAATATAAATTCCTACCCTCAATTTTCATCATAGGATGTAGCACTTGAGACTAGTGTCGAGCACTCAGAATTCTACGACAGGAAGAACCACCCGCATACTGATCAGATGGACAATCTACTACAATAAGACTTCTGTCTTATATAATCTACTCGTAGGTACATAATCTCAGCGAGTCTATTATTTTAACTATTATTTTAACAAGGAGTATGTAGGTAAATGTGAAGTCCAAACTCGTAATACCTATTTGATGCCAATACATTTCACTTGCGGTTTATGTGTGCCTTTCTTTAAGACAAGAGAAGTAGGTTACAGGAAGATTTTAAAGTTCCTTGGAAATATTCAGAGTTAAAATCCAAACTTATTAAACTTTTCTACTTAGAATTTTGTTTCTTTGTTCTCTTACTGTTGTACCTGATTCTCTTGCACTTAAGGAAAAAGTTCAAGATTGGGAACACGAGACATCCCTTCGGAGAAATAGAACTTCCAAAATGTGAAGGGATTTAGTCTATTTTTAGCCAGAACTTGATGTTCTGAGGGCGTAGTGTGAGTTTTAAATTCGAACTCTTTTGCCTTAAAAATCAACTAATCACATTACAGCATGATGACGTAATGTGTCAGGACAACGAACGGCACGACATGATTGGTTGGCTACTTGACTTTAACGCGAACGAGTATGAAGTGAAAACTTATAGGAAGCCTTGTGTAAAAGGTTTTTTGATGAGATTTGTGTTTGGGCATGTAATGCGGTCGCACGGTATCATACAAAATACGCGTGTCAGTTTTACATGAAACCGCAGGCTCTGGTCTTGATTTAAATGCTAGGGAGAATACCGCATTTAACAATGTTTTCAACGGAAAGACAGGCGCGTAAAAGGCACCGTTATTCTGTAACCAGAATTTAACGAAAGGGTAGATGTTGCCCGTGACTTCGCCCACGTAGACTATAAATAGCAGTAGCAGTTGCTTATATCCTTCTCCGTACTACTATATATCCGAACTATATGTATGCAAAATTTCAAGAACATTAGGTAAATGAAGCGTGAACACGTACCAATATACTTAAATTCGCATTTATTATTAGTTAGGATTAAGATACCGAGTTTGTCTTTGGCGGGAATGTAATTTACTAAATTGGTCTCAAAAAGGAAGTAATTAAAGCTATTGGTGCTAGCAACAATGAAATGGTTTCCGGGAAAATGCGAAAACTCCGACGAAAAAGAGGATGAAGCAGTAAAAAAGGTCGCTCTGTTTCCAAGCTCTGTTTATTAAGTTCTAACTCGTGGTACCGTTCTCTAATGGTTTCCTAGAATAGCGGTGCCATCATATAGCGGTCACCAAGGGACATTTTAACATGTCGGCACAATCACAAATATTTTATTGAAAGTTATAAATAGCCAAGAAAATACTTTATTCCCTCAAGTTTACCGAATTAATTTGTATACTTACATAATAGTGAAGGTACCTCGGAATTTCATTAATTCGAGATCTTTATCAATGTTCAGGATATCGGTAGAGAAATTGGAGAAGCCGTTGCTAGTCCGTTATTCAACATATTTACATACACACATATATTTGGCACACGGTTGTGTTGCCAAAATGGGGTAATCAGAACTGCAAGATCTCTAAGGAGATTACAGCTGGCAGTAAGCTGAGATGGGACCGAGTTTTGACATAACACATGTACCTATATTCGTTGTTATGTTTCTGTCTTAAATAAAGTTTTTCATTAATTCAGAGCCACGTTTAGTATAGCCCGGTCAGATGTAAAATAATCGTTTCAGTTTAACATATTTGTAGATAGATATTAAAATCAAGGACATTCATACAAAGCAATATTTTGTACATACCTACAGAGATATAAATCGGTCGGGTTTATGAAGCAAAATGCACAGAATTTTATGTCATAGGACTAAGCGCATACTTTGATTTAAAAACTTACCTTTCATTCTGAAATAGCGAAAAATCATGCTATTTCTATTTGATTCAGGAAATATCACATAAAATAATCCTCAAATTGTAAATCTACCGCTGGCCTTGTGAAACACATCCACACTTTAATGAATTTGTAAAACTATATACCCGAATGGAGTTATAAAAGTAATGAGGGTCTGAAAAACCGAGTGTAAATGTATGTAAATCTCAAATATACTAGTAATTTTGAGGGTCGGGGGCTTATTCTGAGAACTAAATTCAAATTTTAAGATACTAGTAGTTGTAAAAAGCAGGAATTTTCAGGTTTTCACGTAGTCATTAATTAAAATGGGTAATTACTGATTGAAGAGACGTGTGCACAGTTGTAACGCTATATTTCAAAAGAGTATTGCCACATAGAAGAATACAAAATGTAACAAATAAAAATGTTGCTCGAAAAAAGTCATATTAATGTACTAAACAGTAGTAGATACTACGATAGGTTTGCTCGGGTCTAAACTTACTATTATAAACCAAATGACTGACGAATCGACGCACAGCCTAAACCGTAGATTGTAGAGATTTGGATTTTTCTAAATTCTTTCCTAAAGGGGTGAAAATGTGGGACAAAGTTTGTATGAAACAACACGATTAGTTGATCCAATCTACTTAAAAATCTGCATAAACATACTTTGAAGACTGAGTAACACAGACAAGCGTTTTTCAGAATTCCCACGGGAAAGGCAAAAATGCAATTCAAAATTTTACGCAGATGACATCGTAATACAATGCTGTCGTTTGGTCCCCCTTTTATGCTGTCCACAGTGACTATATTGAGAGCGTGCAGCGGCGAAGTCTTGGTATACTGTGTTTTAGACTAGGTATCAGTCGCACACTGCGATCATACAACGATAGACTTCATATATTTGGGCTAACATCGCTCGGGGCTCGCCGCAAATGTCAGGATCTAGCGTATTTGCATAAGATAATTCATAGTAAGATTGACTCTCCTTGTTTGCTTTCCCTCCTTACTTTTATAGCAAAATTCAAAAGCCGTGACCGTAGTCCTTTGGTATTTGCCCTACAGGTACATTCAAACAACACCTCATATTATAACCCAATAGTCAGAATGTGTCTCCAGTACAATAACTTATTACGCCATCCAAATTCAAGTGCGTTTGACATTTTAAATTGTAATCATGACAAATTTATGAAATATGTCCGTAGTATTAGGATGATTAATTTCTTTCTTTAGTCTATATCATGTTTGATTGTTTTTACGTTTATTAATAAATTATTACTTATTCTATTGTTAGCATTATTGTAATAAATGATTATGTATTATTTGCATGCACCTACTAACATACTCACCCCACTCTGTATCCCTTACTAACCCTTCTAATAATTCGTTTCAATTTCAATTTGACGGCCGATTGGTGTAGTTGGTAGTGACCCTGCCTGCGACGCCATAGGTCCTGGGTTCGAATCCCGGTAGGTGCAAACATTGATATGATGAATATTAATGTTTGTTTCCGAGTCATGGATGTTTCTATACTTATCTATGTATTTATATACCGTTGCTTAGTACCCACGACACAAGACCTTAGGGATCTTAATGTGGGACTAGGTTAATGTGTTGTGAAGTGTGTGAATATTTATTTATTTTTATTTATTTAATTTAGTCACTAATGTGTACGTTTTATTATCTATTGCTTGTATGTATGCATATCCCTGGGACAGACCTACATGTAATTTTATATGATTTGTAATAATAATTTTCTGTTATGCATATATTTAATTTGAAATAAAAATAAAATAAACAAAGTAGGCGTCCGCTAGTTCTATAATAAATTTGAGGTCAAATATGGTACATTACTTTAAAAATAATAGAATATTTTATGAATTACAAATGACCGGCTAATTTACACTAATATTTGTTATTGTTATTTACGAATCTTCGCGACATGTTTTTGAGACAGATGTGACAACATGACACAATGTGCTCAAAAGGAATAAGTTTTCTCGTCACGTATAACTTGGTGAAGTTTCAGAACTTACTGTTACAAAAAAGTTAATCATTGAAGAAGATTTTTTGTTACACATAATAGACACCGCTGTTTCCCCGAAATGAGGTAGTCAAAACTGCAGGATTGTAAAGGAAATCTCACAGCATAGCGGGGACAGATGTTGAATGATTAGTGACAAGTTACTAGCCTAAGATAACGTCCCTGAGTTCCTTAGTCGATTCTTACGACATGCACGGAAGAAGATGAAGCTCATGTTTTCTTTATATGAAAAAAAATAAAAAAAACATCGTGTCTTGATGTTTGTAAGTGTACAAATATCCTGGAATTGGGCTACATTTTATCCGGGAACATAGTATAGTATATAAGTCCGTCCAGTATACAATACATACATATCTTCCTCTAGAAGTCTCCTTAGAAGCTTCGCCTTGCTATTTAAGATATTATTTATATGTACTGAACTCTTTCAGATATTATTTTTTCTATATTGATAGAAAAACCTTTAATGTAAGTATATTATACTCGTATTATCTTATAATTGGCTTTAAATTGGAAATATCTTCTACAATATTCATCCACCGGTCAGTAATCTGAATATAGCTACTCAATATAAGCAGTCTAACCATTCTGTCCTGGGCCGGGGCTAAATGGAGTCCAATTTATGGAATAAGTTTCGGGCCTATTTGCCACAGTTTGTGTTTTTTTCTTGTAGCGCCAGTAATTGGGTCTTTGAAACATGATTACCGTAGGGAAGGAAAGTAAAATGTCTAATGATCTAAATATATAAGACCATCAACTTACAGATCAGATTTTCTGGCGTATATTTTATATAGATAGGAATTATAGATATTCATTTGGGGCTTAAACAAAATGATATACTTCCTCGACCGAATCTATAGTTTTATCATCGATACGTTTGTCCATTAGGAAATTAAACCGCTGGGATAGCACCCTGATGCAAAGAGCAAGCCTACCATCGCGTTACGGATACTATAATCTAAAGATAAAGCCTTTAAGATTAGAACCTTACCTAAAAGAAGAAGATATTTATGAATTGGCAATGATAACACTTACTTAGAATCTCCTAATGCTTTGTAAGTATATCTAGATATGTACTATATAGTATAAGTACTCGTATTTATATAGTAAAAGTGGGGAGTATATATTAATGTGTATTTCTTTCTCATTAAAGCAAGTCATGCCTTCTTTCTGCTATATATTTTCTAGAATAAGTTAAACTATCCAAGTTTACTTTAATCCTTCTTGAAAGATACAACTTTTTACCGAACCATAAAACGGTGAGTCGATTTTTATAGGTCAAGTATATACGACGTAGTCCATTAATGGTTTGGTTTATGGCCACCGCAATCCTACTTGACTATACCGAGCAATGGATTTTATATGGCTAAGTAATTGATGCCTGCCCGTGGGTATCGTACGAGGTGATTAAGAGGAGGCCTACGTCCAGCAGTGGACTGCAATAGGCTGAAGACAAGTAATTAATAGTGACTGGATGGCAAACACGGGAGATTGAGCTATGAATTACGAAGTAATTGATGGATGCGATAAACAAAAAAGTAGAGGAGACCTGTTTCATATTTTCGTTAAATATTTGCGTCTTTTTACTTTTAAAAAAATCTATGTTTATCTTAGTGATTTTCCTTGTATTATTATATGACTACCTACGTTACCTTAACAAACAAATACAAGTACCTAGCATCAAAGCTTTGGTTTCCTAGGATAGCAGATGGATAAAGCGGCAGTGAAGGAACATTTACATATCGTCTACTGTAAAGACGTTTTTTAAACCATAACTTCAGTCGGTCAGTAAAATAAACACTGTGGCAAATAAATGATCTCTTCACTTCAAGAATTTTAATAATTGTTTAGAAAGTCTGATTCTTTGGCTAAAATAGTAGGTACATAATCATTATTTGTTATATACAAAGATTAATATTATAAAGATTAAAATTATAATAGTCCCTAAAATGTAAATTGTGTCTTAAAGCCTAAATGTTAAGAGTCATTGCACATAGACGTCACGAGCTCGTCTTCGCAGACACCAACCTTCAACCCTTAAAAGCAGTCTTTCACTATCTTCTGATCTCCAACATATATATATTAATATCATTACATATATTACATACTAGAATGTATAAAGATAATTATTTTTCGCTTGCACTAATTACAATATCACATTACAATAAACTTAATCTACCATACAAAAGTCCGGCCAAAAAGGTCCGTGTGTGCTTTACGTAAATCTGAACATAAATGCTGTACAATAATCCCTTACATTATAGTCGACACACTCCATTGGAGCAAGCAATGGATATTTTATCTACTTACTGAATCGTTAGCTTTAGCCCTTTTTATGAAAAGGATAAAGGCTGAAGAAGGGATATATGCAACCAGATAACGCCAAATATCAGTCGGAACTTTTGCAATCTGTTTGCAGTTATCCTAGGTAAGTGTGTAATTTAATAAGATCTAATAACACCCGATATACATCTTTTTCTTTCGAAATTGTACATACATATGTGTAAAATACGAATGTGTAAAACAGAGTAGTCAGAACTATAGGATCGCGAATGAGATCTTATAGCCACGTTTAGCATGGCAGGGTCAGATGTATGACATCAGTTTCAGTTTAGAATAAAAAAAACAATCTGCTGATTTTCTCGATCTCGATTGCAATTGACTGTATCACACAGAACTAAAATGTATCTACTTTTTAAAAAGCCAATACTTTACCATTTCGTACATATAGTTTAAAGTTTGACACCATGCAGACACCAAAGAGGCGATGCGAGAGGAAATTCGTGCAACGTTCGTTCTTCCAAATTAGAGTAAGTGAAACTTAAAGGCATGCTCACTAAGCATGTTTTATAGTTCACTCCGAAGCACACTTTATGACCATCCTGCACCATAATGGGTACTCGGCGCGGACAACTGAGGTTTGTTGCTGCTTTAAAACTGGGTGGATGCGGCAGTTTTATTTTATGTTAGTTTATTTATAGTCGTCTATCAAATGGATGGATGTGCTGATGTGAGGCTTCGTTATAACGCTCCTGATTAGTTATAGTTTGATAATGGTCAATTAGTTAACGATCGATCGTATAAACTTAATCACCCAATAACAAATCATATTTTATTTATTCCTTTCATTATTACAATTAATTGTATACTTTGATTCAAATTTCTTAGTCGTACCTTATTACTCAATTGGTCCATTATTTTAATGAATGTAATCTTCGGATTGGACAAAGAACATACAATAACAGACAGGAACGTCTTTGTTAGCAAATAAATCTTTTGTTGTTTCATTGAGTCTTTCTTCTGTTGTTCGTAGCTCTATGATTGGCTATGTAGGATTGCATAAAACTTCCATAGAAAAGAATATGTTACCCTTTTAGTCTGAGCTCTAATCGACAGTATGCAGAGCGACATGTTCGTTCTGAAATATTTTTCCAGTTACAAAATGTAATAAGTACCTAGTATAAATGAATAAATATAAACATATTATACACGGTTGTGTTTTCAAAAGGGAATAGCCATAATTTCGGAACCACGATAGATATCCCACATCTTTTAGCCTAGCAGGGTGAGATTCCCAGCTGCTAGCTCATCGCTTGAAAGAAGGCCCCTGCGTTCTTTAGTCGACTCTTACGGCATGTGCGGAGAGGCATGCCGCTGATTATATTCTTGGCAAGCCACGCATCGGCACAAGATCAGTAAGTCATCATCACCATCATCATCAGCCTATTGCAGTCCACTGCTTGACGTAGGCCTCCCCCAGGGCACGCCACAAGACTGCCATGGGGGGTATTTGCCCATAGTCACCACGCTGGGCAGGCGGGTTGGTGACTGCAGTTTGTATTTTGGACTATGTTGTCAGCACGGGAGGCGCTGCTGCACACCCCCGGAAACCCTTAATCGCCTCGTACGATACCCACGGGCAGACATGGGGTGGTACGAATTCTACTCTGCCGGCACTAGGCGGCACAGTAAGTAATATAATAATATTAACATCTCATTTATTCCTTATTTTCATATAAATTAAAATAGACATTCCGATAATATGTCTCGATATGAGAGATCTCTTGTAGAGGTAAGGTAAACTTTTTTTTTACTAACAGGTACTTTATTTATTTCCAATATTAACAAAAACACATAACATAATACTCTGGCTCTCACACTAGTATTCCCTAAGTCGTAAAAGCTAGTATCTCACTTAATTAGGTCTCATTTTACTGTCAATAATTGAAACAAGCAAATCATTGATAAGAATTCATTTAACTATATAGAAATAAAATGGCAATACAATAAATTATAATAACAAACTTCTGGCTTTATATAATACAAATACAGCTATTTCGTCTATGCATGAGTAAGAATATTTTTAGTGTATGTGCAATAAAGAATAAGAATATTCCATAGACACTAATCATTTCCCAGTCTATGCGTTGGTTTATATAAAAAAAAAAACTAAATTACTAATCTTACTAACCCATCTTACCAATAAAACTTAGTTTCTAACTATAAGAGGGTAATATCGACACTATAATGAGGCCGTCACGAGGAGTTTTTAATTAAAATTAAGATTAAATTAGTCCAGGGAACCGGGAAATTTGATCCTAGGTTTAATAGTTATTAGTTTAAGAACTTCCAGTATCACAGCTTATGTATGTAAGACTAAGTAGAAGATGAAATTAGAGAAAACCTTAAATTATCCCAGGATAAAAAATATCATAATATCATCATCATCATCAGCCTATTGCAGTCCACTGCTGGACGTAGGCCTCCCCCAGGCAGGCCACTAGACTGAAATGGGGGGTATTTACCCATAGTCACCACGCTGGGCAAGCGGGTTAGTGACCAATATCATAATATAGGTATATAAAAATTACTACAAATTACTCATGAAGTCTCAAAAGTTATTTCAGCATTTTAAAATAATTTTGACATTGTTTGCTTAGGCATTTTGATTAGGTGTTGGAGGACCTGATTTGGCCTCATGCACTTCGCCCGCTCTAATATACAGGATGTTTTCTCGTTGCCACCCTTAATGAAGGGCACGTACTCTATACATCAAATAAAGTAAGTTTATGCCAAAAAAATGCTTGAATACGATGGAATTTTTTGTAAAGATATTTTTTTATTACTTGATCGGGCGCAATTTATAGTGTCCAGTGCTCATGCTATGCTTTTTTCATAGACAGATATATTTTATTCCTCATAAAAAATCTTGCTACACGCGTCAATGTGCATTTATGCAGAAAAACGCAGTCTATTTACTCAACTTTGGACCCTAATATTTTAGAAATCAGACACTTCCCAGGGATGATTCCATGGAGAAAAATGATCGTGACGATGAGGAGATTCCGTAGTTTTCGGGAACGTTGACGACCAAAAATCATCCTGTATAGTCTTGCTAGGTTATGTTATGATACAACTGAGGATAGTAGATAACTTTTGAGCTGATCGAGCTAAGCGAGCGTGCAAATGTACTAGATAGTGAAGCGCTACAAGCAAATTGGGCCGAATTATTCAGAATTCGTAGGAAATATAAGCTGCTTTCGATAGAGATATCATAGTTAAACATGACAAACATCTAACCTAATACAATAACATTGTAACATTCCATTAGTCACGCGTCAGTATATTTGAAACTGGGGTGAGAGAGAAAGAAAATAAATGCCTAGAGTGGAAAATAAGTTCAAAGTAAACCCACATGCTTGGGCGAGAAAGAGCAGCGGGATGGAAAACGTTTCCACTACGCTGCGCGCAGGGATTCGGAGCTCGCTAGGGATATACCGAATATTCGAATTTGTACGAATATTTCGGATATCATTGAGGTTATATCATTCAAATAATATGGCAAAGCATATTGTTCGAATAGCGAATACAAAAAGTTAGGGTGTGATCGGTCAAGCAAAAACGTATCCAAGCAATTTCTTTTGAAATGATTAAATGACTATATCATTTCAACCTTGGGAGATGCCGTCTTTAAACAGCAGTAGATTTTCTACACTTCACTTCTTCAAAAAAATAATGTTATATTTCATAACTTTAATTGTTATTATAATATCGTCCATATCCCGGGGATATCGAATATCGCTTTCATCCGTTAAAATTTTAAATCGGCTCTATCTCAGCCCTCTCGCAAAGTCCTATTAGAAATTTATCCCAAAACTGGTCAAAGAGCACGTCTTGTATTCAAAGTGGATCAAAATAACGTCTCACAGACAATATACGAGGATTATTTTTAAATAACATGGCATACTTTACTCCATCTCTTTATTACCAAGTATAATAACAATCGTATCATAAAATATATACATTTATTGTAAGGAAAAAACCCGACTCCGTATATATTTTGACCTAGTGTCACTCTCACGGTGAAGACTAATCTACTGATACTTCTCAATCTCATCTATACTAATATTATAAAGCTGTAATATTATAAAGCTGAAGAGTTTGTTTGTTTGTTTGTTTGTTTGTTTGTTTGAACGCGCTCATCTCAGGAACTACTGGTCTGATTTGAAAAATTCTTTCAGTGTTAGATAGCCCATTTACCAAGGAAGGCTACAGTCTATACAACAACCTGCCCGGGTTCAACGCCCCCTCACGCGGACGAAGTCGTGGGCGGCTGCTAGTATACGATAAGGCTCTAGAGAAATTACATAGAGGAATAAGATGTTAACATATAATCATCATCATCAAACAATATCATCAATCAATCAATACATATAATAAAAATGTAACTGATCGCTGTCTGTACATGGAAGATATATGAGAAAAAATGTTATATGTTTTATCAACGCAATAGTACCCAGAAGAATGTTTTTTGTAATTTTTGTCTGTTTGTCTGTGCGTTTGTGCACGCTAATCTCAGAAACAGCTGAACCAATATCGATGCAGTTTTCAGGAATATATTTTGACAGATCCCACTTAACATATAGGCTACTTTTATCCCGGAAAAATGTTTTTATCCCGGATAATTTCGACATTTTGTTTTTTCTGTAGTCCACGCAGGCGGAGTCGCGGGCGTCCACTAGTATATAATAAGATGATAACATCTTATTCCTCTATGACATACATACACTCGAAAAACATAACCCTCCTTCCAGCGCAGTTGGGTGAAAACTACGTGTCTTTTTCTTGTCCTCTAATACTCAAGTCATAACGCCAGTGCAATCACAAACATAAAATATGATCCTACTGAATTACATAGGTGAAAAAAGGTGTTTTTGAGAATCAAGGCGGGTGAATAAATAGGAGCTTTTCGTGTAAGCCCTTTAAAGCCCGTGTGCAGCGTCGGCTTAAAATCTCGAGTACACATTGCTTACTAATTAGTATTGAAAATCAAAGGTTGGTTAAACATAATGAATTTTGCATGTATTAGTATTAAATATTGAGTTACCGGTACCTAGATTGTATTTGTGCCCGAAAGGTGGCGGCGGTAGGCACACCCGTTATCAAGTGGCACTTAATAAGCTAACTTATGAAAAGTGGGTGTGGAATTTGCACAAAAAATCCAAAATCCAAAAAATGTTACCTACATTTTTTGGATTTTAAATATAACCTCAACAAGCCTAGCAATCTACAACTTAATTAAATCAATGGAATCTTGCTAAAACTGGGCGTAGGTATACAGTACAAGACAGTTTCAGGAAAATCAATGTATTTATCCGTAACCGTCGTATTTCGACCAAAATCAATAGACGCTACTCACTCGCTAAAAATAGTTAGAATCAATAAACCTAATTTGAGAGGGGCCTGAAAATGCTTGGGTATTTTATTCTACTAAATATCAAGTTAATTATTACAATCGCATGGTGCCGGCAGAGCAGAGTTTTACCACCTCTTGCTTGCCCATAGGTATCGTACGAGGCGCTTAAGGGTGTCCGGGAGGTGGGCAGCAGCGTTTCCGTGCTGACAACATAGTCCAAAAAGCAGACTGCGCCAAACCAAACCTCCTGTCCAGCGTGGCAAAAACCGCCTTATGACAGAAGCCTTATAGCAGGCCCTGGGAGGGCCTACATCCAGCAGTTGACTGCAATATGCTGAGGAAGAAGAATGATTAAAATACCTATACGAATATACTAATTATAAATATTCACACACTTTATAACATTATATTATACATAATATAATATATATTATTATATTATATTATACAATTAACTAGTCCAACACTAAGATCACTAACTAAGGTTTTGTATCGTGAGTACTATGCAAGTGTATTTAAATACATACATACATATATACATACATATAATCACGCATTTATCCCTTATGGGGTAAGCAGAGCACCAAGGGCCGCATGGTGCCACTTCTGACAAATTTTGAGGGTACCTATAGTTGAGATGTACAAGTTCGGTTAGTAGTGACAGGTGGTCAGCCCATCGTCTACAAAACACCAACACCTTCTTCTTGTCCCTCTGCTGACTTGTATATCTAGTATGCCCGGGAAGAGAAGCAGCTGTAGTATTATACTTTGTTTTTCACTCGCAGAGCAGCATAGAAGGAGTCTATTCATTACGATTTATATACATAGATGAGTATAGAAACAACCATGACTCAGAAACAAGCATCGGTTTAGATTATCCTGTAGGTGACAAAGTGTAAATCTGTCACGTAGTAAATAGTAAATAAATAAGTAATCTGCAGTATTGGTTCCCGGAAGTTTACGATGTTGTTTATCTCTAGAACCTATTATTCCAAAGAAGACGGATATCCGTGAGTGTTAGAAAATGAAATTTCCGAAGTTTTGTTTCGTTATCTTAGATGAAAATTTTGTTTTCATCTATGTTCATTATTGATAAGTTCACATCAGATCTAATAACTACTTTGGAAATTCCCAATTGAAATTGAAATTTTAAATTTCCCTACTCTTGGGCACTGGAGATAAGATAAGATTAGATAGATCTATATTAATAAATTGAACAAAGTAAATTAAGATATAAAATTGTCTTCATGTCTAGCCAATAAAACTTAGCATAATACAATAGGAAGAAATTTTCAAATAGCTCAATGACCCTCCTTAGCCAGATCTCTGATGAATCTATCTACTTATTATATAATAAAGTAACATGTCAGATCCCAAGCGTGAACAGCACAGAACACTATATACTCTAGGAGGTGAACTGTCACCGAAATGTCAAGCGGTCAAGACCGCGCACTGATGGTACAATGCTGACTAAATCATCAACGCTGAGGCAAATTGGCTGAACGTGGTGTTTGGACCGTGGCTTTCTTTAGTAGCGTATTGGATTCATTATGAAGGGACTTTACGAAATTCCTGCAATACCGGGAAATAACAGGAATTCAAAAGTTTACACTGACGAAGTCATGGGCGGCCGGCCGCTATTGTGTAATAAAACTGAATTTTCAAATTTCAAAGTTATTGCATGTCAGACATGTAACTATCTCTACACATATTTAGAGCAAATAAATATATTGATTTAATTTGATTTGATTTGAACATACTCGTGTATCAAACTGAGTACTTATCAAAAGACGCAACACGTGACCGGACGTGTTATAAAATTATTGTCAATAGTCGGATAGTCCCACTCAAGGTACGGCAGTTTATTTTGGAATTTTATTTATATTATTTAGTTTACATAAGATATCCAGAAACTTGAAGATAAATAGGATTTTGTTTACCGAACGATGGTTTTGTTATTCTAGTTTATAAAATAATATTGATAAATAAAGCAAACAAAAAGAGATATCCATAACGTATTTACATATGTTGCACGTATATCATGTACATTTATAAATACCTACATAACGTAATAACTACACGTACCTACTGTCACATGAATTTATATGTATCCATATTTGACGCATTATTTGTAGTATTCGTAGTCCTTATTGTACACAAAATATTACAGCATATTAAATAGAAGTTAATTAAGTAGGTTAATTACATTAAGAATCTCACATTAAGATTAACATTAAGAACAAACATGAGAATAACGACCTTCAACTATTTAAGTATTGTGGTGCTCTTCCAGTCACATACAAAGTCAACTATTGCTTACTCAAAGAGCAATTCTTTGATTATATAAACAGTCCAAAAATTGATCATCCTGTATTGACGAGGCGTATGGCGCAGGGTAAACTGGTTACTGAGCGCGCACACAATAGCTACGGCCAGCGCACGGGCGCCTTTATTCTGACACGCTTAATAAATGATCTAACTGCCGACACTCGGGATTCTATAACCCGGAGTAATATCAAAAATAAACTGAAAACATTATATTTCACAAAACTAGGTAGGTAATTGAATTCTTGAGAATTGCATGTCACTAACCTATTCGTAGCTATAACGATAAATTTAATAAGTAGGTATCTACTATCCTGGACAAATTTATTATGACCTATACAAAACTATGTTTACCAATTTTTTATGAGCAGACTGCACCACACACAAACCTCAATGGTTTAAGTGGTGTTCCTGTTTCTTACACCTATGTAATGAGTGATTGTAAAATTATAAATAACAAAAAAAAAAGTATACATAGTACCTACAGCTGCTTCTCTTCCCGGGCATACTACTGTATAAGTCAGTAGAGGGACAAGAGGGTCTTGATGTTTTGTAGGCGATGGGCTGACCACCTGTCACTACTAACCGAACTATTACATCTCAACTATACCCTCAAAATTGGTCAGAAGTTGCACCATGTGGTTCTGTCGGCCCTTGGTGCTCTGCCTACCCCGTAAGGTATAAAGGCGTGATTATAAGTATGTATATATTTATACATGGTACCTATCTATGCAGGTATTTATTACACTTAAAAAAATAATAACAATATAGAAAATAACTGTTCTTCTTGGGCTAACGGTAACACAAACATTATATTTTGCTGAAATAATATAAAATCAATTTCCTGATACAACATAACGTTGATAAAAAACCTTCCTATTCGAGAACTTAACCCACCTACCGGCTACACCAGCCGGAACGGAGTTTATTTTCCAAGAAAATATTTACAAAGCGACCAAACTTGGGGCTTTTTTACTTTTAGAAAACGTTATGAGGAGATGTGATAATCACAGAACCTGGAAAGCAATCATTTTAATTGTTAAACGTATTTAACAAAAGTAAACCACAACCAAAAACGTTAGTTTTGTCAACGTTTAAAGCTAAAACATAAACGTTGAAGATGTCTAAAACGCCATGAAATAAACAGGAAAACCATAACCGAAAATGTTCCGTTGAAAGATAAAAACGTTATCATTAGGAGGACGAGGGAATGTAGCCAAATATGCACCAATTACTGGATAATAGTTACATCCCACCTGTCGCCCGTCGCGTCGTCAACGCATTGGTGATGTCATGGAATATAGGTATTACGAGTACAAAGCCACTAGGATCTTTGAATAGCAAAGGTTTTGAAAGCAAGGTTTTCAACACTTCGCTTATTATACTTACGAAATAATAATGCGTCTTCATTTTATAAAAGACTAGCGGTCGCCCACGGCTTCGTCCGCGTGAGAGTGCATTACTCCCGTGCGAAACCGGGGCGGGTCCTAGTTAGTGAATCACTCTATCTATTAAAAAAACCATATCAAAATCCGTTACCTAGTTCAAAAGATCTAAGCTATGTATGGACAAACAGCAGAAAGCGACTTTGTTTTATAATATGTAGTGATATTTTTCAGCTGATACTTGTAAAAAAAACCAAAGACACTCACATAAATGAAAATAGAATTCTTCTTCCGACATGATATGAAGGACATATACGAGTAGGTACACTACACTTACATAATTAGGTTAGGTTATATAATAACTGTTGAAATAATAAGGCACGTGCCGAGCGAGCGTAGCGAGCGTACGGCCAGCATTGTGCTCGAAGAACTTTTTCCTTTGATATCATTTAAAATTCCAAGCGGTCTTCTTATACCGCGTGTTATTCAATATGCCTGCGACATGCGACAGTAACTATTTTTGATATAGCGTTAGTTAACCACCTCCTCTTGGGCTTTTCTCGATGTTTTTCCCATTTTAGTGACCAACCCTCCGAGAGGCAATCTTTTCCTCCACACAATGTATGTCCATTGAACCGCGAACAAAAAATTGACACCTTTAGGTACTTTTGCCCTTTTGTGCTGTTTTCCTTTCATTTTTTTTATTGTTGTGACCGTAATTTTACTTGGTCGAAATGGATAGTATATCCGGGATTTCTTAACTTTTATTGAACAAGATTTAATATTTAATGTCATAATGGGTTTCTATACTTGTCGTTTTTATATGAGGCTTGCGGTAAAGTTCGCACTCAAATCTTACTTGTGGTATATTCATGAACTAAAAATATTTTACCTAGTACAAAATACATAATTATTATAACTGATATAATTAATAATTCGATTTATGTGTATATTGTGCTCAAGATATAAAAAGATTGTTTATTTGCAAGCACATTTATTTGTTTATTTGAACTTGTACATCTCAACTATGTACATCAAAATTGGTCAGAAGTGGCATCATGTGGTCCTATCGGCCCTTGGTGATCTGCCTACCCCGTAAGGGATAAAGGCGTGATTATATGTATGTATGTATTTGCAAGCGTTATATTATTATTATGTCAACTTTATTTACAACTATTATGTCAATTATAATTAAGAATACATCACATCAGCTTATTGCAGTCCACTGCTGGACGTCGGCCTCCCCCAGCGCACGCTACATGGCTACAGCCATAAGAGTTTTGGCCCATAGTCCAGGCTGGTTGGTGACCGATAATAATTAAGATATCACCAAAATAATATTTTGAAAAAGTTTACTTCATTATACGACTGCTTCGGCATGGACTGTAGAAAAAAACTAAATACTTATGGATATTTTCCGGTGAAAATGGTTTTTGCGGGATAAATAGTAACCTTTCTCAGCCACTCTACTTTTGTACCAAGTTTCATTAAGTAGTTTTGGCGTAAAATCGGGACAGACAGACAGGGTAACTTTCGCACTTATATATATATAATAAATACGTATACATATATATAGACATAGTTACTATAATACCTATATATTCATGACAGAGTACCTGAGGCCTCACGTCTACTTACGTACTTCACTATAATACCTAATAATTGCAGATTGTCATTTATTTAGTAGCCTCAGCCTCCTCTGATCAGCCTAGAGTCTATAAATAAGACTGAAAGCTGATGAAATGGTATCCCTCTCGAGGCCCTTTGTAGAGGCATAAGTCTCGGAGATGCTCGAATAAGTAGTATTAGTACATCTTACCTTTGATGGCAAACTACTTGGACGAGCGCAGTTTATGCCTAGGTAGGTATTTATAGTGCTTGTGTATGATGTATCAACAGATAGTAGTACTTCAATAGCTTAATACTTATTTCTACTGTTATTTTTTGGTCATATGCTGATGTGGTGCTTCATTAGAATACATAAGCTGCATCACCTTCCAAGCATATCAGGGGCGTTTTGTCTGGCGATGAGCTAGGATCTTGTCACTGCTATGCTTTTTCGTACCCTATGGCTGGCTTGTTTTGAGAACACAGCCATTTTTATATGTTATGATGTTTTAAAAATATTCCTGATGGGTCTGATGTAGTTAGTCATAATTTCATCATCATTTACAGCCCTGAGAAGTCCACTGTTGGACATAGGCCTCCCCCAACAACCTCCACTCCGACCGGTCGGAAGCAGCCTACATCCAACCGACGCCCGCAACCTTGGCCAGGTCATCAGTCCATCTCACGGGTGGCCTTCCCACGCTGCGCTTGCCGATACGTGGTATCCACTCTAGAGCTTTCCGAGTCCATCGGCCATCAGTTCTTCGAGCTATGTGCCCTGCCCATTGCCACTTCAGCTTGCTGGACCGTTGAGCTATGTCGGTGATCTTTGTACGTCTGCGGATCTCCTCATTTCTGGTTCGATCACGCAGAGAGATCCCAAGCATAGCTCTCTCCATCGCTCGCTGTGCGATCCTGAGCTTTTTAATGAGGCACATAGTTAGAGACCACGTCTCGGCACCGTAGGTCATCACCGGCAGCACGCACTGCATGCATAATTTCATACTAGATGTTTAGCGGTCAAATAAATGGTTCAAGACAACCCTTACTAATATAATATAATAATAGGTAAATAAATTATTAATAAAGAAATGGACATTAAATAAAATGTTGTAAAAGTCTAGCCCTATATGATGCACTAGTGGACGCCCGCGACTCCGTCCGCGTGGACAAAATGTCGAAGTTATCCGGGATAAAAACATTTTCCCGGGATAAAAAGTAGCCTATATGTTAAGTAGGACCTGTCACAATATATTCTTGAAAACTGCATCGAAATCAGTTCAGCCGTTTCTGAGATTAGCGTGCACAAACGCACTGACAAACAGACAAAAATTTCAAATATCATTCTTTGAGTACTACTGCCATAGAGGAATTATTCCTCTATGCTACTGCGTTGATAAAGGTCTCCTGTAATATTTTTTCTCATATATCTTCCATGTGCAGACAGCGATCCGTTACATTTTTATTATATGTATAGAAGATTATTGTAAAATTTGTCTACTAACAAGGTCCGTTTCCATTTACCTTCTGAGTTCACAATGCACACAATGTTCAAGGCCGCAAATCTATTGTATAAGTGCTTCTTTACATTTCTTTGTGAATACGCTCGTTACGGCAGATGTATTCGGAAAGCACTAGAGCTGTTTAAATTACCTACTGGCAAATTGAAGAGAAGGAAATATTTCAACCGATTGGACAATTACTCGTATTGTATTGAATAATATTGGTTTAATGCTTCTTAAAATTACTTAAAATTAGTTTACTGAACGTATTTATACCTATATTTGTTAACTGTGGCTTTAGTAGCTTACATCGATATAAACACACGGCTGTGTTCCCTAAATGGGGAAGCTAAAACTGCAAGATCACGAACGTAATCCTACAGCCACGTTTAGCATAGCTGGTTCAGTTCTACCTATATTGATTGGTGACAAGTTGCTAGGTTATTCTCCAAGAGAACGCCGCTGAGTTTCTTAGTCAACTCTTACGACATGCAGGTGCAGCTGATGTATTCTAGTTCAACCCCGCATAGTACAGGACAACTAGGTACTTACCTATATATACAGGTTTACGAGTAGAATATCTTTTTAGAATGGCTCTAAAGAAAATCTTTACCTATAACATGATATTATGTAGGTTAGCTCTAAATCGAATATAAAATCCATTACAATATCAAAAAGCAGCAAAAATTACCTCTTTAAAGGCGTCATTACCACTTCTCGCGCGTTATCTGCGACCCTTAACTCACTTATTTTCACGCGAGATAGGATCGAGGGGCTCAGGGGCCAAAATGTGAAGTTAATCACGCCCCTAAGGAGTCGCTGGGGGCCCTAACGAGGATATATGGACGGCTTAGTGTGTGAAGTCATCTTTATGTTTGTGGTTACACTTTTTTAACATTTGGATAATTGCTAATAATGACGTTTTACGTTCATGTTATTAAAATTTTGTACGTTCTTAAATATGTTTATTTATTTATTTGTGAGATATCCGCGGTCTTGATTAGGTCGTAGGTCCATATTACGGGTGGCACTTGCCGGTGTGTGGTAGCCACTCTAAAAATTTTCCGACTCCATCAGTCTCTACTGCTATTGTCAATATCGTAGATTTTGCTTGTGACTGCATCGTAGCTCCTATTTCCTGGTATAACTGTATATCATATAGTGGTCGTAAAGAAACTCACGTGTAGGCATCATAAAGACAGCCGTCTTTCAGCATCTGTACGACCGCTAAATTACGACACCGCTGTCCTAGGAAACCATAGCTTTACGGAACATAAAGAAATTCGTGCGAACATGTCCTAAAGTAAATAAAATAAAGTAAATAAATAAAGTAAACAAAAGCGAAGCTGAATGCTATTGTTATAATAATCACCTAACTGCTACTAACTGACCTGGGACTTAATTAGTTACTACTCGCTCATCTGCTCCTTATTTACCAACTAAATTGGTAAATCTAAAACAAAATAGTTAAGTTAATATTTCAATATTCTATTATTTCAATACTCGTAGAGTTATTCTCTACCGTAATTGGTAAGTAACAATAGGTTAGGTACGCCAGTATTCGCCCGAATATATTAAATAATTTCAAAGCTTAAAACCGTATTGTTTACAAATACGTCAGTAATTGGCTACATATTATATAATTTTAGCTGCAAAACTCGTTAGCCTTTAATAAGCTTTGTGTAATTATAAATAAAATTGAGCACACATCATTTAATTTATAAGAGTGGCTTTTCTGTTAGGGTTGTTGACAGTCGATTGGTGTAGTTAGTAGTGACCCTGCCTACGACGCCATAGGTCCTGGGTTCGAATCCCGGTAGGTGGAAACATTGATATGATGAATATGGATGTTTGTTTTGAGTTATGGATGTTTCTATACTTACATATTTAGGTGTACGACCGTGTAAGACCGTAATTCGACCTGTCGTCTTCAATGGATCTGAATGCTGGGCCTTATAGAAGAAGTATGAAAATCAACTGTATGTAAGCAAGATGAGAATGTAGAGATGGATGTGTGGAGTTACAAGAATAGATAAAATAAGAAATTAGTATATAAGAGGATGTTTGAAAGTTGCGCCGATCACAGACAAGTTACGAAGTAACCGTCTGTCTTGGTTCGGGCATGTAAAGCGACGGGATGAAAGGCATATTTTACAGAGAGGTTTAAATGGTTGGCTGGAAGAAATCTCTGTCGGATATAGGCTCGCCACGTTATCTTCTAAAATATTCTATCTTGTGTGTTTTTCTGTGTGTGTATAAATAATAATAATAATAATAATAATAATCTTTATTTCAGGTACAACCCATATCATTAAAATCATAAAATAAAATAAAATTGCAAAATAAAATAAAATATTAAAATAGTCAGTTAAAATAAACTTCAAAAGTGAAGCCGTCCTAAATCACTTGCGGTTTGCACTCTGATGTACTGCAATCCAGTGTCGCATTATCGGGCTAGTAAAATCATTCACTACGGCTCTAAGGATCTTATTTTTAGAATTCCGTAGTCCCTTCCAGAACGAGGCCACCCGGGATCTCATTATCGCAAAGAAGTCGGGAACCCGCGCGTCAGCAAACATACCTGAGGCACTGCAGTACCTAGGTTTATGCATGAGGATACGGTAAGCATTATTGTACTGGACCCTCATAGCACTATATGCTTTTCTCGTGTAGTTCGACCAAAGGTGACTGGTGTATAAATTTTGGCAGTAAGCTTTAAAAAGCGTAATTTTCACCTCTGTGCTACACCGGCCGAATCTACGCGCGAGCATGTTACATCTGACGGCGAGTGCCCGACGCTCTCTCTCGATATCCTCATCGTCATTCAGCCGCTCCGTCAAAACATGTCCCAGGTACTTGAACCGCTTCACCATTGTAACTGGCAAGCCACTTAAACATACATCGGGTACATTTTCCGGACCTCTCCCCGACCTAAACACAAGCATTTCCGTTTTTGAGACATTATATTTCAACCCGTGTTCATTTGCATAATGCTCACAGATTGAAAGCAGCCTCCTCAGCCCATTAATTGAGGGGCTGAGAAGCACCATATCATCGGCATAGCTAAGGCTATTGGCACATATACCTCCTATGTGACAACCGATGCCGGTACTTCTCAGCCTCTCAATCAAGTTATTCATGTAGATGTTGAAGAGATCCGGAGATGTCAACCCGCCTTGGCGCACTCCGCATTCTAGTCTGTACTCACTAGAAGTCGAGTCACCCCATTTCACACAATTAGATTGGTTTCCGTACCAGTATCTCAACAGGTTAACTATATGTTCTGGGGCTATGTCTTGTAGTTTTTCCCAGAGGATTTCATAGTTGACAAGGTCAAATGCCTTGCTCAGGTCTAAAAAACAAGCATACACTGATGTATTTCTAGACAAGTAATAGCTGACGGTGTGTTTCAGACTTAGTATAGCAGAATCTGTCGAGAGGCCGGGACGGAAACCAAATTGTCCATCATCTATTCTAACATGCTTTGACAGAGTAGGCTGAACTAATCGTTCCAGAATCTTGCCCATAATTGTACCTAAAGAAATTGGACGATAGTTATTAGCAGATGCAATATTACCCGTCTTATTTTTAATTATAGGTACAACCAAAGTCTTCATCAATGCTTCTGGCAGAAAACTGTAGTTGACGCATTCATTAAACAAAATACATAGTTTGTTATACAGTACATCGCCTGCATAGACCATGTGTTCGACACTCAAACTATCGTACCCAGGTGCTTTACCACGCTTCATAGTAGTGACCACTTTCTTTATGCCAGCAACTGTGAAATAAGATTTGCAATCCCCCAAATTCAATTTGGGGTCTTTCAAACCACACGAAGTGCTTTTGAACTCATGGTCCACAGGCAGTGGTTTAATCTTAAATTTACTAGCAAACATGTCTGCAATATCTTTCGGGGCTTGCAGATTCTCGACACTAGCCGGCAACCTACTTTTATAGTCAAATTTTTTAACATGTTTCCAAAATTTTCCAAATTGTTTATCTTTCCTATGTGTGGCCAAAATATTTAATTTAATATCTTGCTCGTTCTTTTGACACCATTTAATTTTGTTCTTAAAAACTGCTTTACTTAACTTCATTTTATCATAAATACTACCTGAGCATGGTTTGCCAGCCAGCATCCAGTTTCTGAAGTGTAATCTAGCATCCATATGGACTTCTCGAATATGAAAATTCCACCCCGCTATATTCCTCTTCTTACAATTTACAAGATCAGAATGCGAACCGCAAGTAATTACTGCTCCTTCTTGTAAAATACGTACAATATCATCATACATGTTTGTTATATTTTCAATGTTAATTACATTATCACAGACATTTACTAGACGCGTATTACAATATGAAAAATAATCTTGTATCTGGCTTTGGTTTCTTTCACCCCATATGATTTTATTTTTTGACATAATACCTGTGTCAATGATAGATACCGAGTAACTCTTAACCATACATTCAACAAAAAGTGGGTAATGGTCCGACCAGTGTACGTCGTAGTCAACCCACACTGATCCAACCGTATCCCAGGCAGCTTTGGTTGTCAGACAGTGGTCCAACCAGCGATGACTACCATTTAATATACTGACATAAGTATGCACATCTGACACATCTTGTAACTTATTCCTATCTGCGTACTCCCATAGTTGCTCCTCACAAAAAGAGTCTAATTCGTTACCAAAACATGTGTCTGGATGAGCATTATAATCTCCAATCATATATGCCAACTGTATGTCGTCATTTTCCTCAATTATTGAGCTGATTGTACCAAGACAGTAAGTAAACTCAGGTAAGTTTTCTTTATCGTCAGTTGGCATATACACATTAACAACTAAAAAGGACTGTACTTCATTTAAAATTTTAACAGCTAATATTCTATTATTAGAGCTTTCTATAACAGATACTCTAGGAAACTTTGACTTCCTCCACATTAGCATCAATCCACCATAAGGTCGACCCCGTAGCACGCCTACGCTCAAGTCAACAGAGGAATTCGCAATACACCCAAAATCGGGATCAATTTCGTTACCGAATCCGAGTTCGTATGGCATAAGCCACGTCTCCTGAAGAGCAACTATGTCCGCCTGTCTACATAAATTACGTATACTATGTATAGATCGTTTTATACCATGACAATTAAAAGATACTATTACTGTACTATCGCTACTATCCATAATTGGTGCCTAAGTGAACTTTCTCAGTCGGTATTTTGCTTTCTCGAAAACGTCTATATTTAACACCAGCAGGCCAGAATTCAGTGGACAAAAATAATGCCAACTTACTCCTAGATATAACTACTTTAAAGGAAATAATTAAGAATAAGTTAATTACGAGTAATTATTCCAGTTTCGCAAACATACTTCTAACAAACTACTTGGTTATAAATAAAAGGTTCAACTAACTCCAAGAACGAGAAAAGTTCAAACAGATACAATTTAAGTTCTACTCACTTACTTTTTCTGTTTCTTTAATTACTGTTTTTACTTTTATCTTTGGCTCTGACATAGTATAAGAAAAATAGTCGACGATGCCCGAGCGCAATTAAAAAATACAATAACATATAATGTTAAGGGTCGGTTTTCCAGCCTATCTAAAGTTGATGCTGTCTTTCTCTAAACCTTGATGAAGATAGAGACAGTATCAAATCCTTTAAATGTGAAATTCAGGTAAAAATGGTCAGCCATTAGAAAAATCGGCCCTTACTTTTACTTTGGACTCGTAATTTGAATGCATACTTAATTAACCTTGTCTTACCTATTTAACGATTGTCAAAAATTTTATATAATAATTTCTTTTTCTATTTCGGTTGACCAATCACATAATCTATACATATAATAAAAATGTAACGGATTGCTGTCTGTACATGGAAGATATATGAGAAAAAATATTATAGGAGACCTTTATCAACGCAATAGAACCCAAAACGATGATTTTTGGAATTTTCGTCTGTTTGTCTGTGCGTTTGTGCACGCTAATCTCAGAAACGGCTGAAGTGATTTCGATGCAGGAATATATTGTGACAGGTCCCACTTGACATATAGGCTACTTTTTATCCCGAAAAAATGTTTTTATCCCGCATAATTTCGACATTTTGTTTTTTCTGTAGTCCACGCGGACGGAATCGCCGGCGTCCACTAGTGAAATAATATAAGTGAAAACAACGACATTACGGGAATGGTTGATTAGTTAACGTCAACGTGAACGAGCTCGAATTAAGAGCTCACACTACAAGCCTTGCCCATAGAAATGTATACAAGCTGGAAACAGCGCTTCTTACTAAAAACTGCCTCCCGAAAATTTGACCAATTTGACCTTGAAAAACTAGACGGGGAAAAAGTAGAGTGTACACACAATTTAATTTTAATGGACATTTCATTCAATGACATTTCTACCACGAACAACCCAAGTAACACAGGAAGCATTTTAACAAACGGATAATTAACTTATGTAGAACTTAAGGTTCGTAGAAACTCTTATATGAGTTTACCGAGCACCTTGATGCTTTATATGAGCATTTTGAAACCATTATGATGCTTTACACTTTATAAGGGGTGGATAATGGCATATCAAAATGATTTTGTAATGCCTGTAGTTTTAGTGCATCAATACACAAAGCAGCTTTGCAGCTTTCAGCTGTTTTTACTACATTTGGCTCTACAATTGCATTTTTAAGTAGGATATAAATGCTCAATGCTGTTTAGTAACATAAACATAAACCATTATGTCATGTAAATGCCATACAGCTTTTAGCTGTTTTTTATGTCTAAGGGTCTACAATAGCATTTTTAAATAGTAAGATAATGCCTAATGCTGCATAATAGCATAAACTTGTGCTATTATAATGCAGCGTAATTCCATTCTACAGCTTTGGGCTGTTTTAGTGCCCTTCGTTATTTAATAGCACTTTTAACTAGTAAGGAAATGCCTAGTATTGCTAAGTAGCATAAACGTGAATCAATGTAATGCTTGCATTTTTGAAGGTCAACTGAGTTCTTTTAAACAGCTAATTTTTATGGTGGATACATAATAATTAATAAGTAAAGATTAGATTATCCGTTTCTAAAGAAAAGTAGGAATAATTGCGGAGAACTCAATGGAATTTGTATTGGCCTAAATATAGGTAACATAAAATTTGCACAATTTACATTACACATTTACAAAATATAAAAGGATGGTCTTAGCCATTGTGATATTGTCCGTGATCCTAAAGACCTGGAATGTAAATTGGTATATTTACGAGTACATAATTATGAATACTTATATTTCGTACCACTATTGCATACGTACAAATAAGAAACGTTGTTTTAAGTGCTTTAGTGTCTTATTTAGATTAAAGGGATTTAACAACTATTAAATAAATAACCATTAAATATCTTTTATTTTATATGCACAAGTTTTTCCATCGTTCTTCGAAGCTGAGTATAAGAACGATAAATGTTTTTGTAATGAACGACAAATGTTTTGTGCTCTATCTGCCAGTAATTGATCCAGTGATATAATATTTCGGTAGCTGTAACGTTACTATAATCCATACGTGGGTTTCCTTGATTATCTGAAAATTTAAATTTTAGCACCTATACTAACTAGTGATTACAAAATGTTACAGTGACAGGCGCCACCAAGCTAGGCGTTTAAACCTTTTCTGGGTCCACCCAAAGCTACGCAGAGAAAATTATCACTAAAATTAATCCGCTTAGTAAATGGCGGCAGTAGGCGTAAAAGCGAGACAGACAGAGTTACTTTCACATTTATAATGTTATATATGATAATAAAAAGTATAACATTTCAAAATAAATTCATTGTAGGGTCGGTCTCTTGTTATGGAAAAGTATGTGCACCCTACTTAAAAATATACAATACACAGAAAATGTTTAAAAAGTAGCTTCAGAAGCAAATATTGGGATTATGAGGATAAGCAACTAACTAAATAAAGTTTTGTGACAAATATTTAAAAAAGCAAGAGTGAATATTGCCTAAAATTTGCCGTTTAAGTTTTTGCCTAGGGCCATAGTTTGGAAATTCAATTTTGTACTTACGAGTGATATAATAAGTTGGATCCTGGATGCCACTCGCTTCTGCAACCACGAACAATACATTTTACTACTGTATTTATATCAATACCACCAAAATATCTTATTTAGTCCACACAAATATGCGAAGCGATTCAAACAAATCGACTTGTCATGATTTGACAAAATTGTCATGTGCTACCCAGGGATACCATTACATAGCAACAGAACATTCCTTAAAATACAGAATTTTTGCTACCGCGAAGGTTTATTTTACTACATTATGTACACTTTATTTATAATACAAATTACATTAAATACATTTCATTACTCTATTAAATATGTAAACATTTTCAAAATGAATCCAAGTTTTTCATGATAATATTATATTTATGCCTTTTTCAACGTCTTTACTTACATTATAGGGTATTTTTTTGCTGTGTAAGGGATCCCTTGTGGGAAAACAAGGGGGGAGGCTGTCATTTTTTCATGTTTCAATTTCTTGTTCAGAGCTTGGAATCCATCCTAAGAGGAGATACCAAATCCCTGGCCTTGCCACACGCACGAGTGAACTAAAACAGGGGGAATAGGAACAGTAAATACGGAATATTTGGTGCGAACATGTTAAGTTGCGAACGTATATTAACGTAAAGCGAAAATGACATTTGAAACGCACTTCGGTTTGTGTTCGCTGGCACGTGAAAGTTATAAGAAATCGGTCGAGAAAATGCAAAATCTTATTTTTGCGTCAGTCTCTGAACATCGTTTGTTAAATTATTACAATCTAGATCGAATTTGATTAACAGATTGCTCTATAGTAGTTCGCCGGCTGTATATAGAATGATACCTAACCTAACCATAATACCATGCGATTCGAATCTGCGCAATTATTAAAACATACCTATGAGTATATTGCCGCGTGGTGCCGGCAGAGTAGAGTTTGTACCACCCCATACCTGCCCGTGGGTATCGTACGAGGCGATTAAGGGTTTTCGGGAGGTGGGCGGTAGTGCTGACAACATAGTCCATAAATTAGACTGCGGTCACCAACCCGCCTGCCCAGCGTGGTGACTATGGGCAACCACCCTCCATGGCAGTAGCCTTGTGGCGTGCCCTGGGAGAGGCCTACGTCGAGCAGTGGACTGCAATAGGCTGAAGAAGATGAGTATATACGTAAAACGGGAGTCAGCAGTCATGTACAGTCACATTCACAACTGCATACTCACTATCAGGTAAAATTAAAGTGCCGAAAACTCGTACTAAGCGTTTTGCTTCTACATTCATAGTGCGAACGGCCAAGCTGTGCAACTCCCTCCTGAATCCCTGTTCCCCATTAACTATAATCTTGCGGTCTTCAAGTCGAGAGTGAACCGGTTTCTTTTAGGCAAGCGCGCTCCATCTTAGACTGCAACGGTGCTTACCATCAGGTGCGTTGTGGTCAAACTATTTAATATAAAAAAAAGATTGTATGCCTACAGGACTTGATGTAGAGAGCCGCAATAAGTATCATACTTTATGTATAAAATCTATTCCTGACGTATGGTCCACAAATAAGATATATTATTATTTGATTTGATTTAAATATATATTAGATCAAATCGTAGGTATAAGATATTTTTTATGATCCTGCATTTCCAGCTACTCCACTTGTGAATAGCCGCAAATAAATGTTTTTCCTTAAAACGTAACGTTTTAATTTACTAGAATAGCGGTGCCGTCATATAGCGCCCGTATGTATGTAAAACCACGTGCTCTATATGGTACCGACATGTGAAATGTCCCTTCAAAGCCGCTATAAATCGTCACCGATTTAAACGATCGACTATTACACTCAAACTATGACTGAACTTCTTACATTTACAGCCTAAGGTCTCTTCGTGTATTAAAGGTCCTGAGGGACTGAACTCAAACAACTGAGCTTTTAGGTTAAGTTGTTGTAAAAACTGGCAGATCATCAGTACTAGCAGCGAGATAACATTGTTTTTAGCTATTTCATTTTGAGGCAAAAGTTAATAATGAAAGGGCATCTACATCTTGGCTACGGTCCCAATGCACGCCTTTCAAAGGACCGGGACTCTGTAGTCCCGTTAATTATAAAAATATAATACACACACAAACTCACGGGTCTTTCCTGGGAAGGTAGGCAGAGATCACGGACCTCCATTTGCCCCACCTCTTATGCTTCCTAAGGAATATACAACTGCTACTTATGAGATTGTATTCAAAAATTGCTTAAACTTGAATAGGCTCTTCAAACAAATATCTGATTTACCTACTTATTTTCATAGAGATAAATTACCCATTGTAGAAGTTACATTAAATGCAATCACCAGTAACAAGGGACAGACACTAGAGAGAAAAAAACACTTTGTACATTGTCATTATATTACTATTCCACGTGGAATGTTTGTGTAGATCCAACAAATAATAACAACGTAATAATGTATAAATATAATAAAGAATAACATATTTAAACTTTCAGACTTAACGTGTAAAATATAGATAAAAAGAATAAATTAACTTAGGTATCATATCGGCGAACTCAATAAAACTTTTCCAGAAATTCTCGTGAAATCCTAATGTTTATCTCGAATAATTTTTACTCTTTGATCAGAGTACAGATTCGTTAAATTCTAAAATGTTTGAGTTCAACGAAGTGTGACGTCAAAGGGGGCCCCGTTTTTTTTAGTTGATTAATAGCGAATATAATAAAAGGTGATTACAGATTTTGTTTTAAATTAATTTGCAGAAAAAGTGCAAGTAACTGAGGAAAAAAGGTTTACGATTTCATTTATAGTTTCCCGAATGAAAAGAACATCGGACTTTTTTCGATTAGGTTCGTGTAGTTTTTTGGAGTTGTATCGGTAAGTTTTAAATGAGATTGACGTGAGTGATTGAGTATTGATATGAAATCAACAAGAAAGTAAGCAGATACAATAAGATTTTTGTTAATTCTGGACAGTAAGTAAAATTTGCAAAAATAAAGTACATTGAGAATTGTTACATAGTTTCAAATTGATGCACGACGTTTGTTGTCGGTTCCACCTATAGCAGTTAAACTTCCGCACGGCATTTTAAATAAACAGACGCGTTTAAAAGAACACTCCTTTACGAGTATAAAGCCTCGAGTACACCGGATGCATATGCGTGCACGTAAGCGTAGACGTACACGTACCTCTGAGTTGTAATGTATACCGCATACGCATCCGGTGTGCTCGAGGCTTAATGAAATAAAACATTTCATTCTCCTCAACCTCTGTCCATTCGATCTAGAAATAATTTTACATCCTTTAAACTCTTAACGGTAGACAACATGGCAGTTAGTTTATTACACAATTGTATGCACATACACGGACAATGTCATGCGCGCTAGTCATAAATAATTTCGATAACATAATAAAACCTTTGTCGCCGCCTGTACATTCGTAATTGCCATGTCAATGGTCCAATATTTTACGGGCCGTAGTCCCGATTCTAATTGGGCCGTATTTGTATAAATTACGAACGTAAGTCAGCCACCGATGGTTGTCGTAATTTGGGATGTTAAACTTTATGGGCGAACATTAGGACGCCAGTTGCGTCGCCATTATTCATATAGCTTTATATGGTGGTTGGTGACGCTTCCAATTTAGGTGACACCATTTTGACTGTTGACTGCGCCAGATGTTTGTATATATTGGTTGTACCTCCATGAATTTGAGACGTAATCGTTAGATTTGTCTTAGTCGTGTGCAAAATCTGTCTAACGAGAGAGGAAGCGTATCTTTCTTGGTCGGACATTGAAATTTCACGCAGTGGAGTGTTTTTTGTATTATTAGTATGTACATTGTATTATGTCGTGATATCTGGCATCTCGGCTGGAAGCGCCACCACGATATGTTACGGCAACGGCTCCCTACAGGGTTGGTAGTAAAATTCGGTGGCATCCATTAAACACGAACGTAATCGTTTCAATTAAAACCTGGGATGGATGTTTTAAATGACAAGGGAGTTTGACTTGTTACATTGTGTTTGTATTTTTAATGTATTATAAAACGTGTCTTGTCTTCTATCTATTCTGTTTATAGCATCTGACCTAAACCTACACGTAACCTGTTAACGTAGCTAAACGTAGCTGTAAGATCTCCTCCATTACAAGTATAGGATAAGAACTCTTTTTTTTTTACTTGAATGAACAAAGGTCAAAAATCGGCCAAGTGCGAGTTTAACTTACTTTAAGAGGCTTCCATATGATGCCAAGAATTTTTATCGGGTTTCCTGTAATCTACAAGTAACCTGAAAGGTACCTTACCTTACTTTACATTTACTTTAAACATCTGTGTTTCGGTCACAGAATTACACTAACCTACCATTTTCCTGATTTGGTCCTGTAGAATTGCAAATTGGCTGTGACCGGCGGATAGGCAAACCTTTTTGAACCCTAAAAAGAAGTAGGAAATATACATTTAATTTAAATCCACATGTATTTTCGGAGCGTTAAGCTTTATGGGTACTAAAATTCGGAGAATCGTAAACGTGCCAATTAAACCAAGTCAATGGAATATTTGAATATCAAAGCTGATTGTCTTATTCCTTTTTTAGCAATCTTTGTCACACATTTTATTTTATGTATACGTAGGCTACTTCCGCATAATCAGGAGGCTTTCTTAGCGCCTAGAGTCAAAAAACAATCATGTTTTTTTCCTTGAATACACGCCAAGCGACTATCTAGTTTTACTCAGCTACGAGTAAATGACTCGTTAGACTCTAGGTGCTTATAAAGTCTCCTGCTAGTGCGCACGTAGCTTTATACTTAGAGGTTCCTCGTCAGCCTATTGCAATCCACTGCTGGACGTAGGCCTCCCCAAGGCACGTCACAATGCTACTGCCATGGAGGGATTTTGCCCATACCCACCACGCAGGGCAGACGGATTTGGTAACCGACTTAGAGGTAACCTCTGTAAATAGATGTGGGCTATTTTCATAGCATTTAACAAACCCCATTTGTTACATTCTGTATACCCAGAACCACGACCCAGCCGGATTGACGGCAATTTTGATCGAAACCAAAAATTTCATTATAACTACCTATAGTTTAAAATTATACACATCCGACAGCAAATTGTGATACCAACTCAAATTCACCCTTCCAAGTTGTAACGATGTTACGAACGAACACCATATACGAGTATTGTATAACGTTCACAATTGAGTTTGAGCTTTTTGTTTTATTCTGGCATTCCCTTTACAAATTATACTATACCCTCTGAGATAGAGAAGTAACTTTACGCACGCTCCTCTATGCTCCTTTGTCTATAAATTACATATGTCGGAGATCAAGATGTCATATCCTACAGTCGGATCTCCAACGCCATCTATTTTCAATCGTTGAAGTTAGAAACGTCAAGTCGACAGCTATCACTGACTTGAGGACAGCTGTCACTTGGGTAAAGACAAGACAGAGTACTGAGAGGGCGCCACTGTAGATTTACAACGACTACCGGGTCGTTTGTATTGAGCCGGAGGGTATGCTGTTTTTTTGGTTGCGTCTGGAGCGAAGCACGGGTGCTAATCAGCCTCTGTCTTGTACTTACCACGTTTCTACGTTATCCGCTAGAATCCTAGTAATCTTGTGCGTAAATACAGTGAAAGTGTTTGTGATTCCTAATTAAGCTTGTTTACTACACGCCGCATTCTTTATTTCGGATTTTGGAAGATGTCGGACACACCTAACGGCACGCCACTCGACCCATCTACGTCATCAGAAGTGGGATGCAACCCGGATCACCCACATGAAACACGTGCTTCAAATAGTGACTCGAGCGAAGAAAAATGGCGTCTTCTCTTCGAGCAACAAAATCAAAATTTTCTGGCGTTGGTGCAAGCAATAAAACTACCTGCATCTTCGGACTCTATTCGCCTTCCTGATTTCGACCCAGAGAAAAGAGACATCGACGCCCGAGCTTGGATAACGACCGCGGACATGTGTATCACAGATCGACATCGCCATGGATCTTCTCTGATGATCGCGTTAAGCCACGCACTCAAGGGCGAAGCATCATCTTGGCTGTCTTCAATATCGTTTCCTATATGACGTGGGCCGATTTTAAGGAGCTTTTCGTAGCAAGGTATGACTGTCCTGAAACTGCTGCTTCCTTTCTCATCAGTATGCACGACAAGAAACCGAGAGATAACGAGTGCCTGGCCTCATACGCCGCTACCCTCATAACATCCATAATGGCAAAGTGGAATGGACTGACTACAGAACAGATAGCAATAGCCACTGTCTTAGCTCATATTTCAAAACAAGAGCCACGTGTTCAGAGGATTGCTATAACGACTGACATCAAGATGCGTAACCATTTACAAAAGGAACTGAAGGCTGTCTCGTTCCTGAAGAGAAGTTATTCATCAAGTATTTATCGTGATGGACCCGACCTAAAAAGAAACCGACCTAATGGATCTGCTGTGACCATCAAGTGCTTTAATTGTGGACAACTAGGCCACAAATCTCTTCAATGTCGCAACAAAGCCAATTCGAAGAAGCAAGATGACCGGTCCAAACACAGGTCCTTTCACGGGGACCATAACTCGACCAACCAACCTACAGGGAGAACCGATCGCATCACCTGCTTCAACTGCCGGGAACAAGGCCACTATGCATCCGACTGCCCGAAGAGGAAAATCAAGGAGGGGAACAACGGTACCGGCGGCGGCACTGGAACTGGTCCAGCTAAGGAAAAGCGAGTAGACGTGTGCATTGTGAGTGCGCCTTCGGGTTCTCTGCGTCACTCTGGTGAGTCATTCCCATTTACTTACGACTCAGGTTCAGAGTGTTCCTTAGTTAAAGAATCGATTGCTTTGAAATTTAGTGGTAAGCGAATTTATGACAATGTTTCTATGACTGGTATAGGACAAACTTCTATAGCCTCGTACATGCTCTAGGCGATCTCGTGAACAAGTACGTTGTAGTGTACATGGATGACGTGCTAGTTGTGGCCAGTAACATCGACGAAGCTTTCGATAGACTAAAGGTAGTATTAGAAGTTCTTTCTGGGAAGGGATTTTCGTTAAATCCTAAAAAGTGCTCATTCCTGAAAGAAAAAGTAGAGTACCTAGGCTTCGAGGTGCGCCGAGGTCAAATTCGTCTGAATCCACGAAAGATAGTTGCACTTACCGCTTTACCACCGACCGGCGCTCTTAATAATCAAGGTAGATTTTATGATTTTCATTTTGAATCGGGTGCTGAGTGTTCACTAATAAAAGAAAGCGTTGCATCAAGTTTCAATGGTAAAAGAATTGCTAAAACTGTCTCTCTAACGGGAATTGGTCAAACCAGTGTATTCAGCACCCAGCAAATACTGTGTAATGTTGAAATTAATGATTATTGTTTAGAACTTTTATTACATGTTTTACCCGATGTGTATATGCGTAGTGATATTATGCTAGGTCGTGAAATATTGAGTCAAGGCTTCGTTATTAACTTGTCAACAAATAATTTTAGCATTTCAAAACAAAATAATTTGACAGTTTTAAATTGTGACGTTTTAACCGATTCTAGTATCAGTAACGACTTTAGTAATGTTGACACAGATATACCCTCTTGTAAAAAGTCAGATCTTTTAACTATTTTAGGTGAATATTCCAGTTATTTTACAACAGGTTTGCCAAAAACTCGTGTAACTACAGGTGAACTCGAAATTCGATTAATTGATCCGAAGTATAGAGGTCCTTTTAGGGTATCGGAGGTACTTGAAGGTAATCGTTATGTTCTTAAAGCCCTTAATTCCAATAGAACCTATAAGTACGCACATGACAGACTTAGGCGAATGCCTGCGAATGACATTACCAATGACATGCTGACATGTGACCGTGATGATAATCTGTGCGAACTTGACGGGGATGGACCGTCATATTCAAATTAATGTTGAGTTGACTGATTGAGAGTGGTTTACGGATACCGGATAGAGGTATTCAAGAGTCACTGGATGGAAGTGACTAGACTGGTATACGGAAGCTGGATGGAAGTTTCTAAGAGTCACTGGATGGAAGTGACTAGACTGGTTTACGGAAGCTGGATGGAAGTTTCCAAGAGTTGCTAGATTGAGGCAACTAGACTTACTTGACTGACGTTACTCTATATGGATTGTGTATACTGTAGCCTTGTTTTGGAATTATTTACCTTGTGTGTGCCAGACCATCAAGTTCCTAGTAATTTTGATATCGAAATTAATGTGACCTCAGAGTCTAAATGAATGAATTTTCATATGCGATGTACAAGTTACTGACCGGTTTTTTTTAAATTGTGACTTTGACAAACCCTTGACAGACAGTAGTATGTATTTGTGGCAGAACCGAAGGACCGAGTTTCTGCTGTAGCCGATGGACTGTGCTACATGTGTGTGTTGGAAACCGAAGGACCGTGTTTCCGTAGTAGGTAGCCGATGGACTGTGCTACATGTGTGTGTTGGAAACCGAAGGACTGTGTTTCCATAGTAGATAGCCGAAGGACTGGCTATATGACTAACTGTTACTGTAATGTTGACCGAAGGAAAGGTCTGACTGATTTAAACGTATGTGCGAGTCTGCTTATCTTTTATTTTTTATGTCTTTACGTAAAGATTTTGGGAACTTGACGGTCGATGAGCGATTTTTGTGATTTCATGAACTATTGTAATAAGAAGTCTTTAAATTTAAGTTAAGGCAGAATGGCCGAGCGTGATACATGTTACTTTGCAAAATCCTCTTTCTTTCCAGAAACCCCACGCGAGGACGCGTGAGTTGTCAAAATGGCCGTGTCGGAGATCAAGATGTCATATCCTACAGTCGGATCTCCAACGCCATCTATTTTCAATCGTTGAAGTTAGAAACGTCAAGTCGACAGCTATCACTGACTTGAGGACAGCTGTCACTTGGGTAAAGACAAGACAGAGTACTGAGAGGGCGCCACTGTAGATTTACAACGACTACCGGGTCGTTTGTATTGAGCCGGAGGGTATGCTGTTTTTTTGGTTGCGTCTGGAGCGAAGCACGGGTGCTAATCAGCCTCTGTCTTGTACTTACCACGTTTCTACGTTATCCGCTAGAATCCTAGTAATCTTGTGCGTAAATACAGTGAAAGTGTTTGTGATTCCTAATTAAGCTTGTTTACTACACGCCGCATTCTTTATTTCGGATTTTGGAAGATGTCGGACACACCTAACGGCACGCCACTCGACCCATCTACGTCACATAGATAAAGTTTGTGACAGTAGTACAACTATAGGTATATTGTAAACAAATACTTGGTCTGGAGTCAGGAGTTCAATCAATGTTGTAAATACCCTACTATAAATAACATGTTGACCGTTGCAGTGTGTTACTGCTTGAATAAAATCGTACATAATATTTAATTTGAATATAGCATTAAAATTTGCTATAACCATTGCCTTTATTTTGTGTGACGATCGTCAAATGCTTTTAACATGGGTGGTAGAACCGATTTTGTTAAATTCAATAATTAATTATCTGTTAAAAATTGTACCTGTTAAGGTTACCTGTTAAAAATTAACACTGCACGAGCAGAAGGAGCAAAACGAGCATATCACTGGAGCGAAGTGCTAGAAGGATTTTTTTAAACAATATTTTATATGTTTCCTAAATAGCTTTAGAATTGTGAACACTTCCTAGGAGTTGTTTATAATTCCTAGGTTGCATAGCAAATTCCTACGATACATACACAATCACTACAAAAATCATTATCAGCCGTGGGAAGTCCACTGCTAGGACACTAGAGGCCTCCCCCAACAACCTTCCATACCGACCGGGTCAGAAGCAGCCTATGCATCGAATCGACGCCCGCGACGAATACTTGCCAGGTCTCCGTCCATCTCGCGGGTGGCCTTCCCAGCTGCGTTTGCCAATACGTGGTATCCACTCTAGAACTTTCCGGATCTATTGGTCATCATTTCTTCGAGCTATGTACCCTGCCCATTGCCACTTTAACTTGCTGGATAGTTGAGCTATGTCAATGATCTTTGTACGTCTGCGGATCTCCTCATTTCTCTCTCCATTGCCCGCTGTGCGATCCTGAGCTTCTTTATGAGGCACATAGTTAGAGACCACATCTCGGCACCGTAGGTCATCATCGGCAGCACGAACTGGTTGAATACCTTCGTCTTTAAGGACTGAGATATCTTGGACACATACATTTCACGTAAATAAGCATAATTTTGTCATTACTACTACTGCTATATTTATTCTGTGACAAAAGTAGCTCAGATGTGTTTGAATAGATTGTTTTATCAGATATCACTGGTGTTACGCCGTAAAAGGGAAATACGGATTGCACGACGCACGTATAACGTACGAGTACTTCACTCCCATTTGTCGGTTTTTATTGTCTCAAAGTGTTTTTACGGAACAATTTGCAAGAAAATGTGTTTGAATGGAAAATTACTGAAGAATATGTCATTATTTATTTATGTGCTAGAGAGTGAAGGCAGCTTTGTTGTTTCATAGTAGTCGTAAATGTTAGGTTGAGTAGCTACAAGATTTATATCTTCTAGCACCGCCACTGATAATCGTGTCTAATATTTAAAATTCATGAATACAACTATGACAAATCTACCATATAAGAACAAAGTATTTTTGTCCAGTTCATTCTATTAACATCTCTTTTCATGGGTTCACTTCCTTAACACATAATATATTTAAACAACCAGACCTATTTCCATCCCCAAAATGTTTACATCCGCTCTTCATATTGCTTTCTCTATGAAGTAAATACAAAAGAGACATGTCAATGTTCATAGGTAACGGTTAAAATTAAAAAAAAGAAAATTTGTATGTTAGATAAAACGGAGGACGTGGAACCTTACTAATAGTTAGAAAATATTATGTAGTATCCTTCATCAGAACAAAAATTCACGCCCTCCAAAGATGGACTACGGAGCGCAGTAGGAACCATACACTGACTATCATCTGCATACAACAATTCTTTGATCATGTTAAGTATACCATTTATGAAAAATATGTAAGTCAACTAATGTTCTGTTAACATATTAAAAAAATAGTTAAAAAAAGGTTAACTACTGGGCAAACAACTGGCTCTAAGTAATAGCTCTATGTGCGGTTCTATGTGTTGTTTGGCCACCTCATCCATATCCTTTCTTTATGTTTCGTTCCCACATTATTTGTACTACTGACAAATTGCTGGTACACTTCAATTTTAGGAGGAAAAAACGCGGGAATACGTATGGAATTCCGTCATAAATCGAACCTTTACATCCTTAATAGGATATCACGAGGTTCAGAATAGGATTCCAACGTATTCGACATTTTATATTAATATTGGAGTAGATATCTATGCGGTTAAGCTACTCCGTTATCACTGGATTATATTGTCGTATATCATTTTATTCGTGAATTAGTTATTTTCTTACATAAATAGAAAGAGATGAATCCACGCTTCGTCTATTGGGTATATAACAGGGTGTAACACATTTAACATTCTGGGTTGAAATTTTAGGTTTTAAAAATATTAGTCGAACCCACCAACATCTCTCCTCTTTCTGATAAACTACATGCATATTCGTACATACAGAGTGATTTTTGGTCGTCAACGTTCCCGAAAACTAAGGAATCTCCTCATCAGCACGATCGTTTTTCTCCATGAAAGCATACCTGGGAAGTGTCTGGTTCCCAAGATATTAGGGTCCAAAGTTGAGTAAACAGACTGCATTTTTCTGCATAAATGCACATAGACGCGCGTAGCAAGATTTTTCACGAGAAACAATTTATTTAATTAATATCTGTCTATGAAAAAACTAGCATAAACACTGGACACTATAAATTTCGCCCGATCAAGTAATTATTAATTTTTATTTTTTTTTTAAATTTACTTCGTTTCCCAGCATTTTTTTTGGCATAAACTTACTTTATTTGATGTATAGAGTACGTACCCTTCGTTATAGGTGGCAACGAAAAAATACCCTGTATAAGTAGATATACTTGGATACCAAACCTAATCTAATCTAACCGAAATGGGGTAAGCCGGCTAGTCAAAATTGCACGATCGTGAATGAGGTCTGGTTTCATAAAAGGTGATGCTTAGCGCCTGAGAGAACGCCCCTTGGTTCTTTAGTCGACTCTTATATGCGCAAAAGTAGATTTCTCTGATGTATTCTCGTGAAAGTCCCCATCTTCATTGGTAGGTCCTTCTAATAAATGAGAACTTAAATGTTGTTTACAGCTGTATCTTATTGTTGTGTATTATAATTATTATGACAAGAAACTTCCCTCAACAGGTAACAATTATTACGATAACAGTATTATACATAGGATCATTATTGTTATCGCTAACAAAGGTTTATGTTGAATGTTGTTAATATTAATGTTACGGTTGCCGGTTTTGAAATTTTGGTTAAGTTTAATGAATGAAATACTTGATCTTTGCTGAAACTATTTTGTTGGTTGTTTCCTCTTACAACATCGGAAGACTTGCTAATTTAATAGTTATTTAAGAATTGCTTATAAGGTTGTACCTGTGTCGGTTAACTTGACATAATGTGGTTGTGTTCGTTATCTATTGGCATTCCAATTATTTCATTTTGTATAACCTTATGTATGCAGTATGTTGGGTGACCGACCACTTTCTGCTTGTCTATTATTAGCATAATTAGGATAACCTGTATTTGGCCTTAATTTTAGAAAATATCTTAAAATATGTACTATATGTAACGCTATTGGTTTTCTCAACAAATAAATAAAATAAAATAAAAATCTACTTCTTCGATTAATCATTGCACCTATCGTTACTGATTTGTGTGGTGTAAGTTGTCCTGTCTCTTCTAAATGGTTATTTCAGCATAACTCAACACTTTTACATGGTCTACTCACTATAGATGGATAAAATTGTAGCATAATCATATTATTAAATAAAAATAAAATAAAATACATTTATCTTTAGACCAAGTCCATAGTTACATATATTAGTATGATTGACTAATAAATTATTATTATTTTGTCTTTACAGAAATGTGAGAGGAGAGAAACATGGCATTGCTACGGATAGCCTGGCGCTGCCGGATGAAGAGTTTGCTGCTGAAGATGGATACCAAGACTTGATCATGCAGCTAGGATCAGAATAAAATGGAGGTCACCTCTGTTTTACCTACCAATGTAAGTTTATGTTTTACTCATTTCTGTTCGGTGGTTTTCATATAAACTATTCTAGATAATCTCATTAACTTTCACATTTAGTATACAGGGTGTGGGTGGGCAAATACTGATGCTGAAGCCGAGTTAATAGATTTGCAGTAAAGCTCTGCGCGCCTGTTCTATCGGGCGACTGTGAAATGGGCTTATTGGTTATTGTGTGATAATTGCTGTTTTTTGGATCACTTGTGACATTAGGGTTCACCTTTTGATAGGCAACTTTATTTTTGCGAGGGTCTAACTATTTTTTTCCTGTGAAAATGAACAAAATGAAAAAATGACGGAAAATTCCAAAATTTTCCTGCGAAAATTTCAGAATCATGGTCTAAAGTCATGGTATCAATATTTTTCTGGCTGTCCCAAACGCCCTGTATAGGTTAATCCAGTAGACTATATAGGATAAGAATCATTTATACTCGGTACACAAAGACTTCAAAATGGCCGTTTATCTAAGATATGTATCTCTCGAGAATGGGGCGATGCCTGTCGTCACTAGAATTAGTCCTAGAGCAAGGACTTGACACAACTCGAACTTTAAGCATTTAGTTGAGACATGGATTAAAAAATGAAATTGTATTAGGCGTCGGAAGTTCAAACATTCACTATGGGTGCCCTACACCCTCCACTGACCCTCGGATCTGCATAATTGCACTTTTTTGAGAAACCAGACCCGAGCACCTAGCATGCAAGACGATACATTGCACCATTCCGAAATCAAAACTAGATAAATTCCATATGTTTACCGTGGCATCCTCAGAAGATGAAGGGATTGAAATTAGACATTTCCAACAAATCTTTTGACGTTTGGCAGTGGACACTGAAATAACTTTAAAGTGGATACCATTGGCAAAAGTGTCTTGGCCGGCGAGATGACTTTACAAAATAATATTGAATAATTTTGTAATTATAATCATCCTACACACTTTTCTAAAATATATAAATCTATCATCATAATAATCTTTTAATTAGTTACTTTGGTAATGAAGCATGAATCATGGTTTGGAAATCCTCAATACAGATTTTCAAATTTTACCATTTGTCACTAAGAAATTCCATGCACTAAAGCAATGGGCAAAAATTCTGCTTATTTAAAGGAACGATGAACCCGACACCATTGTTATATGGTTTACACCAGGCCAGTCGTTTCATTATTGGAGCTCCAGCTTATAAATTAGCAAAATTTCTGAAACAATAAAGGAAAAAATTCAATTTACACCCAAATAAGTGTCAATATAGTCTAAAAATAGATTTTCGGTTTACAAATGTTCCTTACCAAAATTAAACTAAATCCAATGGAGGCGATAATCTTATTACCTTAACTAGATGTTGAGCCAGAATTATTTCTGAGGATGGTCTTCTATGGGTTCTCCGTAGCCGATATATTATGGATTGGTTTGAAAATGAATATATTGTTAAAGTCATATAAAATATTATTTTAGATATGTTGGATATCATCTTATGGACAGGCACAGTTAGGCAGTTTCATAACGTCCTTAACACAAAACATCCTAAGATTAAATTTAAAATAGAACAAGAAATAAACAATAGTATAAATTTTTTAGATGTAACTATTACTAGATTGGGAGATTATCATGATTTTTCAGTTTACCGGAAACCAACACATACAGATGCTATTCCTGTGGCAACATAGCTTGCGGCATACAAATAATCCAGGTTAATACGACTTAATACTTTAATAGTTAAAGATATAGAGATCATGGATTAGTTACTAACCGAAAAAACATTTTAGTTAAACAAATGTTGTACCCAAAAATAGAGGAGACTTACACTGGTAACCATATTTTGGCTATATCCAGAGATGATTATCTGAAAAAACAAAAATCTTGGTGGCTTTTAATACTTTTAATTCTTTATAGCAATTGATATCAGGAGTTTATAGCTTGCACTGTCCTGACTGTAAGTTTATAATCAAACGGGTTAACTTCAAGATTAGATACCAAGAACATTTGGCAGCTTATAGGAACAATTTCCCTGAAAAATCACATTTTGCCAAACACTTGTTAGTTTCAAATCATAAAATTCCAGATGACCACAGTTTTGTTAGTCTGTATACGTGTGAAAAGGGCATTCGTCTATCTATTTTGGAACAGTTTGGAGATTTTGAAAGCCAAATATTCTGGTGTAAACCTTTTAAATGAACAGGTTGAATTTTCGTCTCCGCTATTAAACTCATTGGCTAGAATAATAAATAAATAAACAGTAACCTTAGAATGTAGTGGCTTGTCAATGTCATAACAATTTTTGTTTTTGTGGGCAAGAATGTTTGTTGCCATACAGTCCCTAGAACAACGACTTGACACAACTGGAACTTTAAGAATTTCCTCCAAATTATAACAAACAAACATTTAAGTTGAGACATAGAGGAATAAGATTAAGACTAAGTAGCGTAGGTTACTGCGCGGAACTTAGAAAACTTTACGTTACCACATATTTAAACGAATTGAATATATTTCAGGTTATTTACATTCAATTTATAATTCAAATCAAATCGAATAAGCTTAGAATCGAACGCAAAAATACTAATAAATGGTATTTTGCGAGCTTATAAATATGCAAAACCATTGCTTTCAAGGGCTGAGGGATAACTCGAAGAAAAAATGCTATGCATTTGAAATTACCAGTTTCGGAATAACAGATTCGAAGCTGTTTATTTCAAACATCTGTATTTATTGAATCAATTTATTTTTTATTCAGGCAATATTCCATTCTTATTCATATATATAAATTTAATAATATATATAAATATTATAAATATATATATATATTTCTTTTATGCTGCTCTGGGAGTGAAAAAAAACGTATAATACTAGCTGCTTCTCTTTGTTTTTGTTTTAGACTTTTTCAAAGTAGAAATTGTAAATGGCCAATTTATCTCATGTAAAATAGTAAATTGAAAATCGATAATATTTTATTACTCACGGGAACTATAATAAAACCTAGCTGATATCTGCGACTTCTTCTGCGTGAGCATAGAGGAATAAGATGTAGACATAGAGTGCTAATGTCATACTATTACTATACGTTACAATACATTACATAAATAGAATCTAAGTGTCAAGGACTGGAATTGTGAGGCACCAAAAGTCTAATGGTGCATCGAAACTGTTAGTATGACATTAGCACTCTATGACATCTTATTCCTCTATGGCGTGAGTAAGAGTTTTCTTTATTATACTTATCACACTAGTGGACGCCCGCGACGCCGTCCGCGCGGATTGCAGAAAAACTTGTTCTAATTGACTGAGTTGTGAATCTTAACTATTCTCGAACACACACAAAAAATTTCAATAAAATCGGTCTAGCCGTTGAGGAGTTCAATTACACGAACACAGAAGAACAATTACAAGAACAGAAGATTTATATTAAGATTGGTACTTCACAAAACCTTGCTCTTGAATGTGTTTCGATTGCGATGGTGCCATTGTCCAACATTAATCAGATCACGCCATCAAGCCAAAACAAGGCTATCTAGGAAATAAATAACTTCAAGTACCCATTTTAAGCAACAAATTCTATGTTTTTTATGTAACTTTTTTCGTAGCCTATTTCAGCTACAAAACCGTTTAACTTAATGGAGGCTGGTATTTTATTGACGTTAATAGAATGGCATCCACTAAGCCTTAATACACTGAAGTAGATAACATTTAAGATAAGTACATTGCAAAGTCATGGCGAGACCTTTAGGCGTAAGTTAGTGAAAAAAAGATATGGGCTACATAATAACTCAAAGTTGTATCAAGTTGAAATAATTTTCCTCTCTCGTCTGGTTTTCCGGAAGAAATTATTAAGGGTATGTATTAAAAATGTATATTGAATTGTATCAGACGTTACAACGTAGTTGTTACTCCTATATACAGGATGTTTTTTGGTCGTCAACGTTCCCGAACACTACGGAATGTCCTCATCATAACGATCATTTTTTTTCATGGAAGCATACCTGGGACGTATCAGGTTCCCAAAATATTATGGTCCAAAGTTGAGTAAATAGACTGCGTTTTTCTGCATAAATGCGCATAGACGCGCGTAGCAAGAATTTTTCACGAGAAATAATTAACATCTCTCTATAAAAAAAACTAACATAAACACTGGATACTATAAATTTTGCCCAATCAAGTAATTTAAAAAAATACAAAAATTTTTTACATCGTTTCCCAACATTTTTTTGGCATAAAATTACTTTATTTGATGAATAGAGTTCGTTAAGGGCGGCAACGAAAAAACAGATATACATACATATACTTATAGCTGTGTTGCCAAAATGGGGCAGCCAAAACTGCTGGATCACGAAGAAGATCCGTCTAGCCACGTTCAGCATAGCTGGGCTAGATGTAAACTATGACAATTTGCTATCATAGTCTGAGGGAATATCCCTAAGTTCCTTAATCGACTCTTGCGGTATGCTCTGGAGATGCAGCCGATGTATTCTATGTGAAGACCCGCATCAGCACAAGGCTATCTAACGTACAACTACGATAAAAGTGAAGTACCTACCTAACGATTTACGTACTAAAAATAATACAAAAGCTTCTAAGCTATGTGACCGGCGTATACCCCATAATGGTAATATTCTACCAGTCATGCTATCATATTTGATGACTCTAACCTTGGCCCTGGCTTGTTTGTTCTACATTGTATACAGGATGTAACAGAAAGGGTATGTTAAGCGAAAAGCTATGTAAATAGCCCACTATAGAGAACCTATTTCCAAAATTTGAGACTCGAAATCACATTTTAATTTTTCAAGATTGTATGAAAATTCCTGAGATATTTAAAAATTCTCCATACTATCGGGAAAAATAAACATGTGATTTCGGGTCTCAAATTTTGTAGATAGATTCTCTACAGTGGGCTATTTACATAGCTTTTCGCTTAACATACCCTTTTTGTTACACCCTGTATAATATTTTAGTGATTTATGTAAACAGATTATACAGGGAAGTATAAGTTCTTATAGCTTTCTATTTTTGTGCGGGAATCGATAAAATTATCTGATTGAAAGCGTGTTCATTATACGACTTTTGTTAAAGAATTTAATGTTAAAGTTAAAATATTATCAACACCTGTTAGATGCTATTCGCTTTTAAAAGTAGCCACACAAGTTATTTTTCTTTTTCGGTTTTTGTAAAAAAGTTTTAGATTTGGCTAGTGTATAGCTATCGGGATGAAAAATAACGTTGCCAATATGTAATTTAGAAAAGAGAAGGTAAAAATTCGTCATCCGAGTAATTGACCCGGTAGCTCAGTGGTTAGAGCGGCTGGCATGGTATGCAGTGGTCGTGGGTTCGATTCCCACTCGGGTGAAGAAATTTTTTTCCGTTTCTTTATTAATAATCTTATAGGAAGGTTTATGTAAGTTTACATAAAATTCTTGTTCAGAAAATCCTGATAACTGTACTTATGGTTTTGTAGTAGGTATAGCGCTAAAACACATTTCAAATAACTAACATTACCCAAAAGACTGGGAAGCCAAATTTTACACCCACTTTTTACCTGTCAGCTTGTTAACGACAGTTATAAAATAACATCAACAAAAATTATTTATTCACTTATCATTAATTATTTATTCAATTATGAGTTATCAGATCCGAGGGTCAGTGGAGGGTGTAGGGCCCGGTGGTGGGCGCACCCATAGTGAATGTTTGAACTTCCGAATTGTAACGCCTAATACAATTTCATTTATAAAAATTATTTATACGAATATTGATACTTACGGTATAACAAATCAATTATACTTTAAAAGCTCGAAAATGCCGAGTGTGACATGTCAAGTGTCGACACTCAATAATCGACGGCTGAAGTACCTACGGCATGTTACGCAAATATATCCAATTAAAAAAGTTTCAACGTTTCAATTTTATTTCGTCCATTTAGAATTTATTTTTGGTCTGAAATTATTGGATGCTATACACTAGCAACACTAGTCAACTATTTGCATGTTAGTCTAGGGGCCAATTTTGCCAATGTTCAGATAGGCGTATTATAATATTTACTGACATACATACATATAAACACATGGCTGTCCATACACAGAACAACATGATCATATAGGAGATCGAACATGTTTAACATAACGCGAGGAGAGATGTTGTTATTAGTGACAATTTATTATTTAAAGGGTAAAATTTATGTTGTCTGTAACTTGATTAAGTTTTAGAGAGAGGCAGCATCAACTTTATCCTTCAGATAGTCTATCTGAGAAAAAAGAAGAAAAATCGAACCAAAATGAAATAAAAAATTACTTTGACACAAGACTGAATACAAGTTTTTTCAATACTGCATGTCTCAAAGATCGGATATTGCTTTGGGAATGTTTTCCCAGATTCGTAATTTTTCTTTCATGTCATTTAGTCCATCTATCATAACATTATATTAAACGGGCGGAAAAACCTCTTAAAAAAACTCAAACCAAGTATACCTACTCGTATATAAGTTTAGAGTATCTAACGTAGTTTTATATTTATATTAAATAATTGTTGTATTATTTGTTATATATCCGCCACTATATTATTCAATTTATAGATAAAATTATTTACTGGTTTTTTTAAACAAGGACGACCTTTACGCCTTCCAAGACATTTTCTGTCAGCTAACCTAGTTACGAGTACCTTAGAACACAATATACACCCGAAAAACGTCAGCGGGATAAAACGTTATGCGTTTTATGCATAAATGGACATTGATGCGTGTAGCAAGATTTTTTCACGAGAAATAATTAATATCTGTCTATGAATAAACTAGCATAAACACTGGACACTATAAATTTTCGATCCCGTTTATCAACGTAATTTTAAAAAAAAATCAAAAAAATTTACATCGTTTCCCAGCATTTTTTTGGCATAAACTTACTTTATTTGTTGTATAGAGTACGTACCCTTCGTTAAGGGTGGCAACGAAAAAACATCCTGTATAGTCACATACAGCTAAATTAAGGTCTCCACAAGTATGCCACAAAATATAACGTAAGACGCAACACACAATTACTAATTGATTCGACTTACTAACTTACTTATGATGGTAATGTTATTTACAAGTTTCACTAAAATCCGTCCAGTAGTTCTTGCATGTAAAATTACATCCAACATTCTACATTCTCACAATTTTTCTCATCTAAGATATTAGTTGGATGGAACGATAGAATTTTTTTTTGTAAACGTACAAAAGCGTAAGTACTTATATCGGTTATAGCATTATTCCAGCAAACCAAATAACAGTGGGGTAAGCACGAACCTTTTTATGCGGCGTAACGCTAGCGACTCGCTAATAAATCTATGTGATTTGACAGTTTGACGCTAGCGTTACGGACTATCGAGAGGTTCGTGCTCACCCCACAGATCGACTTAAGTAAACAGGTAAATAAGAGATAATTATTTACTTTCGTCTTTGTATTAACTCACTTACCATTTTCTCACGTGAGAATAAAGGTACCTGCCCACTAATTCTATCATACCATGATCGCAATAGAAACGTATTGTTTCAAGCACATAACTAATGGGCGTTTTTCCACTAGACGACATGGCCACGACACGACTACAAGAACGATACGACCACGGCTTTCTGGGAAGCAAAAATGTGTTCCATAGCATACATGGCTCGTTTCTCCACTTGATGACACACGACCACGACACGGCCCACCATACTAGATGACAAAATGTCCTCGAGTCGTCTAGGTAAAAAACGCCCATTAGCTACGATATAAATCTTGGCGAGTATTCGTTGCGGGTACGCTACGTGCATGGTCGGTCGGTGACGTACGCGGCAGTGAATATTGTTTCATATAATATTAAGCAAACATTACTTTTTTGGATCTGGAGGGCAATTCTTGAAAATTTTTGAGCCCAAACGCAACCACTAACGAACCGTTAATGAAACGCGGTGCGACGCAATATATACTTACCACTTGAGTATTAATTAATATTTTAGCAGGCATCGTTCGCGAGCATGACAGAGTAAAAACAAATATCTGTCTCGTGCTGAAATGTGTCTCATCACGTCACCGTAAAGTAATTATTGCTTTGTTCAGAGCGTCTACAACGGTTCCGTTTCGGCTTCGTTCCAACTTGAGACTTATCGAGAATTGGCCCCCTGTACATGAAGCCTGACACGTTCCTATTACGTTGATGGTATATGGTCGGTTTAATATAGGTACTCCACAACACATTTACCTATTCCCACAGCAACGGATTATACATACATGGATATGTATAAAATCATCAAATGTATAACTCGAAAACAGACAGATAAATGTTTACACCTACCGGGATAAAAACCCAGGACCTATAGCGCGGCGGGCAGGGTCCTACCAACTACACCAATCGACTGTCTGGATAGTAGGATCAATGAACAGACCCCTTTATTCTAACGAGATTTCTGTTGTGAGAAAATAGATGTTACCCAAGAGAATAACGTACCATAATCGGTGAATCAGTACAATGGGCCTATTCATTATGTTGTAATTAAACTGTACTGCTAATAACTTAAATCTGTGGATATGTAAAACATGATTATAACATCTTCGGCGTGAACAGAATTGCATTTAATCTTCATTTTTAGGGACATGTTGTTGTAGTTATACAGGGAGTAATAGAGGGGTAGGCATGTTTATGAAAATTCTATTCATATACAGAGAGCTAGTAAGAAAATGTGTGATTTTCCAGATTGCATATACAATTATAGTTTTTTTAAAACCGTAAACCGACTTCCTCCCCAAACTCGAGCTTACTAAAGTAAAATTTAACTAAAGGGCAAATATATATTGCGTTAAGCCGTGTACGAAGTTTAGGAGGCATAATATTGTCAGATTTATATAATTTTTATATAGAATAGGCCACATGACAAAAGAGAAAAAGGACTAGGCTTCGAAACTTTACGTCTGACAATATGATGATTATGATGATAATGATGACCTCCGACCAATTTCGGTCATGGCGACCACTTCTACTCCTAGATATTACTAAGTTGGCGTTCATGCGCTCGGTGATGGCTTACATTTACATAGCCAATCTTCGCCCTGAACGCCCACGCACACAGAGGACAGGTTAGTGCGCCATTATTGTATTATAGATAATGGCAGCAGGAGGACGAGTCTTTAGTTCATCACGTTTAGCGTCAAGGTCAGCTTGACGCTGCTCCTCGAACTCGTGTACTTGCTTTATCACCGTCCTGCGCCACTCTGGTCGTTGTGCTGACAAAACTTCCCATTTAGATGGATCTATATTGCATCTCTTCATCTCTTTTCTGAACATCTTTGTATCTGAGGAGTTGCCCGCCGCGTTTCCGCTTGCTCTCCTCTAGTTTAGAAAAGAAGATGCTCTTAGCCAATCTCTCCTCCGCCATACGAGACACATGACCGCACCACCGAAGCTGCCGACGCATTAAGTAGGCCTCAATGGCACTTACATTGGCTCTTCGCAATACTTCGGTATTACGCACTCGGTTGGACCATCTGATTCTCATGATGGATCGGAGACACTTGAGGTGGAATCGATCCAGAGTGCGTATGTGGCGACGGTACATGCACCACGCCTCGGAGGAATATAAGAGATTTGGCAGCACAACAGCCATGTACACACTTATTTAAGCAACATATAATTACACTCCTTTTTCCTGCCCTGTTCCCAATCATTTGGGGTCGGTGCAATATGTAGGTACTCCTTTTTCATTCATCCCTATTATCCGTCATCTCGTTATTCTCATGTCTACCTCTTCCTCTATAACCATCTTACTTCGGACACGGCTTAACGCAACATATAATTTCATGACTTAACACAATTATCTTCTTCATAAGCCTATTGCAGTCCATTACTGGACGTAGGCCTCCCCCTGCCATAGGGGGATTTTGTTACTAAAAAGTTCCACTATCTGTTTTTCGGCGGCTCCATCATCAGACCCTCGTTTCCTTTATATTATGTGTAGCTGACCAAAATTCTCTATAAAAATCTAAAAACGGACTACTCGTGCCTTTTATATTTGAGGATATCCCTAGATTCCTTAGAGATTCCATCATCAGATGTTATGTTTTATATGTAGGTGATCAAAACGCTCAGTAAAAGTATAAAAACAGACTACATGTGCCTACAATATTCGAGGATTGCCCTCGATTTCTCCAAGATCCCATCATCAGATCCTGATATGGTGAATATGGGACCAACCTGGAAGTATACCATGACCAACTATAAAAAAAATTTAAATCGGTTCATAAATGACGGAGTTCTGAGGTAACACACATAAAAAATAAAAATAAAAAACATACAGACGAATTGATAACCTCTCTTTTTGAAGTCGGTTAAAAATCATAATAATTATGTTACCTACCTTTCTGCAGCATTTTTAACTTATCGAAAAAAAATCGTTTAATTTCCTTACATAACTTACTTATTCTAAAGTAACCGCTTCAAGAGCCGATTTTTTTATTGATTAGCTAGCCTATCTCAAGGATAAGTTGGTGCTTGATCAAGTTTTAGAGAATGACAGGATCAGATTTATCCATCAGATAGCTTTTGTGATCATTTGACAAAAAGGCCCACAAAATGTTTTCTCACGCTATGATGCATATTGATGTTTTAACAGAGATAATTTCTACATTCAATAGACTAACAGAACACTAAAACTTAACGGTGGTATTACAATAGAGCGCCTAAAGTTAGACTCGATTTAAAAATCTGACTTTTGACAGCAAAATGTAGGTATGGCATATCTGCCAAATTTAGGTCATGTTTAGCTTAAAATATGTATCAATTATTTTGTAATAACACGGTAAGTTTCTAACTTATAAGTATAATTAGTTAAGTGTAAGCCATGCGCTATACAGCTACCTTGTTATAACGTTGTATCTAGAATAGGAAGTGCATGCAACGGCTCTGTTACTTACTACGAGTACCTAACAGCTAGTTATGTTATGTGTTCTAATTTTTATGGAAAGTAAATTGGCACGGAGAAGGTGTTAAGCTGTATATTTTAGAATTAAAATAACAATGTTGAAGGTTTAATTTCAAGTAAATTTGAAATTAAAAGAGTTGTGAATCATAATATACAGGGTCTAAGTGACAGCCCACATAAAATTTATAATTTATTACAGCGTTTTTTATATAATTTAAACGTAGGTAATCTAATCATATACAGCTACATGGTGGTACCTACTATCGAACGGAAGAGTTTGTAAGAATGGAAAGCTAAAAATCTCCGAAAGGAGAATAAAATTAACTAAAGATTTAACCCCTACATATTTAGTGGTAGCCCATCTCTAAGATATTTAATTTAAATTCACTGCAAATATCTCCTCGAGTCTCGGACTCTAGTCCTACATCTGTAAAAACTTAACTATAAATTGAAGGTGGCGACACTATCGCCATTACTCGTATTGTACTAAACTAAATGACATGTCAACGTAGCGGCCGTTAGTTCCCCTTTTCACCACCTTCCAGATATGTTGGTATCTGTACGTGTATTGGATTGAATAATTCATATCTGCCGTCTCACAGGTGGCGATTGAAGTGAACGAGACAACAATAGAATACGATGACGCTGATGACCCTGATGCTGTTACGTTGCTGTCCATACTACTTGTCGGTAAGTTAATCTTTGGTTTACCAAAATAACGGTGCCGTCAAATAGCGGTATTGATGAAACATTTCACACGAAACCACAGTAAAAGGTTTAGCATACGTACCGCCGCTATACTCGTATCACGGCAACGCTATACTAACAAATGTTGAAAAATCTGGCTGGACTTTTTCTTCTATAACAATGGAATTATCTAAGCTCGTACTGTTTACTTAAAAAACCTTACTCTTACTTACATCATACTTTATTCTATCTTCTGAATTTTATAGGTAACTAGTGGACGCCCGCGACTTCGTCTGCATAGACTGCAGAAAAAACAATATGTTGGAATTATTCAAGATAAAAATATTATTCCTTGATAAAAAGTATCCTATGTCTCCCTCCTGGTTCTAAGCTACGTCCCCACTAACTTTTAGCTTCATCGGTACAGCCATTCTTAAATTATACAGGGTGTAACAGAAAGGGTATATTAAGCGAAAAGCTATGTAAATAGAACATTATAGAGAACCTATTTCCAAAATTTGAGACTCGAAATCACATGTTTATTTTTCAAAATTGCATGAAAATTCTTAAGTTGATTAGAAATTCTCCATACAAGCTGCAAAATTAAAGATGTGATTTCGAGTCTGAAATTTTGTAGATAGGTTCCTTTTAGTGGGCTTTTTAACCGACTTCAAAAAGAGAGGTTATCAATTCGTCTGTATGTTTTTTTTTTTTTTATTTTTTTTTTTATGTGTGTTACCTCAGAACTCCGTCATTTATGAACCGATTTCAATTTTTTTTTATAGTTATAGGTTTTTATAGGTCATGGTATACTTCCAGGTTGGTCCCATATTCACCATATCAGGATCTGATGATGGGATCTTGGAGAAATCGAGGGCAATCCTCGAATATTGTAGGCACATGTAGTCTGTTTTTATACTTTTACTGAGCGTTTTGATCACCTACATATAAAACATAACATCTGATGATGGAATCTCTAAGGAATCTAGGGATATCCTCAAATATAAAAGGCACGAGTAGTCCGTTTTTAGATTTTTATAGAGAATTTTGGTCAGCTACACATAATATAAAGGAAACGAGGGTCTGATGATGGAGCCGCCGAAAAACAGATAGTGGAACTTTTTAGTAACAAAATCCCCCTATGGCAGGGGGAGGCCTACGTCCAGTAATGGACTGCAATAGGCTTATGAAGATGAAGATAATTGTGTTAAGTCATTAAATTATACGAGTATGTTGCGTTAAGCCGTGTGCGAAGTAAGATGGTTATAGAGGAAGAGGTAGACATGAGAATAACGAGATGACGGATAATAGGGATGAATGAAAAAAGAGTACCTACATATTGCACCGACCCCAAATGATTGGGAACAGGGCAGGAAGAAGGAGTGTAATTATATGTTGCTTAAATAAGTGTGTACATGGCTGTTGTGCTGCCAAATCTCTTATATTCCTCCGAGGCGTGGTGCATGTACCGTCGCCACATACGCACTCTGGATCGATTCCACCTCAAGTGTCTCCGATCCATCATGAGAATCAGATGGTCCAACCGAGTGCGTAATACCGAAGTATTGCGAAGAGCCAATGTAAGTGCCATTGAGGCCTACTTAATGCGTCGGCAGCTTCGGTGGTGCGGTCATGTGTCTCGTATGGCGGAGGAGAGATTGGCTAAGAGCATCTTCTTTTCTAAACTAGAGGAGGGCAAGTTGAAACGCGGCGGGCAACTCCTCAGATACAAAGATGTTCAGAAACGTGATGAACTAAAGACTCGTCCTCCTGCTGCCATTATCTATAATACAATAATGGCGCACTAACCTGTCCTCTGTGTGCGCGGGCGTTCAGGGCGAAGATTGGCTATGTAAATGTAAGCCATCACCGAGCGCATGAACGCCAACTTAGTAATATCTAGGAGTAGAAGTGGTCGCCATGACCGAAATTGGTCGGAGGTCATCATTATCATCATAATCATCATATTGTCAGACGTAAAGTTTTGAAGCCTAGTCCTTTTTCTCTTTTGTCATGTGGCCTATTTTATATAAAAATTATATAAATCTGACAATATTATGCCTCCTAAACTTCGTACACGGCTTAACGCAATATATATTTGCCCTTTAGTTAAATTTTACTTTAGTAAGCTCGAGTTTTGGGAGGAAGTCGGTTTTTCGTTTTAAAAAAATTATTACATAGCTTCTTGCTTAACATACCCTTTTTGTTACACTCTGTATATATAGATATCTAGCGACCCTTTAGAATAATAACCTTAGCATTTGAGATTTTCTATTTTTAAAAATAAATCCTTCTTATTCTATTAGAATAGGCATTCAGTGACAATATCTAGTCCATGGAGGGGAGAAGCAAAGAGGAGTTGTCATTATATTTTGCAAAATATAGGTTTTGTCTTGTCACGGGCACAGTAATCTATTGTAAATACTTTCATACTTAGTCTTGTTAATTTGCTTCTAAAATTCCGACAAAGCATATCTTATTTTCGCTGTTTAATATCGCTTAAAGCAAATAACCTTTCACTCCTATTAATTATAAATAAAATAATAAAATAAAATAAAATTTATTTAATATCAAACATTTGGTATACATACATTAAAAATCTTAATTTTTTTTTTAAATAGGTAGTATATGAAATTTACCTAAACTAGGCTGAGCCTGTGCTTTAGGTTTGCGAAAACTCATGATTATGAAAAGTAAATTAATAAATACATGCATAAAAGATTCTTACATTTTGATCTATATAACTATTTCTTTACATAAAAATTAAAACTAAATAAACACATGTAAAAAAGAGTGTTACATTTTGATATACTATATAAAAAAAAATTTATCATAAAAATAATTTAAAACTATATATTTATTATTTATCTACCGTAAGCAAGTTCTCGGTTTCGTCATAGGACAGCTCCTGCAGATATTTGTAAACTTGTTTCTTACAATCAAAGTAGTTGAGGTTATATATGTAATAAACTTTATTTATTCTATTGTATAACAAGGGTCCCATATAGGCAAAAAATCTATTTGTAAAAGCAAACGATGTTGAGGAAACAGTACAAACAATATCTTTTCGTCTTTTGTTAGTCACGTCATGATCATAAGCAAGCACTTTGTGCTGTTTTAGAACAGTGTGCATTATAAAAAGCTGGCGGACGGTTAGCACCTTGCAAGAATTATAAAGTAGGGAAGTTGGAAATAGGAAGGGACGAAACGTAGCCACCTTAAGTATTGCGCGTTGAGCTCGCTCGAGAGATAGTATGATGGTTTTATGTGTTCCACCCCACGAGCTGATACAGTACTGAATTATGGATTGACCAAGGACCTGATAAACTTGTTTAATTAATTTTGAATCAGCAATAAGCCGTAGTTTTTTGAATACATATAGTAACTTCCGTACTCTACTAACTACTTCTTGTATATGTGCTCGGAAAGAGAGGGTTTCATCGAGTGTAACCCCAAGATACTTGATACTTGTAGTTTTTTGGATATGTGGACAATTACAGGAGAGACCAGAAAGACATAGATGTGCAGCCAATACGCCTTGGAATGAACCCACTTGGTTTGACCCTCGTTATATTGCTTATTAGTACTCGTACCAGTAATAATAGCCGTACTCATTATAGCTTTTCTCTCCTCGATATTTTATAATCCCATTCCATAGGGTGGCTAGGCTACTCTGCTACTTCTTCCACCTCCGTAATTGTCTGACCACAACCAGAAATACACTTTCAAATGTCGATATTTGACCCAGATACCTGTACATAATGCGCATCTATTTTTATACATGTCCCGCTTGTCCCACTTTACCTCAAGAAATTAATATTAATGAATAATATTGTTAACGAGGAAATAATTGAGGTCAAATATGTTTACTATCCCTTTGAAAATAGGATTACTTTATTGTATAAAAGAACAAACGTTTATTGGTTATTCCCCTTTTTCTTTGTCTCTCAGTGTTCTTTTAATAGGCTTTATTAACGTTAATTTCAGAAACACAAGAATGTCTATTTTGATAGCACAGGTCATATAGCTATGCGAGGCGCATGAATGCATATTCGTTTCGTGTAAAAGATTTTTAGATCACAGATTGTTCGATTTGGAAATTTTGACAAAATTCTATGTCGTGCATGCAGCACCCCTGAGTCGTTGCGACTCTAACGGTACTACTTATAAACCATGCGTAAATTACCACCTTTGACAGCAATATACAGGATGATTTTTGGTAGTCAACGTTCCCGAAAACTACGGAATCTGCTCATCATCACGATAATTTTTCTCCATGGAAGCATACCTGGGAAGTGTGGTTTCCAAAATATTAGGGTCCAAAGTTGAGTAAATAGACTGCGTTTTTCTGCATAAATGCACATAGACGCGCGTAGCAAGATTTTTTCACGAGAAATAATTAATATCTGTCTATAAAAAAACTAACATAAAATAAATATAATATAATATAATAAATATAATAAATTTCGCCAGATCAAGTAATTAAAAAAAAAATTTTGAAAAAAAAAATTCCCAGCATTTTTTTTTTTGGCATAAACTTACTTTATTTGATGTATAGAGTACGTACCCTTCGTTAAAGGTGGCCACAAAAAAACATCCTGTATAGGTATCAAATATCTGTCAAATTAAGCATTGATTAGCCCAAACAATGCATTTTTTTTATAAGCTAGGATCCATAATGTATAAACGTATAGTTAAAATAAAGTTAATTATGTACTTACACACAATATAGGTACATGCCCAAAACATATACTACTTTGACAGTTTGGTAAAAAAGAAGACCAATGATTGTGTTGGTAGTGACTGGATGGCAAAAACGGGAGATCGAACCATGCGGCGTACTCTGGGGGAGGCCTACGTCCAGCAGTGGACTGCAATAGGCTGACGACGAATGATTATGTTAAAATTAATAAAATCAACTTGTCCACAGGCATATTTCTCTCCCTCCTGATATTTCTGAGCGTGGCCGGGAACATCCTGGTCTGCATCGCCATCTACACCGACCGCGGCTTGCGGAGGATCGGCAACCTGTTCCTGGCATCTCTGGCGATTGCTGACATGCTGGTAGCAGCTGCTGTGATGACCTTTGCTGGAGTTAACGACCTTTTAGGGTATGTGCCATTTTTTAATTGCTTCTCCTTTTAGGTGAAACGTAGGATGTATTGGACATTTATTTCCCGAGTTCTTTGGGAAAAAATCTTAACATGTATGTACCGTTAGGTTACCTTCTTTCGACAGGCAAGTATTTGTTGTGACCTATGTTGGTGTTCATGATATAGGATTCTTTCATTATCTTCTGTATTAGATGGTAGAGGATTATCGCCTTATCATCTCCCTCTCCTTAACGTCACTAGCTATCGGTGACTTGTTATCGTTATCGTGATAATGACAAAAGAAAGAAGGCTAGAGACATCAACGAAAATATAAGATACATACATAATATACAGGATGTAACAAAAAGGGTATGTTAAGCGAAAAGCTATGTAAATAGCCCACTATAGAGAACCTATTTCTAAAATTTGAGACTCGAAATCACATGTTTATTTTTCCCGATAGTATGTAGAATTTTTAAATATCTCAGGAATTTTCATACAATCTTGAAAAATAAAAATGTGATTTCGAGTCTCAAATTTTGGAAATAGGTTCTCTATAGTGGGCTATTTATACAGCGTTTCGTTTAACATACCCTTTCTGTTACACCCTGTATACACTGATACTTCCCTAAATGAGTTAGCTAAAACAGCTGATCACAAAGGATCCTATAGCAAAGTTTACTGCTGGCTCATCACCTGAAAATCACCATCACCAGAAAACGCCCTTGAGTTTCTTAGTCGACTCCTATGATACGTGGAATGAGATGCAACTAATTACTAAGGTATTCCAGTGAGACCCCGCATCAGCACAGGACAAAGGTATGCCAATATTAAAATGTATCCCATGGTGTTACCATAAAAAGGCAACTTCGTAATTTATACAGCCCTTCGTACCTTTTATTAGAGCTTTTTTTTATAGTTTAACGACATCATTCAGTTTTTTTATATATCCACATAAAAACTGCCGTAACTGACTCTCCTCTGGGATATGAGTTTGTACCATATCGTAAATTTCTACTCAATGCTGTTTAACATTTCAGAAATGTAATTTTGAAACAAAATCTAGCAAACTTGATTGACTAAGATCACTAAGCAGAGGAATAAATCGGAATTATCTGAAAGTTCTCTCTCTGAGTAGTTATTCTTCAATGCAAAACGACAGATATCAAGCTTAACTATGAACTCCTATTAAAGTAGAATTAAACGGTTAGATAGCCTCTCAGTGTTGCCAACCCACATCCAATGTTACCCCCAATATTTTTTAATTTTACCCCTAAAACCCACTAAATTCCACATTTAAGTCATGAGCGGGGGGGATAGGATTGCGTCCGTTTTATAGTATGCAGTGACACAGAAAATGTGGTCACATACTATATACATAGTAATTAGCGTCATCACCATCGGAACTACTCTATGAAACGGACAATACCCGTTACCCCTAAAAAAAAAAAAAAAAAATATGCCCCCAAAAGTCCCCCTAATTATCTTTGTTCCCCCTAAATTTAGGGGGTAAAACCCCTAAGTTATCACCACTGTAGCCTCTCTCTAACTGAAGAATAAAGTTGATGCTGTCTTTCTCTAAGCATTAATCCACCGCAAAAATCAGTCCTTAAAAAGAGAAAATGGAAGATTCGAAAAAATCTTTTACACTAAGCTGATCCAATTAAGTTGATTTATCGTACGTTAAGTACTAATATATGTTAAACAACATTAATGTATCTAACAGCGTTTTCGCAGCGTAATTGTAAGTGGAAATCCGCTAACCTATTTGCATTTACACTCGCAATCCAGATCGCATGTTTAGATTTCGCTAAGTGTCTGTTTAACTGGTGCTTGGGATAGATGGAGCTAGTGGTGTTATTTGAAATATTAGTTTATATCATATTAATGGAAGGTTGGAAGTTATGGTTCATCAATAGACAATATTGTTAGAATAGTTTACTTGTGCCGATCAAACTAATCGATTGAGAAGGCTATTATGTATATCTTTCGGAGGCATATTGTATACAAACGTAAACTGTATAGGCCTTATTACACAATAGCTATCCATGAAGACTTCGTATCAATATAGAGAGAGAATTTCATAGAAATAAAAATATAACTCGTAGGCAATATTCGTAGCCCATGCTACGGACTACGAACGTGCTACGAGAGTACAGAGAAAGCGTAGTAGGTAGTTGGACTGCGCTGCCTTAGCATCACGCCTTTGGTTTCATACTTTGTACATTTCTGCTTTGGTCCCAATAAAATAAAGTATTTATTATTATGCATACTTACATATTCGTATTACATACTCGCTGTGTTAGTTTATTACTTACTAGCCGCCGCGCCCAACTTCGTGCTTGTAAACTTTAGAATATCCACAATTGTCTATTTCAGGAAATCTTTTATTAGTGGACATAATGATAAGGCCACAGAAGGAAACCAAGGTCCAAATATCTGGCAAATGTGGCATGCAAATATTTTCATTAATTAAACAATTTGTTAATTTTTCTTAAAATCACTTTACTATATGTTTTCCAACAGATACTGGGTGTTTGGCGAGCAGTTCTGCGACACGTGGGTAGCCTGTGACGTCATGTGCTCCACGGCCTCCATCCTCAACCTGTGCGCCATCTCGCTCGACAGATACATACATATTAAGGATCCTTTAAGGTCAGATTTAGGCTAAAATCATTATTTCTTACTTGAAGCTATGACTATGTGTGATATGAAGCAGTGATAGTCCAGTGGTTAAGACGCGCATCTTCCAAACGAGGAGGCGTATGTTCGATGCCAGTCATGGGCCTGTGCCATTGAATTTATTTCATGTACCTACGGATTTTCTATAAAATTGTCACTTAGCTATACCTATCCGAGGAGGGTTGGTGTCAGGCAGCCGGCCGTATAACAAAAGCCAAATCTTTGGCGATATGAGTTTCGAAAGAAACCATATTGCGCCGACACCATAAATAATGCAATAAGGGCATGAAGATGATGATGATACTTGAAGCTATGACCTGAAGTATTCAACTAGTTTTTAAGCTTTAATTCAAGTATTGACCTACACTAGTTGTATTTGTAATATCTTAGTTGTGATAATAGTTATTTAATAATTCAAAAATACATCAACTGCATCGCCTTTCTTGCAAGTCGTAAGAGTCGACTAAGGAACTCGGGCATTCTTAACGGCGGGAAAATGTTTACTGCCACTGCTTCTTCGTAATTGAAATTTATATCTTTAAAAAAATCGTTGGTACTGCATATGTAAGCTGCACTCAACATTCATCTCTATTGTTTATTTCTTGAAAAACATAATTACATTTATAGATGAACAGATAAAATAACAACATACTTTATACGGCACACAAACATGGCAGCTAATCGTATTAAAAATAAAGCCGCTAATAATAGCTCAAAGGAAACAAGTCTGACGTAAAAATTCTTTGTTACCTTATCCACTACCTGCTTGGTTAAGGCACGTTGCTCAGTGGCCTCTGAAATTCAGCGAAGATAATAAAAATTTAGAAAGAGAATAATAGAAAAGCAAAATCAAAAGAAATTGTGAACGTTACCTACTTATGTAGTATACCTATCTATACAGTGTGTCCGGAATAGAGTTAGCGATATTTTAAGGGCGTATTGTTCATTTTATCGATAAAAATACCTTCATGTGGGGTCTAACTGCCCTTTTTTAGAAATGACAGCTATTTTGAGATTTTATTTTCATGTTTTGTCAATATCTCTGGATTTAAAAGGTGTTATTACAAAAGAGCGCCTAAAGTTAGACTCGATTTAAATATGACATTTGACAGCAAAAAGTATGGCATATCTGCCAAATTTAGGGCATTTTTAGCTTAAATTATGTTTTAATTCCTATGTAATAACACGGAAAAGGTCTAACAAGTAAGAAAACTGTGTCTATTAATCAAATTAGAAAAAAACATATGGTACTTAACAGCAATGCCACATAAAAAATATGTAGATTTATGTCCCAAATTTGTCTGTTTTTTCTTATTACGTAACATGCTATGAAAACTAGCCCGTTAATGTGCATTTTTTTTGTAAATTACAGAAACCTAGTAATAATAGCTACAAAACCACGCCTAATTTATTGCTCTAAGTCACATAGTCTTGAATTTATTTCTAACAGTTATTTGAAATTGACCCTTGCGCGAGCTCAGATAAAAATAAAAGTGGGCAGTTAGACCCCCACATGGGGGTGTTTTTATTGATAAAATGAAGGGTACAACACGCCCTTAAAATATCGCTAACTCTATCCCAGACACACTGTATACCAAGAAACACGCCCTGACTGATTTAGAAACTACTGAAAACTACTGAAGCTAGAAACCTAATATTTAAATAATAATAATAAATAAATATTCCCAGACTTGTCAATTTTCACAATGTTTTTACGTAAATAAATACATACATAAAATCACGCCTCTTTCCCGAAGGGATAGACAGAAATCATGGATCGCTACCAGTCCTCACACCTCTTTCGCTTCATTTACTTTCATGATATTCTTCATGCACTCTCGGTTTAGGGTACTCTTGACCTATCTCCTGAATTTCACCAATTTGATTGGTGAAAATCCAGCAATGTCCCATTCCAACCCTTTTTTTATTAGTACAAATATAAAGTTAACTACTCAATTGGCCTCTTCCTATTTATTTATGGTTTATAGTAGAGTCATTTAAGACAATAACGGTCCCAATGCTTAATACACGTCGCTCCTAAATAAACGCCGTCTCATAATCACGCTATTACGCAATTAATATTTATTTCTCCGTAAAAGGGGTTAATGAAAAATGACGAGAAACGTACATTCCAGCCAGTCATGGACGACATGTAACACGCCTTAATTCGGGAAGGTAAACAAAGAAAATTTTATTTAGAAACATATATATATATATAAATTCAAGCTAAATTTGGTAATTATGTGACAAAGAAAGTGTATAATGGAAGAGCGGATGGAAGTTTGAAGGAGAAGACCTCGCCGGACTTTTACCAACTAATTTGGTGAAATTCTAGAAGGTATGAAAGTAGATGAAGCGAAAGAGGTGTATCAGGAGGCGTGACTTTACGTATGTATAACATTTATTTAATGTTAAAAATTCCTAAAATTTCTAGGTTGGTCATTCAAAATAGCTCAATCATTCTAAATAGGTACTTCATAACTTGTTAGCGTCAGAGCTTAGTTAGATAGCATTACTACCAACATTCTCCAAGATTTTCGAAAAAGCAATGTGCAACCGACTTTACGGCTTCTTAGAAAAAAATAGTATTCTAGACGATAGTCAAAATGGTTTCCGCAAGGCAAGATCAACCACGCTATCAGTTTATAAATACATACAAATGGCTCTTCAACATATAAATGACCAAAAATGTGCTCTAGGAATACTTATAGATATGACCAAAGCCTATGACAAAGTGCCTTATAATATCTTACTTAATAAATTGTATGGCTCTGGTATTCGTGGACAAGCACATCGTTGGTTTACATCATACTTGCAAAATAGAAAACAAATAGTACAAATTGAGAACTATAACTCTGAAAATAAGGAGTTAAAAGTAATAAGATCAAAAGAGAAAGAACTTACAAATTCAATACCACAAGGAAGTGTATTAGGTTGTGTCTTGTTTCTAATATATATAAATGATCTTCCAAAAATTTTAGACAGGGAGTTCGCCCTACCTGTTCTATTTGCTGATGATATTTCTATATTAGTTCAATGCAACAAAAACTCTAACCCTAATAATCTAATTCATAATATATTAAAATCCGTAACAAACTGGCTCAATGACCATAATTTGGAAATTAACTTCAAAAAAACTAAAATAATACAATTTCGTCCTTATAATAGATCACCATTAGACATTAATATACAATTTGATAACATAAATATAGAACATGTAGATACATTTAACTTACTTGGTATAAATATTGATACAAACCTAAATTGGAAAAATCATATTATAATTACAAAAGCTAAGTTATATAAATTCACCTATGCCTTATATGAATTAAATAACAGTACTAACACGGAAACTGCACTATCGGCCTACTACGCATACGCCTACTCGTGGCTTCGCTACGGGGTAATGCTATGGGGCCACAGTGTAGATGCACATGACCTGTTCATCATGCAGAAAAAATGTATTAGAATAATTGCCCGCATTGATAATACACAAAGCTGTAGACCGTATTTCCTAAAATTTAATTTACTGACATTGCCTGCAATATATATACACGACATATGTTTATTTACATTTAAAAATCGAAATATATTTCTCCAAATAAAAGATACCCATAATATCAACACACGAAATAAAGAAAATCTATACCAACCTCCATCTAAACTGAAAATGCTAAACGAAAGTCCATATTTTATGGCAATCAAAATATTTAATAAATTACCGAAAAAAATAAAAAATGAGAGTAAATTAACCACATTTAACCATACATTGAAAAAATACCTGATTGAAATATGTCCCTATGACTTAAATGAATATTTAACTGGACAATAGTTATTGCACATGCACCTATATAATAATAATAAGTAGATTAAAAAAAAAACATAATTATAGTTTAGTTTACTTTAGTCTTTTTAGTTTTAAGAGTGTTGCGGTGCCTCATAAGGGCTACTAAGTTATAAGTGCTTTGATTTTTTTTAAAAACTGTTATGTACACTTAGTATGCAATAAAATGATTTGATTTGATTTGAGATTAATGGTTTTAAAAGATAGAGCCAAGTTTTAGTGTATATTACTAACTCAACTTATGCTTGGCAAACTTCTCAAAGTATTTTTACTTGATTGCACCAGAAGGAGGTTTACCTATATATCTTTCAAGTAGTATGTACCTATATATAGGATGTATGCATATTTCTTTGGCATGCTCTAGCTAGACTCTAGAGCTTAAACGACAACGCCTTCGAACTGGAAAGATATTATTAGATTCGTCTCAGCCATAATCAAATGTGACACTGGGTAGGTAGTTAAATCAAAATTTTTACGCAGTCGAGTTTTTCCATGTAAATGAGATGAGGATTTTATTATATTGCCCCAAATGGGGGGGAATATATTTGGAAATTAATTTGGAAATTCCCGGACCTTTTATCCCTCTTGGATAACATCATAAAGCAGACCCTATCATCTATTATTAATATTAATTTTGACGACCGTTCCTGGGCCCAAGCCTCCTTGCCGATCAGGTTTGGGGGTATGGGCGTCCGCAAAATTTCTAGTGTCGCACTCCCAGCGTTTTTAGCTTCAGCCCACGGTACACACTCCTTAGTTATGAAAATCCTAAACGACAATTCAACTACAACTTACTATATGGCTGAAGCTAAAAATGCTTGGAAGTTGGCCTGCCCGAACGCCGTTGAACCATCGTTCCCATCCTCGCAGAGGCTGTGGGACGAGCCGCTTTGCAAACTGGTGCGGAAAAATCTACTAGACACGCCAACCAGTTTCGCAGAGCGCGCTCGTCTTTTAGCCTTAGGCGAGTGGGAATCGGGTTTATGGCTGCAGGCACTGCCGTCGGCCAATGTCGGCACCCTTCTGGATAGAACAACATTCCGCATTGCAGCCTGCCTCCGTTTAGGCGCACCCTGCAACGTCCCCCACCGATGTCGGTGTGGCGATGCTGTCGACCCACTCACCCATGTACCAAAAGCGCGGGCCGCATACCTCGCCATTCGACCTTAAATGACATCATCCGCCGGGCTCTCTCCACCGCCGGGGCACCATCTGTCTTAGAACCCCTTGGTTTGGTGCGCGACGATGGAAAGAGACCGGACGGCATGACCCTTGTGCCTTGGAGGATGGGACGATGCTTGGTATGGGACGCAACCTGCGTCGATACCCTTGCGGTGTCTCACCTCCCAGGCACAAGCATCAGAACCGGTTCAGCGGCGGCCTCAGCAGAAAACCTCAAGCGGCGCAAGTATGCAAACCTAAGCGGGGATTACATATTTGAGCCGTTTGGGGTTGAAACCATGGGGCCATGGGGTCCGGGTGCGCATGCCCTCTTCAGGGGCATTTCTAAAAGATTGGTCGAAGCATCCCATGACCGGAGGGCTGGTGCCTATTTTGGCCAACGCGTAAGCCTTGCTATACAGCGGGGCAACGCGGCCAGCCTTTTGGGCACGCTGCCATCGGTGGAGGATTTGCAGGCCGTCTTTTATTTGTAAATATTTGGAGTTAATAGGTAGTTAATATTTAATTTTAATTTTAGGTTCTATTATTGTTATTTTAAAATAAATAAATTAACCGGTAAGTTGCCCCAAATTAATTTTGGCTTACATGCAATCATACTAATTTCACATTCAATAACAAACCTTGTAGACAACAATGTAGGTACCTTGTAGATGGCACTTGTATGGTAATTTCTTATCCTAAAATAAATTTAAATCTAGTTCATTTCCGCCGCGGTGTACTTGAAACGTGACTGGGAAATGCAACTGTGAGATAAGCTCCAGCAATAACTTATTCAAGATCAGCTGAAGCTCAAGTGCAGTGCGGGTTTCTAATATCTCGTGCTAATGGAGTTGGGAGTTCTGGTGTCGTCAGACACATTTCAATGTTCTTTCGTCAAAAGCTTTTGTATTTGTAACATCATCAATTTGTTTATGTAAATGAATATACATATATAGATACCTATAGTTACTAATTGAGATTGATGATTTTACATAGTCGTCAGTCGATGTAGGCCTCCCCCCATAGCACGCCACAATGCTACTGCCATGGGGGCCCATAGTCAAACGCTGGGCAGGCATGTTGGTGACCGCAGTCTGATTTTTGGACTGTGTTGTCATTCCAAAAATCAGACTGCGACTCCCGGTACCCCTTAATCGCTTCGTACGATACCCACGGGTAGACTTGGGGAAGTACAAATCCTACTCTGCCGGCACCACGCGGCATGTATTTTACATAGTATAATTCGGAAACTATTGGCAATTGATTCGTTCCTGGTTACTAGATTAGATATTTGTTCATGAAGAGCGACAGTAGGCTTAACAACAACATCCTAAGCTTAACCAGTGGAAAGTGAGAGAATAATTTTACACTTCTAGTTAGCTGTTTTCCCGTAATGGGGTAGCCAGAACTGCAAGATTATAAGAAAGATCTTATAGTCACGTTTAGCATAGCGGAGGCCGATGTAAATAATCAGTAACAAGTGACACCTTGATAGATCTATCTAAGATCAATAATTTTGTTTTTTTTTTCTTGCAGATACGGTCGCTGGGTGACCCGCCGGGTAGCTATAGTGACAATAGCCATGATATGGCTCCTGGCAGCGCTCATCAGCTTCCTCCCCATATCCCTGGGCCTGCACCGACCTCACGAGGAGTTGCTGGCCACCCAGAAACCGCCCAGATATCCCACGTGCGCGCTTGTACTGACTCCGACGTATGCTGTGGTCTCCAGTTGCATTTCTTTCTACCTGCCCTGTATAGTGATGATCAGTATATACTGCAGGTAAATATTTTATTTTTATCCTATTGTTATCAAAATTCATTATTAATATAATATTATTAAGAAATGAAAAAATATTACCCGAGTGAGACTTGAACTCACGACCTCTTGCATACCGTGCTTTTGTTCTGACCAACTGAGCTACCGGGTAAATTAACTCGGATGAGGAATTGACCATCTCTTTTAAACTTTTTTATTTTTACATTACGTTTTTGGCAACGTTATTTTTCATCCCGATAGCTATACAAAATATATATGAAAATTCATGTTCACTTCGACAATACGATGTGTACATTAGAGCGATTCTTTAAGACCCGAGCAGACCGGATGCGTATGCGTAGACGTGCACGTACCGCTGATTTGTAAAGTATGGAACTGTATAAGACAGGCCACACCGCTTGACGTCTACGCATACGAATCTGGTCTGCCCGAGCCTATACATTACGACTCGTGGAACATGCACGTCTAGGCTTACGTGTACGCATACGCATCCGGTGTGCTCGAGGCTAACATTCCAACTCGCTTACATTTGATTTCATATATACATACATACCTGTACCTACACACGGCTGTGTTTCCGAAATTGCTATTGCTATAAATCAGTATTGAGAAAATGACAGGCCACTATGGCTCTCATGCCCTCATCTGAATTACCTGTCTAAAGTAGAAACCCAGTTCAAACGTCAAGTAAATGCCCCAAACTTAGGTGATTAAACCTAGTATACACGATGTTGGTGCTGAATTTGGCTCACCGCAAAACAGAACTCGGTTCCAATTTCGACCATCAGGTTCAACAAGTTTATGGAAATGTGATTGAAATATGGAACGAGGCAGCGATTCATAACTTGCTATAAAACGGTTCGAAGTATTGTTACGCGATCGGCGTCAGGTGACGCTGTCGTGAATAATAGATTAATAGACTTTTATAGCGATTTAACTTTTATAAGCTTTTGCAGGGAATACCTACTTGAAAGATCTTTTATATGAATTTTCTTTTAACCAGTATTTTTTTTCACATTTTATTACTCTAAAGATTGAATACAAGCTATATACTTAAGTTATATGTTTTAAAGTTTTCATATGATGCAGCTGCATCTCCGTGGATGTCGGACTAAGTAACTCAGTGGCGTCCTCCCAGGCGATAAACTAGCAACTTGTCACTTATCTTTTACATCTGGTCTCGTGTCACTAAACGTGGTTGTAGAAACTTCTTCAGGGTCCTGCTGTTCTGACTAGCTCATTTTGAAAACACAGCCGTGTACATGACAATGTATGTTTAAATATTCTTTTTTCTTCCCAGGCTCTACTGCTACGCTCAAAAACACGTCAAATCAATTCGAGCAGTAACCAGGACCGTGCAAATGCCGGACAACAGAACCAAATCGGTCAGGACGAGAGTCCACACTCACGTTCACTCGTCCCCATACCATGTGTCTGACCACAAAGCAGCAATCACCGTCGGCATCATCATGGGCGTGTTCCTTCTCTGCTGGGTGCCTTTCTTCTGTGTGAACATTGTGGCTGCGTTTTGCAAAACTTGTATACCTGGTATGTGCTTTGAAAGACTTTACTTTCCTCATCCAAGGTCGGTTAAAAATTGTTTCATATATTTTTTTACATGAACATAATATAACATAATATAACAACTGATCTTTTCAAATATGTTATCAAACCTGAAACTTTTATTTCCTCTGAACCAACTAAGACTCAAGTTCAAACAATACAAAACACAAAGATTTTGAGATTTTTTAAATCGAATTATGATATTATTTTTGTTTGATATTTTTTGTAATAATATCTCATTAATATATCCATAGAAGATACCAAATTATCCAAAATGCCAAATAAAATAAAACTCATTCAAACAAAATTTTATCATCACCCTTTGTTCCAGACCTAGCCTTCAAAATACTCACGTGGCTCGGCTACTCCAACTCAGCATTCAACCCGATCATCTACTCGATCTTCAACACGGAGTTCAGGGAAGCCTTCAAGAAAATCCTTACCTCTAGGTACCCCCCCTGCTGCGGATATCAAAGCGTCAGAGCCAACACCCCGACCAGAAACGATAACTTCGTCACAGATTATGGGACTAAGACTCTAGTGGTTCGCAGGAGTGGCTCGCTTGGTCTATCTGGTATCGATCCTACGCCAAGGTCTTCTGCCGAATCAGTAAGACCTTTAAGAGATTACCATATCTGACAAGAAGATGGCGGTAGCGACAATGTGCTACTTGACAAAAGTGATGTTGTATGAATTGTTGATGATAGAGATGATGATTTCAAGAAGTTTACACCCGAAGTTGAGGTTTTCAATTGATTAGGTATAAATTTCTTGTCAATTAAATGATAAATAATAAAAGGTAAATATAATTTGTTCGTAGTGTATTCAGAAATTGAAAATAGAGTATACGTACGAGTATTGCATAGAAAGTCTATTGTTGTTATTAAAATATATGTTATGTTTATTTCTGAAAATCCCCATTCAAATACTGCCCTTTTCAATATTTTTATAGTCTTCCTTGATTATAAGTACCTACCTACTCACTATACATAAAAGAATAGTTGACTTTATAGTAGATTTGTAAAAAAAATACCTGCAAGAAATATAATTACGATCAATAAGGTACTAACTATGCTCATGATTTTTTTATTATATAAATTTTACCTTCTCACGAAATCTATGAAATCTATACGTGATTATTATTTAAACTACTAAAGGTATCGACAAGTTTTAGTTTCTCCTTAAATTATTTTTGTAAATTTTACTACAAAGAGTATTTTTAGTAATTTTATGTGAAATATCCTAGACCTTTTATTAATATTTAACATCCTGTGATACTTTTGTAAATAATTTTAGTCTAATTATAACGAACTTTGTAAATTATATCAAATGTTTCAAAAATTATTGTAAATAGATAAATTATGCTCTAGTGTTCCTGAATTATTTATAGTATGTTAATTAATAGCTATGAAATAATTTATGTGTTACCTATTATAGTAAAGGTTTTGACACAACATATTAGCACAACCCTAAGTAGTGGACCCAACATTGCACAGAACATAACATACATATCGATATAGAAATATAAGCTAATTCAATTACTACAACAAAATATTAGATAACAAAATAAAATGTATTATCTTGTGTAAAGTTAGTATTCAATATGAAATCAAAAATAATATTTGTGATATCATCATCAAAAAAGGTCAAATATTTACGGTACATAACTAACCATTACCAAATCGATATAGTAGTATACGTAAATGTGGGAATCCCCTTTTTAGTGTCACAACCCTTTTTTCATCAAAAGTGAATAAAATGATGCAGTGTCAAAAATATAGCAGCACGTATGAAGAGGGTTAGTGGGAAAAGGGACAACTAGCGAAGAAATTTCAATGGCTAGACCACAATGTACCTATCTATATCTGGAACTGCGCACAGCTATCTTAAACCCATTAGGTTGTTGGATATTTGTAAAGTGGCTATGATTCAGCATTTTACTTTCTGTATCCATGTTTGGATTTTGTGGTATAATTCTTTTTTAGCCCACTTCACAACAAGAAGGGATTATGTTTTTCGAGTATATGTAGGTATGTATATTTCTTTGGCTCACTCTGGAGCCTAAACGTCTTGTCGCATTTGAGCTTGAGAGGTCGTCGTAAGAGTGACAGTGGATCAAAATTTTCACAGTCCAATATAAATAAATTAGGTTATTGCTATAAGATTATTAAAAGTTTATTATCATTTTAGAATTTTTTACCAACTTTATTTTACCATCCAAATTTAGGTCACAGAATTTTCAAGGAATTAGATTTATAGGCCAAGGATGGCTAAATAAGGGGACCCTAATCTATTTTCGTGAACTTAAAATTACGGCGAAGAAGGCTTTGAGGTCATTTACACAGGCCACTCGGAACCATCACATCCCTCTGAGGATTAAAATTAGGACTATTAATAGAAATTACTAGTTCTAGCCGTTATTCAGCATATCTAAAGTGGATCAATATATTGGTATTTTATAGAGGATTTACGTATAATATTATGGAAAGATATTATGGTAGCAACAAATTTTTTATTCACCCTCATAAATCACCTGTAATCCACTAATGTGTTTGTGTTGATGTACCTAAAAAAATATATTTTCCAAAAAAAAACCAAGTCATTAAAATCCATTAAAATATTTTAGGCGTAATAATATTATGTACCATCGCTTAAAAATACAATTGTTAAAATACGTTGACATAGCAAATTCAATTTTTCAGAATAAAAATGTAGAATTCATTTAGTTAATTTATTTTTCTATAAATTATTCAAAATCCCAAATAATAATATAATGTTTATACCTTGACCATTTATATTATAATTCAAATTATAAAATAAAAAACTATTTAGATAAGTACTACCTATGTGTATTTCCCTTCATACCAAAGTGGTGTAGCACCTATCTATATGTTATATATAATGTTAAAATCCGAAAATAATCAACAAATGGGGAAAAGCGCTAATGAATATTTAAATATAAATTATTTATACTTATTAGATTTTAGTATAATTATAAAAGACAGTATTACAATGTAGAACATATCATTAAAGATCATTTCAAATGGTTATGTAGGAATATTTATTATTAAGAAACTGTATATAATAATAGATTAATGTATATACATAATAAAAAGATTTATCGCTATTTACTATCCACTGATTAACGTTGAATTTTAAAAGAATTTCGAAGCAATATATTTCTCAAAAATGTTAATAGTTAATTATGATAATAATATGAGTCAATGTGCACTTTTAAACTGCCAATTGAAAAACAATCATAGAATCTCAGCAAAAGACTCGTTAAAATGTAACTGTCTTCATATAATCTGCGTTAATTTTGATATCTAAATATTATAATTGGATGTAAATGTAACGACCCATATTAGTTATGTATACGGACAAACCACTGAGGAATCTTTATTCATAATAATTATTGTATTTGAATATTTTATTTGTTAGAACGACTTTAACTACTTATATGTGAAAATACCTACTTTATCATTAAAATATATAATATGTATATAAGTATTCGAATATAAATTAATATCTAATTGAATTAAATTTATATATTATAATTGAAGATTGGTTTTATGCACAAGTATTCACGAAGTTAGGTTCATACTTTAAACTGTTTATATAAAGAAGTTTTTTGTTTTGTAAACTAATATTTTTTTTAAATCTAAATATTAAAAAACTGTATTATCTGCATAGACTACTTCGCAATAATAATTTATTTTGATAGGCAAGTAAGTTAGATGTTTTCCTTCCTATTCCTATTTTTGACTGAATGAGGAATCTTATTTCAATGTAATTATATTATAAAATGTTATAAAATTTATTTACAAGTATATAAATACCATCAAACGCCGTCAAATGTCCATAAATTACTAACATAACATTTTGAAGTGACCGAAAATAATAATTTTGTAATTATTTTTTCTTGCCTATATGTCTTTACTAATGTGACAATTTGAGGTTTTTTTTATCATATAATACTGAATTATAACTAAGTAAATAAATTTTTGTTTTAAATATAATTTCATTGTAAAAATTACTTTAAAATTATACTCATTAGACATTATCCGTCAGAAATAAAAAAATAAAAATAAACGAAATTGAAGATATAATAAAATTAGTTGTAATTTAAATTTTATTCTGTTCATTAGTTAAAAACTGTAAATATTAATTTACGTTAAATCTTATCAGTTAACAATAACAGCTTTTAAGATGCCCTTGAAGGGTACGCCAAAGCTGGTATTTGGTGTGTAGAAATAAGAATTTCTAGTCAAAAAATAAAGTATACCTAATCAAATTTTTACTGGTTCTTTTATTTTTCCTGTTTTGGTATAACCGAGATATGCTATATTCATCTCATGCAATCTTTTATCAAGACTTATGCTTTATAGGTAGCTAAGTTATTAGTGCGGTCTGTGCTAAGGATTCCTGCTATAAGTTACATCCGACACCGGTATCCGTTCGAACAAATTCATTTGAAATACGTTTAATACAAAATCGAATACCGGTATCGGATCGAACGGTTATCATCATAAATGTGCATAATGACTGCCTAAGTTGGAAAAGGTATTGCGAGAAAATCATAGTGACCAAACAACACCGCATTCATTGGCCCTAAATAAACATCGCACTATAATTATTTGCTCAGATTCTCATCAAAATCTTTTCGTTATACAAAGACTCATAATCCGTTTACATTTTCAAATATCCGGACCTGTCACCAAAAGATATTTAAGCCCACAAACCGCGATGTCGTCGACAAAAACCTTAAATTTGGATTATTTAAACCATTTACAAGATTTGACATAGACACTAGCGACCTCCGGTTTAGCAGCTATTCGCGGTCCAAATCTTCCATATTTGGGCAACACAATGTGGAAAATCGGCCAGAAATCATTTTATATTAGCTACAGAGCGGTCGCAGGCGTTTTTATCAAATAAAAATGTTGCATTTATACTGAAAGAATCGGCTTGTGGCGGACGACCTTCCGTTTTTTATTGGTTTTTTCTCGAATAATATGGCAAAGCGAGGATTTGAGGTTTGTTTTTTTTATAAATACACTATCGGACGGAATTGCTTCGCTCTATCGAAATCTGATTATTCAACTGAAAACGGACAGGGGTTGGTGAGATTTTTCTGTAGTGCCAGCCTTCGTTTTTTATCTGTGATAGATATACGTTAATCAAAACTACATATATTTAACCCTTAGTAAGCTTAACTACTGACCAAACAAATGACCCCCAACAGGCCCAACTGGCCTATAAGAAGTGTCAAACGCTCGGTTCATCATTTCTATGATCCAGATTTCTACGTAAATTCTCCCCAAATTTGCTAAACTATAAGACAAGGCGTTTTATCTATATATCTATCTATAAGGAAAAATATTTTATCCCAAGCTTTCTTTCGTATTTTCATATGTTGTGAATTGGGTGAATTTCCCAGGTACGTTTTTAGCGCGGCGTGGATGAAAATCGTAGTGGAAAGTGCAAAATGCACATTTATTAATTTTTTTTCATTAAGTTCAGACAGTGATCTAGACTAACGTTTAAAACTTAAGACCAAAATCTATTTGTTTACGCATTAAAAAAATTATCAAAGGCTCTAAATCTAATTGCGGTGCTATGTCCCCACTTCATTTGCAAACATAAATTTGGCTATTTCAATTTTCGGGTGAATTAATTTAACAGAATACATACATATTTTAAAAATACATTAAATGACACTATTATTTACACCATGAGCAGTAATTTAACTTAACCCGGTAGTACCTGTAACAGCTTTTTAAAAATGTCCCGCGGAAAAAGTCAATAACGCTGGCGCATTTTGAACATTACACTATTTCATCATAATGAATGAGATAGATGCTAAGCTATCTTTCCCCGCACTGCTCTGTCAAGCCATCGTATACCAAGTACAAGGATGTTTGATACACTGAACAGTTTTCCCGCCAAAAACGTAAGTATAACCTGCGGTGGCGCAGGAATACAAATTTATCATATAACGGTGTCATGTGTATTTAAAAAACTAAAAGGCTGTTTAAAAAGAAATTTTAGAGATGATTAAAGATTAGATGTATCGACGTAATTGCAAATGAATTATTACAATTAAAATAATAGTGTCCGTTATAATTTGAAATTTGTTACTTGATTCTAAGTACGGTGTCGCAACTCCAGTGGCTCCGGTGGCAAAAAAGAGGGCCACCGTAATTTAATAATGTCACCGTAATTGATATTTTGTCTTTTTGTATACAGGATGACTGGAAAACGGGTATTATTTCTATTGAGATGTAAAAGTTAGGCCAATTTTCTAGCTTCATGGGTAGGAAGACCCATTAAAAAAATTACGGCTAATGTTTTTAAAATCGCCTTATTATTAAATGGAAATGCATAAAAAACTAAAATACGTGTATATTTCAGTAATTCAACTAGATAAATAAATAATAATTGGAGACAAAACAACAGACATCAACTTGGCATTGTCAAAGTACAATTACCAAAAGATTTATAATTTTTTTTCCTGATTCTTGAAACTAAATTCAAAAGGTATAATTATGAAAAAGCTTACCAACAGCTGACTAATAAGAATTTTAAAAGTGCTATCCTATGGCGCGACAACCTTTTTTAACAAGTAACCTAAGTTTGTAGTCAAATTTTTAAAAAATTTAGTAAAAAAACCTTTTTAAAAACAAGCTTTTATTTAAATACGCTAAAAAGAAAAAATAAACTTTTAAACTAAAACTTTTACTGTTAATTTATAACGTCATTTCAAATTTAACACATTTGACACAATTTATATGTTATAAAAGCTTGTCGCGACATTTAAGTACTCGTATTTACTTTCTTAGTTTTAAATTTTTAATAAGTCAAGGTGAGGCCGTGCCGAGGACTGAGTGGCACGATGACATGATGTCGTGAACATACCACCTCGAGGCACCGGGGCGAACCCTGTTGTATATTACTCTCTTACTCTTCTACACGAAGCTCTAGAAGGGTCGACGGATATTTCTTCGATATGCGTGGGAACAATATGGGAAAATCTGAAACATCAACACAAAGATGCTGCCTAATAAACATTTAAAAGTAAGAACGTAAATACGAGTACTTAAATGTCGCGACAAGCTTTTATAACATATAAATTGTGTCAAATGTGTTAAATTTGAAATGACGTTATAAATTAACAGTAAAAGTTTTAGTGTAAAAGTTTATTTTTTCTTTTTAGCGCATTTAAATAAAAGCTTGTTTTTAAAAAGGTTTTTTTACCTAAATTTTATTTTATACTTTTTAGTTTTCACCTGGTAAGTTCCTAAGTCTGTTCATCTCATTCAACGCATCATTATTGCAAGGTCGTTTGCCAGTTAATTCAACTCAATTGCTTAAAAATATCTGTTTCAAAATAGATTTTCAAGTTTTAGAAGTCCGCCATATTGGATTAAGAGTGACGTCACATTTTTTTCGAGTTACTCTCAGCTAGCCCTTTAATTTGATACCCATATTGTAGGAATGCATTAAAAATAATTGGTCCGCCATTGTGGGTATGCCGCCATGTTGGATTTAGAATGACGTCACACTGTTAATCATGCATTGTCATCCGAACTGAACGTGCTCACCAAATTTCAGCCCAATCGGTTGAGGGCAAGTGCCTTAAAATTGAGTTGTAAGATTTCACCCGAACAAATATACATTGCAAGTTAAATAAAAGCTTGTAATAAAAATAAAAGCTTGTAAAAAAAAAATACAAATGTGATGAACTGACATAATATATATATATATATTATAGCATAGGAATCTTACTGCTATCCAAAGGCCTTTTCATGATGCAGTTCAACTCGAATCGAGGTCATACCACCACCTCCATCTTGCCAGTTGCACTGTTCGTATATCTTTCGGTGTCTAAACGACTAACATGGCCGGCACTTTTACTGTCCAGTTCCTTTTTGGTAGGCGATTAGCATACCTAATGGTGTTCCTGATGCAGTCTGAGCACTGTAGATCAATCGATAGACAGCATAAGTACACATATCGACAAGTAGACGTTATAAGATCATAGGAAGGGAACCGTTCCTAAATGAACTAAGTTCTTCCAGGCACTTAAGATTCATCCCTCAATATTAATAGCTGACCAATAAGAATGTAATATTTTTGTGAGTCCTGATTGTTCTCAGAAAAAATAATCTATATATTGAATATTCTACTGGCCTAAGTAGGTGTACTCATGCACATAATTATTATCTACTTCAATCCCACGTTTTGTGATATTGATTATGACTTGGCCTTTAGTTCAACCTCAAGAAAACCACCCAAAATTTATACTATGAATGAACAGTTACGAATAAACCCGAGTAACTTTGCGATAAACCCGAGTAGCTTGAACAAGTACGCCTGATGATAAGATAACAGAAGAGTTCTACATTCTACTTACCTCAATATAACACTGCTATAGGCTGTAGCGCCACGGAATGTATTTTTCGAAACCTTTATTGGTCAGCTGCTAGTAAGCTTTCTCATAATAAGTTACACCTTTTTGAGTAGCTTATTAAATAAGGAATTTAGTTTGATAAAGAGTACGCATGACGCAGTATATTATTTTGAAAGAGTAGGGGCTTAATTGGCAAAAACATTTAACAAATTTTGCTTGACCATTCCATGTTGATAGATTTTTGGGAGGTCAAAGTATAAAATGTGATTCATTTCTTACATGCCATTCTACTTCTCTAAAAGGAGATTTTAAAAAAATCATATCATTGTCATATCTCCGACACCGTGAATTTTCGGATGGGGTTTCCTTATATATAAAGGTAGCTACCGAGGTGCACTTTCACATGTGAAAAGAAATGATCCTTATTTCTGGTTTTCGAAGATTTTTACGTACATATAAATAAATACGGCTAGGTTCCTGAAATGGTGTAATCAGAACTGCGAGATCTTAAAAGAGATACCATGGCCACTACGTTTTATGCTAAGAAAAAACTCACTAGGAAGCATTTTAAAGTATGTAATAAAATATTTCTCTAACTGTTAACGTGTTCCTTAAATTTGTTATCATAGTTTCTAAGCTATAATCATGATGATAAACATTATTACCAACTAATAAACGAAAAATATAAAGTTTTCAAGTTCTTATAAAATAAATAAATAAGTAGGTAATTCATATGATGTTCTCCTGTATTTATAATTCCGCTGATTGTAATCAATTTCAGTGGAGAAATTTACAATTTCGGTGATTTGATAATAATATCGGTGGCGATTGAAATTTTTAAATGCAGATATCTCAAGAAATAATACATTTTTTTAAATGTGTACCATATGACTGAATATTATATATTTTTGGCTATTACTTCGAATACAAAAAAGTTATAGAAAGTGGATATAAAATTTCGCCAGCGTAATTAGTCAAAAATCGAGGTTGTTGAAATTCACCCAATTACATTTTATACCACACCTAGAAAGTTAAATTTATGGCTATAGATATTGTCACAGAATATTAGATGAGCAGTGTATCAATTGTGAAGCGTCCCTAGTACTACTACTATGGTAAGCTACTATGTTTTCACAACTTTTTATAACGATGTTTATTAAATATTGTTTCTCTATTTTAAAACACTCCCACATTTTTCATCGTTAGAAAGAAATAACACATTGAGTTTTCACTATATAATATAGATACACTATCAACTTGATAGAACAAAAAAGAAAAATAATAATAATTAGTACTAAGCATGACGAAAAATTCGCCACAGTTACACTATATCACAGTTGTTGTTAAAAATTAGGTTTTAAAATCTTTTCACATTTCTATTGCATTCAGGTTGTTTAAGTACAAGTTTTTCGGTATTTAAAGTAGATATAACAACACAATTTGCAATATTCGCATATTTCCATTTTTAAGTTGATTAGTTATTATATCTTTAATATCATTTAGATGGCTAAAACTCAAACTTGAACAAAATGTATAATATTTGGACTTAGTTGATTCATACTCATACATGCATATATCTATACACACATGGCCATGTTCCTAAAAAACTGAAGGTAGTTAGATCTGCTGGATCGCTTATAAGAACGAGCGTGAGTTGATTCACTGCTGTATTTACCAGAATATAGAAATTCAGAACGCAATATCTATATTTGGGAATTCCAATAATACTCCCGTCTCTGAAATGCCATCGTAATCCCCTGGAATTTAAGATACGATTAAGCATATCAACAAAGGCTTAGTAATAACATTAATACAGGGTGATTTTTGGTCGTCAACGTTCCCGAAAACTACGGAATCGCCTCATCATCACGATCATTTTTCTCCATGGAAGCATACCTGGGAAGTGTCTGGTTTCCAAAATATTAGGGTCCAAAGTTGAGTAAATAGACTGCGTTTTTCTGCATAAATGCACATAGACGCGCGTAGCAGGATTTTTTCACGAAAAATAATTAATATCTGTCTATAAAAAAACTAACATAAACACTAGACACTATAAATTTCGCACGATCAAGGAATTTAAATTTTTTTTTCAAAAAAAAAATAATAATTCCCAGCATTTTTTTTTTGGCATAAACTTACTTTATTTCATGTATAGAATACGTACCCTTCGTTAAAGGTGGCCACAAAAAAACATCCTGTATAGGTACAGACTGGTATACATATAAAAGAGTCAGATATTATTATACATACATACCTACATAAATACACGCCTTTTTTCCGTAGGGGTAAGCAGAGATTACGGAACAGATTTTTGACAAGATGCGTCTTTTTACTGATAAAACACCTTAGCGTATAGTTACCTAAAATACAATGCGTGTTATAACAATAAAATCGTTTAAGCTAAAAATTATCTAAATTATAACAGATATTTCGTACATTCTACTGTCAAATGTCATTTTTAAATAATGTCTAAGTTTAGACGCATTTTTGTAATAACAAGGATCATTACCTCGAGTGTGAGTTAGATTCGTAGACTGCTTCAACTTCACTACAACTTCAGACGAGTTTACGACAAATTGTTAGTAAGGAGTAAGTGTGCGAGTGTGAGTGCCGATTTGTGTTTACTTACACGTTCTCGTTTAGTCACTCACATTTTGCTTTTTCGATGGTTCTATGGACGTAGTTTTCTTTGAAAATACTAAAAACATGTTTTAAAAAACCTACCTAACAACAACAAAACTAAAGTTTTGTTACATAACCTTAGTGTTTTTTGTTCAAGTCGAAACTATATAGGTACGTTATCTGAAATGATGGTGACTTTTATGGAGGAGTACGTAGGAACCTAAATTAATGGGAGTACTTACCTATATTTAAAACTAAATAAAGAAACTTCTCCAAACCCTCATGCAATGCAAGAGGAAGAGTCCAGGCTCTGAATAAATGGGAGGAGCTCATGGCACAGGAGACACAAAAGTTGTAGAACGATGGAAAAAGGTAAGTGGTAACTCAATAAAGGTTTATTTCTTGTTAATTATGGAAAAAGTTTGCTATATATTTGTATGTACCTATTATAATACTTTATTTTGTTTGTGGAAAGGTGTGGAGTGATCTAAAAAACAACACAAAAAGAAAAGCTGCTCGCTTACATAATACAGCAAGTGGTACTGGTGGTGGTCCTACTAATTTGGCTCGGCTTACTGACATGGAGGAAAGGGAGAGAAGGAAGAGAAGATATCTACAGGCAGCAACTGCCTTAGTAGGTGTAATTGAGGCTGGCTTAACACAGGTATTTTGCATAATACATATTTTACATCTTCCATATTTTCTGTGCAAAATGTATCAAACAATCAATCCCCTTTTCCTTAGAGCCCCTTTTGTGACACCCCAAGCCCTCTTTTCCCTTTGTTTTATGGGTTTCAGTGCTTTTAATTGATCTAGCAAAGTACCTACCTACTTATTATTTTCTGCATATCACTATTTCAATAAATTGTGCCTCAACTATAGTTTATTTATTATATTTAATGATTTCACAGGACTTGGACAGAGATGATATGGCAAGAGAAAACCACATCACAGACGCACCACCCAGGGCTCGGAATCTCGCTAATGGACAAAGTCTGAACTGAAACGAGATTATCCGGCAGAAAACCAAAGTGACAGACATAGTCTCGAAATGTAGCAGACTGAAGTGGCAGTGGGCAGGCCACATCTGTCATAGAACCGATGGACAGTGGACGATGTTTATGTAAGGGCAAGAACTTCCAACTGTCAATAAAGTGTTTACTTACACTTCATATAATTTAATTACCTACTATCTTTAGTTGTTTATAAATATGGGTAGAACTAATTAATTCTTATCCTTACTTTTTATGTAAAACTGTATTTAATTTGAGGAATAAAAATTTCACAAATATGACATAATTTAATTTTTGTACAATATAAGAAAATAACAAAGTGATTTTTTTTTTATAATCACCCCTATATATACTTATATAATCTTCCTTACTAATTGGTCTATTACAGCTCTACCTCTGATTAAATCTGTAGTGGCACTTCCTCCAGGCTCTCTATAAATTTCACTTTCACAATCTCCTGAAACAACATAAAATTTTATAAGTACCTACCTAAATATGTCTGTGAAAATGTAAATTAATAGGTAAGTTGTTATCTCCATAACAATATCTAAGTACTATTTTTAATATTATATGTTTGGGTACTTTTATTATTGTAAAAATTCAGCAATAATGTTAAATGTATAAATGTTCCTCTTCCTTGGGGGGGGGGGGCAAAATATGTGAAAATGACTACCGTCGATGCATCCAACTACACCTGGCAATCCAAATTGTGTGTAAAATCTAGAATTAAAGTAGGTATTCTGAATAATTATTGGCTCTTTTACTGAAAAGTCCTGAATATTACACTACTTACTTGCGACTAACTTGTTGCCGGGCTGAAGGAGTATTTGGGAAATTAATATATTTGTCTAACATAGGAGGATGTATGAGTGCTTGGGTCATTTCCTCTATGTATTCACTGCACATCTTTTGAGATATATTCTGGGCGACTCCTTGCACTATATTTCTTCTCACATGGGTCGTATCAGAGGCCTACATACGACCCATGTGCGAAGAAATATAGTGCAAGGAGTACCTGCATATAAACATAATATTAAGACAATGTAAATTTTATGTCAGATAGGTAAGTACTTAATAATCACATCATAACCTTATCTCTAGCATCTTACTTACCTTAGTTTCTAAACTTATTTGTTGAGACCTTAAGTTGGTATATTGTCTTAGATCCCGACATAAGAGAATAATACGTCCTTTGATATTCGATATCAATTTTTTTTAAGTCTTGGTCCGGAAGATCCAGTGGACGACATAAAACTTTATGTTTTAGTCGCAATTTCCTTAAATTATCGCGTTCTTGTTGGGCTTGATATAGGTAGAGCATCCTCCAAGCAAGAAACAGTCGTTTAGACATTTTAAAATTCACAAAACCAGTCAACTTTTTATTTTTGTAGCAGCAGCAAAATGGCGCGTTTTAATTAGGTACTTTGGCGTCAAGCGCAAACTTTTCTAGCCAATCCAAAGAATATACTTACTCTCTAAGCCAATCAGTGACGCGCACGGAACGTATTCACTCAATGTCACTACCCAATTTAGAAGTGAGAGACGTAACTGGACGTACTCGTAACTATCGCGTCAACCGTAGTTTACCTATCCAACTGTCAAATTAGGTGCTTACACTCGCAACAAGACAGAAAACGCCGTAATACTCGACTAAAAAGTTGCGTTTAGTTAACGGCGTAATGACGTCAAACTCAAACTCGCATGCTAAGTTTTACAATTCGTCCGCTAGGGGCGCTTTTTGAGTTTTCATACAATTTTTACCAAATGTAGACGCTGTAGTAAAGTTAGAAAAACTCACACCCAAAGCACATGTGTGTGCTCCTGTCCAACTTGTAACTTAACGGAACTGTTATGTATAATGTTGGCTGTCTTCAAATTTAATATATATATATATATATATATATATATATATATATATATATATATATATATATATATATTAAATTAAATATATACTGTGGTGTGTTGACCTCGCCATACTCCCTATTGGATATATAGATTTATTATAAAATTATTCTTAGATAATAGTGATGTTTACGGTTTTTTTATTTGTATTTTTATCGAAAGATCATAAAATAAAAGAAACATTTGCGAAAGAAAAACTTCGCTAGTGTGAAAACTTTCCGGGATATAACGATTTCAAAATCACAATTTTAGACTTACCAAAAAACGCTCAATACAAACGGCTAGACAATTATGACGTCACTCTTTCGTAACTTGTATGCGCGTAAAAGAACTTTTGTTCTACAGCTATTTTAAATATTGCGTTTATAAATATGATCACAAAGCAAAAGTTGCTGTTAATGATGTAGGTGGATATGTAATGTTGTAATTTTCAATTAATTTTACATTTGAAAAATGGACTTGCCCACTTAACTTTGAAGGCTTATTAGTACCTCATTTGGACACTTAATCAAATTGTAATTTTACAGATAGGTATGATTTTGATGATTTATTCTGATAAGCATAAAATGTCATTAAAATTCAACCATAGTAAACATCCCTATTAATAGACTTACCATGATGCAAAAAATATTTTTAGGCTCCTTTCGAAATCTGAAAAAAAAAGTTTAACAATATTAATTAAAATATCTAGCTGAAATACAAAATGACAGTTTCCACAATCTATCTGCAAGCTGCAACACAGTAATAATGTATTGCAGCCCTTTTATTAGTGTAATTATTATTATTTCTACTAGCTATCGCCCGCGTCTTCATCCGCGTAGACTATAGAACGTAGCATGTCCTTCTCCGTAGTCCTAAATTTTTTTATTTATAATTTTACAATCAATCATTACATAGGTGTAAGAAACAGGAACACCACTTAAACCATTGAGGTTTGTGTGTGGTGCAGTCTGCTCATTAAAAATTGGTAAACATAGTTATGTATAGGTCATAATAAATTTGACCAGGATAGTAGATACCTACTATCATGATAAATTTATCGTTATAATAACGAATATTGACACGAGTAGTGACATGCAATTCTCATTTTTCCATTTCTTTATTAATAATTTTATAATTCTCAAGAATTCAATTACCTACCTAGTTTTATAATATATAATGTTTTAAGTTTATTTTTGATATTACTCCGGGTTATAGAATCCTGAGTGTCGGTAAGTAGATCATTTATTAAGCGTGTCAGAATAAAGGCGCCCGTGCGCTGGCCGTAGCTATTGTGTGCGCGCTCAGTAACCAGTTTACCCTGCGCCATACGCCTCGTCAATACATGATCAATTTTTGGACTGTTTATGTAATCAAAGATAAATGTAATCAAATAGTTAAGTATGTACATAGAACAGCCTATTGCAGTCCACTGCTGGACGTAGGCCTCCCCCAGGGCACGCCACAAGACTAGGGGTATTTTCGACCATAGTCACCACGCTGGGCAGGCGGGTTGGTGACCTTAGTGTTATTTCGAGCTTCTTTGTATCACTAACCGTAAACTACATAATGTTCTGAATGTTATCTTAGTAGTAGAACACTATATTTAACATCAGGGTATAGGTTCTCGTAATGATATAATTAAACGTTTCCCAAACATTCAAATCAAACAGAAGTTTCCGAACTTACCCCAAGCGTACAAACAAACAAACACGTGACTAGGGTGTAAAGCTTGCATACTCTTTTGACAGCATCGAAATTTCGGACTACTTCGTTTATTTAGGAGTTAATTTAGCGTGGGTTGAACATACAGCTTCGTATCTATTAGATTTCGTGATTACGTACTTACATAATTGATAACTTTCATGACAAATAAATATACTAGTTATTAAATGGGTTTGGAAAACGTAACCGAAAACGTAACTTACACTGGGAAAATTTAAGCCATCAGTTGAGTGTCTCGGACAATAACCGTGTTATTACTAAAGAATTTAAACATTGCTAAGCTACATTGCGTAATGACCGATATTCCATACATAATGCTGTCAAATAACATTTTTAACAGTGTCTAAATATCGTATAATACGACAGCTGCTTCTCCTCCCGGGCATACTGTACAAGTCAGTAGAGGGACAAGAGGGTCTTGGTGTTTTGTAGGCGATGGGCTGACCATCTGTCACTACTAACCGAACTTGTACATCTCAACTATACCCTCAAAATTGGTCAGAAGTGGCACCATGAGGTTCTATCGGCTCTTGGTGCTCTGCCTACCCCGGAAGGGATAAAGGCGTGATTATATGTATGTATGTAACTATGGACGTGGATTTGTAATATCACCGTACCTGTTGGTTGGCCAAGACTGATAAGATTAGAAGAAGTTCGACGCTTTTGCCTAGCAGTGCTACGTAATGAACTCCTTATTAATGATATAAAAAATTAATATTCACTAAATGTGTAGTCCAATAACAATAAGTTTGATGTGGTTGTTTTGTAAGTAGCTACTTAGAAACGTTTTATAGAATTAGAGGCAGATTTCTCTAATACTCAGATAACCTATCTGGAGGATAGATGCTGTCATCCTCTAAATTTTAATCAAGATAGAGAAACATGGAAACGAAATAAAAGAGGAGTAGCAGCTAAGTATATTTTCACACAAAAATAGTGTTTCGCTGAGGGGTGCATTGAACACTGTAGTCCTGCCAATTTACATAGAAACCACCTTGTAGTGACTAAGCCAAACTACTTGCATAAGCGTGTGGTTACAACTACTGCGTTACACACACTGGCCCTGAAGCTCCGCCCCTATCATGACGTCATGGCCTCACGATTGCCACACAACTCGGTTCATGCAGGTTCATTCAGGCGATGGGCTGACTACCTGTCACTACTAACCGAACTTGTACATCTCAACTATACCCTCAAAATTAGTCAGAAGTGGCACCATGTGGTTCTGTCGGCCCTTGGTGCTCTGCCTACCTCATAAGGGATAAAGGCGTGATTATATGTATGTATGTACGAGTATATATCTTCAGTTTTGTTCCAATAAGTAAAGTAAAACATTGAGATATAAGATATATTATTATATTGAGACCACACGTAGCGCTAAGCTGAGCTAGCAAGTATTTAGGTATGACGTATATATAAGATGTTATAAATATAAGTTAATGAAAATAAATGCTGATTTTGACTCACTTCGTCGTGCCTATCATTACCCTTCCCCATATATTTCATGGCGACCCTGCCAGTAGAACTTCGATTAGAAGAGGGAAAAATTTAAAATCAATCAAGCTAAATTATTATTGAAGAAAGAAGGTCTCAAGATTACTTAAGTTTTTGAAGAAAGGAACCTCAAAAACAGTCAAAATTTCACGAACAAGAAAATCGATTTCGTTACTGGTCGCTAGATAAGTATTTGTGCCCGAAAAGTGGCGGTAAGCTCACCCCTTACCACGTGGGATAATGGGCTGATTGGTGAAAGGTGAGTGTGATTTGCACTTTTCTACCCAACCTCTTTGGGGGATGATGTATGTACTCGTATGTAAGTGAAAGTTTCTATGATACTAAATAAAGATGTCACCTCTGCTCATAAGATAGGAAATTGGCGTAAAATTAAAGGTCTGACTCTACTCGACTGATGTAAAACATGAGGGTTCTGGTATTTTCGTCAATTGCCACCTTTATTTGGGCGCTGCGTGCCGCCCGACACATCTCCAGTCTCGGATTTACATTGGTGGTACAAGTCACGAGATTCATTTAATTTATATTTATAAATAAATTGCCTCAATACGTAACTGTCTGCACAGACATGAAATTATTTCCACTTTTTTTATGAATTCCACAATAGATATTTTTGTTTTTGCTATTCTTTTAGACGATAAGCTAGCATTTGCCACTGATTTATATACATCTGTTCCCGCATCCTGCAGTTCTTGCCTTGCCATTTTGGGAACAGAGTCGTGTGTATTTATAATGATGATAGTTATATAAGGATTTTCTCACTTTTCTTAGTTGAGCTGTAGAACATTGTAATTGGCTTTAGCTAAGTATTAGGCTGGATCTGTTACATGTAACTATGCTGTGTGTTCTTTAAATAAATAAATAAATAAGTATTTTTTGGTTAGTGACTACGTGAAACCTAATAGGGCACATAGAAAATGCATTAGAAATTATCATGTTTAAGGTTTATCTATTAAATTTGTTCATTGCAGCTAATAGCTTATAACTTAAACCGGTTCAGCAGTCAGAGATTCCGCTTTTACGATTGTTTTATTCCAGTCGTAAAGAGAGACACTCGCCGCACTCATTCTATCGTGAATTCAATGTACTGAACTCCAACGCAAGGATTGTCTGCTATAAGTATTTTTAAGGGAAATACTACCTATACTAAAAAAAAATCCAACATTGTATAAGCTAAACAGTGTTATTTCGTAAATATGTTTTAAGAAATTAAAATTTTTTTCACCCGAGCGGGACTCGAACCCACGACTCGCATTCCGTGCAGTGAGCCAACTGAGCTACCGGGTCAATTAACTCGGATGACGAATTTGACCATCTCTTTTAAACTTTTATTCTTAATATTACGTTTTTGGCAACGTTATTTTTTCATATAGATATATATAGTGTTATTTTGATAAATATTCCAAATTTCAAATGTTTTTAACGGGTGTAATACTATTTTTTTGTGGCTGTTGTCTTGCAGCAATAAGTAAATATATCAAGTGCCTCAGTTCATTTAATTAATATACAGGTATTTTAGATAGTTCACTTTATTACCATTTATAATTTTTTTAATTTCTCTTTGCTGCTGCGAGAAGAAAATCAGAATATTTATTTAATAATCAAGCAAAGTATTGTTTCGAAGCAAAATATCTAAAATAAGATCAAAGCTTAGTGATTTACTAACAAGGCGAAATCAAAATTATCGCGATATCAATTAAGTCGCCATTTCAAGTTCTAACTTTATAGATAACTTTAGAGATTATTGGAGAAGGCTTTTACTGTGTTAATAGAGTGCCGTTTGAACTTAATAACTTCAGAAACGGCTAAATAAGGATTAATGCTTGGTTATTTATTAGGAAAACCGACCAAGTTTTGTAATTGTAAGTACGTTACTTAAAACTCAAATGATTGATAGGAAAGAGCTATGTGCGTAAACAATACTTAGTATCCAGTGCTGATGTACATCTCCTTGCGTGCACGTCATAAGTGTCAACTAAGGAGTTTAGAGGTGTTCTCTCAGGCGATGATCTAACAACTTATCACTGGTAAAAGGTCGGTGTGTAATTTGCACACTCCTGCCCAACCTCTTACGAGGATAATCGGCGTGACTATATGTATGTATGTAATTTCTATTATTAGTTACATTTTCAAGCAATATAATTTGTTATTGTCACCTAACAAAGAGTGTATTTGACAATTTTCAATCTTTTCATTAGGTTTTGTAACAAAAATGAATGGATTCGCAAATAGCGCGGGCTATTGTACCTTGCTTTATATTTCTCTCTGAGAGATAATTTAATTCTTTTTTCCTTTAAGCGACAACAGATGTTCGGAGAAGTTCTTTTTGGTATATAAAAAATACTTATTTGTTTCTTGTTATCCTGTTCTATGTTTGTAGTGTGTTGTGGTGAAATTTTTACTAATCACATTTACCTTGGCATACGCTGGCATTAACCGCGGGTTTTTTTTTACAATTAGTGTAAGTAAGTTTGTACCACCCCATGACTACCCGTGGGTATCGTACGAGGCGTAAGTAGACCAAAAATCAGACAAACCCCCCAGTAGCCTTGTGGTGTGCCCTGGGGGAGACCTACGTCCAGCAGTGGACTGTTATAGGCTGAAGACGAAGATGACGCTGGAATATGCTACAATACATTATTGTAACTGTTTTGTTTTACTTAGATAACATATTTTTTCGTTACAAGTAATAGTATAGGTATATATCAGTAATAGTAAAAAGCACTAAATAGCGTGTTATTAGTTGGCAATAATATACATAAAATAAAAGCCCATTTTATAACTAGAGTTTTCTTTATTATGGTCTAAAAAAATAACATTTTAATACGTGTTGTTACATGCTGACCTGTCGTGACTCTACTTTGTTGTTGACCTAAATTTTTTGTGTGATCTTTCAATTAAAACTTTTATTAAAAAGCTACAAAGCTGCTCTATTTAAAATTCTTCACAGCATACCGACCCCACAGAGGATAAAATTTTAAAGGGGATAAAACTCCCTAGATTTGCATTATAGGTACCGTACGGACTACAATCACCTTCATACCTATGCTCAGCTTTCTAAGAATTCAGGAAGTTTCTCAGAAACATTCTCAAACTAACTTTGCGCCCATAATTGGGGAGTTAAAGAGTTAGGGACTTCATAATTGGTATGGTGTATGTATAAATATTATAACATGTACCTACTATGTACCTACCTGCATACCTGAGCTTTGGAGGGCTTTTAAAAGTATTGTAGAATTTCTCTCCGGTGTGGTGAGATCAAACCTATTTTCGTTAAATTTTACTTTATTTACTTTCTAAGTTCACAGCTCTTGTACGTATTACACACATTATTGAGTAAAACTGACAGTCAAGTACGAACGTACATTACCGATATCTCTTACAACATGCACGGATGGAGATACAGCTGATGTATTCTTGCAAAGCCCCGCATCAGTACGGGAACTATTTTTACATACATATAGACACGCCCATTATCTCCCAAAGATGTTGGGCAGAAATCACACAACCGCCTTAAAGTCTCACGTAGTAAGGACTGAGCCTACCGCCGCTTTAGAATCTATTATTAAACCCCTGTTTCCAAGAACTGACGTGATAGCTTCAAATCGACAATCGTGTTCAAGACACTGATGCAATAGATTAGATATACGATGCCGCATCCAAGTTTACATCGCACATCGCGATTCCTATCACGCGCGAGTGAAAAATAGGATAAAATGGAGATGGCATATAACGCTGGCTTATAGAAAAATTGTATCGCTGTATAATTTTAGTATGGATAATGGTTGCAGATATATTGGCTTCTGTCACTGCATCCGCTAAATGCTAAAATAAAACTTATTTATCTTAGAACTGTTAACATAACAATGCACGAGCTGAGCGAGAGAAGCGCCAACAAAGTGCCAGTAGAAATTTTTCTCTCCTATTTTTCAAAATGCTTAGCGAAAATTCAACACACCTGCAACGAGTGGAAGGTAAGCTATGGGGGCAGATAAATTTATATTAATTAATATCATATAGCTGAAGAGTTTGTATGTTTGTTTGAACGAGCTAATCTCAGGAACTACTAGACCGATTTGAAAAACTATTTTATTGTTAGATAGCCCATTATTCGAGAAAGGCAATAAGCTATATAACAACCCGCTCCGGCTTCGCACGGTTGCAATATCCCCTCACGCGGACGAAGTCATGGGCGGCCGCTAGTGTCATAATAAAGGGAGGACAATGTTATCCAATAGTTGGTCCATACTCCTATTGTTCTGCGATCGACACTTAGATACCGCATCTCCTCTGTGTCTATCATTCACGATCTGGGGTGAAAGGCGTCAAATCGACTTTAATGGAATTTGCGTAAAGCATTTGTAAGAGAAAGGACTTTGCGACGAAATTTGACAGTTCCGGGTTGTGAGCTTTATAAGCTGAGAACAGACATGAACATGTTTTTTATGTAAAATAATATATGTGGCCGTAGAGGTATTTTAAGGGATATATACGAAAATTTAATACATGGTGTGAGTGACAGCTCACGAATCTGCTTTAACAAAACGGTTCGTTTTCTACTACATTATTTTGAACATTCCTAGCTCATATGTGTGGCATCATCATCATCTTCCTGCCCTCATCCCATTATTCATGGGGTCGGCGCAATATGGTTTCTTTCGAAAATCATATCGCCAAAGTTTTGACATTTGTTTTTACGGCCGGCTGCCTGCCTGACGCCAACCCTCCTCGGGTATAGCTAAGTGACAATTATTTGAAAAATCCGTAAATGAAATAAATTCAGCGGTACAGGCCCGTGACTGGGATCGAACTCACGCATCCCGACTAAAAAAGGCGCACGTCTTAACAATTCGGCTATCACCGGAGCTCATATGAAAATGAAATTGGTTATTTATTTGCTCAAAACATAGTTCAATAAAGTTATTATTACATTATTAGATCAGGGACATGTATCGCCAAAAAATGTGGCATGCAAATATTTTAATTTATTCAATGTTACAAAATATAGGATTTAAAGGCGTAAAATAGTGAAAAACAAGCAGACTCGACTATTTTTTTTTTGCGTATCTAGATTTAATTGTTTTGATCCTTCAGTTTGCAGATACTCTTATTCAATTTCCAATTTTTTATTTATTCATGACCAATTTCAATACTACAGATCATAAAGAATTTCGGATCTTAATTATTAAAAAATTAAAAATATTGTTTTCACAATGGAACATTTTATCTGAAATATGCAATCAAATCTGCAACAAGCAAATCTGTCAAGATCATATATTGAAATTGGCTGTCATTTGCACAAAATATGTGTACAATAAACAAGAACATTTGTAAGTCGGCATGCAAATATAGTTATTGTGTACCAGCCTTTATAATGTGACTTATTGGTGTCGGAAAAATTGATGTATCGAACTTAAATTGTATACTCCATCAGACGTTCGGATTTATAAGGAATTTGTTATGCGAATTGAGATAAAAAATGTTTTGCGTTCTTTTGTATACCTACTTACAAAGTGATCGATTGTATTTGATTTTGTTTTTCTTTTCGCACTTTTCTTATATTTTTTTAGTTGGCGTCTTTTTCGCATTTATAATTTTGAGAAATGATTATGAGAGACTAGAACAAACAAATTCTCGAAATTATCCGGGATAAAACTATTTTCCCGATATAAAAAGTAACCTATGTCCTTTTTCAGTCACTAGGCTTCCTGTGTGTCAAATTTCATTTTGATCGGTTGAGTAGTTTTGTGTGAAAACGAGACAGACAGACAGAGTTACTTTCGCATTTACCTATATAATATTAGTATCTGTGAGGTTTATACATGTAACACATTATAGAGTGTCTAGTTACTTAGCCAGTCATTTAGTAACCATTGTAACGTTAGTACGATCCAGTAAATAAATAACATATAGAAAGTTATGAGACTTCATCATTTATCGCCACAAGTGGAAATCCTAAATTGGTGACCCCGACTCAATGAACTAGGCTAAGTGTTAGTAATTGGACAATATAATGGTTGTGTCGTGATATTTAAAACCTCGAGCACACCGGATGTGTGATGATGATGATCTCCGACCGTATTTCGGCCAAGGCGACCAATTTCTACGGAGATTGACCAGGTACGCAGGAGATATTATAGTGCACAAGTGTGTGCGCAAACACAGATGCACTCTCTATTCCCTCACTCTCATAGTCCAATGGGACGGAAAGCCGACACGACCGGAGAGAGATCAGGCGCAGGACCAACGGTTTTATGTGCTTTCCGAGGTACGAGCTAAGTGACAATTTTACAACATTAAACCTGTACATGAAATAAATTCATTGGTACAGGCCCGTGACTGGGATCGAACTTACGCCTCCCGCTTGGAAGGTGCACGTCCTAACCACTGGGCTATCACCGATACCGTATACGTACTGTCACCGCTTGACGTCTATGCTTACGTCTACGCAGACGCATCCGGTCTGGCCGTGCCTATACAGTTCCATACATTACAACTCAGAGGTACGTCTACGCTTACGTGTACGCATACGCATCCGGTGTGCTCGAGCCTTAAATGCACAGGTCTCTACCAGCACCCGAGATGGACAGTGGACCGTGGCGTCCGGACAATCGCCTAAAAGTGAGAAGGCGGAAGCAAACAATAAGTGTTTGTTTTTTGATGTGATTGTGGTTCGGCCATTTTGAAGCCGTGATGGCACCACAAAAACAGAGCTAGGAAGCCAAGTTTAACATGGTGATATCAAAACCTAAATATCTAAGGATTATGCGCGCACGAAGTCCCGAGCAATAGCTATTTTATTATTACATTTCTCATTCCCATTTTCCCATTTGCTCCTCTCAGAAATAAATAATATAATATCCAATGTTCTATTATGACGATTACGATGGTTGAATAATTTATTTTATTTCTCGGAAACTGTTAATTTTGTAATCAATTAGCCCATCTACATTAAGCGTAGTGATTTCCTTAAATAGCCAGTTGGTTAGGATACTCTTAAAGAGAACGGGACAAAAGTACTTAAAGCTCGTGATTGGCAAATTGAATTTTACACATAAAATGGCTGCTTCTGTACTCTCTTTATCGGTCGACAACGGTATATCGATATAATAAAAATAATAATGTCTCCGACCGAATATCGGTCATGGTGGCCAATCTCAACGGAGATTAGCCCATTGCACAAGAGATATTAAACTCGTAGTGCGCGAGCGCAAATGCAGGTGCACTCTCTATTCCCTCACTCTCATAATCCGATGGGACGGAAAGCCGAAATGGCCGGAGAGATATTAGACACAGAACCAACGGTTTTATGTGCATTCCGAGACACAAGCTAAGTGACAATTTTACAATAAAATTCGTACCTACATGAAATAAATTTAGTGGTGTCGAACCTACGCTCGCCGATGGGAAGGCGCACGTCTTAACTAACCTTGTGCTATCACCGCGTATAGAATTACTTAGTCACTAAAATGATTGATTTTCGGACTATGTTCTCAGCACGGGAAGCTGCTACCTCCCGGAAACCCTTAATCGCTTCGTACGATACCTACGGGCAGGCATGGGGTGTGGTACAAACTCTCCTCTGCAGGAACCACGCGGCACACAGCAAAAGTAATAAAGTCTAATTGCTGTTGGTGGAAGCGTTAGGTTACGATACGATGCTACCTTGTCAAAGCACTTCGATTTTCCCGCAAGCTGCGTTAAAGATTTTCGCCAAATAAAATAGTACCTATGGGTATTCCCAAGATTTTAAAATCCTATACTAAGCCCTAAATATTTATCGTTGCTAACAAAAGTACAGTCACTTAATTAAATATTCAAATCTGCCTTAACGACAACAACAGAGATTTGCGCCCTGAAGTAGAATAATATAGAGGAATCTTTTCTAATCTTTACTATTAGATGAATACAATAATGATAATTTCTATTACCGAACTTGTACATCTCAACTATACCCTCAAAATTGGTCAGAAGTGGTTCTATCGGCCCTTGGTGCTCTGCCTACCCCGTAAGGGATAAAGGCGTGATTATATGTAGGTATGTATGTATAATTTCTATTTTAAGCTAAGTATAATTTTACAAATATAAATTAAAAACCCAAAAGACTTCATTACGTAAGTACTATATTAATTAGCATTTTTCTTTTAAAAAACTTATCAACTTGTCATTGATTGATAAGTCACCGATATATTAAACGTGGCTGTGGTATTTCCTTTATGATTCACGATTGGATCGTCACTCATTTTATTTTTAACAAGAAATAAATGGTGAAATATATCATAATTAATACTGAAATCGAAAAAAAAAACAGGCGTTTGATACAAAGTTGAATACATGCTGTAGTATAGTGTACTGGCATTGCACCCGTGCGAAGATGGGGCGGGTCCCTAGCTTTACATATAAATAATATAAGAAGTATAGCATATTATAACATTATTAATAATATGGCTTACCTGGTACTTGTGCTATGCTAGGTAACGTATATAAAAATTGATAATTCTAAATTTATTTATCTCCACGACCACACCTATGTCAGGAGGGGTTTAATTAAAATTTGACAAAATCAACGGCCCTTCCTTCAAAATTCGAAATGGTATTATAATTTTAACTGGGTTAATATTCCGTTCATATTGTATAATGTTAAGACGATCATAACAAAATATTCGAGCTTTACGCAGTTGGTGCAAGTATCGGTTTCAAAATCAGATAGCCTGGCTCTACCTTGATCAATTTTTAAAGAAAGACAACAATAACTTTGTCCGATAGACCATCGGATATTGATCTGGCCATTGGAAAAACCGGTCCTTAAAAGTATATTAGGTCTCATAAATCTTAGTTTTCGTAACCGAGATAGCAAATTTCTCACGTTTCTCAAATTTTTTTATTTCTCACGGGAGCGACCCTTAAGATCAATGACTGCTTCTCTACTCAAAACTCCACGACATAATTCCGGAGCCTATCGGTATTCTTTTACTGTATATGCAATTAGACTGTGGAACTCACTTCCGCACTCCATAAGAGACTCTCCGTCCATAGGCATTTTTAAAAATAGGTTAAGAAACTATTACCTATCTCTTCCTTAATTCTTTCACAGTGTTATTATCTGATATACGAGTAGTTTGAATAGGTCACAATATAATGTTTGTATGTATTATATAGATAAATTAGTATGTAGTAGTATTATAGATATATATTTTATTATTTAGATAATTAAGTATTGTTATTATTTAGTAAATATATTTATTTTGTGTTAAGTTTATTTATATATTAATACGTGTGCACATATGATATTCCTTTTATATATTATAAAATTTTCTTTGTACTTAATGGTTTGCTGGAAGAAATCTCTTTTAGAGATAAGCTCGCCTTTGTACTATTTCTTTTACAACTTACTGTCTATGATAAAAATTTATGTGTACAATAAAGAATACTAAATACTAAATTTCGGTGAAAAATCACAAAATACACCAAATCGCATGCCTGTGTTCAAAACGGGACAACTAGATAAAACTGTCTGATCAAAAAAAAATCAAACAACCTAGTAGCAACAATACTACCACCAGTCAACGTACCTAAATATAAATATATTCGTTACTTCAAAGGTACGAATTTACTTGACCGACATTTCGTGAAATATTTAATTAGTAGCTCGTATAATTAAGGAGAATTCATTTTCCGGAAGAGGGGTTGGCGTAAGGAAAGCCATTGATATAAATTTAAAAAATGTGACATATTAGCAATAGGACATTCAAAAGAAATCATATTGCGACAATCTTGACATGGTATTTATTCCCCAATAGTCGCGTGGTGCCAGCAGAGTAGAATTTGTGCCACCCCATGCCTGCCCGTAGGTATCGTACGAGGCGATGGGTTTTCGGAAGGTGGGCTGCAACGCCTTCCGTGCTGACAACATAGTCCAAAAATCACACTGCGGTCACCAACCCGCTTGCCCAGCGTGGTGACTATGGGCAAAACCCCCCTGTGGCAGTAGCCTTGTGGCGTGCCCTGGGGGAGGCCTACGTCCAGCAGTGGACTGCAATAGGCTGAAGACAAAGACGATAAAGATATCTATTGGTAGGAACCAATAGTAGTTACTTCAATGACGAAACTCTATCGATCCGATCAAGAAATAATGTTACTTTCTCTAAACACCCCGATAATAGTCGAAAAAGAAATAAACGCCTGTCACTACTAACCGAACTTGTACATCTCAACTATACCCTCAAAATTGGTCAGAAGTGGCACCATGTGGTCCTATCAGCCCTTGGTGCTCTGCCTACCCCGTAAGGGATGAAGGCGTGATTATATGTATGTATGTATGTATGTACCTATATAAAAATAAATCTTAAATAACTAAGGCATGACTTCGGTAAGGTACCTACCTGAGGTACCTACCTTCAGAAAATATCATTAACTACAGCAAATTATTCCCTAATCTCACATCTTGCAATTGCTATTTACACCCCGTATTTATTTTGTAACAATGCATTACGGTTAGGATGAAACTCCACCAAAGTTTAGGGAATATTTTTGCTATACTCTATGTTAATTCTCACAAAAAAAGCGGGTGGGGCTGTGTCGGGGCACACGGCCGTTGGTTTTAACGTGAAACGTCTATGTTAGCGAATCGCTTTTAAAGTAAAAGATTGAAATGAAAACAAGATGGACGCTGTTTTAAGTATTTTAATAAAAAAAAGAACAGGTACGTAATAGAAACATAAAATACATAGCAAATGTTTATCTATTTATTGTCACTTTCTGGTTATTTTAAATAGCAACCGCCCACGACTTCGTCCGCGTGAGGGGGCGTTGTACCCGTGCGAAGCCGGGCACGTTGTTGTATAGACTGTAGCCTTCCTTGGTAAATGGGCTATCTAACACTGAAAGAATTTTTCAAATCAGACCAGTAGTTCCTGAGATTAGCGCGTTCAAACAAACAAACAAACAAACTCTTCAGCTTTATAATATTAGTATAGATATAAATACTGTCCAAATTACACTTATTTTTGTATAAATCAATCGGTTCAAATAAACTTGACAAACACACGAAAGAATCACCACGCTATTAAGTCGGAGTCACGAGTTACACTGAATAGAAACAAGCGTGAGCGCCGGTTTCGCACAGTTATCGCAGTATCCCTCCCCCGCCGCCCCGCTTGACCCCGACACGAACTCAATGTCATAACAGCGAGCTGACTATATAAGTGAAATATTTACACCACATTTTTGTTTCTAAGACCAATAGTTTTTTAATTATTAAGGTACGATGATATAGACCTTTTCGTTACGGTCCAGTTTTTAAACCTGGTACCCGTATGTGTCGGCGCGATTTTAAAGACGTTTCACGTCAAAAATGTATGACTCTCTATTGCCAGCCAGTTAATATGTTACTAAAACCATGTGAAAAAATATGGTAAGCTTTCCCATGTGAAAAATAAGTGCTTTCTATTTTTAACCGACTTCAAAAAAGAGAGGTTACCAATTTGTCTGCATGTTTTTTTTATTTTTTATGTGTGTTACCTCAGAACTCCGTCATTTATGAACCGATTTCAATTTTTTTTAATAGTTTGTCATGGTATGCTTCCAAGTTGGTCCAATATTCACCATGTCAGGATCTGATGATGGGATCTTGGAAAAATCGAGGGCAATTCTCAAATATTGTAGGCACATGTAGTCTGTTTTTATACTTTTACTGGGAGTTTTGATCACCTACATATAAAACAAAACATCTGATGATGGAATCTCCAAGGAATCTAGGGATATCATCAAATATAAATGGCACGAGTAGTCCGTTTTTACATTTTTATAGAGAATTTTGGTCAGCTACACATAATATAAAGGAAACGAGGGTCTGATGATGGAGCCGCCGAAAAACAGATAATGGAACTTTTTAGTAACAAAATCCCCCTATAGCAGGGGAAGGCCTACGTCCAGTAGAGGACTGCAATAGGCTTATGAAGATGAAGATAATTGTGTTCGTGATCATGAGTAGGCAGATCCGAGGGTCAGCGGAGGGTATAGGGCCCGGTGGCGGGCGATCCCTCAATAGAGAAGATAATTGTGTTAAGTCGTGAAATCATATGTTGCGTTAAGCCGTGTCCGAAGTAAGATGGTTATAGCTGAAGAGGTAGACATGAGAATAACGAGATGACGGATAATAGGGATGAATGAAAGAAGAGTACCTACATATTGCACCGACCCCAAATGATTGGGAACAGGGCAGGAAGAAGGAGTGTAATAATATGTTGCTTATATTGTCAGACGTAAAGTTTCGAAGCCTACTCATTTCACTCATTTCTCATAAACTTCGTACACGGCTTAACGCAATATATATTTGCCCTTTAGTAAAATTTTACTTTAGTAAGCTCGAGTTTGGGAGGAAGTCGGTTTTTTGTTTTAAAAAAAATATTAGCTTTGTTGAGAACCTGCAGTGTAGAAGTAGACAAACTTTGTGTCATCATAAATATCCTTGTCTATAGTATTTACATACATACATAGACACACGGCTGTGTCCCCGAAACAGGTTTCCAAAACTGCAGGATTAAAGAAAATCAAATAGCTATATTTAATATAATGGGCACAAATATAAATTATTATCAGTGACATGTAGCTAGCTTATTGCTTAAGAGAGAGAACGCTCACATATCTTAGTCTTACGACCTTACAACATTCACGGAAAGAGATGCAGCTTATATTATATCCTAGTGAAGCCCCACATCAGCATAGGACGCTGATGTGGGGCTTCACTAGAACTTTTTTCTGACTATTAAATACTTAATACATCTTATACTAGCTGTTGCCCGCGGCTCCGCTCGCGTGGACGTCGCTTATTGCGTGGGAGGGGTATGAAAAATAGATAATAGCCGATTCTCAGACCTATTGAATACGCATATAAAATTTCTTAATAATCGGTCAAACCGTTTCGGAGGAGTATGGTAACTAACACTGTGACACGAGAATTAATATATTAGATTTAATGGACGCAGTCCTATACATCCCTAGCCCTGTATCGCGGCTGACAGTAACCGATAGAGGGACAATGACGCATTGTGATGCGCGCCCTTTCTGCGTAGATAATTATGTACTTCCTGTACCACCACCAATATATCTGAAAACTGGAGGTGTCGCCACTGTCGTTGCTGTGTTGCCAAAATAAAATGACATTTGAATGTGACCCTTTTTTGTAACTTTACGTATAAGTTGGTGTAAATTTTAGAGCCAAATTACGTTTTTGGTCAAGTGGAGCTAGGTGGAAACTTTTTAGAGATAAAAAATGCTTAACGTACCAAAGATTAAATTTGATTTATTCCCTTTTGTACTGATTAGTAGTCTACATTGTCAAATATCTGCTACCTAACCACCTAAATAGTTTATTTCTTTCTAACATTCAGTATTATCATAGAGGAATATTTTATTCCTCTATGGTATTATTCAATGTTATACTGATGTGATGCTTCACTAGAATAGATGCATCAGCTGCATTTCATTACATATTAACAACTAGGGGGTGTTCTCCCGGCGATGAGCTAGCAACTGATCTTTTACCTCTAACAACGTTGCTGTTGGATCCCCTACGTGATCCTATAGTTCTATTCCGGCTACCCCAACTTTGGAACATAGCAATGTTAAGTACTTATGTATATAACTACTACAATTATATAGAACAATTGATGGATAAATATACATATAATATATATATAAACACGCCTTAATTCCTTACTGGGTAGGCAGAATACCAAGGGCCGATAGGACTACATGGTGCCACTTCTGACCAATTTTGAGGGTATAGTTGAGATTTATAAATATATTTATGTAGGAAATTACGGTTAACTTACAGACTGCAATTATGAGTATGTTGCTACTGATACGACCTGTGTCAAATTCTAATCTATGATAATCTAATTTTAGAAGGTTCTCAGGAACCAAATAATAATATCGTATAATGACTAGAAGCTTGACAGGATATGGAAGTATTACTATAGACGATACGATAAAATTTCAAGGGTGTAACATCCAATAATGATTTAAACATTTGAAGTTATCAAAATATTTCCACTTCAGGACTGTTTTTTTTCAAATTAAAAGGTCGTATGTTGTACACAAAATACTTTGACACCTTTACAAATTGGTATAAATATGTATTGATGACCACTAAATGACCGATGGACAGAATTAGGGTCGTTTCCATTTGAAGCTTTATTTTGAAATAGTCACTTTGAAATAGAACTTTTATTGAAATAGTCAATACCCAAAATTAAAGTGACCGGATCCATGCTACGTTAATTATGTCAATTACGGTAAATAAAAAGATCTTCATTAATCTTCTATACTGCTCTGGGAGTGAAAAATCAATATCTCAACTATACCCTCGAAATTGGTCAGAAGTGGCACCATGTGGTTCTATCGGCCTTTGGTGCTCTGCCTACCCCGTAAGGGATAAAGGCGTTATTATATGTATGTATGTATTATTTTTTTGCCATTACCCATTAGTATCCAGAACTGCAGGATCGTAAGGGAGATCCCACCGTTTAGTATAACTGGGATAATAACGGGGACAAATGCCATTTAGATTTTTTTTAAAGATTTTCCATAAATTTTATAATAACGAGACTGTAATTGCTTAAAAATTATTTTTGCAAATATTGTAGACTTAGTTATGTGTTATTCTTGTGTGTGAGTTATTTAACTGCCAAGTTTAATCAAAATCCGTTCAGTAGTGTTTTAAATGACAGAGTAAAAACATCCAGACTTCTGCACATACGAACATACATTTATTTTACTTACTAGTGGACGCCCGCGACTCCGCCCGCGTGTACTGCAGAAAAAACCAAAATGGCCAAATTATCCGGGATAAAAATATTTTCCCGGGATAAAAGTAGCCTATATGATAAGTGGGACCTATCACAATATATTCCTGAAAACTGCATCGAAATCGGTCCAGCCGTTTCTGAGATTAGCGTGCATAAATTGTGAAGGAAAGACTTTACATGCACACAAAGCGGCCGGTATCAGCTATATTTTAGTTCCTGTAACTAGTTGTTACAATATTATTTATCCAATAACCGAATCCACAGCAATACTAATAAAAATAGTGAACATAACTACATTTTTTCGGTACCTTCGTACTTCCATTACGTAAAACTGACTAGACACTTCCATCCAATATATTTTCGCAAGTCCGTATTAAACCTGTGTCATACTAAAAGTGAGAAGAGCTATTACTATAATACTAGTGGACGCCCGCGACTCCGTCCGCGTGGACTACAGAAAAAAAACAAAATATCGAAATTATCCGGGATAAAAACATTTTCCCGGGATAAAAAGTAGCCTATAAGTTAGTGGGACCTGTCACAATATTTTCCTGAAAACTGCATCGAAATCGGTTCAGCCGTTACTGAGATTAGCGTGCACAAACGCACAGACAAAAAAACCGAAAAACAGACAAACAGACAAAAATCAATGTTTTGGGTACTGTTGCGTTGATAAAGGTATTCTATAATATTTTTTCTTATACATATTTTTTCTTATATCTTCCATGTACAGACAGCGATCCGTTACATTTTTATTATATGTATAGATAGAAGATAGATTTGGATATTATTGGAGGAGTATGGATATTGGAGGCAGGCAATTGGGTACAACTGAAACTATTGTAAACATAGAAACAATTTTTCCTATGATGTCATAAAGTTTGATGATAGGTGGAGTTATCTAAGAAACTACCTATCTAATTAAAGATTTTTTTTTATCCACAATAAACAACATCACCCACGATAAATATTTAATTTATGTCCTCGGGTCTTTCTTTAATTAGCCAGTAATGCCTCCCACTGCTGGGCAAAGGCTATTCTTAGGTCACAACTTGCAATCCTTTGCCTTTTTGAGTCCGCGGAAAACAAAATTTGGTGAATTTGCTTACCAAAAGGCTTTCATGTTATTTCATTTCTAATAGGCTTTTAACCCGCCCGATGGTGAGATGATTTCCGAAAATCTGTTTTACACCAGTGGATGAGGTTAGCCCAGGTGTAGTAAAGAAGAGGCTTTTACTCAGCAGCTGTATTCCCGAAATGGAGTAGCTAGAACTGCAGGATCGTAAAGTAAATCCCATAGCCACGGGAACATACATACATTCACTATGGGTGTGCCCACCACCGGGCCCTACACCCTCCACTGACCCTCGGATCTGATAACTCATAATTGCGACAACAGGCACTTGCACTAACTACAATCGCCATGAGAAACCAGACCCGAGCACCTAGCATGCAAAACGATACATTGCACTATTCCGAAATCAAAAACTAGATAAATAATCTACATATGTTTCGCCAACAACCGTGGCATCCTCAGGATTATAGAAATTAGTAAATTAGTAAACCACTAATTATTATGAACCTCTAAAACCCAACACATTACTTACACAGCAATTTGCTGTCAATGTATCGTCTTGCATGCTAGGTGCTCGGGTCTGGTTTCTCATGGCGATTGTAGTTAGTGCAAGTGCCTGTTGTCGCAATTATGAGTTATCAGATCCGAGGGTCAGTGGAGGGTGTAGGGCCCGGTGGTGGGCGCACCCATAGTGAATGTTTGAACTTCCGAATTGTAACGCCTAATACAATTTCATTTATAAAACATACATACATACAATCACGCCTTTATCCCTTACGGGGTAGGCAGAGCACCGAGGGCCGATAGAACCACATGGTGCCACTTCTGACAAATTTTGAGGGTATAGTTGAGATGTACAAGTTCGGATAGTAGTAACAGGTGGCATAGCGGGGAAAGATGTACATAATCGGTGACAAGGTGACTTAGTCGACTCTTACGACACGCCCGGAAGGAGATGCAGCTGACGTACTCTAGTGAAGCCCCACATGCACATGATTATTTTAGGGCAAAATAGCAAAAGTATGCCGTATTATGAAATATCTTATCTACAACTGGAGAAGCACCTTTATATTGCGGTTACCTTCAGTTTTTCTTTCCATTTGCTTGATTAAAATCAGAAATCGTGTACCTGTATCCAGTGATCGGTTTTTTATGTTAGTACACTATGTAACCGCCGTATTTTACTAGCTATTGGGCGTTTTTCCACTAGACGACAAGACAACGACATGTCGTGATCTAGTATGGGGAGCTGTGTCGTCTAATAGAAAAACGAGCCATACTATTTAATACATTTTAGCTTCCAAAAAAGCCGTGGTCGTGTCGTGGCCGTGTCGTCCAGTGGAAACACGCCCATTGATGCGACATTCATCGCCCACATGGACTACTTACAATAATAACATAAGGGTTATTTGGACGAAATGCTTTTACGGTAAGGTAACTAGGTATAATATGTCTACAAAAATTGAATTAGGGCCAATATTCTCAACAGTCAAATAGCTGAAAGGATGAAGTTAAAGGTGTCTCTATCTTGATCAAGGCTACGCTATCTGACCATATTGAAAAATGGATCATAGGCTATCTGACCATTGGAAAAATGGCCTTATATTTATAGATGTATTTGTTTCCACACACTAGCTCTGGTTTCCTAAAATAGCGGTGTAGCCATGTAAGGCAGAAGGTTACTAATTTACGCCAACGTTAAAGCCTCGAGCACACCGGATGCGTATGCGTACACGTAAGCGTAGACGTACACGTACCTCTGAATTGTAATATATGGAACTGCATAGACACGGGCAGACCTGATGCGTATGCGTAGACTTAAGCATAGACGTCAAGCGGTGACAGTTCCATACATAACTCAGAGGTACGTGTACGTCTACGCTTACGTGCACGCATACGCATCCGGTGTGCTCGAGGCTTATAAACAGACAGTCATAATTAAGTATTTTATAAACAAACATATATAGGTGCCCAGCGTGGTGACTATGGGTAAAACCCCCTGTGGCAGTAGCCTTGTATATAGCGTACCCTGGGGTAGGCCTTCGTCCAGCAGTGGACTGCAATAGGCTGAAGAAGAAGAAGTATAGGATAGCATTGCAAAATTTGTGCTACCTTTATGTTAATAAGTTATTAAATAGAGAGGTTTATTGGTAATACTTAAGTTGCAATTATTTTATTATACCCACCCTTGTGGAAAAGTTTTTTAGGGTTCAATAGGCTCCTGTAAATATTTATCCTCATATTAATAAACTTGAAGTAGAGACATTATGTAACTTTACCAGAGAGTAAAGTGATATATTGTATGAAAAAGTCTGGTTTAAAGTCGGAAAATATGTATTTAGAATACAACTTTAGTTTTCAAAAACCTTCTGACAATAATTACCACAGAAAAAAAAAACGAAAATGTGTCGATAACATGGCGACAACATTCCACCACCTTTATGATTCGCCTTGTCATACCAACCTAGTTCTTCAATATATTAAACCTTATGAATAAACACATCAGATAGATTTACCTAGCAAGGAAAGAAACAAAGTTAACCTGATTTAGTGCCAATCCATTTACCTAACTTCCATAGGTACTTACTTATTCCCTTTTCAATGGCGCCTCATTCTTTACACTACATTGTATAAATGGTGGCTATATCATGCTACAAAGATTTATTTTTTCTTGGATTTTCCAATTAAAAGATGTCCGATATGTAGTCGGTTGTATGAATTACTAATAATAATATTATAATAAGTACGCAAAATTAATATAGACGCGGATGTGTTACTGAATTGGTAATAAAAATTAAATGTGGTGTCGTGGGACACCAGGTAGGAACGAAGTTCCTTCGGCTAATGTAGAATCGACACAATTTGCAAAAGAAAAATCGTGCTCAATTTTATTAAGGTTTAAAATGTATCTATAATGTGAGTATTCGCCACGTGCTTGTCCATGAATTCATGAGTATATACTATACATTGGCGGGGTGGAGTAGTAATAGAGAGAGAAGGGATGAGAGAACGAAAAGAAAGAGGGAGAAAGAGAAAGGTATTATACACTACTCGCTTGTGTATACGACTGTCGCGCCTGCGCACGTCTCACTTAACGGTTTTATTCCACGCACTTTTTCTTACGGTTTTACTATTGTTGCGGCCAGCTCCCGTTTCAGCGGGTCCGGCCGGGGAAAGGATCCCCGGGGTGACGAACGCGGTGGGCCCGGGGCGTAACTCCCAAACCCGCGCTGGTCGCGTCCGCCTCGCGCACCCTTCACCCGTGTGCGCAGCTCCGATATCAGCCGCGGCGTCGTCGTGTACTAAATACGCGCCGGTCACCCTATTGTATGTTGTTGTCAAACCCACCCACTGTATGTTGCTGTCGCACCCCTGTATGTTGTTGTCGTACGCGGGAGTGAGAGAGACAAAACACACTTTTCTTCCAAACTGCGGGCAAGAGGTCAGTCTTCAGGCAGTCTTCAGTGGCTTCTCTTGTTCCTATTTTGCTTCCTTTTCACTTTTCTTCTTATTTTTCTTCTTAGGAACTCGCCTCGGATTGAACACACAAAATCCGTGCGACTTACAAATATGTCGACGGTTCACCCTTACCGTCTGGAACGCGGTAGAAATTCTCTACGATTTCTTCTAACATTTTATCTAGTTTGTCCCTTGACTGACCTCTTTTGCGCCCTATATTTATTTCAAAACAAACATTACATACATGTGTTATACATTGTTAAAAAGGTCTTAATTAGATCTATCTAATCATATAAGAATCTTATTTCTAAGTTTAAACAATAAAAAGTTGTCAAAGGAGAAAAGTCAAAAATCTTACAAATTTTACCGACTTGCTAAGTTTAGCCCTTAATAAAATCTAATTTACACAATCTATATACATGAGTTATATATCACTAGAAAGGGCATAAACTGAACTCTAATAAGAAATAATCAGATTCATTCTAATTGGAATATTCTCGAAACTACTGTGAGCACAAATTCAAAATCTTAATAAACTATGAAATCGCAAATATTTACTAAAGTAATTATTCAATCTACTTAAAAATACTCTTAATGTGCTCAGAATAGCTACCTACACTTAATAAAACTCAAAAGGATAAGAAATAAGTCAGACACAAAACAACCCTACCTAGTACAAACTTAATGCTAGCGCTATACCTAACATGTATTGGAAACTCTTTATTCAAATATCAACTTTATCTATATGTACATAACATCGAATCATTTAATTTGGGTAGGTTTTATGTCTTCGTCGCCGACATTCTCCCCCTCGTGCAGAGCACCAACTCCCGGCTCCGGCGACGACTCCACCGGCACCACCAGGATGATTTTTGAATGCGGGCGACGCAGTACTCCTCCGGGCGTCGCGACATCGACGACTCTCGTTCTCCCATCAGGTCCAGGGTAGACTTGGGTGATTCTTCCTCTCGGCCAGGTGCAGCGTGGTAGTGTGTGATCCACCACCAGCACGATGTCTCCACAACGCAGGTCCCTTGTTGCTGCTCGTCCATCAATCTTCCTGGGCAGCAACGTCGGCAGGTACTCCTTGATCCATCTGCTCCAGAAGTGGTCGACCATGCGTTGTGTGCTCTTCCATGTGCTCCGTCCTGCCATGTCTTGATCGGTGAAGGCGCCCACCCTAGGCGCTCCGCAGGATCTCCCAATCAGGAAATGATTGGGAGTGAGAGCTTCTTCACTGGCGTTCTCGTCCAAGTCTGTCAAGGGTCTTGAGTTGACGATATGTTCTGCTTCTACCAGCAGCGTGTGCAGTACTTCTTCTCTCGGGGTCTTCTCGTTCAGGGTCGCTGCAAGGGCTGTCTTCACGGAACGGACCATTCTTTCCCAAGCTCCGCCCATGTTCGGTGCGCCAGGTGGTATAAATTTCCACCGGACGCCAATCTTCTCTGCTTCGGTCGCTAGAGTGTCTTCTTTCTTCAATTCTTCTATGGCCTCTTGCAGTTCTCTCTTCGCCCCGACGAAGTTGGTCCCGTTGTCGCTGAACAACACGCTGGGCATTCCTCTTCGTGCAGCCATTCGTCGGAGAGCCAGTATCATTGAGTCGGTTGATAGAGAGGTAGCCAACTCAATGTGTACCGCTCTTGTGGTGAGGCATGTGAATAGAGCCCCCCACCTCTTCTCATGTCTTCTTCCGATCGTCACAATCATTGGGCCGAAGTAGTCCACCGCAGCACACGTAAAGGGGTGTGCTCCATGTTGCCGTCGTTCTTCTGGCAGATCTCCCGTCGGCACCGATTGTGGCGTTGTCTTCTTGACCCTGCACCATTGACAGTGATGCATAGTCCATTTAACCGCAGATCGTAGTCCCAGAATCCAGTACCGCTGTCTTAACTCGTTGATGACCGTCGCGTGGTTCCCATGGTTGAACCTCTCGTGGTAATGCTGGATCAGCAACTTCGTGACGTAATTCTTCCCATCCAATACAACTGGTCTTTTGAAGTTGCGATCGATGTTCTGTGCCGCGTCGATTCTTCCTCGTAGATGTAGTAGACCATTCTCTTCTATGACATCCAACTTCTTCAATTTGCTACTTCTGTCTAGAGGTTTCGATCTTCGCAGGCAGGTCATCTCCTCTTCAAAACAATCTCTCTGGCTTCTTTGTAGTAGAAGCTTTTCTGCTTGCTCTAAGTACGTGGCTTCTAGAGGTATGAAGCGACGTACTTCTTTGCTCTTCTTCACGGTAACTGGTCTTGCAGGGACATTCTTCTTCTTCCTGTTGACTTTCCACGAGGTGTCGTCTTTTTCTCTCTTCCTCGCAGCGTGGACTCGATTCTTCTTTCTGCACATGTCAATGAACTGCAAAACTCTGGCAGTTGTTCTCCATAATCTTGTCCAGCTGGAGAACCTCAGTGGATCAGGAGTCATCATCTTCGGGCCAGCGATTGCAGCAACTACTGCATTCTTTTCTTCCCCAGTAGGCTTCGTCTTGAAGGATCTGGGAGCTGGCCATTCTTCTTCTTTTCTCTGAAGAAACTCGGGGCCTGTGAACCATCTGTGCGCCTGGTTGAAGTTCTCAGGAATCTCTCGCGTCGCATCATCTACCGGATTTTGTGCCGTGGGAATCCAACGCCACTCTTGAGGCTTCGTTGTCTCTTCTATTTCCGCCAGGCGATGTGCGACGTAAGGCTTGAATGTCCTGGGGTCCGACTTAATCCAGGACAGTACAGTGCTGGAGTCGGTCCAGAAGATCTTCCTTTTCGTCTTCAGGTCCAACTCCTTCTCGACTGAGTGAGCCAATCTGCTTCCCAGTAACGCCGCCTGCAGCTCCAGCCGAGGAATCGATATCGGCTTCAGCGGCGTCACCCTCACCTTCCCAGCCAACAGAGACACCAGTATCTTGCCATCTTCATTCTTCGTACGCCAATACACGGCGGCGGCGTATGCTGTCTCGCTGGCATCTGTGAAGACGTGCAGCTCCCCCTCAGTGTTGGTCGGAGATATGCATCTTGGAATATGCAGATCTCGCAGCAGCTGTAGGTTCTTCATATACTTCTTCCAGGTTTCACAGGCTTCTTCAGTTATCTCTTCATCCCATCCAACCCCGCTTCTCCAGACATCTTGCATCAGTTTCTTCCCTTGTATCAGTACTGGAGAGACTAATCCCATGGGGTCGAATGTTGACATGATCGCGCTGGTGATTTCTCTCTTCGTCGGAGTTCTGGCCTCGTTAATAACATCTTCTGGAGTGTTCCGCAGACTCGTTCTAAACCCCAATGCATCTTCTTTGATGAACCAACGAAGTCCCAGAGTCTTCTCTTCATGACCCAGCGTGATTTCAGTCTTCATTTCTTCGGTCTTCATGTCAGCAAGAACTTCTGGATGGTTTGAAGCCCAACCGCGCAGTTCAAACCCAGCCTTCAGATGAACGGTATCCACTTCTTTGGCAATCTTCTTTGCTGCTTCAACCGTGGCGAAACTCTGCAAGTAGTCATCCATATAATGATTTCGCACGATCGCTCTTGCTGCCTCAGGATACTCTTCTTTATGTTCTGCTGCATTCCGATTCTTAATATAGATAGCCGTACTGGGAGAGGATGCCGCACCGAAGATGACTGACTTCATTCTATATTTCTTCGGAGATCCCTCTTGTCCTTGGCCCCTCCACAGGAATCTCAAGCTATCTCGATCTTCATCTCATATTCTTATTTGCAGGAACATTTCCTTGATGTCTGCTACTACTGCGATGTGACTCTGCCGAAACCTCAAAAGAACTCCAAACAGTGACTGCAACAAGTCTGGTCCCGGCAGCAGTGCATCGTTGAGACTCTTTCCTTGGACCTTGGCGGCAGCATCGAAGACAATCCTCATCTTCTTCTTCGTCGGATGCGTTACGGCGAAGTGCGGGAGATACCATTCTCTATCCGATGTACATTCTTCTGGTGCTTCTTCCGCGTAGTCATTCTCGAGAAGATGATTGATTTGCCGCTCATATTCTTTCTTCATGTCGATGTCCTTGTCTAGCTTCTTCTCAATATTCTTCAATCTGTTCTCAGCAGATTTGTAGCTAGCAGGCATCCTTTCATCTTCTGTCTTCCATAGAAGTCCTGTTTCGAAGCGACCTCCTTCAATGCGACGACTTGTCTTCTCCAGTGTCTGCAGGGCCTTGGCTTCAATATCCATACTCGGGCGACGAGGCTGTATCCCCAGCGACTCAATACTGAAATGCTCCTTGATGATCTTCTCCATGTGGTCATCTTCTTCTCCAGCCAGCTGCGCACAGTTGATGAAGTGCACTGGCTTCGACCCTCCTCCATCGATGCCATGCAGTACCCAACCCAACTCAGTGAGGGAGGCGATGGGTTGGTTCTTCTTTCCCTTCTTGATGGCTCTTGACACGATGAGGTGCCAGTTGTCTTGCCCAATCAACAACTGTGGTGGATTTTCATTGTAGTGCAGCTGGTCTGCCATCTTCTTCAGATGTGAGCATTCTTCTATCCTAGACTTCTTGACGTATTGAGGCGCGAGGTCCATCTTGTCAATTGTTCTAACCTCGTTCAATTTCTTCTTGCCCTCTTGATGAACTCCTCGTATCTCCATAGACAGCCTTTGAGAGTTCTTCTTCATAATAGTCTTCCCGCCGACAGTGGATATCGCCAAAGTCTCTTCCGGTCCTGACGCTCCAATCTTCTCTGCCACTGTAGAGTCTAACAATGACACGGTAGACCCTTCATCCAGTAGCGCCAGGACCTTCTCCGAACCCCTGGGACCATACAACTCCACAGGAATTATCTTCAGGAAGGCTCTTGCTGTACTCGCAGCGTTGACCGGCAGCATGACGTGATTGGAGACCTCTTGGACGTCTTCTTCTTCTTCTTTCTCCGGCTGCTGCTGTCTCTTCTCTGTATTGTGCAGCAGTTGATGATGAAGACGCTTGCAGATCTTGCATGGAGGTCTCTTGCAGGTTTCCTTCCGATGAGGACTATGCAGACACTTGAAGCATAGCCTGGACTTCTTCACAATATCCCATCTCTCTTGCACCGAAGACTCCTTGAAGCGTCGACATTCATACAGCCGGTGCTCCCCTCGGCAAGCTGGACACTCCATCTTCTCAGCCCGCGTTGGTTCTACTCGTTGCTCCGGCGGCCTTGGCTTCTCCGTAGTCTGATGCGTGAAGTGCTTCAGGCCAAATCTTCTCGGCGTTTCAGGTGCTGCATATGCTCCACATCTATCAGCTTCTCGGTCTAGGAACCTGGACATCAACACCAGGTCCGGCTCTTCACTGTCTTCATGTTCAGCGGCGAAGTCGTACCATCTAAACTTCATGATAGGACCCATCTTCTCTTCGATGGCCTTCTTCATCTCTGGCGAATACAGGAAATGTATCTTCTTCAGATTCTTGATCGTCGCAACCCCATTACTGACGATACTGGCGAATAAGCATACATCCCTCGCAGTATCCATGATCTTCGGTAATGCCTTCATTCTTTCCAGTTCGTGCATCACCAAAGCATCTGGTCTTCCAAATCTTCTACGCAACGCATCGATGATTTCTTCAGGTGCAGAATCAGAATACAAAATATTCTTGATCGCCTCTCTTGCTGCCCCCTTCAGCGCTCTTCTCAGCCGCGCCATATTCTGAGTGCTTGAGAAGAGTGGTGCAGTATCTTCATATACTCTCTTGAAGGCCAGCCATTCCGCGCTGTTTCCCTCGAAGGCAGGTAACTCGTGCATATAACTGGGTGGCGGTGCTGGACTTCTCACTGGACTGGACTCCATCGCCATCTTGATAGCTCCAGCCAACTCGCTGACTCGGTACCCTGAAGACTCGTGCGGCCTCGCGTCGATGGCTGGAAGAGCTTCCTTCATTGGCTCCCCCTCCTTTTCTTCTACGTCCATCGTCGCTCGGACCCATTCTTGCACGTGCGCCGTTCTGTCTTCAGGCTCCTCGTCTTCTGATCTGGACTCGTTCTCTTCATCTTCATATTGGATACGAGCCAGTCTTGCTTCTGCTAATTCTGCTTCAGCCTCTATCTTCATTAACTTTAGACGTGCCAGTTCCTCACGCGCCTCAAGCTCCTTCTTCCGGGAGCGTTTCGACTTGGCGAGCGAGGGTGCCTTCACTGGAACCAAGGTGAGTGCTGAAGAGCTCTTCTTCTTCGGGTGTTCTTCTGTACCAGCGGCACTGGCCATTGTGCCAGAGCCTGTCGTCTTCGTCCCGGCGGAATCCATAATCGACGTTCCTGTGGTGCCCGAAGTCGCTTCAGAAGAAGTCGTTCCCGAAGTCATCTCTGATGATGTTCTATCCTTTTCTTGTGCCGAAGACCTTCCGTGTTGCGATCTGGTGACCGGCATCTTCTGCGCTGATATCTTCTCTTGTCCGAAGGATCCGGCTCGAAGGACCATCTGTTGCGGCCAGCTCCCGTTTCAGCGGGTCCGGCCGGGGAAAGGATCCCCGGGGTGACGAACGCGGTGGGCCCGGGGCGTAACTCCCAAACCCGCGCTGGTCGCGTCCGCCTCGCGCACCCTTCACCCGTGTGCGCAGCTCCGATATCAGCCGCGGCGTCGTCGTGTACTAAATACGCGCCGGTCACCCTATTGTATGTTGTTGTCAAACCCACCCACTGTATGTTGCTGTCGCACCCCTGTATGTTGTTGTCGTACGCGGGAGTGAGAGAGACAAAACACACTTTTCTTCCAAACTGCGGGCAAGAGGTCAGTCTTCAGGCAGTCTTCAGTGGCTTCTCTTGTTCCTATTTTGCTTCCTTTTCACTTTTCTTCTTATTTTTCTTCTTAGGAACTCGCCTCGGATTGAACACACAAAATCCGTGCGACTTACAAATATGTCGACGGTTCACCCTTACCGTCTGGAACGCGGTAGAAATTCTCTACGATTTCTTCTAACATTTTATCTAGTTTGTCCCTTGACTGACCTCTTTTGCGCCCTATATTTATTTCAAAACAAACATTACATACATGTGTTATACATTGTTAAAAAGGTCTTAATTAGATCTATCTAATCATATAAGAATCTTATTTCTAAGTTTAAACAATAAAAAGTTGTCAAAGGAGAAAAGTCAAAAATCTTACAAATTTTACCGACTTGCTAAGTTTAGCCCTTAATAAAATCTAATTTACACAATCTATATACATGAGTTATATATCACTAGAAAGGGCATAAACTGAACTCTAATAAGAAATAATCAGATTCATTCTAATTGGAATATTCTCGAAACTACTGTGAGCACAAGTTCAAAATCTTAATAAACTATGAAATCGCAAATATTTACTAAAGTAATTATTCAATCTACTTAAAAATACTCTTAATGTGCTCAGAATAGCTACCTACACTTAATAAAACTCAAAAGGATAAGAAATAAGTCAGACACAAAACAACCCTACCTAGTACAAACTTAATGCTAGCGCTATACCTAACATGTATTGGAAACTCTTTATTCAAATATCAACTTTATCTATATGTACATAACATCGAATCATTTAATTTGGGTAGGTTTTATGTCTTCGTCGCCGACAACTATCACATTTTTTTCAGTTCGGTCGCGCAGCATAATCCCTATCTCCTCCAAGCCTGCCGTAAGGAACTTCGTTCCAATAAATAAATAAATATTCACACACTACACAACACATTAACCTAGTCCCACATTAAGATCCATAAGGTCTTGTGTCGTGGGTACTAAGCAACGGTATATAAATACATAGATAAGTATAGAAACATCCATGACTCGGAAACAAACATAGATATTCATCATATCAATGTTTACACCTGCCGGGATTCGAACCCGGGACCTATGGCGTCGCAAGCAGGGTCAAATAAAGACCAGGTAATGTGTTCCCACAACCACGTTAATAAATTATTATTATTATAAATTAATTAATTTGAAAACAATTAATGGAGATATTTTAGGCAACCAACTTTTGATAGACTGGAGTATAAAACGATTATTTAAAACCAGTAATCGGATATTTGCTTTTGAAAAGTTCTTTGTTATGCGCTAATTTTAGATCTTATTGTTCGAGAACAAAGTTATTAAATTTTGTTATTTAATTTGGATTATAATATTTAATAAAACATTAGTTAAAGTTTTTCCATTAAATATTAGCAAAGAATCTCGTGTTTCCTTCGTCAATCTTTTGAAGATAATATTTAATGGATTATTTGTTTTATTTATTTTTATTTTATTTTATTATTTTCATTTATTATTTATTATTTTTGTTGTAATAATCGCCAATTTATTAAAAAAAAAAAACCGACTCCGTCTTAATTTTTATCTGCCAATACAATATCTATCACTCTTACGACTAAAGGCGCGTTCACATATAACTTCTGTTTTACAGGTCCGTTCAAACGCATATTTTATGTGAATATTACCTCCAGTAGCGACGGATTCGTTAAAACTGATCCTACTCGTATAAAACGGACGTTCTATGTAAATGCGCCCTAACACAAAACTTAAAAAATCTCAAGCAAGACCTTTAGGCTCTAGGACTTGCTGCCAAACAAATATACCTTTACATACCTACATAAGTACATACATTTATTATCGCAAGACATAACCCTCTTTAGGGAGCGGTCGCGTAAATACATCTATATGTGTCGCATAAATCTACTTAGTATATAATTATCTAAATAATATAAGAGGGTTACCAAGGATTGCTTCCCTCCCTTATGAAAACGAGACTCCATTATAATCAGTGTAGAGCGACATCTCGTTTCTACGATGGAAACAATCCTATTTTATAAGTTCATAATGTACCTAACCTACCATACGTACATTCAACGATTTAGTAAATAGTAGGGCAGTTTTAATATAACTTTCTACACCTTTCTTATAACAAAGGAAGATCGAATTTGATTGCATTTAGCAGAGGCGAAAACTAATTTTGTCATTTTGTTTTGCAATATAGTCAAATTAAACATTTGCAACAGTTGGGCTATATTGAAAACTCGGCAACCCGCGATAAACTAAAAAGTTTGAGCCATGGAGCTAGCACGCAATAGACTAAGCAAATCCTAGTTAATGTTATACCTTTAAAGACAAAAGTTTTATTTAAGATTAAAATACAAATAGAACTTTTTGTTTCGTCATATTTACAGCTGCATCTCCCACCGTGCAAAGAGGCAACATAGAAACTCAGGCATTAGCATCTATCCCCGCTATGATAAACGTGGCTGTGAGATCTCCTTTACGATCCTGCAGTTATGGCTACCCTATTTCGGGAACACAGCCGCGTGTTTTATGTATGAATAATAACCATTACCTACTCTCGATTAGCAAAATCTTCCGATTTCTTCTTGATGAACTGCAAAATATAATCATGCTTTCACCCGCCTCTACTTATATTTACCTACCATAACAATTTGGTTCCTTTCATATATTTGGACCATTTCCTTCTATATTTTACCAGTTCCACGAATCGATTTCAAAACAATTCCGAATTTTGAAAGTTTGAAAACTGTAACTCGACGCGGACGGGCTGCTAATCTGGAGTTCCACGTAGAACTTCCCTCAGCTAAGCCAATTTGACATTTCATTCATTAAAAAAAGCTATTGAAACAAAGAGAAACTTCCAAAGCTGGGCATTTTGTAATAGAAACTGGCAGGCAATACGGGAACGAGAAAAATTAAACCTACTTACGGGAGCATTTTACTTCTTAGACTTAAAGTACTCGTAGCAAGATAGACAGAGTTTATAGAAGAGCAAAGGATTTTTTGTTAATAATACCAGCCAATTTCTAATGTTAATTTCAGTGGAGAAATAATGTTCCGAATGTAATAATAAATGCAGATTTTCGCAAATTGAAAAACGAAATAATCAAATTCGAAAATTCAAACTCCTTTGATCAGCCATTACGTTTTTAGTGACTGATTTATTTTGCTACTTCCTTTCTAAACTTTAAAGCTGTTGCCAACTTTAAACCGTGCATCGTAAAATTGAAAATCGCACGATAAAAATTGGTATTTCAAATTTTCAAATTGCCTAACTGGCACGTTTGATGTTTTGGCTTAGAGGTCGTGGTAAAATGGGTTTTAATGTTTTAGGTTTAAGAGAGGGTTTTCTGTGGTGGTTGGGCGAGGTAGCCATTGATTCGATTCCGTTGGGCCGCTGAGCTATTAGGGAAGAATGTTTCCGATTATTTGCCTATTTGATTGTATCCACATTTTGATCTATGTATAAGCCGTGTGCCGCGTGGTGCCGGCAGAGTAGAGTTTGTACCACCCCTGCCTGCACGTGGGTGTCGTACTAGGAGATTAAGGGTTTCCGGGAGGTGGGCAGCCTCCCGTACTGACAACATAGTCCGAAAATCGCACTGCGGTCACCAACCCGCCTGCCCAGCGTGGTGACTATGGGCAAAACCCCCTATGGCAGTAGCCTTGCGGCGTGCCCTGGGGGAGGCCTACGTCCAGCAGTGGACTGCAATAAGCTGAAGAAGATACAGCCGTGTATGTTCCCGAAGTAACCAGAACTGCAGGTTCATAAAGAAGATTTTATAGCTACGTCCAGCATAGCGTGGTCAGATGTAAAAGATCATTGACAAGTGGCTTATCTACTGAGAGAACGCCAGCCCTCCTAGCATGACCACGCATCGTGGATATCGTATCGTAAGATATCGTATCGTCTCTATACAAAATTCAACAAGGCAAAGTATTTATCGTATTTTGCAGGTCATGCTACTAGAGCAGATACCTTAGTCGACTCTTACGACGTGTACGAAGAAAAGAGGTTCCAGGCATTGCTTTACAATTTAGCATTACTTCAGAAGGGTTGACGCGAAATTTTGTATAACTTAAATAAAAGTAATTTTTCATTTTTTTTTAAATAATAAACAAGCAAGTTTCTACATACCAATACTTATAGTTTTTTTACGAATAAGATAAATAAAAAATTCTTCAGTATGTAAAGATGTCAAATGTGTATCAGTTTATCAAACGGAATAGAAGTGATACAGTCGTAAAGTACTTATTAAAGGAGTTGTTATCCCATCCTAACTGATATTATAAATGTTTTATCTTTGAAACCCAAAGAAGTGAGCAAATTCTTGAATGCTTAAAAGTTGAGGCCCCAGAAAAATATAGCGCAACTAATATGCTATTGACATTTTTTAAGGTGAAATAAAAATGCGGGGCGCTACTGATTTTCAAAGTGGGCGTTAGACGAAATAAGTATGCAAACTTTTGCTCTAAAGCATGCCAAAGAAATATGCCTACATACATAAACTCGAAAAACATAACCCTCCTTCTGGCGCAGTCGGGTACATTACAGTACAAAGTTACGATACAATCATTAGAGACCACCTCCTCCGAGTATCTCACTCTGCACACTCGTATTTCTGTAAGAATTCTAAATTATAACGTACGTAGTTCTAAGCTGGATATTTTTCTAAATGGAATGGGTTGCTTACGGGCAACATTTGTGTCTGTCGCATTGAAGATTATTTTCGCGGGAAACCGACATAGAGAAGTTTTCAGATGCGGAATTTGTTGTGTAAGAATGAAAACACGAAAAACTACATACCTATATATATTATAATACAGGGTGTGACTGACAGCCAGGTAAATACTGATATGGCTGAATAAGTACCATCATGATTCGATTCTTGTGTGATGCATTGCTGTTGGATCACTTGTGAATCTCCATTAGGGTTGATCAGATATTTGAACTTATTTGAGCGTTTTTTTTAAACCTCTTAAAAACATACCATAAAAATGCTGTTGTCAATAAAAGTTCTTATTTGCAAAACAATTATAGTACAGTAAAGAAGCCAGTTTGGATCAAACTGTACATACTGTGCTTAAGGGGGGAAACCAGTTTAGACCGATCAAAAAATCGACTTTTTTTTTATTGCATAAATCGTTAGTATAACTCGTCAAGAATATGTGGTCAAAATTTGAAAGCAAAATTCGCATTATTTTCAATGCTATGAGGACTTGAGTGACCGCCCGTCGGTCCGGAGTCGAAGCGCGCGGTAGTTAGAACGGAGCGGTCGCTCAGTGACCCTTTTTCGGTTACCTGCCTCAATTATTCCTTAGTACCGCTGTACTAAGGAATAATAGAGAGGGGGGGCATCTCGGCAGATGTTGTTGTTTGACCTGGGGTAGAACTTTCTCGAACGTTTACGATATTTCGACAGAATCTCGTTTTCGCTACATTTTATTTCAAACGCGTTTTTCTCGAAACGACTTTTTTTCCACTTGTGGGCATTCTAGCTTGAAAAGTTATTGACCAATCGTTCTGAAATTTGGTGTGAACATTCTTTATTCAATTCAAATCTAGATGAACCTAATTCTGGAATTATATGATTATTAAAAATATGTTTTTTTATGCGAAAAAGGTGAAAAAATATGGTATAAAAACATAACATTGTCTTCAAACACCTCAAAAAAATGCAATTTTCAAATTTTTTTTTACACAATCAGGTTCATATTCTTAGGAAATATGTTGTTAACGAAAAAAAATAAATTGTGATGATTACAGATGAAAATTGCTACCACAGGAATGCCCACCAGCAAAATACTCCGATGGTAATCGTCCATGGACAGCACGATCTAGCGACACTGTTTCCGGCGGAAATCGCTTGAAAAAATTCTCAAGTCTATTTCAAACCATGAATAAAATATTCTCAAATTCAAAAAAAAAATCTGTTTATATTATCCATATGTAAAAAATTCACGAAAAACAACAAAATTTCGGCCTCCTAAACTGGTTTCCCCCCTTAATAGCTACATTGACGACTACATATCTACAATTAAATAATCTGTAGGTAGGTACCTACATTGGTTATCGCACAGCTTCGGTCTACGATAACTGTTCCAATACACCGTACTCGTATACTTCCTTTTTTCAAACCTCCATACACAGAGTATACATCGTATACATATTACATCACACCTGAGGTTTACTACTAAGGAAATGGGATCAACTAATATGTGTGTTTGAAATAGATATAATCCGCGAATGATTAGCAATTTTTATCGGGCATGTGTACTTTTCATGGAAACGTTAGATGAGAATTTTTTTTTTTTTTTTTTTAGAACGGGGATTACATAAAATAGTGAAAATACTTTTTAGTCACCCTGCTAAAGGATAAGGAATGGGGAAGACCTTTCTACGTTATTTACAATATTACAAAAATCATTCATAGATCTACGAGTAATTCATTCATAAGAATCACTCATTCAAATCACAAATTACACAAAATTTCTAAATAAACCCTGTTGCTGGTTATTTGTTTACTTTAATAATACTAGCCACTAACAGTCACTGATATATCTTATAATTTATATTATGCTTGGACAAAAATTATTTCGTTTCAACTAGCATTTATCCAGACATTATGTTTAATTACGCCCATGAACCAGGTGTCCAGCTTCAGGTCGTAATAAATAACCTTTTTCATTCAGATTCATTTTCCACACCACCCTGTACTGTTTTCCGAGACAGGTTATCTCAATTTGTAAACGTAAATAGGTACTTTGCGTAATCCAACCGAATGTAGATCATAGGAAATACCAAATCCCTGATGTAGATGTTCTTTTGACGCGTACTTGAAAGGATATTGTAGGCGTTAGATATCCATTAACATTATACATAACCCCGCCGCATATGCCTACACTCGCACTCGTTCACGACATTGTCTATTTGATATTTAATTTTACGTTTGACTTTGAGTTGCGTTGACACGTGAGAGCAAGTGCGGAGTTTGGTACTGCGCCATAGGTTTTAAATACTGCCACTCGCACGCGGCTCGTGATGTCCAATGCGAATGTGAGCATATGCGGCTGGGCGCGTGAGACTAGATTAATGTGATAACAGATAGTACACTGCGCGTTTGTATATTTTTGAATGTGTATAGAGGAAAGGATTTCACGAAGGTCCCATAGGAATTTTAGGCATATAAGTATATTTTTTTGGAATTATGTAGTACTATCTAGGTAAAGGAGCAGCAATTCACAAATATTCCACAAAAACTAAAGTAATGGAATTCTAAAGTTTACGTGGACCAAGTTATGGCCGGCTATTTCTAGATATTCGGACTTTCGTTAAGAATTTGAGTGTGTTGGTTAAATAAATGTTGAGAAATAACTACGGTAAATAACTTTATTCGAGGAAATCCTGGATTTACAGCCAATTTCTATAACTAATCTTGAAAGATTTTTTGCATATTTCAGATTTAATCTTCAATAATTGTTTTCATACAAAATTTCAAATTAGGAATAAAAAATCCGTGACTATTTTTGATCTCTCGTATTGAAATTAGCTGTTAGTGCCAGTTTACAGGATGTAACCGAAGGGGTGATAAGCAAAAATTCGGTGGAAATAGCCGATTGGTGTAGTTGGTAGTGGCCCTGCCTGCGACGCCATAGGTCCTGGGTTCGAATCCCGGTAGGTGCAAACATTGATGTGATGAATATCGATGTTTGTTTCTGAGTCATGGATGTTTATATACTTATCTATGTATATACCGTTGCTTAGTACCCACGACACAAGACCTTAGGGATCTTAGTGTGGGACTAGGTCAATGTGTTGTGAAGTGTGTGAATATTTATTTATTTACTTATATTTATAAAAAAAAAATAATAATAAAAAAAAAAAGACACTGTATCATATTATGTTTTTATATAAACGTACAGAATGAAATACACAGACCCGGGTTATGTAAGTGTTTCTCCGTTCTATTTCTATAATAATATGTGAGAGTCATAATAATATAGCCGTATCTATAGAGAAGTGATTACTTAAGTAATTGCTCAAAATTTAAGTAAATGCTTAGTTACACATTTAGTTCGCACAAATTTTATGCTGTTTAGTCGCATAATGCCTAATTCGCAATTATTACTAGAAAGACTAATTCGTGAAATTACTAATTATGAAACGGACTAAATCATCAAAGGGCTAATTTTAAAAAAGACTTATTCGCGAAACGGCCAACTCTTAACAACATACGAGTATGACAGCACAAGCCAGACATTTAAACGGGACCGATACGGCCATTAAATTTCTTGGGCAAGTTTTCTTGAACAATTTTAATCGATTTTCGCTTGATACAACCCTTGATACCACACTTGTATATGTGATGGTCAGATTAAAGGCCACGTGGATGCCAAAACAAATGCGAAGAGTGGGGAATCTTTTCCGAGATATCGATATGTGATGTTGTATTCCAGTAATCGAGATTTTTTCCTGATATTGACATTTGCCCGATATATGAGATTGGTAAAATTACTCGAAATATGTTGTTATACTGGATGTAAAAAGACAACTTTGTTCTTTTAATACCTCGTATTCTTTGTAATATCACAATCATTTTTTCTCTAGAAGTACCCCTGGGAAACCACGGGTTTCCAAGATATTGAGGTCCAAAGTTACATCAATATTACCATTTTTTTTACATAAATCCATCTGAAATCGGTTAACGAACATTTTTTTTCAAAAATACCATGTCAAAATGTTGTTAATTTTGTAGGTACATTTGTACTTTGCGCATCAAACGAATACATTGCTTGCAATAAAATGACAGTATTTTTTTATAATTTTTTTGTCGTTTCCCAGGGTTGGTTCCATAAAAGAAAATGATCGTAACCTTACAAAGAATATGAGGTATTAAAAAAACATTGTTGTCTTTTTACACCCTGTATAATAATAATAATAATATTTATTTAAACCAATTATAGATCAAAGAAAATCAAATCAAAATTTATATCCTTTCATGATTATATACTTTTAGTATTATTCTAAAATAAAGATAGTAACGGGTAAAATATTATACTTAATGGAAGATGAAAAAGTTAAAAAAATAACATTCTTTGTACAATGGAAAATTAGTAGATTTAATCTGAATAACATTTAAAATGGATACTAATTAGTGTGCGCTGCTATACAATGAAAAGTTATTGACTTTTTTACACAAAGAAATCTTGCTTCATTGGCAAAAATAAAATAAACAAATATTAAAATATTTCTTATGATAGATATATTATAAATAATTAACTTTTGCCTTATATACTATAAATATAACAGATTAATGAATTAATATATATTTATAGTTCACAAACTTTCATATTTATGATAATCAAAACTCACTACTAATATTACCTAGTCTGTGAGAAAAGATGTTTCTATGTAAGTCTTTTTGACGAAAATAAAAGATTATTATAAGATGAATAGATTTTTATAAAATTGTGCAGTTATGTAATTTATAGGTATATCATAATAGCATACACTAATTCCCGCATTTCAGCTAGTATTCAATGAATTTAACTTACATCATCTTATATAGCAGAGATAAGTAATGTAGGTATAGGACTATTACAATCCACTGCTGGACGAAGGCCTGCCCCAGAGCACGCCACGCGGCTCGATCTCCCGTTTTTGCCCCCCAGTCACTACCAGCCGCCCTCTTTAAGTCATGAGTCCATCTGACCAGAGAGCGAATAAAAGTACGGAACCTAATAAAATAAACCAAAACAATACCAAAGAGTAAAACAGAAAAATCAAAGACATAGATACAGAGCCGCATTAAGAATGAGTCGCTAATACCGGAGCTGATTTAATTACAGCGTCGGGACCGAGATAATCTGCGAGATGCCGGACAAGACAGAACTAACGGGATAGGCTGGGAGATAGTGGGGATACAATCTATTGATACTTTGGTTAATCATTAATTTGTCACCTTTGGATAGCTTGACTTATAAAATTATTAATAAAGAAATGGAAAAAATTCCTCACCCGAGTGGGAATCGAACCCACGACCTTTGTGCTAGTGTTACCGTGCAGTGGTACAGCTTGACTTGAAAGGCATCGCGACATGTTGGGTCCATTTTATAAATTAGCTTCTCTATCAGACATAAAAAATATATTCAATACTAGTGGACGCCCGCGACTCCGTCCGCGTGGACTGCGGAAAAAACAAAATGTCGAAATTATCCGGGATAAAAACATTTTCCCGAGATAAAAAGTAGCCTATATGTTAAGTGAGACCTGTCACAATATATTCCTGAAAACTGCATCGAAATCGGTTCAGCTGTTTCTGAGATTAGCGTGCACAAACGTCGATCCGTTACAATTTTTAATTATATATATATATAGATTTTAAACAACATTTAAAACATTACTTGGTATTGTAATAACTTATACCAGCAAGTAAAATGTTATGTTGGAATTTACATACTTATGAAAGAAAAATTTTCTTTATAATGATAGGTAATTAAATAATGACACAATATTATAGTACGTTGTACACTAAGGTTCACACGTTTACAACGTATACACAAACACACACACTATTACACATACACACTTTTTCAACTTTTACCAACCACATTAACATATTTAAATAGGCTTTGTCTCACACAACTAACCACGATCTTGAAATGTAAACTTATTATTTACTTGGTTGATAAAAAACACATAGACAAATTGTTATTGTTATTTGTATCTAAAAGAGCTGAGACCTGGTGTCCTGAAATACAGGCTTTAAGCCTAGCTTAGGCTCCAGTCTCTCCGCAGTTTGTTAACTTTTAGAAAATAACAATGTAATATTGCTATGTAATTTAAGATGCAACATTGTGGTGAGAAAATAAATACATATTACTGTGAAATGTAAGCCCTACATAGAAACTTCTAAATGAAATTCCTCAGTATCATGTTATATTTCATTTTGTTGAGCCCGCATGACAACAACAATCCTTTGAATAATAGGGCAAATAATCGCTATTTTTAAACCGCCAGCTCCTTATCTATAAAAGAATTTGACTCGAACAAATCTGCGATTGCGGAATTCCCAAATTAATTGTTAGCAAAGAACACCATTTGTATTGTCCACGGAGCTGGGAAGTTTTAGCGAGTCTTTAAAGCTACCTTTGGATATAGCTTCTTTAGGGTTTTTACATGAACTTACTTCACAGACTAACAGCATTTTTGTGATAGGTTTGTCTATAAAATAATTGTGAAATAGCTTACGACAAGACAAGAAAGGTTTTTAGTTGATAAAGCGAAAAAATAATAATAGTTAGTAATTACCTGACTGCGCCAGAACGAGGGTTATGTTTTTCGAGTGTATGTATATGTATGTACATATATATTTCTTTGCCACGCTCGAGAGCAGTGGTTCCCAAAGTGGTCCAGGTGGACTCCCAGGGGTCCACAGGAGACTCGATGGGGGTCTACGTTGACGTGAAAAAATGGGGGTTCGTTCACAATTAATACGTAGATATGTGGTGTAGGCCTGTAGGAGGTCCACCAAAACCAGTTAACTTTTGAAAGCAGTCTATGAGAAAAATAAGTTTGGGAACCCCTGCTCTAGAGTCTAAACAGTCGCATTTGAGCTTGAGAGATATCATTCAGGGGTTATCATTAGACTCTTATTTGGTAAAATTTTTACGTGTAGGGGTTATTGTTTGTATTTTATGCTACTCGTACGCGCCCACGATAATTTAATAGCTACGCCTAGCAGTATCCGTAGCACAAGCTACGATATCGTAGTCGATTACTTCTGTGTGCTACGATATACGAGTACGAGCCTGCTACAGTCGGATTAATTAACAAATTGTAACTTTTTCTCAAAGTTAGTTGAGTTAGGAGTTGTACGAGTATATAAAAACCTTCTTATATACAACTCCGAAATACTTTTAACAGTCGTGGCATCACCGAAGACGAAAACTACACAAAGATAATGGTATATTGAAGATTCTTAGCGTATTTCTCATGTTTCCACGTCACTAGAGTTAAAAAAAGCGATGGTTTTCTTTATCATGTCAGTGAAACATCATTGGTTATTTTATAAAAGTAACAAAAACGTCTACTTCATCATCTTCCTGCCCTGATCCCATTTATTTGGGGTCGGCGTAATTTGTACTGTACAAAAATGTCTACTTAGATAAGAAAATTTGGGCATATGTAAAGAATGAATGAAAGTAGACAGACGAAGAAATAATGTAGAATGAAAAAGAATATAGAATGAAAGAATGTACAACGTAAGGATTGGAAGAGAGAGGCAGTCCAGGGTTCCAGAGAAAGATCAGTACAAGTGCACCCTAGATTCGCGAAAATCGAAGCAATAGAGGTAGAGATGGAGGTCCGTGGTCTCTGTCCACCTCTTTGGGAAAGAGGCCTATTGCATTCCAATGCTGGGCGTAAGCCTCCCCCATGGCACGCTACAAGGTCACTGCCATAAGGGTCATTTTCAAAATAATTGCTCATTTCAGAAAAAAATCTTGTCCATCATCTTTCCTTAATTTCTACAAAAAAACTGTAATGGCAATATTAATAAAATACTGAACATTACAAAGAAGCCTTTCTTTATATTGTATTATAATGTCATTGTTGGTAGTTGATACTTCATTTTTTATATATTGCGAAATTTTTAAAGCATGTTTCTGGTCTTCCTACAAAAAACGTGTGTCCAACTTCCAGCACTGATATTTTAAACTTGAAAAAACATTAAAAGTATTTTATTTATTATCAAACAAAATTGGCTATCCTCTCTAATAACACTGTAAAATGTGTGTAGAATCCTTGAAAATTCATTTGACACATTAATTTTAGTTATAAATAAAAAATAAAACTGGTCTCAAAATTACTTCATCGATGTTATTTCATTTATGTAACGCATTATTTAGTCGCGAAAAAGGTATTTTGTTAAACTTTAATACTGGCAACATTTGCTGTCACTGTCCGAACCTCAGGCGACCAATCACAGGGCAGCAGCCATTTTGTTCTCGGCAAAAAAGTTGGGTGTATGGTGTGCGTCGATAAAAAACATTTATCTGGTTTCTTTTTGGTAAATTGGAAAAAATACGCAAGGTAAGTAAATTTAAACTATTTTTAATTGTCAGGAAACTATTATGATAGTGCTATTCTGTCGCTAATTAGCTGCAACGATCGAGTGAATTATGTTCTGTGATTTGAGGTTAGTTTGTAGAAAAACATGCTTACTTGTTCCTTTATGTCACACTTATGTAACATTTTTTTATGTTACGTTACATAAAATTGGATTAAGACGTGTCCACAGCATGATTTTAAAATATTATATAATTATAATTAAACCAATAGTAAAATAAACATGTTTTTCTATGGTCGTATTCAGTGTTTTGAGTGATGCTTGGATAACTTAAAATCCTCAAATTGGCCCTATAATAGCTGACTGTAATTTACTAATCATTTTATACCTTCGTTTTGGTTTATACTGTACAAGTTGCGCGATCGAGTGTATATTGCGATCTGCAGCTTTGAGTTATTAGTGTAATATATTTATTTAATATAACCCAAGTATTTTCGTCTAGCATTAACAGGCTCTGACTTATTCTAGCATGACAAGTTTGATACTATTCTCAATGTTCAAAATACTTGTATACAATGTGATTTGTTAATGTGATGCAAAATTTAATTTTCACGTTAAATTTTACGACGACGTATGCTTCAAAATAGACTGCTTTTATCGTTAAATATGATTTTTTTAATTATTATTTTCTGAGTTATTACATTGTATTTTTTATTCTTTACAGAAAATATGCCTTTGTCTGCGGCAGAGAGGCAAAAACGGTACCGAGACCGACTAAAATTGAATAATCCTCAAAAATGGAAAGCACTACAGGAAAAAAATTTAGAAAGAGCTAAAAAATTCTATAAAAAAATTGGGGAGCTATCGGATCGAGAGAAAGAAAGCAGGCGAAAATATTGGAGGACTTTAAAACAAAAATCAGACTATAAACAAGAAGTTATAGAAAAGGGTAAAACTCGAAAAGAATACCAAAGAATATATCAGAAAAGATATAGAACATTAACCAAAGAAAATAAAAATATGAAGAAAAAAATTGAATTATTAATCAAAGAGAATAAAGCTTTAAAGAAAAAAATATATAGATACAAAATTTTGCAAAACACAAAAGAAGACGAAGAAAAAGAAAATATGTTTAGCAGAGAGTCATTTTATACTGTGTCAAGCCCAATATCAAAAACCAACTCATTTGTTGCTAATTTAAACACTACTGAAGAAGAAAAGAAATTATTAAAAAGGAGTTATTTGAAAAGAATGTGTTAATAGAATCCTTAAAAATACAATATAATGCAGCAGGAAGTAATGAAAAGAGAAATGTATTAAAAGAAATTGTAAGTAACGACATCGTAAAAGGGTATAAAATGAAAAGTAAATTACAGTCTGCTATTGGGATTAAATACCCAATCAGACGTAATGCAAAAAAAGTTAATATTAAACGAAATAACCTAGCAAATAAAATTTATACTTTTTTTAACCAAGATGATGTCAGTCGAGCTACTGCAGCTAAGAAAGAAACTAAAACAAAAAATAAAGTTAAAATGCAAAGACGATATTTGCTAGATTCGATGGTAAATTTACGGTTAAAATTTGTAAAGGAGACTGGAATTCCAATTTCATACGCCACATTCAGACGTTTCAAGCCATTTTACGTATTGATCCCAAATTTATCAAATCGAAATACTTGTCTTTGCAAAAGACACAGTAATATAGATTTCAAGTTTACATCCCTAAAAACACTAAAAAAATTTAAGGACGGTGATACTTTGGACACCGTTATAAAGTCTACAGTGTGTGATTTATACTCCCAAAAGTGCATGTATTCAACATGTGATATTTGCAAAAACAAATCAATCAGATATGACTTACTGAATATAAAATTGAATGAAAAAGTGTCATGGCTAGAGTGGACGGTCAAAACCATAGAATATGAAAAGAACAATGAAAAAAAATCAACCAAAAAAACAATTAAACAAATAATATCAGGTATGTTAGAATCTCTATTATCAAATTTTGACACGGAATTAAGAGGCTTTAAAATTCATATTTACAACATTTCACATCAATACAAAATTTATAAATCATTGAAGGAGAATTTACAAAGAAATGAAATTATGCTACATTGTGACTTCTCAGAAAATTATAATTGCAAATTTCATAATGAAATACAAGCAGTACATTTTGGAGCATCACATTCACAAATCACCTTGCACACAAGCATTATATATAATGATGAAACTGATCCCGAATCATTTTGTACATTTTCCAACTGCAACAAACACACACCGGAATCGATCTGGGCTCACTTGGAGCCCCTGATGCGTGACATTAAACATAGATTTCCTTTGAAAGACACTATACATTTCTTCTCAGATGGTCCGTCAAGTCAATACAGGCAAAAGAAGAACTTTGCCCTTCTTACCAAAATGATAGAATCTTATGGTTTTATTTTTGCAACCTGGAATTTTTTTGAAGCGGCCCATGGGAAGGGTGCAGCGGATGGGTTGGGGGAGTAGTAAAAAGATTGTTAGATAAACAAATATCATACGGACATGATATACCTGATGCTAAAACTGCGATTCAATTACTTGAACACAATACTGCTACCACTGTAAAATTATTTCTTATTGATCAGGAGGACATATTGAGAATAGAAAATCAAATTGAGGGTTGTAAATTTGTGGCCGTTCCAAATACGCAAAAAATACACCAAGTAATACCAAACGAAGATAATATAATTCAATATCGAATTTTAAGCTGCTTTTGTTTAAAGCCCAATATTTGCCAATGTTATGCCATAAAAAGTCACAAATTAATTACTGATCATGTTAAACGTTCAAGAGCAAAACGACTTGTTATAGAATCTACATCTGAAAGTGAATCTGAGCAAGAAGACCTAGAGATGTTAGTAACCAATAAAGTTTTACCTAATTCTGATGATGTCGAACCTATAGGAGAAACTAATCATTATCATGTCAGTAATGCATCTACTTCAAATGTTACTATTTTATCTGATATTAAAGTAAATTTTAAACCTAAGGATCTAGCAAAGATGGTTAAAAAGCCATCAAAATATTATAATGTTTCTACGGTTGATTTGAAGAGAAATTTCTGGGATCTTTTTAGTAGCGATAGTGAATAATATGTATAGTTATATAAGGTCTACCTATTCATACACGAAATATTTTAAGGGTATCATCTAACGGTTTTTAACTGTTAGACGGTTATAACGAAGCCATTTCAAAAGTTTTTTTTCTAATTTTATTAAATATATTTACATTAAATAATTTAAAATTACTTGAGCTACAAAATAAATACTGGTTTCTTATTTTTTGACCTTTAACATTCAGAACGTTTATTTATTTACTTTCATTTAAGGGGTTTTCATTAAAGGTTTTATGCAAAATATATAAAAAAAATTGAATTATAATAATTTCGTAAAAAGAAAAACACTTAAAATATTTTTTTTTGTTGTTTTGTATCTTTAGATACGACTTAAGAAGCTACTGTTAAAATATTTCATGTATGAATAGGCAGACATTATATATAAATATTAGGAAGTTAATCGTGCAGTATTATCATGACGATAGAGAGAATGTTCAAAGTTCGCATTTTAATATTATATTTTTATTTCGATTTATGATTAACTGAGTAACCATCTTCAAATTAAACATAACCCTGACGGTTTTATTATTGTCATTATTTTGTATGTTTCATGTTTATGTTCACTATGTCCAGTACAGCCGCGGGGTCTACGCTAAGCTAGCTATTCATGTGAGTGACTTAAAGAAATGTAGGAGCGCGACGGAGTTACGCCGATATAAACCTAACCTGTGTCTATGTGCACACTCACACAAATGCAAAGCTCGGCTTAAACCTCACGAACTGTACATAATAATGTACGTGTACGTGTTTGATTAATTATTACAATATTAAATACTAAAAAACTGTTTTATTTACCACTGTGAATGCAGCCCTTGTTTTCTTTTATGTTACTTTTATGTTATTGTGACATAAAAGTAACATTTCTGAAATGAGCAATTATTTTGAAAATGACCCATAAGGGGGTTTCACTCTTAATGCTGGCACTGTAACATTACACCGCGTAACAAGCACCAAGCTTTAGGATAACTGGACAGACTCCTTAAAGGCCAGTTTGTCCCAAATTACGTTATTAGACTAAGTTGTTTTTAAAGAAATCGTCATAATTCAAATCGGGAAAAAATATAATACAAAATAATATTCGATCTAGTGATTTAACTTTAATAGCTAATCAGTTTTTTTAGGGATATGTTTGGATAGATTTATTATAATAACACTCCAAATTTTTTTTTATAAACTATGACATTAAAACGAGAATATTGGTTCACCCGTACCAAATAGATTATTCTTCGGGTGGCCCTAAGTCGTAAATCATAACAAAATAGTTCAAATTACTCAACTACTAATATCAAAGTGTATTAACAGACATTTCTAAAAGAAAATCAATTTGCAGCTAAAGCTATTTACTTGTGCAGAACCCGCAAATATTCCTCTATTGAACGATAATGACGAGTCTTTATCTGCTAAACATCTTATTAAGATTAGAGCGGTTGGGGTCGAAGGGTCGGGAAAAGACATCACTCCTGTAATAGCTGTGCCATAATTCTTTTTTTATTAATTCATTCAATATCGTGTTCGTGTCGTAACTAAATGAATCTATAAAAGGTATGTAAGATAAGATAATTCTTTGTTGCTGTATCAAAAATGTTACAAGCAAATGCGAATTTAATTCTACATAGCATTCTACAAGTAGCAATAGGTAATAATTCTGATAATAATTAACGTTGGAACAGTATAAAAGTGTTGGCCTATGCACACCTGCGCAAGTAGCATAACCTGCGAAACACGATATGATAAAATGATTTATCAACATTTAGTCTGCCCAAGTAGCATGACCTGCTAAAAACGATATGATAAATCGATTTATCGACATTTATCCTGTCAAAATACGATAAATATAGCCGCCATGTTGAATTTTTTATAGAGACATTACGATATCGTACGATACGATATCCACGATGCGTGGTCCTGCTAGGGGGGCTGTCATAATACGATAAATATAGCCGCCATGTTGAATTTTGTATAGAGACGATACGATATCCACGATGCGTGGTCATGCTAGGGGAGGTGCATTACTGTCTTTATGCATTCGCACGGCCGCTATACCCCTATCTAAGAAAACCAAATTTTGCACATGTATATGCGCATATCCTATTAACCTGTTCGTCGGTTAACATACTCGTAGATACGCGGGACGCGTCTATTGGCCTTTAAATAGAGTGCACAGTTTATATACTTTGTTAAATCAAATCATTTATTCGACATGAACGCATATACAAGCTTATTTGTCTATTGTCATTATTATAGGTACAGGTGTTTTTTTCGTTGCCACCCTTAACGAAGGGTACGTACTCTATAGATCAAATAAAGTAAGTTTATGCCAAAAAAAATGCTGGGAAACGATGTAGTTTTTTATTTATTTTAATAACTTGATAGGGCGAAATTTATTGTGTCCAGTGTTTATGCTAGTTTTTTCATAGACAGATATTAATTATTTCTCGTGAAAAAATCTCGCTACGTGCGACTATGTGAATTTATTCAGTAAAACGCAGTCTATTTACTCAACTTTGGACTCTTATATCTTAAAAATACTTCCCAGGTATGCTTCCATGGTCGTTATGATGAGATTCCGTAGTTTTCGGGAACGTTGACGACCAAAAACAATCCCGTAGTATATGTTACTTTCTATGTTCACACCTTAAAATGAAACCGCTACCAAACAACAACAAAAGAAAGTAGTTGAGTTATTTGTTCTAATCCGTTTCTATTAGTTTCTATCCTATTTATATTGTCTAGTTTCAATGTTACTAGCTTATTTGTCCGTATAAGTTTATTATGTATGTACGCCGATTCTGTCTGCTTGAATTTGGCTTGATACGCTACCGCCATAGAGGATTAATCTTATTCCTCTATGCTACCGCGTACCTAAATAATTCAAAACCAAATAATTCTGTTTAAAAAACCATTCTATTATACTGGGTGTAATAATACTTTGTTCTTTTAATACATCGTATTCTTTGTAACATCACGATCATTTTTTTCTATTGCACCCCTGGGAAACCACGGGTTTCCAAGATATTGAGGTCCAAAGTTACATTAATATTATCATTTTTTTTACAAAAATCCATCTGAAATCGGTTAACAATAGATACCATGTCATGTTAATACATTTTATCATTACATTGCTTGAATCCATGATTAACTGAAATGCGTGTCCTAAACTATGTCAAGTAATTAAAGTTAAACCAGCTAAATATCTTACAATAGTTATACTTATTTACCTATTGTTTTTTGGAGTCGGTGCCAGCCGTATTAAGTTTTCAAATTATTGCTTTCTTTTTTGTTTGTTGTATTCTATTGTATTTGTTATTCTTAGTTGGTATATGTATGTTTCATTGGGTACATTTGTACTGGGACTACAATAGGTATATGTATAACTATTGTAAGCATCAAACGAATACATTGCTTGCAATAAAAAATAACAGCATTTAATATTTTTTCATATTTTTTATGTTTATTATTAAATTTAAATCGTTTCCCAGTGTTGGTTCCATAGTAGAAAATGATCGTAACCTTACAAAGAATATGTGGTATTAAATAAACATTGTTGTCTTTTTACACCCTGGATAAATACAAAACTCAGTTTAGGCCTCGCGTATCTATGTACCAGTAAATCTGAGCTTAGGGCTGCACGAGCTGTTAGGAATAAGTTCTAATTCCATAGCTTAGCAAGTCACTGGACGACAAGCCAAGGTAAGTTTGTTTAGTCAACTAAGTTGGATAGTTGGGAACAAATAGCTGGTTGGGAACAAATCAAACCCCATTAATTGGGCATCTGCTTGTTTACCCAACACGTCGGAAGTGCCACTTACATTAGAACCGGTGATGGTGCTCTCTTATCGATTTTTTCAATATAGGCTATATGAAGAATAAAGTTGATGCTGTCTCTCTCTACAACTTGATCATGACAGAGACAGGATTAAATTTATTCTTCAGATAGGCTATCTAACGTTTGAAAAATTAGGCCTTAATTAGTTTATTATTCTTTTATGTACGCATATATCTTCTTCCAAATAAGCACACCTTTGTTCATTTAGTCATCAATCAACTTTTTGCTGGTTCGACACTATATCATTCATCCATTACCTATTAAATATTACAACAGTGCACATAGACGTCAAGTAGAGACTAAAAAAGGGGGTTTATTCCCAGCATTTTTTTTATAAACTTACTTTATTTGATGTATAGGTAGTACCCTTCGTTAAAGGTGGCCACAAAAAAACATTTTATGATATGTTGTCTAGGATGGTTAGTGTTTAAAATGCAAAATGCATAATTCCCCCCCCCCCCACCGCGCACGCCGCCATATTGAAATGAATATATTCGCGGTCGCGTATGGGGAGAATTGTGCGTTTTGCATTTTAAACACTCACTAACCATCCTAGACAACATATCAAAAATTCAGAACTACCGGACCGTTTGCAAGGTTAAACTCCTCTATTCACTGTACTAAAAAGATGAGTTGAAAAAATTTAAGGACTTGGGGGGTAATAGTTTAAACATAACCGATCTTTGTGATACGCTAGAATCTTATTGAATCCGTCCTTATTTAAATTTATATTCAAGGTTCTGCAAAACGTATTTTTTTGCAAAATTTTCCAAGATGCAAACTTTTCAATTTACATACTTATACAGGGTGTAACAGAAAGGGTATGTTAAGCGAAAAGATATGTAAATAGCCCACTATAGAGAGGCTATTTCCAAAATTTGAGACTCGCAATCACATGTTTATTTTTAAAGTTTGTATGAACATTCCTGAGTTGTTTAGGAATTCTCTATACTATCTAGAAAAATAAACATTTGATTTCGAGTCTGAAATTTGGTGGGTAGGTTCCTTTTAGTGGGTTATTTAAATAGCTTTTCGCTTAATATACCCCTTTTGTTACACCCTGTACACACACATGTACACACGGCTGTCGTGTTTTCAAAATAGGTTAGCAATATCACAGCTACATTTAGCATAGCGGGCAGTGACGTGTTTATAGGTAGACGCGGGGTTTCATAATGATATCTTTATAAAAAGTGGCACCAGTAAATCTATGTAAACGTAATAACAGCATTAGATCAGATTTTTAAACTTGAATCTTATGTAGTTACCATAAGACTCGACTTTGCTTGTATCAATTTATGACAACAGATGCCCAGCCATACAATTGAGCAGCTATTTGTCGTGTCATTTTTTGAGCGCTGTCACTGAATCTAGCTATAATTCATCTAAGATAGCGGGGGATAGATGTCAATAATCTGCGACAAGTCGCTAGCTTATCACTTATACAATTTGCCATAGATATTTGGTTTCTTTCCTTACAAAACCGCAGAGTAACTACTACAATATTAACAGTACGAACGAACGTCCTTCGGGCAAAGCGCAAAAGCGGCTAAGTTTAAAGTGAAATAAAATTTTCACGCTGTTTCCTTCCTGTGCCTCCTTTTTTCCTGTCTGTTCCGACGGCTGGCATTCCCGTAAATGTAGAATATAGAAGAGGTGGCGTTTGCTTCTGGACAATCGTGTTGCTGTTACATTGAAGTGTTGGTTATTTCGGGACCGAAAATCAATCTATCCTGCTTGTGGTGCACTTTCCGGCCGAAGCGGCCTGCATACAGCCTCAATTTGATTTAATGAGAAAAAGTTATATCATTTGTAAGAAAATGACAGACGGGTCAGTCCTTATCACGTGACACTTAATAGGCTATGTAGTGGATGTTTAATTTTCAATCTAATCTCTTCAGTGATTAATATGGGCTTAATATTATTAGATTGGGTGATTTTTTTTTCATTTTCTTATTAATATTTATAATAGATTATATTCATAAGATGGGAGAAGGGCTGAGTGAAGAGTAGACAAATTTTAGCCAGTAGTTAGTGTGTTGTATAGCCAATATTGGTAATCCCAGGTCGTCATTGATTATCGCATATCCTCTGCATGCTTCCTTAATGGGCATTCTTGCTCTTCTGTAAGTAGTTTTGTGCCAGTGAAAAGTGTTCCGTTTACTGAACTTTCGTTCAATTTTATAGAGAGGTTTGTTGTTTGTGACTATTCAAAGTTCATCTCGGTTTTAGAACTTTAGCTTTTGAAACAATGAAAGTGTTTTATCTAACAGAAAAACTATAATATAATGAAGGTTGGATTTTAAGTTAATTTTACTTATAAATTGCTTAGTATTTTGTGACTGGTTTTTCTCTTGTCCATTATAAACTTGAATGTACGAGAAGCTTTAATATTAAATCTAAACTTGAAAGGTGTTTTTGAATTTAGATTTACCTGTTAATACAAAATCAAACATTAGTCCTTAAGATTTCATCAACATTTGAATGTCAGAAGTGGTGGTTAGCGGGTGTTTAACTTTACACACGGTTTATTAGTAGCAACTTTAAGGCTTTAGGTTCTAATTACTGTCGGTTTGTACGTACATACTAATTGCGATACTTAACTAGAAATATGGCAGGTGGGGTCCGCGATGCAGGGTGCCCAAAACTCTGGCATCGTTGCCGCGCTGAATGGTAGGTAAAGCTGAACTGGGTAGTTACGTAACGTGCGTTGAGCTAGGTAGCTGCCGTACATCTTTATATATTCAAATTTTCTATTCGCGTGTTTGTAATTGAACTCCTTCTAAACGCCTGGACCGATTTTGAACAAATTTTTTTTGTGTATGTAAGTGGGTTCGAGAATAGTTCAAATTTAAAATTCGGTCAACTAGATAAAGTTTTTATAACGGTCCAGATTACTATAACTTATTTCAGAAAGTTTGTATTTAAGACGTGGGACAAGACAACGTCTGTTGGGTCCGCTAGTACTTATATGTGTCTCTGTGTCTGCTTTCATGTATATGTATGAGTATGTGTGAATAACCAAACTATTCATCGACCTGGATGCCCACTGACGCGACGAAGGGCTCGAGCACACATGCTATTTATAGAGAACGCGCGACGACGCAGCGTCACTGAATGTACGTACCTATATGACAACCTATTCTGAGGGGTATGCACGAACCTCTCGATAGTCCGTAACGCTATCGTCCAACTGTCAAATCACATAGATTTTGCTAGCGAGTCGCTAACGTTACGCCGCGTAAAAAGGTTCATGCTTATCCTACTGTGGGCCTTACTAATAAAACGCTTTAAACTAGGTATAAGCTATATACCGTTTAATTTAACGGATATTCCATATACTCGTATTTTGAACTTCCGAATAGTAACGCCAGATACAATTAAACCATATATTTTGCTCTCAAAATTCATGTATAACGAGGATATAGCTTTTTGGGCTGTTTATTGGTTGCACTCTCTATGTATAACCATTACTATATATTATAAAACAAAGTCATTTTTCAATGGTCATGTAACCAACATATAAACAGCAATGTAATTGAAAAATCTGCCCTAAATAATTCAAATGGTGTTCACCACCACCTGCAGCCTCTGCTAATCCTCGAATCTGGCAAATCATTATGGTGAAATAAGATCCGAGCACCTAGCATGCAAGCTGCAATAAATACTTCGAAACCACTTACATCATAAAATAATACTAAGAATTATCAGAAGGTACTCGTACGTACCAGTCACCAACCCGCCTGTCCAGCGTGGTGACTATGAGAAAAACCCCCCTACGGCAGTAGCCTTTTGGCGTGCCCTGGGGGAGGCCTACGTCCAGCAGTGGACTGCAATAGGCTGACGACTCGTATCGAGTATATTATAATTCTGCATAATTCCAAGGTAGCACATCCATAAATTAAGAGGTGACAGACAAAGCGTTTGTAGGCCGCTTTAGCCGGACTGAGCTTTGCTTCGTGTTAGATGAGCAATCCGATTTTCTTGCATATGCAGTAGTTCTAAAGGCATAGTCTATCAAATGCATGGATCCAACATAATCCAACATCCTACCAATGCTGTTGTATGTGTGAGAGACCAAAAAAACCTATAAAAATTTATTAAAAACAACAAAAATCCCAACTGCAAAATAAACGTATAAACTGAAAAAGAAAAAACAAATTATTCGGTAAGAACTATTTATAAATTATTAATAAAGTAATGGAAAAAATTCCTCACCCGAGTGGGAATCGAACCCACGACCTCTGCATTCCGTGCTAGGGCTTTTACCACTGAGCTACCGGGTCAATTAGTCGGATGACGAATTTTACCATCTCTTTTCTAAATTACATATTGGCAACGTTATTTTTCATCCCGATAGCTATACACTAGAACTAAGAACTATTTGTTGGAATTTAACGATTCTAAACACCCATGAGAAAAGAATATTTTCCAATAATAGTTCCAAACGAAGAAATAGTTCGGTAACATTATTGTTAACCAATATTTAACGACTACGCAAGCGAACTTGTTTATTTATTGACGAAACCAACAGCTAACGAATCCAATGGGAAATGTTATTGAATCCTTCTAAATAAGTACGAGTATTATAAGCTTTTAGCGTCAGAGCCTTGACCACGGGCAGATGAGGTTGACTTTAGATAGATAGATAGAAATATCTTTATTCCACTATAAAGTTGTACAAATGCGAATTTAATGCTACATATCATTCTCTTCCAGGACTTTAGGTCCTAAGATATTAGTCGAACCCACTTACACCCCATTTACAAGTATTTACAAGCCAATAACAGGTTTCTTATTATAAAACGGACAGTTGCAACTTATACCTACAAGGTATAAGTTTGAGAGACCATTAACAGTATTTCAATATTTCGATGTCAATGTAAACGTACCCTTACTCCGCTTATTCCTCTAGAGATCACTGTCTGAAGCCCTAGTATCTACAAGAGGAAGATGGGCCTCAATACATTGTGTGCCACAGGATAAATAATACAGTTAATACTTTATAACAAATTATTTGTATTCACAGTGACGTAAATAGCGCTATTTATCACAATTATTTACTTGTTATTTTACTAAAAACTATATTGTTCATGCTAAACATACATTGGTACAAATAAATTGAATTTCGAGAGTCAAATTTACGATTTTACCACAATAAATTAAGTTCAAACTATAACTTCTTGATCAATTCTACATTTCCACTCATAGGTATTTTTTTTATAAAATATAAAAGCAGCTCAAAGGCACGTATGGACTAGATAGAACGGTGTTTGCACAATTTTCCGCGTGAATTTTCTGCATAAAACTTTAACCAATTTTGTATGTAGATTTTTTTGATAGCCTAACTAAAACTTAAAACTGGCTAAACTAATTTTAAAACCAAACATTGCAATAGGACAAGCTAAATTGCTAAATAGTCACTAACCATCACAACATATTATAAAAGAAATTCGCTTCCCGCTGTCTGTCTCTATGTATGCTTAGATCTTAAACATTACACCGCGGATTTTGATGCAGTTAGTTTTTAATAGATAGAGGGATTCAAGGGAAAGGTTTATATGTATAACTAGGGATACGCCCCGGTTTCGCACGGATATAATGCCCTTTCATGTAGACAAAGACATGGGCGGCCGCTTGTAGCCAATAAAGTTGGACCACTGTAGCTACATTGTTCGTCAGTCTGTATGTCCAATCAGTATCGCTTTGTTGGGAGTAGGTAACGAAGCCTGCAAAGACCACGGCGACAGACACAGCCGCGTTGGTCGCCAACGTTGGTCAACACTTGAATATTGGTCAAGATAATGCCTAGTGTATGAATATTTCATTGTGTAATATTGGTGCTAGACGAATCGCGAGACTAGAACTAGACGAATCGCTTTTGCAAAGACGAAATTTGTGTAAAGGTCTATATTAAAGGAACAACGAGACATAGAACAAGAGCATTCTCTCATGATTTTAAGTGGAGCATTATGTTTTACGAGTATACTCGTATGTATGTATATATGTTCCTATTGAATTACTATATCCATTTTTTAAAAGGGCGCATCAAAATCCGTTTCGTAGCTTTAAAGAGCTAAGCATATAGGTACATAGGGACAGTCAGTGGAAAACGACTTTGTTTTATTACATGTAGTGATTATTAGTCAGGCGACAAATTTAAAGATAAACTAAAATGTTTTGGAGATAGAGGATTTCATGCAATTCCTCTTAATATTTATAGGAAATGCAAATGAAGTCGCGTATAAAATCTAGTTCTCATGACAAATATAGCAGTAGAAATGCAATTATTATTGTCCGCGCACTTTTAATTGAATTTAAAATCCCTGTGCACTTAACGGTAGCTCTACAAACTGCTATCTAACTTTGCTCTGCTGTGTTATTTCAGCTATTTATGTTGAAGATAAAGTAGAGTTTGTTGAAGTTGTGTGAAATCATATATTATAAAATTATTTGTAAAGAAAATGAAAAAAATTCTTCACCCGAGTGGGAATCGAACCGACGACCACTGCAAACCGTGCCAGCCGCTATAACCACTAAGCCACTGGGTCAATTACTCGGACGACGAATTTTACCATCTCTTTTTTTCTAAATTACATATTGGCAACGTTATTCTTCATCCCGATAGCTATACACTAGCCAAATCTCGGCAAACAAAGCTGAATCCCTCAGCACAATGTTTAAAGATGAAACGATCAACCGTATCCTAACGGATTATATTAATGGAGAAGTGTTTTTATTAATTTATCTTAGTCAAGAAATTATATATTATAAAATTATTAATAAAGAAAATGGAATTATATATGTAAGAAAGTTAAATTATCATATAGATGTTTGTTATGTATTTTAAATATGAAAATTTCAAAATTAACACGTATTCTATATAAACTTTCGTACATTCTTTCAGACAAACCATACATTTTGCTGTCGGATATCACATTAAACGCGGTTTTGTAATAGTATTAAATAAATTACTTAATCAATATTTACACAAATATTAAATAAGAAACTCGGGCATTCTTCAATGGGATAGGCAGAACTGCAAGATCGCGAATGAATTTCTACAGCCACGTTAATCTTAGCAAGGCCGGATATAAAAGCTCAGTAATACGTTGCTAACTCGTTGCCTGGGATATCCAGAGTTCCTTAGTCGACTCTTACGACATGCACGGAAGAAGGTGCAGCTAATGTATTCTAGTGAATCAGCACAGGACACAACTATCTTTGTCTTATAAATTAGCCTTGACTTAAGCTCGGTATACTTAAATCCCTGCTGTAAATCCTGAAGTAGGGGTACTACTGAAATAAATCGATCGTATGACGGTAAGATTACCTACACTTATAGCTTTCCTGACCACAAATGGAGCAAAGCCTTCCTCAGTGAACTTTGGAGTTCGTGTACACGTGCAACATTTTTTCGCCGGCTATTTATCGCTAATACCTTATATAAATTATTTATATAAGAAAGAAATAAACCCTATTAAGAACAACACTAACCCAACATAAGTCGCAATATCAAAAAATAATCTTATTTTTATATTAGTTATAGATAAATCTCTTTATTGGCCAGTCACTTAAAACCAATGAAAAATTAAAATGAAATCAAAGATACTTACTTGACATATGAACCAATAAATACTCGTATATATTCAACAAGGCAGAAGCTCCAGATTAGCCATTTCCCAAAAAAGTAATTAATCGTACTTAACATCATTTGGTTTATTATTTAAACATGCGATTAATGTGAATAAACATCGTATAACTTCAGATAGTATTGCACATTGAAACGCAAAAAAAATTGCAATTAAGTTTAACTGCCGCGTAGTGGTAGGGCATTACATACCCCCCATGGCGTTTACTGATGATGACCAGATGATAAAGAATGGATTTGAATATTACTGATAATGCATCATAAACACACGTCTTATTCCAAAATGGTATAGGCAAAACTGCAGAAATATAAAGGATATTCTGCAAGCGCATTTTAGCATAAAGGGGCTATAAATAAATAATAAAAAAAATTGCAGATAAATTTAGGTAAGACTGAATAAACATTTTTTCTTTTGGAATCTATGTAAAAACTATTGATTTCCTTTACATGTGTTTTTCGTTGCCAGCCTTAACGAAGGGTGCGTACTCGACATACCGAATGAAGTAAGTTTTTGCAAAAAAAAAATTTTTTATGATTTTTTTTTAATTTCTTTATCGGGCAAAATTTATAGTGTCCAGTGATTATGCTAGTTTTTTCATAGACAGATATTAATTATTTCTCTTGAAAAAATCTTGCTACGCGCGTCAATGTGCATTTATGCAGAAAAACGCAGTCTATTTACTCAACTTTGGACCCTAATATTTTCTCCCAGGTATGCTTCCATGGAGAAAAATGATGATGATGAGGTGATTCCGTAGTTTTCGGGAACGTTGACGACCAAAAATCACCCGTACATTCGGTTAACACAACATTATTTTCAGTATAAAAGCTAGTGAAGATTAAGCCACTCCAAAAGTAGCTTTCTCAAAACTTCCAAGTAGAAAATGTAAGTAATTTTTAAACGGATATCCGCGAGAAAACGAACTGGTTCCCAACGTCAGGAAATTCTTTCCTTCCAATTATATGTCGGACAAGTGAAGTGTGCTGTTGCAGCTTTTAATGGCACTTTTATAAGAGTTTAAGCTGTACCTACTTGCCGGTTGCCTAAGCATGAAATTGGACGATAATCAATTTATGTTCTGTAAAGGTAGGTTAAGTAACTCTTTATTCCTCTTTACTAATATAATGAAGACTTGGGTATTTTCTTTTTTTTTTTTATAATTATCCTTTTTGACGTATTTTATTTTAACAAAAACGTTATCAGAGACCTTAGAATAGGACCGGGTGGCCCTACTATGCTGTACTAGGCTATAGGATCTCCTTTATGATATTGCAGTTCTAGCTACTTCATTTCGGCAACACAGCAGTGTATGTTGACGATACCTATAGAAAGAAAGGTAGTTTGGTAGCTCGGCATACCTAGAGTCTCATAGTATTTCATATAATAACTCCCGTGCCTGATTTCGGAACTAACATTTTATTGTTTGCAATTACACGGATAATGTAGTCACTCACAGAGCAACTAGCGCCATCATTCGGGAGTTATTCAGTGAAATATACTCTATCTATACCGACGTTTTTAATTTGCTGAGTTTTTACTGAGCAATGCACAACCCGCCTGAAAACATTTTCTAGGTTTTCGCTGGTATTTAAGGGAATTTTCAAGTGTTCTTTTCACATTAAATGACTGTTCACTGATCTACCATACCATGAATGTGAAAAAATAGCAAATACCCCCCATGGCATACCGGCTTGTGCAATACTTGACGCTGATTACGTCTACGCATACGCACTGTGCCTATACAGTTCCATACATTACAACTCAGAGGTAGTACATCTACGCTTACGTCTAATACGCATCCGGTCTGCCCGTGCCTATACAGAAATTACAACAGAGGTACTGACGTCTAACGTCTACGACGCATCCGGTCTGCCCGTGCCTATATAGATACAATTGAATATACGCATACGCATTCCGTCTGCCCGTGTCTACAGTTCCACTCTTGCGACATGCAGCCTAGAGAAGCAGGTCATATTATACACTGGATGCGTATAACACGTAAGCCTAGACGTACTCTTACCCTGAGTTAAATGTATGGAACTGTATATGGGCAATGGATGCGATACGTAGACGTAAGCTAAACGCAAGCGGTGACGCAGAGGTATGTGTACGTCTACGCTTACATGCACGCATACACAAGCATAAAGGGGCTATAAATAAATAATAAAAAAATGCAGATAAATTTGGGTAAGACTGAATAAACATTTTTTCTTTTGGAATCTATGTAAAAACTATTGATTTCCTTTACATGTGTTTTTTCGTTGCCAGCCTTAACGAAGGGTGCGTACTCTACATACCGAATGAAGTAAGTTTTTGCAAAAAAAAAATTTTTTATGATTTTTTTTTAAATTTCTTGATCGGGCAAAATTTATAGTGTCCAGTGATTATGCTAGTTTTTTCATAGACAGATATTAATTATTTCTCTTGAAAAAATCTTGCTACGCGCGTCAATGTGCATTTATGCAGAAAAACGCAGTCTATTTACTCAACTTTGGACCCTAATATTTTGGAAACCAGACACTTCCCAGGTATGCTTCCATGGAGAAAAATGATCGTGATGATGAGGTGATTCCGTAGTTTTCGGGAACGTTGACGACCAAAAATCACCCTGTATATGAGTACATTCGGTTAACACAACATTATTTTCAGTATAAAAGCTAGTGAAGATTAAGCCACTCCAAAAGTAGCTTTCTCAAAACTTCCAAGTAGAAAATGTAAGTAATTTTTAAACGGATATCCGCGAGAAAACGAACTGGTTCCCAACGTCAGGAAATTCTTTCCTTCCAATTATATGTCGGACAAGTGAAGTGTGCTGTTGCAGCTTTTAATGGCACTTTTATAAGAGTTTAAGCTGTACCTACTTGCCGGTTGCCTAAGCATGAAATTGGACGATAATCAATTTATGTTCTGTAAAGGTAGGTTAAGTAACTCTTTATTCCTCTTTACTGATATAATGAAGACTTGGGTATTTTCTATATTTTTTTTTAAATTTATATTATCCTTTTTGACGTATTTTATTTTAACAAAAACGTTATCAGAGACAAAAAGTTCTTAGAATAGGACCGGGTGGCCCTACTATGCTGTACTAGGCTATAGGATCTCCTTTATGATATTGCAGTTCTAGCTACTTCATTTCGGCAACACAGCAGTGTATGTTGACGATACCTATAGAAAGAAAGGTAGTTTGGTAGCTCGGCATACCTAGAGTCTCATAGTATTTCATATCATAACTCCCGTGCCTGATTTCGGAACTAACATTTTATTGTTTGCAATTACACGGATAATGTAGTCACTCACAGAGCAACTAGCGCCATCATTCGGGAGTTATTCAGTGAAATATACTCTATCTATACCGACGTTTTTAATTTGCTGAGTTTTTACTGAGCAATGCACAATGCCCGTCGTCTTGTACAATTGAAAACATTTTCTAGGTTTTCGCTGGTATTTAAGGGAATTTTCAAGTGTTCTTTTCACATTAAATAAAAGAGACTGTTCACTGATCTACCATACCATGAATGTGAAAAAATAGTCTATTCCACTATAAAGCCTAGAGCACACCGGATGCGTATGCGTACATGTAAGCGTAGATGTACACGTACCGCTGCGTTGTAATGTATGGAACTGTATATGACAGGACACACCACTTGACGTCTACGATTACGTCTACGCATACGCATCCGGTCTGCCCGTGCCTATACAGTTCCATACATTACAACTCAGAGGTACGTGTACATCTACGCTTACGTCTACGCATACGCATCCGGTCTGCCCGTGCCTATACAGTTCCATACATTACAACTCAGAGGTACGTGTACGTCTACACTTACGTCTACGCATACGCATCCGGTCTGCCCGTGCCTATATAGTTCCATACATTACAATTCAGAGGTACGTGTACGTCTACGCTTACGTCAACGCATACGCATCCGGTCTGCCCATACCTATACAGTTCCTTACATTACAACTCAGAGGTACGTGTACGTCTACGCATACGCATTCCGTCTGCCCGTGTCTATACAGTTCCACTCTTGCGACATGCAGCCTAGAGAAGACCTCTATTATCACAGGTCATATTATACACTGGATGCGTATACGTACACGTAAGCGTAGACGTACTCTTACCTCTGAGTTGTAATGTATGGAACTGTATAGGCATGGGCAGACTGGATGCGTATGCGTAGACGTAAGCATAAACGTCAAGCGGTGACAGTTCCATACATAAATCTCAGAGGTATGTGTACGTCTACGCTTACATGCACGCATACACATCCGGTGTGCTTGAGGCTAAATTGCACATTCTTTGCTGATGACGTGTCTGTTGTAATACCATGTAAAAACATTAATACTTATAACAATGAAGTTAATAAAACGATAGCAAATATAATAACGTGGCTAAACAGTAACAACCTTAAAGTGAATATTAATAATTTTATAATATATAATATCTTGACTAAGATAAATTTATCGTTGATCGTTTCATCTTTAAACATCGTGCTGAGAGATTCAGCTTTGTTTGCCGAAATTTGGCTAGTGTATAGCTATCGGGATGAAGAATAACGTTGCCAATATGTAATTTAAAAAAAAGAGATGGTTAAATTCGTCATCCGAGTAATTGACCCGGTGGCTTAGTGGTTATAGCGGCTGGCACCGTTTGCAGTGGTCGTGGGTTCGATTCCCACGCGGGTGAAGAATTTTTTCCATTTTCTTTATAAATAATTTTATAAAACTAAATATATGCAATTTATAAATAAAAATGGAAAGAAAAAAATATATGTAAATTATAATAATCAGTTGATAACAAAGTCTACTGAAACGACGTTTCTGGGCATAGTGCTTGATGATTAATGTAAATGGACCAATCACATAAACAAGATTTGCAAAAAGATAAACCCTTTTTCATATGCCTTGTAGCGACTGACAAAAATATCAAACCAGAAAACGGCTTTACAGGCGTACAACCATGATACGCCTGTAAAGCCGCATGTGTGCTCTGCGCTTAGATACGGCATCCTCTTATGGGGCAATTCCTACCAAATTAACCAGGCATTTATAGCACAAAAAAAATGTATCCGTGCAATAAATGATGTTGACAATCTTACATTCATGTAGGCCATTGTTTAAAAAGATGAATTTGCTGACGGTCTCTTGTCTATACCTATATATATACGAGATGTGTAATTTTGTTAGAATTTATCCGAATCTATTTAATAGGGTAAGCGATGAATGTACATTTAACAGTAGATTTCCAAATAGCTAAAACTACCAATCATGAAAACTACATTGTACAATAGAAATAGCTATCCAGTGGCAATCAAAATATATAATAAATTATCAGATGACATTAAAAATCTACCTTATACAATTTTTAAAATTAGGCTTAAGAAATGGCTAACTCAGGAATGCTTCTATTCCGTTGATGAATACTTCAAATATAAGAACCGCAAATAATATTTTGACTAAACGTATAAATGTGAATTTTATTAGATCCGAGTATAATTGTAATTATTTGATTTTTTGTACTTTGTGACATTGCTTTGTGTGATGTCAGATATTTATAATGTAATTTAGAATAAATATTGTTAATTTTAAATTTTGCATGCCAGACTCTGGTTAAATGTGCTGAAGCAATATTATTACTCTAACTACATAATAAGATCTTTATGTACCACGTTTCTTGCAGAAATAAATAATATATTCTATAAATACCAGTATTTCGTAACATGCATCGAGTACTGAATTAAAACGTATGCTGTTTAATATTCATGAGCTAATATTCAACAAAGGCGCCACATTTTCCGTTCGTGTTACAATATTCGGGTGTAGGGACTGTATAAATCAAAACGGTACCTCACTTTATAGACCAAGCGTTCATCAAAATTTGGACATACTGTTAAAACCTATACATACATACATATACATAAAAACAAATTAACTGTAATTAAAACAATCAAAGACATACTGGTCTCTCAATGTTATTCTTTATTATACCTACATAAACTGATATTTGATACAAAGAAATTGATTGAAAATAAAATGTAGAAATACTAGCTTTTAAGAGAGATTGTCTCCATATTGTATCTACCAGAGCAAGGTAAATAAGTACTTAAATAAAAATAATAGATATCAAAAACATATTACCTCCTTACAAATTATGTACAGTTTCAATTTAAGTTTTCTGTCTACAATAAACCATTACAAGCTATTTACTTTTCAATAAAGCTTTCTATCATGTGAGCTTAGTCTATAGCTTCTAGAAAGAACAAGGAAAATAGGACAAATGTACTGACAACCGCGGAAACCCTGTATCAATTGTGTAAACTGCTGTTACCGCGATATTTGATATACGAGAAGCCCATAAACTCACTTTCGATATTGATGTCATATAGAATTTCGTCAAATATAGCTATTTATACAATTTCTATAGCAATAGTCAAACTAATTTCTTAGCATGTAAAAACGTGCAGCTACACTTTTAGTACTTTTAACTATGAAAGCAAAATGTATGTATATGATTGTGATATGTACTTGAAGATTTTTGAAAAGAAGTTGAAAAAGCCTATGACCATAACCGGAATCGCCTCGATATAACTTTTGAACCAGTTTTAATGATGTGCATGTAGAATCGAGTCCAATTTGTATTATAGAGAGTGAGATCAAGTCGTCCTCAACAAAACAATAGTTCTCAAGATGGCCCGACTGTCAACTGCATTGTCTTTCCGCTGATTATACAGATATCGAGTGACTATTGTTCTCTATCGGTGCTAAGAGCGACATATACACGCTTAGTATACGAGTACAAAATACGTACCTAAATACTGCCTATTGATTAGGGTGGATGCATACATTTGAGGAAGACGGTCTAAAAAGGTTGGGTGCATAAAATAATACCCAATAAAAAGCTTCAATCTAGAACATATTTATAAATAGAAGATTGCCTGCAACTCCTCCACCGCTAGCAATGTGGCTAAAAGGCTGACCGCATTGCTCTGCTCTGGATACCACCACTCATTCCCGCCTCTGCAACTCCTGTGAGCCAGGAGACCATAAAAATGCATAACAAAGCATAGAAAATCCCGGGGGGACCTAACTAGCGACTATAAAGCATTAAAACTAATAGATAAACAGAATGTGAAGTATAAAGATAGGTATGCTTAATATTACATTAAGCACTGACTGACAATATCATTACAATTGGAACATACGGCTACTTTATGTTACCTATGAGTTATTATGCCTATAATAAGTGATAAATCGGTCTGGAGACAGATTCAATAGAATTTAGTCTGCTCTGAATGGCGAGGCTAATCCAAAGTACTGGCCAGCCCTTCGGTCGTGGGATGCCTTGACCAGTCTTTTAGAGATGCCCTTAAAAAGGGCATGGGCTCCCGGGCCCCATGGTTTCAACCCCAATCGGAAAGTCTTATTAGGTCTATGGAGATTAGTGTAAGAAAAGTTAATATTTCGCTGAACACAGGTGATTGGGAGTAGGACAGGAAGAAAAGAGGGTTAAGAGAAAAGAGAGGAGGTTAGTTATGTATTACAAGTCATTTTCTAAGGCCTAATTAAACATTTTTTTTTTCTGAAAATATAAAAAAAAAAATGTATAATTTTTGAATTTTCCTGCGAAAATTTTCAGTGTTTTCCACCTCAGAATAATGGTCATGGTATCAATATTTGCCTGGCCGTCACAAACACCCTGTATAAATAAAAACCGGCCAAGTGCGAGTCCGACTCGCGTACCACACGTACAAACCTACAAACCTGTTTTATTATATGACGTAACAAAAAATTTACGTTTTTCGCAATCTTTCCTATATTTCCTATTTATATGCTATATGACGTTGCTTCGTACCAAATTTCAAGATTCTGAGTTCACGGGAAGTACTCTGTAGGTTTTAATTCCCTTGCGAGTATCGAAAATTTGCGACATAAAAGGCTGTATCTTTTGATTGCATTGGCTTAGAAGTTTTATATTTTTACAGCTTCTAGAGACAGTAGACCTGCGTATTTGATACAAATGTCAGCTTGATAACTCCACGCGTTCCTGAGAAAATGGGTCTTGACAGACGGACGGACGGACAACAGTGATCTTACAAGGGTTCCGTTTTTACCTTTTGAGGTCAGAACCCTAAAAATGATCATAAAACAAAAATAAATTGCCCACACATTTAACCCTCAATTTATTTTCACTCAATAACAATTTAAAACTGTTCGAGAGAATCACTTCTCGCGGCGAGTAACTTTTAGACTGACTCGGATGGATCGGGACAAATTTCATTTGGCACCGCTTCGGTCCCACGGGAATTACTATCACTTACCACCTGAGTGATGTTTACAGATTTGTCTGTCGCGACTTACTTTTTTTTAGTATACTCGTAGTTCTAACTGACGAATAAATTTGATGCTGTCTTTCTCTAAAATTTTATCGATATAGAGAAAGTTAAAATCGGCCCTTGGACTAAATAAATATGTGTATATTTAAACTTAAACGTTATGTCATATTTTGAGGTAGGTAACAACTAACAAATTCATATATAAGGACCCACATAGGTATTATAACAAACACAAATTAATCTAATAGATAAGCCAGTAACAGAATAACTACATATGTATAGGTACTTTAGGTTGGTTACTTAATACCATCGATACCAACTATTCTTTCCATATAAGGTCTATCGAAAATTAGTGATTATCTTTTGACACGAAACTAGGTAGGTAAAAAGAAACAACTTTCACTATGGGACCAACTCCAAAATCCATACATTTCAGTGCAGTAATTATTCGAGATTGTATGGAACAGCAGATTTTTTTTTCTTCAATATTTCGGAGTTGGTCCCATAGTGAAAGTTGTTTCTTTTTACCTAGTACCTAGTTTCGTGTCAAAAGATAATCATTAATTTTGGATAGACCTTATATATTCTACAGATAGGAAGATGCTTGCATATGTAGGTATGTGCAGATACATCATTATGTATTATTCAGCCGTTTGATGACGGTTACTAAGTACAATTGAAGATATCTTGTCGTACGTGCTGTTAAGACCCGATCAAGTAGCTCACCTTTTTTTTCTTGTGTTATGCTATAAGTCGCAACTGATAAATACAGTCTATGCCTATCGTTGGATTGAACCCGACACTGACTTATAGCCGTCTAGTGCCATTTCAGCCGCAGAGAGTTAACTTCAATCAGAGGAATCATTGCTTTGCGCCACGATAGGTGTTGAAAACTACAAAATTAGGATTTGATATCATTTTGATCATTTCAGATTTGCCTGATTTGCACCGGGGAATCTATGTTTATAACAAGTTTTTTAGGTGTAGGTAACCCTTAATTGGGACGCTCTTTCGTACGCTTAATTTTTAATAATACAAAATATCAAAAATCTCAACCTACGGATAGGTATATCTTAAAATAATTTATACGAAGTTTTACGAAAGGAAAAAGCCTTCTTAATAGCTGGCATAATAAATTCAGATTATGTTATCAAATTCAAAGTACTCTTATACACGAGCCTGATTGATCGATTCTTTTGAACATCCTGTGGAATAATAGATTAAAATACCGAATTTCTATTCTTAGTAAGTATGGATTTACCTCCTTCTAATATAGAGTAAGTACTGAAACACGACCATGAAAAGGATAAAATAGAATAGAATACAGTTTATTTGGCATATACACATACATAGGCAACACAATCAAGAAAAGATAAAAGGGAGATATAAGATAATTATGAAATAAGAACAATTAGACGGTACATACAAATCCTACAAATATTATAAACGTGAACTTTGTAATTATGGATGGATGGATAGATGTTTGTTACTCTTTCATGTAAAAACGGGTGAAGCGATTTTAATAAATTTTGGTATGGAGTTAGTTGACATCCTGGATTAACACATAGGCTACTTTTTATCCCGGAAAATTTTGATATTTTGTTTTTTTTTTGCAGTCCACGCGAACGAAGTCGCGGGCGTCCACTAGTAACAAATATATAATATATAGAGAAGATACAAAGTCGAATAGGATGTGCTTAGTCAATCTCTTACCATGCATGTATATGTGTAAGTGTGTAACTGCCAATCAGGTTCCCTTTTAGCTGAATAATGCTTGAGGATATGGCTACCATGGCTAAGTATGTACAGGTTTCGACAATGCAGTGATATGGGACGGGATTCCGACGCGACCGTAAAGAGATCAGACGCAGAACCATAGAGGAATAAGATGTCATAGAGTGCTAGGTTAGTAGGACATTAGCACTATATGACATCTTATTCCTCTGTTGCAGAACCAACGTGCTTTACGTACTTTCCGAGGGTATCACCGTGTTCGTTGTACCTATGTATTTGTGAATAAATTAATTTGATTTTAAACGTGAAATATATTAAGTGATGCGTGCGGTGCAAGATCATTATTTCACTTCCTTCTAATCGTAAACAATCGCAGGGAATCGATAGAATAATAGCTGATATCTCGTAATATAAAAGGAATAACACAAATAATCATAATAATATTACAGTAATCTGTATTAATATTATAGTAATAGGGACAACCGCGATATTGAATCGGACAACCTTAACTCAATTTGCGAAAAGTTAATATATTTTTCGTCAAAAGTAAACCGCACAATAAAAGTTCGGAGCAAAGAAATCTAATTTATCGAACAGGCATAAATTGAATGGCACGAAATGCAGAGGTCGTGGGTTCGATTCCCACTCGGGTGAAGAATTTTTCCATTTCTTTATTAATAATTTTATAATAAATTGAATTTCCTGCAAGGTTATGAGTAAGTTGGCATTTCTTTAGAAATAGGTCTGTATTTGAAGTAGAGTCTTAGGACATTAAATAAGTAGGTATCATATGGATAAATTGAACGTATAAATCATCAAGATCTGCGTATATTGAATACCTATGTAGCCTTTACATGAAATTGTTATATCATGAAATAACTAAAACAGCAATGTATTTATTGCACTATAACTACGTAGCAGTAACTTTGTGAGAACTGCGATGTGTTTGTCGCAGAAAATGTGATAAATTGCGGGTTGAACAAAAATCGAAAATGGATAACAGGCAGTCAAAACACTGACGTCTTATTTAAAACAATATTCTTTGTTCAGCGATACTGTATTTACCTTCAGTACATGGATGAAAATATCCTGGTATTTACGAAAAACCTCACAAAGTGAAATAATTGTTTACCAACAAACATTGCCTGCTGCCAAAAATAAAAGGGTCAATTAAAATGAATGGAGAGTTTTGAAGATAACCGGGATTCAGGTACACCGTTACGATCGCATTCGTTTATTGAAAGTCAGGTTCTCCTCTATTATTGAATAAATTTGAGGCCAAAAATTATAGATAGGTTATTTTTTTAAGTGAGGCTGATCGTTGAGGGAAATGTCAAGACTGCGATTTATTTATTATTTGCATCGGTATCAAGTTTGGGTGAGATCAAGTAAAGTGATATAGGTAATTAATTCGGAAGCGACAGAACACGTGATATAGGTAATTAATTCGATTTTTTTATTTTTTTTTACCTCATAGAACAAAAATATATTTCTATGACGGTTTTCTGAGGTCTTACAGATAGAAGTCTGCAACAAATTTTGTCGATGAATTTTCTCTCTATAATGTAATAATAATGTTGTGATATGACAATTGTTGAGGCAAGGGCGGCAAAAACTATTCAGACTATACCTTGAAAATTTGTAAATCCGCCATGATCCATATGTTAAAAAAAACTTTTTTAGAACATTTTGATCGTTTTATTATCCTTTATTTAAATACAGGGTGGAAGTGACAGCCAGGCAAATATTGATATAGCGACTTCAGAACATGATTCTGAGGCGAACCACTGAAAATTTTCGCAGGAAAATTCCAAAATTTTCCGACATTTATTATTTTTTTCAAAGGGAAAATTGTGTAGTTCATTTCAGAAGGCCTTAGAAAATGACTTATAAAACAAAATTTTAACCTAGGGATGATTTTCAATAAAAAAGTTGGTCCCAAAAATGTTCAAAATACTGATCAACCCCAATTGAGAGTAACAAGTGGACCAAAAAACAGTAATGTTTCACACAATAACCAATAAGCCCATATAACTAGTCACAGAACAGGCACAGAAAGAAAACATTACGGATAATCGAATTAAAAATGCATTTCCTGCGAGTAATAACATTGTCGTATAACTTAAAACAATGGTACTTGTTCAGTATTCAGTATTTGCCTGGCTGTTACACATACCCTGTATAATCTCAGTCTACATTATCCGGAAAACACTATATGCAACTCGTGATTATACCTAATAATATTAATATTTAAAAACTCATCTTGGGTGTTTCCCAGATATTTTCTATGATAACTCGTGTTTAATGTATCCAAGTATTATTTTCATATAAGTACGAGTAAATGTGAGGAGTAATGAAAGAACCTGAAATACAATCAGTGTGATTGAGGATGCAGAATAAATATTAAATTAAATATTTTATTATTTAAGTTGCGTGACTTCGCATCGCGGACGCCAATCAGCGTAATTCAATTAAAACAGTTCAACTCGTAATAAATACACATTTTAACTTTTATTGTTATAATTCACACATACTCGTACCTACGTAAACTTTCTCTTTTAGGGCTTAACATACAAATAAATTATTTACTATATAAGGTGTTTTCAAAATTAGTGATTTGCTTTTGACACGAAACTGGGTAGGTAAAAAGAAACAACTTTCACTACACTTTTTTTTCACTATTTCGGAGTTGGCCCCATAGTGAAAGTTGTTTCTTTTTACCCACCTAGTTTCGTGTCAAAATCAAATCACATACATAGTTACATATACTACATATTATAAAATTATTAATAAAGAAATTGAAAAAATTCCTCACCCGGGTGGGATATACTACATAATAAAATGGCTATGATCACAAAACGAGGTAGCCAGAACTGCAAGAACACGAAGGGATCCCCATAGCCACGTTTAACATAGCGGGGGGTCAGATGTAAATGTTCAGTGACAAGTTGCTAGCTCATCGCCTGGGAGTTCCTTAGTCGACTCTTACGACATGCACGGAAGAAGATTCAGCTGAGGTATTCTAGTGAAGTTCCGCATCAGCAAAGGAATCAAATTACATATTTAGGTACTATATTGATATTATTTTTGAATACGGTGACTTAACGTCGAATCATTTGAGTGTTCTAAACTGGATGTACTCACCTTATGTATGTTTCCGTTTTATGATGTTATGTTGCAGATCGTTTTATTAAGACACATAAAATCGTTCGAAATATGATTATCTACATGTAACATAATGTTTTTTACTCGGATGCATTCAGAACATAGGTACATGCAGGAGCATGATAAGAATCAATCGCCACCGGCTAACAGAATCTCAATGCGGTCACATTAGACATAAATGGAATTTAATAAAAAATAAATAAATAGTTATTCACACACACGAAAGTTCCACATTAAGATTCATAAGGTCATGTGTCGTGGATACCTACCAAGCAACGGTATATAAGTACTTACATAGATAAGTATAGAAACATCCCAGACTAAGAAAGCAACATCATTCAATGTTTATACCTACCGAGATTTGAACCCAGGACTCATCGGCCGTCTCGTTACTATGGTACTTACATTACTATGATATGGAGTGATTCTAAAAGTCTTTCCGATGAACCAGGCTATTAAATTGAGAAAAAGCTCTCCGCGAAAGCGATTATTTTTAAAGACCATCGCAAAAATTATGTAGATGAGCAATAAAGGAATTTGTTCGCACCTCGTAATGTGACGACTTCGGACATAATCGCACTTTTCATCTTAATACTTCGTTATGGGTTTTCAGTTCATTCTTTTGGGGATTCTAGATAGCTAAAGTACCTACGCTTTTTCCTGTGCCGGTGCGGGGCTTCACATCAGCTGCATCTTCTATCGTACATGTCATAGGGAATTTAGGGACGTTCTCTCAGACGATAAGCTAGCAACTTGACACTGATTTTATACATCTGACCTCACTATGCTAAACGTGGCTTTTCGGATCTCCTTCGTGATACTGCAGATCTGGCCATTTCAGGAACACAGCCGTATGTAAAGTGATATATGTGGATTTCAGCTTATTCTTTTGGGGGCTCTGCGCGTTTTCATAGCAACAGTACGCTTTGGGAAAACGTTTACCTACTTGTACGTACAGCATGTACTCGTTATATAGTGTAAAAAAGGGTTATGTTAAACAAAATTCTATGAGAAAATAGCCTACTTTAGAGAACCTAGCTACAAAATTTTGACTCGAAATCCAGAATGTTTGTTTTCTTTTAATCAGCCTAAAAATCTGAAAGATATACATCCAAATTATACAAATATAATCAATAGGTGGTTCTATCGGCCCTTGGTGCTCTGCCTACCTTAAGGGATAAAGGCGTGATTATATGTACCTATGTATGTATAATCAATAGCCATAAATAAAAACTTCAAAAGTCTTCTATGCAATTCTCAAGTGAATTTCCTTGAAGATTTATCGCACCATTTATAATGGGGTGTAAGTCGAACTAGGTCATTGTACGCCTTAAATAAAGTTGATTTATCGTGTACAGGCGAAAATACAACCACCCTCTCCTTAAGCTATGGTTTTTCTATGAAGAAAACTACATAGGTAATATACATATAGGAAATATACTTCCTTTATAAGTAATGAGTATAATTTTTAACTCTATCAGCCGTCATCTCGTTACTTAAAATATTCAGGTAACATAGATATACTGATTATGCATTATAATATGTTTCTAAAATAGGATAGACAGAAGTTCTGCAGTTTCCCGAAGGAAATCCTATATATATATACTCATACATACGCTCGTAACATAACCTAGCTAGCAATTTCTCATGAGCGCTCATTAGGTTTAGATTACATATTACTAGCTACCTAGTTAATGCACATCCCAACTATAGTTTATGTCAGTGGTTCCCAAGGTGGTCCAGGTGGACCCCCAGGGGTCCACAGGAGACTCGATGGGGGTCTACGTTGACGTGAAAAAATGGGGTTCACAATTAATACGTAGATATGTGGTGTAGGCCTGTAGGGGGTCCACCAAAACCAGTTAACTTTTGAAAGGCGTCTATGAGAAAAAAAGTTTGGGAACCCCTGGTTTATATTATAAATGCGAAAGTAAGTTTGTTTGTTTGTTTGTTACCTCTTCACGCTTTATTTACTCAACTAATCTTCCTTAAAGCATAGGTAGGTACATATAGTTCAGAGTACGAAGAAAGACATTACTATATTGATTACATTCTATAGTCCACGCGGACGAAGTCGCAGGCGACCGCTACTTACAAATAAATCAGTACAAATCTCTTATAACAGTGTAATCTAATCATACTCACAAATCTATTCCAAAAATACACCCAATTCAAATTTACGACGAACGAATATTATTGGAACATTGAATTGAAATGGGTAATATATTAAAAATTTTCCCGACAGCTGTGCAAGCTTTATGCCTATAACTTTGAAGCGTTGCGCTCATGGCTCAGTGATTCTCGCTCGATTGGCAATATAAGGGCGCAGTCAGTTGGACACCAGTGGAGACGCTGTTGGTGACGCCACCACCTATCTATTTACCTTTCTTATTGTATCTATCAGCCTCTTACACCCAATGCAGAGTATGTTTGTACTTATTAAATAGATACTTTACAACCTTTAATGTTAGGTTTAGAAATCAGTTAATTCATTTGCGATGTAATTTTAGTGCTACTTAGAATAAAAGCTGGAGGTGTTGGTGGTTCAACACAATTCTATATAGCATGGGTGGCCAACCGGTTTGCGATGTAATTTTATTGGCAAAGCAAAAAAAATACTGGAACAGACTGCGCAACCACTGCGCGCTGTGTTGTGAATTTATTTAAAGGTTTTTTTAATAAAAAAAAATACTATAAAATTACATATTAATAAAAGAAAAAAATCCTCACCTATTTGGAGGTACTGAATTTGGTTTCATTTTTAAGGTTTCAAGGGTGCCGTCAGTGAACAGTAGATCTTGGGTCTAACCAAGTTGGCCACCCCTGCTATATAGGTACTACCTTAAGTCAATATCTATTATAATATAACGGACAGATACTTTTATTACTGTATACCGCTATTTTCCTGTGCTGATATGGGGTTTCACTAGAATACATCTCTGCATCTCCTTCCGTGCCTATCGTAAGAGTCGACTAAGACTCGAGCACTCTCTATGGCGATAAGCTTGTCACTGATCATTAACATCTGCTCAAGTAGCATGACCTGCGAAACACGATATGATAAACCGATTTATCGACATTTAGCCTGTCAAAATACGATAAATATTGCCGCCATGTTGAATTTTGTATAGAGACGATACGATATCATACGATACGATATCCACGATGCGTGGTCATGCTAGGGGGCACCCGCTATGCTAATCGTGGCTATGGCTCCTTTATGCTCCTGCATTTCTGGCTACCTAGTTCGGGAACACAGCCGTGTACTACATAGGACATGTATGTACCTATGTAGTACCGCTACGTATTAGTACGAGTAATACCTGTGTAGAATTACTCGGATTCATTTCCCACTGTTTTAGGGCTACTCGGCGTGACCATAATGGCGCCATAACTGCGCGAAATCTTTAGTACTAAATAACCATTCATTCTCAGTAACGCCACCACACCGTGGTATCCCCGAGTGTAATGTCCCTTATGGCTCGCTAATTCGCTCGATTGACAATGCGTAACGTTCATATTATTTTTATCGTTCATAATTTTACTTGCACTAGCTATTCCTCGTGACTCCGTTCGCGTGATGTAATGTAACAAAAACTTTAAGTGAAATGAATGAAGATAGCCGACTAATAGCGAACCTATCCTCAAAATTTGAGTTAGAATTTTTTCTCAAGATTTCCTGAGTTGTTTTGGAATTCTCTATACTATCTAGAAATAATGACATGTGAAAAAAAGTCTCAAATATTGTACCTATTCAAATAGCGCTTTCCACGATTTCAATGCATGTCGACCCGTCCTTGAGTTTTACGTTGTGCTACTTATTGTGCTATATCAACTCCGCTGACTTCTCTAATTTACGTGCGTTGTATCAACTCCGCTTCACTTCTCTCATCCATGGTTATTGTTTCCTGTTACAACTTATAACAAGAGCCAACTCTTTCAAGAGCTTTCGTGGACTTCCCAACTGCTTTAACCAATTATACTATACTCTGATAATATAGAAGATGACATTGATATATAACAATAGTATTTTATGTACAATTGAAGGTTCTGAATGCATTTAGTTAGACTCAGTCTTTTTGCACAATATAAGAAACTAGAGGGGACACAATTCGCTCGTGTGGACAGCTACAGAATATAATGTCCCTCTCCGTACTCCCTACTTATGTCTTCAGCCTATTGCAGTCCACTGCTGGACGTAGGCCTCCCCCAAGGCACGCCACAAGGCTACTGCCATTGGGGGATTTTTGCCCATAGCCACCACGCTGGGCAGGCGAGTTGGTGACCGCAGTCTGATTTTTGGACTGTGTTGTCAGCACGGGAGGCGCTACTGCCCACCTCCGGAAACCCTTAATCGCCTCGTACGATACCCATGGGCAGGCATGGGGTGGTACAAACTCTACTCTGCCGGCACACCGTGGCTAACTATGTGTAAGTATGCAAAATTATTCGTGTTTAGGTTTATAGAGGTAGTTTTAAAACGCGTCTCTTAAAATATAGCTGACGAAAATCTTAAATAAGTATATCTTTCAATCGATAGAGCTTTCTGTGAGCAATTAGCACTGCCTGAAAAATTATCATAATCCTTATATTTATCTACAGTCCAGCTTCTACAGATCGATTTTATAGAGAAAGCTATATCTTAAATTATTAACGCCCGTATTTTTCCGCGTTTCTACGGCCCGCTAAGCCACGACTGTATTGACTTTTTGTAAACTAAAATACTATTCAAGAGATTTTATTTCTTTTCATTTTCATTTTTGCAAGCGAAACAGATAAGTCAATAAAACAGAAGTAGATTGGAATAAACAGTTTGCGGATTTACATTTTAAACCTTAAGAATATTTTTACTAAAAATACAAGTCTATTTGGTCCAGGCATTAACGTTTAACGTTCATGGGTCCAGGCTCTCAAACAGTTTTATTTTAGAAGCTTTTGAAAGCGAATTCATGTCAGAAATTAACCAATTTTTAGAATAAACGCTATTGGTGGATATGTCACGATCATTTCAGCCATTTTAGTTCACTGGTGAACTTGGGGGCAATTCTTGAAAATTATTGAGCCGAAACGCAATCACTAACGAACCGTTAACGAAACGCGATGCAAAGCAATATACCGCTTGAGTATTAAGGTATATTTTAGCACGCATCGGTCGCAACTATGACATAATAAAAACAAATACCTGTTTCGTGCTGAAATGTGTCTAATAACATCACCGTAAAGTAGTTATTGCTTTGTTCGGAGCGTCTACAACGGTTCCGTTTCGGCTTCGTTCCAGCTCGAGACTTTTCGAGAATTGGCCCCCAGAACGTCAACTAACGTTGACTAGGGCAATCGCGCAAAAGTTTGACGTATTTACCAAAGCTAAACCACGACCAAAAACGTTGTGTTATGCACACTTCGTCTGGCGCAAAATTTTGAACGTTTAAAGCCTCGAGCACACCGGATGCGTATGCGTGCAACTAAGCGTAGACGTACACTTACTCGTACCTCTGAGTTTAATGTATGGAACTGTCACCGCTTGACGTCTATGCTTACGTCTACGCATACGCATCCGGTCTGCCCGTGTCTATACAGTTCTATACATTACAACAACGTCTCACGTAACGACGCATCCGTCGACGCTTAATATAGGCGTTAAAAATGTCTCAACGCTGTCAAATGTAAACTATAGCTAAACTCTGCGGCTAAACCAAAACTAAAACACGTTTCGTTGAAACGTTGTTAGCTGTTGTCAGTTTGCCCTCCTGTAAAATCGAGTTGAAAAATAAAACTTTGATGTTTTCGACTTGAAGACGACGAGCCGAAGAACAAAGTAAGAAAAATGTTCGAGTTAATAAAACGATATCTCAAAAGGACAAACGCTTATTTCGAGTCAAAGGCGTATAACACGCCGTAAAAACTAGTACAAACGGGCTAGGTATTTTGAATAATTATGAAAGTAAAACTTCATATTATGACAAAATAACTGGTCGTTTTATGATATGGCGTATTATATAGGTACAATATGCCGTCGACATATATTTATTTAACGAATCGTTGATGTACATCAAATTCATAGTAACGTACCAAACCGACTAACACAAAATAAGATAAACAGTTACAAAAAGACTCCTTCATATTTTTCACACAAAATACTTTCTTTCATAGAAAGATTAGGTTTATAAAGGTAAGCCGATATTATCTTATAAAGTGGGGGTGATCGTGAGTAGGTGAGGTACAGAAAGTTGTCCACACACAAAATAACTTCACAGTGTTATTGAGTTCGGAGCAATCTACAACCCGTTTACGGCTTTTATACATGGATTAGGTTCAGCTTAGCAGCTAGGCGTTTTCGGAAGTTCAAACATTCACTATTGCGCCCACCACCGGGCCCTACACCCTCCACTGACCCTCGGAGGTCTTTATCCCTTAAGGAGTAGGCAAAGCACCAAGGGACGTGTACCACTTCTGGTGGGCAAATTTGAGGGTAGGTATGTTGAGATATACAAGTTCGGTTAGTAGTGTAACTCATAGGTAACTGCGAAAACAAAACTGTGTTGGGTTTTAGAGGTTCATAATAATTAGTGGTTTACTAATTTACTAATTTCTATAATCCTGAGGATGCCACGGTTGTTGGCGTATATGTAGATTATTTATCTAGTTTTTTATTTCGGAAATAATGCTATGTATTTTCTTGCATGCTAGGTGCTCGGGTCTGATTTCTCGTGGCGATTGTAGATAGTGCAAGTACTTGTTTTCGCAGTTATGAGTTATTAGATCCGAGGGTCAGTGGAGTGTGTAGGGCCCGGTGGTGGGCGCACCCATAAGAAATGTGGGAATTATCAATGTTCAAAAGTATTTTTATTTTTATACTTACCTAAGTTGAATAGGTAAACTAGAAAAATCATCCTACGTGTAGGTGTAGGCGAAAAAAGAGAACAAAAAATGGAAACGCCACTTGATACTGGGCTAAAAGGTATTTTCTTGCGCGAGCGCTTGTCTATCAGGGTGATTTTGATTCTTAAAACATTTTCTTCTCTCGCTAGTTCGTACACGGTGTTTTTTATAATTTAACACTCATGGCGCGGGGTAATTATTTTCAAGCTTGGTTGATGGGACAGCGGTATGTCGACTGGCCCGGCAATGCGTATACTACGCGTCGTCGTCAGTGCAGTGCAAGCGCAAGAAAATATACAGCATGCGGTTCGAAGAATTAAACGTTCCGTATTCAAATTTTATTTCAAACCGAACTTCATGCATGATCACCCTGAAGACAGCAAGGGAAATTATATCCGTACAGCCATTGTCTTTAGTAAAATTATTTTTGAGTTTTTATAGCTGATATTATTGATGATGGCGATTGGAAACGTTGATAAATATTTCCGAAACGATATGTACTGGTAATTTTATGTTTTTTTATCCGATTCTTTGCAAGTGATTTCTTTGAACTTTGAATAGAACGCATATCATCGTAGGTATGTAACGCGATTCTCAAAACTAAAGTGACGTGTGTAATAGGTAGAGTGCGGTTCTCCAAATAGTTCCTTTGGACGAAGGCGCTAGTTACTATGTAGTCATACACATTATTTGTATCACTGCATACAAAAAATGTTAGTTCCGAAATCAGGCATAGAAGTAATTCTATGAAACGGACTCTAGGTGTTCGGAATATATCTGAAATTGAAATCGTAATTGGTCCGCTGAGGTGGATCTGGGTTTAATTTGACTGACTGGATTTAGTTCCACGCCAACTGCGTAATAGTTGCACTTGCCTGCTGGATCTAGTTCGTTCGACCATGGCTCGACCTGCGGCTATTCTATTCAAAGCAAAGACATAAAATACCTAAACATATATAATTAATCATTTTCACGAAATATCAGGCTACTTGGAGAAAGCTTCCTTTGCCTTTCTTGCGGGAAAAAGAAGTGGTGATGCCACTGAGATGCCACTATCGTTGTGACAAATTTGATTTTTAAGTTTACATTCCGAATTCAAATTTTTGTTCAAATTAGTTCCATTTTGAAACCATTCTACGCTAAATTTATTTTAAAGAGGAAAGTAATCAGGAAAGTATATAATTATACATACGCTAGCCTACCGCCGTCTTTCGGGCATAAATAGGTACATAATGCTAGCCTCAGAGTCTTGTCCGTTATATTATTATTACGGGGTGCGCAACAGGCAGGTATGGTCAACTTTGGGTCCTTAAGTTTAATAATAATCAAACCTACATACATATATATCTACACCCTCAAAATTTATTTAGTATTAACTAGGCACAAATACAAAAATAGAAGATTTTTTCACCTTCAGTCAGATATCAACTGATAATTAAATCCTGTCAACCACAGAGCCAAGCGATAGGATTAAGAAAAAGATGATCAAAGGTATCCGGCAAAAGCGGTGTAAAGTGATATCGGTTTATAAGTATTTTAACGGTTAAAGAACTGTCAAAACTCTATTAAAAAAGTTAAAATTTAGCCCCAACTCCACTTTCAAACACAATTTTTTTATTGGAATTGACGACCGATTTGTAACGATGTAGGTCCTGGGTTCGATGCCGGTAAGTGCAAGCAACTTAGAGCAACGCGGCTTCCCTAAGGCAAGCAAACATTGATACTCGTATGATGAGTACCTATCGATGTTTGTTTCTGTATCATGGATGTTTCTCTATTTATCTATGTATTTATATACCGTTTCTTAGTACCCACGCCACAAGACCTTAAGGATATTAGTGTGTTACTACTAGGTAATTTCCCTTTTACAGCATTTTAAAAAATAATAGAATTAGGTTTTCCCCGCATCAGCACAGGAGTTTTCTATTTTACCAGTACCTACCGATTTGACATCTCAAACGGATGGATGGTCCAACTAATTTGATCCCTCGTGGCAAAGTCGGAATTCGTCATGGAGTTCCAAATATCTTTTATTTACGTAGTTTTTAATTGGACTAGCGGTATTTGTATTTAGATGGAGAGATGAAAGAACGAATTTCGTTTTGTAAAAACGAAGCGGAATTGACTTCCTTCGTTCCTATTTTGTTCAGTTGTACCTGACCCTTATCAAACACATACAATACATACATGCATACATATTATTAGGTACTTATACATACACAAAGATAATATGTTCTTAAAATGGGGAAAGTAGAACTGCAGAGTCACATAGATGGTCCTAGAGCCATGTAGGGGTTTGATGAAAAAGATCTATTCATGGTCTAAAAAACCTTGAATTCCTTAATCGACTCTTACTATATGCACGCAAGGAAATGCTTCTGATGTATTCTAGTGAAACCCCGCATCAGCAAAGATATTAAACACAGAACTATCCTAATCGCAGTATGGTACCTAGTGTCTATTTTGTATGTAAAATATTCTATATTAACTCAAACTGGAGTGCAAAATCGTTACCGCATCGTGCTAGCTAGTGATGTGCTTGTAGTGGAAATATTTCATCATTAAAAGTTATCGAACAACACCAGAGGTAGTGAGTGGGTACTTTAAGGTGTCAAATAGTTATCATAAATCCAATTTTTCCAAGCCTATCTGAAGGATAAAGTTTTTGCTGTCTCTATCTTGATCAAGTTATATACTTATAGAGAATTACAGCAAAAAAATTATACTTTAGGTTAGTTTAGATAGACTATCACACTTTTAGAAAATCAGCCCTTAAAAGAAGAAACACATTTTAATCACTGAAAATATTACTCAACTGCCATTATCTATTTATTATAAAACACCTTCCATATCTTTCTGTCAGCGACATGTCATATAACATTCGAGCCATCTATGTACCATGTTAGTATCATGATTAGTATATTGTAGCAAACAACATCATGGTAATTTTATAATAATGGTCAATTCCGTCGTATAACACCTAACCTTAAGTATATCTATTCGATATGCAATTTGAAAACTATCGATATTTGTATAGACTATAAAGTCCCATCACTACCCAAGAAGCAGTAACAGGGTTACTCTCAGTCCAGTTTCCAATATCGGGCATTAATCTCCAATCCCGGAGCACTTGTTTACCTTATGTTAGCATTTCATGAAGCAGTTTTACTTTTTATTTAATTTGATTAAATACAGATTCATCATCATCATTCCGAGCCTTGAGAAGTCCACTGCTAAATAGGCTTGAATAGACTTTTCCAAAAAACCTCAATTTCGAAGTATAAGAGAGAATATACAGATTACGAAATCAGAATATTAAGATTGTATTACAAAACCGCGTTTTAATTGAACACACTATTCAATTACAATTACTTTTGCACCGGAATTCATCATCATCAGCCTATTGCAGTCCACTGCTGGACGTAGGCCTCCCCCAGGGCACGCCACAAGACTGTCATGGGGGGTATTTGCCCATAGTCACCACGCTGGGCAGGCGGGTTGGTGATCGCAGTTTGTATTTTGGACTATGTTGTCAACACGGGAGGCGCTGCTGCCCACCTCTCGGAAACCCTCAATCGCCTCGTACGATACCCACGGGCAGACATGGGGTGGTACGAATTCTACTCTGCCGGCACCACGCGGCTATAACTGCACCTATTAATAAACAATTTTTATTGACAACAATACACAAAATATAAAATATTACGTTTATAAAATAAAATGCATTTCCCCATACTAATTTGAGACGGTTGTCTAATTATGACGTCAGTCTTTGCCATTTTAGTATGGAGCAAACGGAGCATTTCAAAAAATTTTGCCGACTCGTATTTTTGAATTGCTGTAAATCCAAAACGGTTAAAGTTAGATATGCCATTCCAAGGGCAAACTTTATTTATTTTTTACGTAGAATATAAAAATGAAATAAAAAAATTCATGCATATACCCTGCACAAGGGATAAAGTGAGGTATAAAGATCAACGAAGTTATGGGTGTTAGCTAGTAAATTCAGAAATTCGAGTATGAATAAATTATTATAATATCATGCTTTTCCTGTGGTGAAAAGCGAACATAGGTAGTTGCTAGCATAAGCTAGTAAATAAATATCACTGTTCCAGTTATAAAAACTGTAATAATTACTAATATAATTATAATATAATTACTGTAGTAGGTTAGCGAATTAGATATAGGGAGACATCTTCCATCAGCAGTTTGCATGTAGCCAGCAAGGCATCCAGCACCAAAACTATGTCTTCCGTCCTTCGTAGTAGTTTCAACTGAAGACACCGTTGATGTAACCACTGGCGACGTGACTGGTTCAACACCGGTTGCCGTGGATGCGACTTTACTTGTGGGAGCGACTTCTGATGTGGGAGCGGCTTTTGATGTGGTTGCGACGGTTGTTGTGGTTGCGACTTTACTTGTGGTAGCAACTTCTGTCTTAGATGCGACTTCTGTTATAGTAACTTCTGTTGACGGTGCTTTTGTCGATGTGGTAATATGCATTATTTCTCTTACATGCTCTCTGGTACGTTCAATATCATTATGCACTTTACTAAATAAGTCTTTGATAACTCCTCCGTGAATTGTATTGTATTGTATAAAAATACAACACAGAACTATTGTTAACTTCATTTTTATTTTATTTTGCGACCGGTCTTTATTATGTAGCCGATGGATGAATAATATTCGTTAATTTGGTTTATCTTATGTGAAATAAAAAATTATCTACAGTTCACGTAAATATGGCGATGCGGTCATCAAGCAGAGTAACTTTAAGGTCATCTTATAGTATAGGAGATAGTATCATTACATTACATTACAAATACATACATATACATATAATCACGCCTTTATCCCTTACGGGGTAGGCAGAGCACCAAGGGCCGATAGAACCACATGGTGCCACTTCTGACCAATTTTGAGGGTATAGTTGAGATGTACAAGTTCGGTTAGTACTGACAGGTGGTCAGCCCATCGCCTACAAAACACCAAGACCCTCTTGTCCCTCTACTGACTTGTACAGTATGCTCGGGAAGAGAAGTAGCTGTAGTGTTATACGTTTTTTTTTTCACTCCCAGAGCAGCATAGAAGTAATATAGTATCATAATAATACTAATATATAGATTATGTTCGTTTGTATATAATTTCTTATTCACTATTTTCTGTTATTATCTATTTTCTATATGTTCTTTTAAACATATAATAAAACTGTAACTGCTCGTTGTATATGCAGAAGCGTATGTGCTGTATCTCAGAAACGGTTGAACCGATTTGGATGCAGTTTTTGGGAATATATTGTGATGGGCATCACTTAACATAAGTTTATTTTTTTGTTTATTTGCAGCTAATAGGTTACGAAACTATTGCCTTCAATCTTCTCGGACAGAGTTACGGAGCATTTCTCGAATCTATTTGATTCTAAAATTTACTAATCCATGGCTTGTGTCTGTAAATTAAGTAGAAATGTTACTAACAGACACAGCATTGCAATTTTAATATTAATTGGACATGAATGAAATACCATTAATATTAACAGTTGGGTCAGCCGGTACGCCCCTGTCTCAGAAGCTGTCAACTGGACCGAGATTAAACACTTAGCAAAAAGGGAAATCAAGCAATCATAAATAGCCTATCAAAAATGTTGCTGGCTCCGATACTAGATGTTTTTTTTCTAGTAATTTTAGATATAATAATAGCAGCAGAAATAACTTCAACATTCATGTGTCGCTAGCGTCAACGCAAAGTCAACTTTGGCTATCGAAAATAGCATACATAGTTCTGGTTCTGATCACCTTCACATGGCTATAATATGTTGTTAATACGAGGGATTTTCCCTAATATAAGTGACGCGAAGTGAAGATAAACATAGCTAGAACTAAACATACATACATTTCAATATAAACACGGCTGTGTTCATGAAATGGGGTAGCCAGAACTGCAGGATCATAGACGCAGTCCTACACCTACGTTTAGCATAGCGAAGCAGATGTAGTTATATCAGTGACAAGCTGCTAGCTTATCGCCCGAGAGAATGCCAGAGTTTCTTGACGACTCTTACGACATGCTCGAAGGATATAGAGCTGTTAAAACTATATTTTTGTATCTCCCTATTTGAATTGCCCGCTCTTTTCTTCGTCGCCGGACGAGGGCCCTGTGTCCTTTCGCCCCGCCACGCTAGTAGTTGTTGCCCAACCATCGCGGTACCGAGCTCGCGTCTCGACAAGTGAATTCTCGTGTGTGACAAACCGACCTACCCAATAAGAGTGCCTGTACCCTAAAAGTGGACTATAGTGAACTGTGAACCTAAACCCTACGACAAATTCCGCGCGGAAGAAGAAAGAAGAGAAAATACCCTGGTAACTCTCCTTGACATTACTTCCAGAAATTTCCCGTCGGCCCAGCACCTAAATCCCTAAACAAGAGCTAAATATTGTCATATAAAGTTACTATAATAAAGAATTAATAAATATTTCGCGAAACTATCACTTATCTAATTAGTATACAATTCTGTTCAATGAATTTAATCATGTTTACTAATAAAGCTATCGATTTAGTTATTTTAGTACGTACGTAAATTTATTTCAAAACCAGCAACCCGTAATTTAACAGTAAGATTATTTATGTGTACATTACATACATTTGCAGGTTAAAAATTAGCTCATAGCACTTAGCTCCACGAGAACGCTCGCTTCGCTCGCTTATCATGTGCGCTTTTTATTGTGCCAAACTGATTATGAGCTCCTAGGTAAGTACCTCCAAAGTAAGATATTTCTCTTAGTTAAAATATCGGAGGCTTTAATATGACAAGTTCACTGATGCAATGTGCTTGCTAGTCGGGTTTTTCAACTCCGTGGGAACGTAGCTTTATCGCATGGAATGAACAAATATCGGTTCAATACAAATTATTTGTTTGCAATACGCTTCCGCGCTGGTTTATCTAGTTACCCACTGTTTGTAATAGTGTATTTATCTATTCGACTTACATACCCTACATCAAATGATTCATGAATAGGGTTGCCACCTTTTCTTTTTGCCTTTAAAGTTCATTGGCTGTTATAGGTTAGAAAAAAAAGTACATAGCATCAAAATAAAGTACCTATAATTTACTTTTCTTTATTATTTATTTAGAAACATATTCGCTATACCAGCACTATGAAATGGCGTTATTTATTGAAAAACATTCCATTCTATCAAGTTAATCAGATTTTCCCTGGCATAAAAATCCACGGAGCCCTCCAAACTAGGACTAATTGGCAGCCCTACTTAAGACTAAACTTTTCAAAATCCCAATAGTATAGTAATAGATCATAAAGTATAGAGTACAATTACCTGAAATAACGTACATTACTTTATTATAAAGTACGGGTGGCAACCCTATTCATGAACGTGTTTGATCTTTCCAAGAATTGGTGGTCCGTATGTACAAATCAAATTTAAGTCATTCTAAATAGTCCTGATGTTTCACCATAAAGGTGGATGGATTTCTTATTTGAATATCACATCAAATCAGCCTATCGCCCACACCACATAGCTACTGCCATAAGGGGGTTTTTGTTCATAGTCATCACGCTGGGCAGACGTATTGGTGACCGTAGTTTTCGGACAATGTTGAAACGTCAAACACAGAAGGCACTGTTGACCACCTCGCGAAAACCCTTAATGTTACTATACCCACGGCCAGTAATGGGGTGGTGGTATTTTACTCTGCCGACACCACACGGCTTATATTTGTATATGGAAATTGCCAAATGTACCTTGTTCCTTGTTCAGTTCACTTTAGTAGGTACTACCAAAGTTCAAGACGACTCTTCGATCTCATCGACATTCCAATCTAATATCACAATAGATTCATTACAACTTAGACAGTTTACGTTATACGTGTAGCTAACATCAAATTAAACTATATAATTATAGGCTAAGAGATGGCAGAAATTTTACCAATTAGTAGGTATTTGGTGTAAGGGTTCCCTGGATAGCATGATAACGGTCAGTCATGCGGTCAGTCTTGTAACTAGTAACTATAGTATTTTCTGACAAGTGAAAAGAAAAAGAAATAATAAGTATTAACTTAGGCTGTTATGCTGTCATTTTTATCAAAATACAAAGGAATCGACTAAACTTGGTCTACTCCGGAATTACCTAGAAGTAAACACGTAACTTGCTTATAAGGGGTGACCAGTAGGGTAAGCATGAACTTTTTTACGCGCCGTAACGCTATCGACTCGCAAGCAAAATCTATGATATTTGACAGTTTGACGATATCGTTACGGACTATCAAGAGGTTGATGCCTTAGCCCACAGAACTGAAGGTTCCACAGCCACACTCAGTATACCTACTATGCAGGGCGAAGTAAAATTGGTAACTTACTAGCTGAGTCTAAGAAAACGCCCCTAAATTTCTCTTACGCTCGTATTTTAATTGGTATTTTTCCCTTGACAACACTCGGTTGAGATATTACGTTATCTATCCTCTTGTCGTATCATTTTGTGTTCTTGATGAGTTATTAGAATGGTTTTGAAGTTTAAGTAAACGATTGATAAAATTAGTATTAAGACAGAAATAATAATAGTTATATAAAAATGACATTCGATAAATAATTTGTTATGCTTTTATACCGAATAAAGTTTAAATTTTGAACTTATCACGTTTCACACGCCGCCGCCGCCGCGCCACGCCGTTGCGTATACCAGGCGTCTGGGATCATCACAAGACGCAGCTCTTAGCCTACGAATAGTATGTAAACCGTATAATTATGTAAACAGCTTCCAATTAAGATTTAATCCAGCGATGATAGCCAAACAGTGCGTGATGGCTCCAAGTAATCCGATCCTTATTAAACTTTGCCCATAAAGTGTCACATGCACGAGATGATGTGGGCGGTAGACGTCTTAATGGTGACCGTTGCTCTTGCACTACTATATATGGTGGTATTAAAAATTTTAAAACGATGATTAACTTATTTTAATACTGGCGGAAAGGTAACTAATTTAATTGTCACACACAAATAATGACACAACGATACAAATAAAAAGCTCAGCGCTATGTTAACTTTCAAACTTATTGAAAATATTTTTTTGCTAAGCTCTTTGTGATCTACCTAAAATAGCTTCAAACTTGTTAGAAAAAGAATTCGCTTATTTGATTCCAAGTAAACTAACATATAAAATAATTTTAATACATCCTATAAGTATAGGTATGGTTTTTGTTCCTAAAGGTAGGTCGTAATAAGTAGTTCCTACTTGTACCTATGCAATTTATTTGCTTGCTTAAATCTATACATATAATAAAAATGTAACGGGTCGCTGTATGTACATGGAAGATATATGAGAAAAAATATTATAGGAGACCTTTATCAATGCAATAATACCCAAAATAATGATTTTTGGAATTTTTGTCTGTTTGTCGGTTTGTCTGTTCGTTTGTGCACGCTAATCTCAGAAACGGCTGAACCGATTTCGATACAGTTTTCAGGTATATATTGTGACAGGTCCCATTTACTATATAGGCTACTTTTTATCCCGGGAAAATGTTTTTATCCCGGATAATTTCAACCTTTTGTTTTTTCTGTAGTGCGGGCCTCCACTAGTACAATAATATTTGTGTTCTGGACAAATCCAAAAGCAATTTGTTCGTGTTATCTTAATATTTCAAAGGTCACTAAAGGTCTTTAGGGGGCAGAAAAAGTAATTTAGCACCTAATATCAAGCGGGAAATCTACATTTATGTGCTTTCTCCCGTGGGCATGGACCCTAACTCATTTTAAACAAACCTGAATATATGATGAAGTTCCCCATCTAGTCTAAGGGATGCTGCAAAAAGTCATAGTACATACATAGGTACATACATAATACACGGGAGTTTTCCTGAAATGGGGTAGCCAGAACTGCAGGACCATAAAGGAATTCCCACAGCCTCGTTTAGCATAGCTAGTACAGATGTTAACGATCAGTGACATGTTGCTAACTTATCGCCTGAGGATTTCATTAGTCGACTCTTACGACATGAACGGAAGGAGATGCAGCTGATGTGTTCTAGCGAAGCCCCGCATTAGCACAGGACAGTCAATATAGTCATAGTAGAAAAACAAAGAAAAAGAAAGTGCTCATCGTCTCTTCGATGGAAAAGAAACTCAATATAAACTTACTGATTGTACATGTTGTATAGGGAATATACTGAATTCACTTACATTTACTTACCAATACAAGTATATGAGTATTAGGTACGAGATCTTCGTATTCGAGTATGTACGCAGTTACATCCTCTACCTATACCGGATGTTTTTTCGTGGCCACCCTTAACGAAGAGTTCATGAGTTTATTGTACTCTATACATCAAATAAAGTAAGTTTATGCCAAAAAAGAGCTGAGAAACGATGTAAATAAAAAAAATATATATTCTTGATCGGGCGAAATTTATAGTGTCCAGTGTATCTAGTTTTATCATAGACAGATAGTAATTATTTCTCGTGTAAAAATTTTGCTATGCGCGTCTATGTGCATTTATGCAGATAAACTTTGGTCCCTAATATCTTGGGAACCAGACACTTCCCAGGTATGCTTCCATAGAGAAAAATGCTCGCGATGATGAGGAGATTCCGTAGTTTTCGGGAACGTTGACGACCAAAAATCACCCTGTATATTATGTGTATAAGCTTTTAGGTATATCTTGCATAAGAATAGACTGAATTCCATTTGATCTCCATCACGAACACGTCAAAAGAGGGATCAAGTCAGGTGTTGCCAACCTGCTGCGATGCGTAAAAAGGTTGTCACGTTCGTAAAAATGTTTTTTTACAAATCGCACAGGTAGATTTGAAAGATCTTATCACAAAAAACACGGTTTTTGTAACTCAGTGTTATTTTTAGTTCCCAATTCTTTCAATTTCCTTTTTTTATTATCTGCTAGTAGATTAAGAACCATTTATTTTATTTGCAATTATTGAATAATTTACAACCAAATGCGTGCTGCCTCCTACTCCTTATTACCTACCTACTTATCTTGTAAAATATGTGTAAAAAAACTGTAATACTCAACTTGTACAATAAACTCATGATAGGTTATATACGAGATCATTCTTAACGTAACAACAATCTGAAACTAATATGCCAAACACAAATTTTATTTTTGCACTATCCCATTGCTATTTCAAGATAATCCTACAGGTTTCGCGTTTACTGAAAGCAAATTTAAATTATTATTATTTGCTCAAAACATAGTACCTACAATAAAGTTATGAATACATAATGAATACATTTATTCAAGAACCTATAAAATTGATAGTTCTTTTAAGTTATATCTCTTGTCGTAAGATCAAGGCTTACGACATGGCACACGTGTTTTTAAGAAATGCGTAGGTTAGGTTCATCCGCCACTTTTATTTCATTTTACAATTATTATTTTTTCCTGATTTGGTACTAGTACATCCCTACATATTTCTTTCATTATTATTATTTTTCCATTAATATCTACGGGACCACGTTATTGTAACGGATTATACCTTCCTAATTAGAATTCGAGTGGAGCTATTACTTTTTTAGGTAAAAGCGATAGCGGATAAGTAACTGAAAATAAAATCTGTCTTCCGATAATATATGCAATTATAAGTATTGCAACTTCAATTTTTTGACTTCGTCGTATCGCCCCGTAAGCCCCCAATCGCCAACTTATGCCCGACAGACCGTAACAAATCGCACCTTGGGGTGGTGACCGTTGCTAAAGCAAAAGCTTTGCGATTTATTTTTTTAGGTTGTTTAAATTCACCTCCTTTTTTATTTGGTAGCGGTTACATTTTTGGGTACGAACATAGAAAGTAACATAAAAAGACCATCGACAAACAAGTTGTTAATGTTTTCATGTCGAATAAATGATTTTGAATTTTGAAACTTGAATTTCCACTTTTCCCGTGCCCGTGGGAATTTCGGAAAATACTTTTTTATCAGATGCAGGATATACAAAGAACACACATTTTAAAACTTAAAACAAAGCATTTTATAAGTATGTACTTACCTATACTTACATGAATCTTACCTAATTTAACGCTTGTCTATTACTGAAAGCACTCACCTACGTGACCTACCTACTTATAATTAAACCTGTACTTAAACGACGAAAAATAACATTAATCTGAAATGTGAGACTTTTTTTACAAAAACATTAACATGAGGATTCGATGCTAAAAATCTAACATCTTCTCACTTGGGTCATACAAATCTAAACATAGCTTAATCCGACACAAAGCTCGACTTTTGTTACAGACGTGACGTGTTGGGATTAAGGAGGCATTATTATGCCTATTATTAGACAGATTGTTTTTTATTTTTAGTATTAATTCAACCTGTGCTGAAGCGATACGTTATAAGCTAAATTTCCTCCCGTGCATGTCGTAAGAGTCACTAAAGGAACTCAGGAGCGTTTCCTCAGACAATGAGCTAGCTTATCACTGTCTCTAATCATTAATATCCAACCAGGCAATACTTAACATGGCTGTAAGAATCTCCTTTCTGATCCTGCATTCTGGCTATCCCATCATGGGAACACAGCCGTGTACATATGTACGAGTATGTATAGATAAATTTGAGTTAGGTTAGGTTAAATGAAAATTCCTGCAAAACGCAAATACGCTAGATTTTAGGGCCAGAATACCATTCCAGTCCAAATTATAGATTCTAAACTCTAAAAGTCTTGAAGTAATTTAAAAGTTATGGTGATCTTGTTCCGTATGAGACACATTATAAAAAAATAAAAACCCACCCCTACACGAATGGCACCTTACATCGCGCTATAGCGTTTCTATTGCTGTATACAAGATGCGACCTTACAACTTATACAGGGTGTAACAAAAAGGGTGTGTTAAGCTAAATGCTATCTTAACTCTTTCCGTCACGCTTTTAGATTAAGAATATTTTTAACATATGTATGTAAGTTTTAGCATTATTAACAATAAAAAAATCATATAAAGTAGGAAAAAAAATTATTTATTAAGGTTTTCGAAAAATGAGGTGGTTAGTGCCACTAACCACCATGACTATTGATACAAACTATTAATGATAATTTACGCATTTCGATGTGAATACACTGCAAAAAACTTAAGAGTAGTAGTATTTTCATGTAAATATATATAAAACAGATAAATGAGAATAAAGTTAATAAAAAACATTGAAGATAAAAGCTAACTTACTTACCTGTTATTTTTTTTATAAAACACGCAATTAAAATTACGTAAGTGCAATATTCAATTCAACTAAATTGAGTTGTCATTCTTTCATTTGGCGGTATATTCGGTCGTATCTTGTCAAGCATGAATCGAACTTTCATGATAGTTCAACCGATTATAAGTAGATGGCATAGACTTTAATTAAAAAATTCAGAAATAGGTGGTTAGTGACACTAACCACCAAGACTGAAAGAGTTAACAATGGTTAACAGCCCATTATAGATAACCTGTTCACAAAATTTGACACTTGAACTCACATGTTTATTTTACCAGATGGTGGAAATTTCCTAAACCAAGGAATATTCACACAATCTTGTAAAATTAATTTGTGATTTCAAGTCTCAAATTTTGTGGATAGATACTTTTTAGTGGACTACTTTCATACCATTTCACTTTACATATACTTATCTCACTTTCACAGTGGCAACAATCCTGCTTCTGTGCTCATGGTTAGGTAGATACTTCGCTAAAGTAGCAAGAGGTAAGGATCCCACAGTAATGGCAAAGTATATCTATTACTGGCTATAGAAGTGTGACATATCCAAACGTCTATGATTAGGTACTGCGGCCGTGCCACATAGGACCATAAAGTTCAAATAGAATGTCGACAACGACTTTAAATAATAGCAGAATGGACACCCATACTTAACCTACTTATGCCTGGTTTTAAAAAACCAGTTTATTGTTTCCCTATATGTGTGTTCCTAAAATGAATAACCAGAACTGCACGATCATAAAGGAGATCGAACTCTTACGCCATGCACAGAAGGAGATGCAGCTGCTGTACTCGTACTCTAGTGAAGCCCCGCATCACATCAGTACAGCAGCTCTTTTAACAATGGTTAAATTTCTATAACGTTCCTAAACAACTTAGGAATGTTCATACAATCAAAATCTCATTTAACAAAAATTAACGTCAACTGATTTCGGGTCTCAAATTTTGTGGATATGCTCTTTATTAGTGGGCTTTTTCACTTAACACCTGATTTATAACATCCTGTGATTCTGTTCAATTTTTTTAGTGCCTTACAGTTGGGTCGAGCATATTCGCATGTCGGGAAAATTCCGCTCATGACACGTAGGTATCTAGATAGCATAACATCCAGCACGACCCGTCTGCGATACGTTATCATTAAAAAGTCTGTAGACACTTGTTTGTGGGGACACCGCGCGGGCGTCCAATCACGTTATGTTTCCATTTCCCTAACCGAACGACGGTGTTCGGTTGGAATTCATTTTTGTTTCTGTTTTATATACTATGGTAGTATACCTAATAGTAATAGAAATCTAATAGTAGAGCCTGAATTGTATTTTGTAGGTTGATCGTGGAGGCATTAGAATTCCACTGCTGGACGTAGGCTTCCCCAATACCTAATCTCCAGTAGGTACCTACTAGTAAGTAGTACCTACTATTTAGATTAAATATATTGGTAGAGTAGTAGGTACTTACTAAATATAACTTTCAGAAGCAATCGAAATTGGTTAAATTCAATAGTTAAAGTTTTAACAAGGGCTAATTTTCCCCTACGGGCCCTTAGTTACATCACTACATATTTAAAACAAAGTCGCTTCCCGCTGTCTGTCCCTATGTATGCCGCAACTGATTTTTATGCGTTTTTTTAATAGATAGAATTCCCCGGCTTCGCACGGTTGCAAGGTCGCTGTTAAAATATAAGTACTTATATGGTTACTAGCGGCCGCCCACGGCTTCGCTTTATATGTTATAATGTTCGCTTTGTTATAAACCTACCTTGTAAATCACTCTACCTATTTAAAAACTGCATCAAAATCCGTTCCCTAGTTTGAAAGATCTAAGCATACATAGGGACAGATAGCAGAAAGCGACTTTGTTTTATAATATGTAGTGATGATGCCTTTAGTGCCTAGAGCTATATGTATAAGGAGGCTGTTTTAAGTTCGCACTAAATGCATAAATTGCGGTGAAAAGGATTCTGTAGCATATACGAGAATAGGGTGTAGGTCAGACAAATACTGAAATGCTGAATAAACACCATTATGTTGAGTTATACGACAGTGTGTATCGTACGAGGCGATTAAGGGTTCCCGGGAGGTGGGCAGCAGCGCCTTCCGTGTTAACAACATAGTCCAAAATACAAACTGCGGTCACCAACCAGTCTGCCCAGTGTGGTGATTATGGGCAAATACCTCTCATGGCAGTCTTATGGCGTGCCCTGGGGGAGGCCTACGTCCAGCAGTGGACTGCAATAGGCTGATGATGATGATGATGATGATGATACGACAGTGTTATTACTCGTACTCACAGGAAATGTATTTTTGATTTGATTATCAGTACCTAATCTTTGCTCTCCGCGCCAATTGTATCGGGTGATCAGCCCCCTGATTACCTAATTTGCAATAGTAAAGCCGAAGCAAATCGATAGCGAAAATTGTACAATATTCGCTTTAAAATGTCAAAGTTCCTTAAAAATTCATTTTACGTAATACGAATTTGACAAGCAATCAGCGATTTTTGTAAAATTTTCGCTATCGCTTTGCTTTTGCTAGTTAGGTAATAAGGGGGCCTGTTATTGTGACTGTTATCACTCGTGACTCTTCTTTAGGGTTGATCAGTTATTTGAACTTTATTGAAGGCAACTTTTATTTTGAAATCTTAATTTTTCTGCAAAAACTTTCAGTATTTTCCGCCTCAGAATCATGGTCTGAAGATATGGGATCAATATTTGCCTGGCTGTCACAAAAACCTTGTATTGTGGTTATAAAGCATATTTCTATTGTGAAAAATATTCACCCTTAAATGCCCTAAACGCTCCTCTCCTCTATAAATCTTCATATAGTCCCAATAAAAAACCGGGGCTCGTTTTAACATGTTTTGTACACCTGAACCTTATTTAAAATTTATAGTTGGCATAAAAAGCCAAATTTTTAAATGTATGAATAACTAATAAAATTATATTAACATCACAGATTTTGCTGAAGCTTTCATGAAACATCACTGTTTGAAACATTTATTGAAATTCTATATAACATCGCAGATTTTGCTGATGCTTTCATAAAACATCACTGTTTGAAACATTTATTGAAATGTTTTCTTAATAAGTATAGAATTTAAGTAAATTCTAAACAGAATCCGATCTATTTATATTAACCCTTCAGTATTAGTTATCTTAAAGTGAATATTATTACAGTTCGTTTTACACTTGCATTTCAAACGTTCTCTCATTGTTATGTTTGGTTAACATTAAATAATTAGCAAGACATTTACACAGTTTAATAATTATTTACTTAAATAGCTTACAGAAGAAATGCATAAGAGCCATTTGCGGATTGGCTCAAGATGTGTCCTGTAGACCATACTTCAGAGAGATGGGTATTCTTCCACTTCCCTGCCTCTACATACCTATATAGGTACGAAGTATGTAAATTCGTTAAACAAAACATGAGTACCTACTTCGTTCAGTCCAAGGATGTTACAAAAAGACCAAATAGATATCCTAACAAATTGGTACTCAACACTATACAGAGAACCGCTAGATTTCGGAAAAACTGTCTCTGTATGTGCATAAAAATTTATAATAATACACCAGATCAAATTAAAGACCTGCCTATTAATAAATTTAAAACTGTGATGTTTCGGTGGCTTGTTCTAAGGACTTTTTACTCGATCGAAGAGTTTTATATCTGTAAATACACTTTTTAGGGTTCCGTACGTCTGAATACAAAAACGGAACCCTTATAGGATCACTCGTGTGTCTGTCCGTCCGTCGCTTACAGTCAATTATTTCCGAATCTATTAGACCGATTAAGTTTAAATTTGGTACACATATCAATTCCTGTGACCCAAACACAGAGGTGTGACGTGAGCAGATGAAATCTGTATATGGGGGGTCATTTTTGGGGGGGAAGGGGAAAATTAAAAAAAAATTCTGAAAACTGCATCGTGTGGCATATCAAATGAAAGGTCTTGTTGAGAAGATCTTAAATGTATTTTTTTGTAATTTTAAAATAAATAGTTTCCAAGTTATTCAAGAAAATAGACGAAAATTGACCATTCCCCCCCCCTTATCTCCGAAACTACTGAACCTAAAATTTTGAAAAAAATACAGAAATTAGTTTTCTCCTTATAGATTATAGGAAAACCTATAAGAAGTCCATGATATTAAAATAACATGGTAAATCACTCAATATTGTGCGTACCAACTTTTTGTCAGATTTAAAAAAACATGATAGGTAACATCGTACGGAACCCTCTTCACGCGAGTTCAACTCGCACTTGTCGGCTTTTGATTATTATTTAAATGTATGTTTGCTCGGTCATGTGGTGCCTGTTTGTGTTAGACGGTGACTTGTATTTAATTGTAATTTATTTATTCGTGGATTTGACATCTGATATTAATTTTATATTATTGTGCTGTGTGAACTAAAATGTCTTCACTTAATTTTATTTGCATGCCATATGTTTATGGCTGTATAGGATGTTTCCTGTTAACTATTTGACACCTTTTCTGTACCCTATACAACAGCAAATAAACATATTCTATTCTATTCAACAGAACCTTGAGGAAAATCCTTAAGTTTCGTATCGTGACCACAGATAACTAAGTACCCCAAATACCTTGACCGCGTGGTGCCGGCAGAGTAGAATTTGTGCCACCCCATGTCTGCCCGTGGGTATCGTACGAAGTGATTAAGTGTTTCCGGGAGGTGGGCAGCAGCGCCGCCCGTGTTGACAACATAGTCCAAAATACAAACTGCGGTCACCAACCCGCCTGCCCAGTGCGGTGACTATAGGCAAATACCCCCCATGGCATATCCTGTGGGTGCCCAGGGGGAGGCCTACGTCCAGCAGTGGACTGCAATAGGCTGATGATGATGATGATGATAACCCTAAATACGATAAAATACATAAAGTACCTACCTACTATACAGGGTGTAACAGCTAGAATGGATATGTTAAGCTATAAACTATGAATATAATATATTCACAGAATAGAGACTCTTGAAAATTAAAACTAAATTTAGCTTTTTGTAAAATGCTTTTGTAGTGTTATATGTTTTACGACGTCCATTATTATTATGTAATCTTGATCAACTTTAAGTACCTACCTAGTTTTTAACTTGTTGATTAGGTAAAGAATAATTAATTTAATATCTTATTGATTGGTAAATAAATCAATCAATTTGTTTGTTAATAAATAACCAGTGATTATAATATGTTGACACGGGATTCATACTTTGAGCGCTGAATCTATTGGTAGGTAACATTCAGTTATAATTTCATCAAAGTACTTAAATAACGTAGCTAGGATTTACCTATTAGCTGTAATTCTAAATTGATATATTGTGTCATGTCACGCCCGGATGGAAAATTCTCGTAGAGAATTACATTTTAGATACCTACATTATTCGAACGGGTATTCCTTCAAAGCGGCATTAGGTAGCTACGCTTCTAAATTAATTGATGTAGACGGTCCGCCTACGTAGGTAAAGTTAAGACGTTGAGATGTTACATCTAATTCAGTGACAAAGCTACTTGATTTGGACGTACGACCCGTCCTGGGTACAAAAATGCGCCCTGGGTAGTGGGCCTTGGGGCAACCCCCGTGCCTGCCCGGGCAACAACGCGCCGGTAACTTGCGCGGCCCTTAAAGGGGACCACATGGGTCAGAGAGTCTGACCCATCTGGGAAGGGTAAGATTCTTTTTCCTTCCTTTTCTTATCCTTCCTCTTCTTTCGCGAACTGGCCGGCGGCAGTAGCAGCTCAAGTGGCCGGACGCACCCTGGTAATACCAGGGGTCGATTAGCCCGGCCCGCGTCCCCCCGGCCAGCCGAATCTTTCCCACTTTATTTGGTTATTAATAGTTAAATAGCTGAGTATGGATTGCAGGTAGACAGGTATAGCTAATTCGTAGTAAGTAGGTAGTAGTAGACAATAGTGAATCGTGCGGGTAGCGGTGACCTATTCTCGAAACCAGCTGGTAGCTCGCACTGCCCTGTAGCGGCGGCGGCGCGGCGTAATGTTCCGCCCCACTGTTCTTAGCGTGTCCATTTGACTACATACATGCATAATCATCTGCCCGCCGCCACCGTCCCGTCGTCGCCGCGAGCTTCAGGTATAATATTTAGCACCTCTAGTTAGTTTGTGGGTATAATAGAGATAAGATTCGAGAGGACTGAATGAGTTGTAGGTATCATGAACTTGTCTGTATCATAAAAATTGGGTAGGCTAGAGTGCGCCATATTGTATCATCTCAGCTACTTTGGCCATGCAAATTACATTTTGGCTTTTTTAACTTACGGTTGAGGACAAGGTTAATAAATTTTCTTATCATAGTATATCATAGCGTGGAATGATTCCTTTGCCTATTTTGAAAAATAATGAAGCATTATGTCAACGTCAAAAAATAATTCGCAAATGTATGTCAATTGTTTTTTTTGTTTAGTTTATCCCAAAGGAAAGGCAAGGGGAACTAAGCCCATACAGCCATTGTCTTTAGTAAATGATTTCTGAATTTATGATGGATGATAATGATGATGATGAATGGAAACGTCGGGAAAATCCTCAAGAACAAGTGTAAAGTTATGGCTGTCAAAATGAAAAATTATTGCAGAAACAACTTACATGCGCCCATAACCGAAGAGATCGTAATCCGGCTAAAGTTTTACTCGGCTTACCTGCGTATAAAACCATGCACACGCACAAAGTAGATTCTTTTACATCACAAGTAATCATGTGAAATATAACTTATCTACAAAAATGTTAGTTCAGAAAATTTTTTCATGGACGGACTTTACGGACACATGCAAGCCATTTACAAATAATTTTTGATTTTCACAAGAAAATTACACCTGCACCCTTCCAGCTTTTCCCGCCGACTGTGTGTCAATGTCAAAATTCGATAATAGTGATGTTCTATTCGATTATTTTTATTGATATTTTTTACATTCTGTAAAAAAGTATCGAATCGGCATGTGAGTTGAGAAATTATTGATTAGGTATTCGTATGTACCTACAGAGACTAGTTCTCGAATATTTTGCGTAATTAATATAATTGTCGTAATGTATGGCTGTGAAATTAACCATGTCATGCGCCCTATACAGGGTGTTTTTTTGTGGCCACCTTTAACGAAGGGTACGTATTCTATACATGAAATAAAGTAAGTTTATGCCAAAAAAAATGCTGGTAAAACTTTAGTCGGAAAATTTTTTTTTTTGAAAAAAAAATTTAAATTCCTTGATCGTGCGAAATTTATAGTGTCTAGTGTTTATGTTAGTTTTTTTATAGACAGATATTAATTATGATGAATGGAAACTTCGTGAAAAAATCCTGCTACGCGCGTCTATGTGCATTAAAAATATGCAGAAAAACATGGGCATGAAGAGAGTCCGGCTATTTACTCAACTTTGGACCCTAATATTTTGGAAACCAGACACTAGATTCCCAGGTCAAAATGCTTCCATGGAGAAAAATGATCGTGATGACACATGAGGAGATTCCGTAGTTTTCGGAAACGTTGACGACCAAAAATCATCCTGCCCTTAGCTTTTCCCGCCGAACGGAATACGATTTAGGCATCATACGCACAATTATTTTTGATTTTTACATTTCCTTTTGAGGATTTTCCCGACGTTTCCATCAAAAGTGCGTTTCACAAAGTAGTTTCTTTTAATGATGGAGCTAGTTAAGTACTATGTGAGTACATATTTTGTGTTACTGCATACAAAAATGTTAGTTCAGAAATGAAGGATTTTTTCAATGGACGGGCTCCTGTACTTAGGTACTTACATTGATTTATAAAAAGGATAGTAACAAGCGCAATAGTGCTTAGCTTAGGCACAGGCTTCCCTCCAAGTTTTTCCACAGAATCCAAGTACTTCTTAAGAAGTTAGTCGGATTCTAGTAATCACTCGCTATTATGTCATTTCAATCAGTTACTAAATAATTATCGAATTGGCACATCTCTATTTCTAAGCGAGTGAGTGGAAGTCATTTATTTTTCAAATTAAAAATTATTTTCAAACAAGCTAAGTCACGCCGGAAAGTTAGAAAATAAAATAAACTGTTTTGCATATTATTAATAGCCTGTTGACACTTGTTTGGAGACAATAAATAAATGATGTCTTTTATTGTGAAAAATTTGACTCGGAAGGTAAGGTTATAAACTGCTTCATTTTTATTTATTGCATATTCTTGTTTGGTATGTATTTACTGATAAGGCAAATTCTGTGTTATTTTCTTTCAGGTATTTTCACCAGCTTTCTCTTTGGCGAAAAATATTAATTTTTCTACATGTAAGTTTCACCTTTTATAGTAACAACGGTTATATAACCTAATATTTATAAATCGGCATCATCAGTAGCTAAACATTAGGATCGACTAGGGCCGGCAGTCACACTTAAACTTAAACCTAATCTTAGTCAGGTCTATCTCTCTCCGTCCTTAACATAAATGGCTGAGAGAGAAAAGGACAGGTAGGCGTAGACTTATATATTACCTTTTATATTGATGCAGGTAGGACTAAATTTACATTTAGGTTTAAGTGTGACTGCCAGAATCAACCATATTATTTTTATCTGTAAAATAAGTACCTAAATATAAAATAATTCCATAATTAAATAGGAAAACCTGTAATATTCATATATTTTACATAAATATGCACTACTACCCACATTTGACCTAATATTCCACACAATATTCCTATGTCATGTACTGTTAAGTAGCAAAAAAATTAATTTACGTTTTATTTTCCAGCCAGCACAATATTTGCTCCGCGAGTCCAGAAACCAGCACCTGATTTCAGTGGCACAGCAGTTGTAGATGGGGACTTTAAATCTATCAAACTAGCAGATTATAGTGGCAAATATGTTGTGCTGCTCTTCTATCCGTTAGATTTGTAAGTATGAATCTTTTGTATATATATTCTCCAGCCACTCACTGTGTGTGTTTTCAATTTTATTGTTTTGATAAGTTTTTGCCTTTATTATTATTTATATAGTTTGCAAAGAAAAACTATGCCCCTAATTTAACCTTTTTTTAAATCAATAGCCTGTACTGTGTCCCACTGCTGGGAAAAGGCCTCCCCAATTTGAGCCCACAATTGTCTGGCTCTCCCTATATTGGCCCACTCTGGCTGAAACTTATCCAGGTCTCAGGTCAATTTGAAACTATAAAAACTAATTAAATTAACTAGATTGTCAACTCTTAGGTCCATTCACACCCAATGTGTCTAGATGATGATGCCCACGTGATTGCTTTTTTACATAAACAAGCATTAACTCTATAGCATTTGCTGCAAGTGTTTGTGCATTGTGCCCAATACAGTACTCTCAAAGTAAACTAGAATAGAAATCAACAATATATATAATTTCAAGCATAAAGTAAGATTGTAACACTCCTTTCCAGCACATTTGTCTGCCCAACTGAACTGGTGGCGTTCAGTGATCGTTCCAAGGACTTTGCCCTCTTGAATTGCACTGTGATTGGTGTTTCTACAGATTCACAGTACAGCCATCTTGCATGGACTAGCAAAGAAAGAAAGGTTGGTACAGATATTCTTCATCGCTATCCACTACTGTTGGAATGTCACATTCGCTGCCGGCAGATTTTCTAAGGGTGCCGATATTACGCCAAAACCTAGCACCATGACGCAAATAAGCGTCAGCGGCATCTCTAGAAAGTCTAGAAGACGCAAATACGTAGTCACCGGCACTGAATGTGTTAAATTCATTCTACATAACAATATAATGAATTCAAATCAATAAAATGCCATATTTTTGTTAGTACAGTGTGCAATATTTACTGCCCAGTAAAGTAATAAATTAATGATACCTGTACAAAAGCTTATAAGTAAGTCAGTAAGTTTTAATCCATTTATTCATTACTAGCTGTTGCCCGCAACTAGAATATCAAATTAATTATTTATCAAAGGCTGCATGGTGCCGGCAGAGTAGAATTCGTACCACCCCATGTCTGCCCATGGGTATCGAACGAGGCGATTAAGGATTCCCAGGAGGTGGGCAGCAGCGCCTCCCATGTTGACAACAAAGTCCAAAATACAAACTACGGTCACCAACCCGTCTGCCCAACGTGGTGACTATGGGCAAATACCCCTCATGGCAGTCTTGTCAAATAAACATTGTAGAAAAGGTTCGAAAGCTATAACACCCTATTTATCAATAGTTAACTCTTCCAGGATGGTGGGCTAGGCAAGATAGACATCCCACTTCTAGCTGACTACAAAAAGAATGTTTCTGAAGACTACGGTGTATTATTAGATGAAGGATTTGCCCTCAGAGGTAAGGAAGTGTTTTTTAAACCACTTGGAGATATAAGTGAGCTTATTTTATCATACATTATTGGTAATGTCAGAGTGAGCTAGTGAATAAGCCCTCTTTTCATTCAATCACATGCATCACTGTAACATACATATACTATAACTACGAGTATAATACTTGCATAATATGCAATAAAACAATTTGAATACATTAGGTGATAAGCTAACAACTAAACACTGATCATTTACATCTTTCCCCAGTGATGTGATTATAGGTAGATGCGGGGTCTCATAATAAAATATTTATAAAAAGTGGCATGAGTGAATCCATATAAATGTAATAACTGCATTAGATCAAATTTTTAAACTTGAATCTTATGTAGTTACCATAAGACTCGACTTTGTATCAATTTATGACAATAGACGCCCAGCCATACATTTGAGCAGCTATTTGTAGTGCCATTTTTGAGTGCTGTCACTGAATTTAGTTATAATTGATCTAAGTCTTTCCCTGATATACTAAACGTGGATGTGGGATATCCTCTATGCTCCTGCTGTTCTGGATACCCCATTTCAGGGAACACAGCTGTGTATGTATAATGTATGTAAGAATACATTAAATAACTCTTTGCTAGTGAAATAATTAATTATGATTTTCTACTTATTTTTTGTTCCAGGACTGTTCATAATTGATGGAAAAGGCATTTTGAGACACATGTCAGTCAATGACTTGCCAGTAGGAAGATCTGTAGACGAAACTCTAAGGCTGGTCAAAGCATTCCAATTTACTGATGAGCATGGAGAAGGTATATCTTCTTTTAAAATTTTATTTATTAATTAATCAATTAATTACTGGTCCTGTCTCTGTCCATGCATGTAAATTGACTATGGAAGTCAGGGGAGTTTTTCAACATGATGAGCTAAAAAAGGAAGGAACATCTGTGATACAAACCTTCCACACAGCCTATAAAATTCATCATCATTTCCAATGAGTTTGCATGAGACATGAGAGTTTTCATGAGTCCACAGCTGAACATAGGCCTTCCCCAATAACATTCATATATAATAACCTATAAGATTATTCCACTAGACGTAATGATGACATTAAATGACGAAATTTTCGTCATCTACGTATTTTAGTATGGGGGCCGTGTCGTTGTCATGTCGTCTAGTGGAAAAACGCCCTATAAGTGTGAACAGATGTTTAGTACTTATTGATATATAATAATAAATAAATAATAATTGTTTTTTTTTAGTCTGCCCAGCCAACTGGAACCCTGATACCAATGCCGATACAATCAAGCCCAGCCCTAAGGAGAGCAGGGAATATTTCCAAAAAGCCAATTAAATACTTCTGTATACATAGGTTATTTATTTATTAAACTGATTCTTGACGAAACATGAAGCATTTATACTGGCGGAATTTGTTTTTATTTTTTTTTATTTATCACATTACTTGAGCCATATTATGGGAACAGGTCAACAGGCTGATGCAATGTTTTTATACTTATATACTAAGGAAACAGTTAATATACAATGCTTGGGTTAACTTGCAGAGAAAGAGATAATAAAGACACCTAATATAGGTATCTAAAGGATTGTGTTAAAAACAGGTTTTATTTTATGAAGTTTTTATTTGGAAGTTACATCTATGTTTGAAATGTTTCTTTTTATTTAAGAATAAATGTTTTAGTTACATACAACAATACATTTTATTTATTTATTTACCTGTATTTGTGTAACATTAATCCAATAACAGTAAACTGAAAAAATATTACATAAGTGCATAATGTAGGTAGAATTGATTATAAACATTTGAGACAATAGTAGAACATTACATTTATTAAGTGCCTATTATATTAAGATTTATTACAGGCATAGATTAAGACCTGCTTGCACAAATTACTGAAACCAATATTACACACTCAACTAGCGTAAGATACCTCTCAGTTGATATCTATAAGATTTTATATTTAGTGCTAGTCAAGGAAATAAACTATTTGATTACACTTGTTGGTGCAAATGGGCTTAATATTTGTAAAATTCCTGCTTCATAATGGGATTTTATTCATTACCAATTACATTAAACCATAACATTCTGTATAGAATACACATTCAGAACTTCTACCTAAAAATAAATTCAATTGAAGATATATGTAAAAACAATATCTAAACTACTATCTCAGAAATCTGATTCATACAGTCTTTCAAATCACAGTCCCTTCAAATTATAATCATGAATGCTTCCACACCGTCATGACGGATCATCATCTGAATCCAATTCATCGGAAGAATAATCCGATGAATTGCTGCTGGAATCTGACGATGAACTGGAGGTATCGCTGTCATCAGTGCTGGTTTCTGCAATGCTTCCCATGTTCAATCCAGGTATCAGGGCCATGGACGCCATTTTGAGTGCCATTTCATTCTCCATTATCTCTATTTCCTCTTTTTGTACCATTTCAGCTGCAGCCTCCAGTTCTTCCAGCTCTAAGTCCAGATCATTCTTAGTTAGTTCCACATTCACAATGTTATGGCACACCTCCTCAATCTCCTCACTGGTACATTTCTGGAGGAATACTAAATAGTCCCGTATGTATAACTGATTCAGAATATACCTGGCATCATTACTTGTGTTGAATGATTGATGAATATCAATCATGCACTTTATAACAAACTTCTTCCCTTTACCGAACAGGGATATTAAGTCGTCTCTGACTTTGTTGCATAAGTCAAAATTTCGGAAAATTGGGTAAGTGAGTGCTCTTCGGTAACAAGCTATTAATACTTGTTTGGTATCATCAAACACACAAAACCAACTGAGAATTGATGATAACTTGTTTACAGTCCAGCTGGACTCAACAGTATTTTCATTTAATGTGGTTCTCTTGTCATAGCAATATGCATACAGAATATCAACTAGACCACACATAACTTCCTTAAATTCAGTTTTGCTTAGAAGATAATGCTTATTTGGCAACTCTTTCAATACTCCTACTTCTTCCTCTGTAAACTCAATTGCTTTTTCATCTAGTTCTTTCCAAAATTGTTCAGTAGATAGATACGGAGCTAGTAGCTCACCATCATAGAGGTCGGCTAAATAATGGTCTGTAGAAAATTTACCATATTCATGTTTCATACGTAATTCATGCCTGTCTTTAAGTGAAACACTTTCTGGCACTTTCAATTCAAATATCTGTGGAAATTCACTCCCAATATCCTGAAATTCTGTTGTTATTTTGTTAGCAAATCCAAACCTAAAGTTATTGCTATGATCCACATGTTCATTTGCATTATCCTCAAGGGTTATACCATCTTCTTCAAGCAGTTCCACTAAACTGGGATTTATATCAGGTATGTCCCGAGGTGCTAGCAAACTGGTAATCATGTCTAAGTTAGGAAAATGCTCACCAGGGTTTTCCTTAGCGAATGTAAGATTAAAATCTCCACTGTCACAGCTGTACGAACCCTTGGCCTGTTCATTATCGATGATTTTACCGGGTAAGCGGAGTCGAAGGAAATAAGGACTAGAAACAAAGAGGAAATTCTCTCCGTCTACATCGATTTCCGTATCGCCTATATTTGTATACGGTGCATGCACAGTAACATACACATTGTTGTCGTCCTGGTGCAATTTAAATCTTGGGGTCAACATTTTTTATTAGAGTATTGTTATTGCTTCGAGATTTAATACAGTTTCAAACTTAATATTACCATTTTAATTAAGAAATATCACAAAATAAAATCGCAGAATACGTTGATTTGATCGCGCCATAGAGTAAAGACATTTTTTTTTTGCTTGGTTTATCCCGAAGGAAAGGCAAGAGGAACTAAGTCCATACAGCCATTATCTTTAGTAAATGATTTCCGAGTTTATGATGATGTATAATAATGATGATGAATGGAAACGTCGGGAAAATCCTCAAAAGCGAATGCAAAATTAGTTAAAATTTAAATGAACTGCAGAAACAACTATTCCGACAAAATTTTTACTTAGCTTACCTGCATATGAAACCATGCACACGCACTAGATTCACATAACAAGTAAACAAAATATTACTTATCTACCAGAAAACATTACTTTACGGACATAAATTTTGATTTTCACAAGAAAATTACACCCGCTCTTCCAGCCAAATCCTGATCGCGCACATTTTTTTCTACTTGTTTATTTTTTACATTAAGCCGCTGAACCGAAAGAAAGGCCAATGATGTTCATACAGCCATTTCTGGCAAATTAATCATGGAAAGGAGATTTTTTGAAAATAAGAAATTAATTAGGGTTCCGGTTGCCAACTTTAATATAAGTATGTATTTATTATCTCATCAAAAACATAAATGTGAAAATGAGAGCCAAGTTCCAACGACGAAAGAAGTGATATCTAAATGGGCGCCAAGTTCAAGTTCAGGTCAGTCCTGCGATTTATTTATATCAACATAAAATATAATTACTTCTTATAACTTGGGATAATATAATGTAACCTGATGTCTTTTTAGCTAGTTCTCATATTCGAATTATTATTAAGTATCTTCAATCATCATCATTTCAGGACTGACCATTGAACTTGGCACCCATTTAGATATTACTTCTTTTGTCGTTGGAACTTGGCTCTCATTTTCATATTTATCATTTTGATGAGAAAATACATACATAAATTATTAGTACCTAATTGTCACTCAAGGGCGGATCCAGCTTTGGCCCCAGGAGGGGGTCACATAGTCGTGGTCAAGTCAAGAACTTATAATTTAATTTTGATAACAATAGATACAAGTAAAAAGTAGGTATTTTATTAATGTACGTAGGTACTGTACTTAAAAATATTTATTCTATATTGTACACTTGAAAAACTTAACTGCTGAAAAAACAGCCTATGTGTTAATCCAGGGTGTCAGCTAACTCCATACAAAATTTTATTAAAATCGCTCCATCCGTTTGTAAACGTGAAGAAGTAAGAAACCTACACACTCAAAAATTTTCGCCTTTAAAATAGTGTATGTGAATGAATGTGTAAAAAATGTACAAAGAAAATATTATAGCGCGAGCGTAGCGAGCGCGATATTTTTAGGGTTTTTTTATGCACAATGTTGCCATTTATTTCTCGAAAATGCAGGCTCTATCGAGAATTTATGACGATCGCTAATGCATCATGGTGATGCTGATGCAGGTGAAGCGAACGATAATTATTAGCCATTTTCTACTATTAAAGCTTCGATTATTATGTGGTTCTCTCCTGCATCCGATAGATGGCTCCGCTACATTACTCCCCTTCCAGACTGGAGGTTGATATGTCTTCGGCAGCACCCAGCGTGTATTCTCACAAGTATGCATTCGGGTCAGTGAGTCGACCGGAAAGTTTTGCGACTAGCGTGCAGGCGAGATGCGTTCTGGTCGTTGAGTCGACTGGGAACGTGTTGCGGCGATGCGTTCTGGTCTTTGAGGCGATTGGGAACGTGATGCGGCTGATATGTTCTGGTCTGCGCGTGGAATGGGAACATGTTGTTCCGTGATGCCGATGCGTGCGTGCGTTACTAACAGGTCCAGGAAGCTGTCATGGCGGCTTCTTATGAATCTGCTGGCTACTGGCGTGCTGCTACTGCTATCGTGGAAGAAGAGGAGAGGTGATACTATTGTGTGATACCTTTGCTGCGGAGTGCTGCGTTGATGGTGAAGTTCCTGAAGACTGAAGATTGCGTATGTCCAGTTCACAGGGGTCACCAATGTGGGGTTGGTGAAAAGGGAAGCGCTTCCGGCCCCACCGGGCCACTAGTTGTTGTTTGGCCCATGTATATATTCCAAACATTGTAAGAAACTTCAATATCGCGTTCTAGGATTTTGCATTCGATTGTGGTTCTCTCCTGCATCCGCTACACGGACCAGGGCGGCTACATTTGGTCCACCAAATTTTTTAACTATAAAATGGCGTAATTGCAAAACATATACTTCTATCAAGTTAATCAGATTTCCCCTGACATAAAAAGTGTCCGGGTTTTATGGATGAGTGAGCCAACAACTTCGAGAAAAGCAAGAGACAAACTCACGTTCCATTTCATGGCGTATGTGTTTGTATCGTATTATACTACATATATTAAATTAATTAAATATTAAAGGTATGTAGTTACATAAAATCTGTATAGTGACAAAATATAAAAATAAAATCATTATGTTCAATTAGTCGTCCACCTAAGTCCTGGAACCAGCTCAGGGGGGGGGGTCATGACCCCCATGACCCCCCCCGGATCCGCCGTTGTTGTCACTTAGCTTGTGCCTCGGAAAGCATGTTAAACTGTTGGTCCTGCGTCTGATCTCTCTCCAGTCGTGTCGGCTTTTCGTCCCATCGGACCACCTACGAGAGTGAGGAAATAGAGAGTGCATTTGTGTTTGCGCACACACTTGTGCACTATAATATCTCCTGCGTACCTGGCTAATCTCCGTAGAGATTGGCCGCCTTGGCCGAAATACGGTCGAGAGA